>CM042788.1:6733249-7421885 GCA_018691245.2 Ips nitidus
ATTTTACATCAGTTTGTCTTCAATTTCAAATTTTTTCTGCTAGTTGAAAACATAGGCTCTTTCACATTTTTCTCAAGATGACATTATTTTATAATAAATTTAGATGCCATAGAAACTCTTGGATTTAAAATCGAGGAACAATACTCCGTTTGTGGCTCATAATGAACGTATTCAAAGCCCTTTTGATCTCATCCTAAGACCGTTTAACATACACATCGCAAAATGCTCCGCTAACCTCATTTAGCTCCAGCTTGGAAAAGCTGCTCCAGGCGTTTTTATGAAACACACCTCTCCTTTATCCGCTAAAGAAAAATTACGGATTTTCTTCTACCTGTTACTCTTGTCACACGACCCCAAAAATAATCCCCCCGAGGGCTTATTTTCCGTAGAGACGGGCATCCTCATTGTGTGATTGTATGTTGAACGTGCGACAAGGAAAAAAATTCTGTTCACGCCCCAGGCAAGACCCATCATAATAACGGCGATGGTTCTATTAAATTTTATGGAGCGGCTAAGAAAGAGCTGGAGAAATACGTCCTAGCAGGAGCTATTTGAATATCTGATGAGGCTGGGCTTTAAAACTGCGAATATTATTAGGACTAATGGACTTTCAACGCTTCGTTTAATCTCTTCTCAAACTGCTTTTTTCATAGACTCTTTAACATCAATAAGAAACTTTCGTGGATCAAAACTGTAGCCACCAACAATGGTTTCTCTACAAGTCTTGTTAATAAAATTTTGTACAATAATTTTAGACACTTTGTCAATAAAAATCTCTCAGTGAATGAATCTTCTAGTGAGATGAGATACTTCTTCATTCCTTACCTGAATTCTAGCTATTTCCCTTCATTTTATATCTTTATTACATTCAGCTGCTTCATTTCTGGTCAACTCCTCAATAAATCTGGAGTTTTCCAGCTTTTATCTTGTTGCACAGATGCATCTCAGCTGCTTTTATTTAGCCAATAGTTTTAAGCTTTGTAAGGGGTACTATAGTTTCATGTTTTGCTTTCTTATAGAAGTATGTATAATAAACGAAAAAACCTCGACAAAAGAGGTATACAAATAATTGTGAACTTGTATTTAAACCAAAGTGCGTCTGTCCGCGTCCAATCCGAACTAAAGCAGTGGAAATCAAACGAAGAGTCAGACAAGGTTGTGGTTTTTCGCCACTCCTCTTCAACTCGAATTCAGAGAAAATGTTCCCTAAAGTCCTCGAAAATAAAGAAGGTGGAATACAATTTTTGTATATACAATACAATCAATTTGCGCTATGCGGACGATACAGTACTTCTCGCCGAAAACATGTCCGACCTTCAAAATATATTGAATAACGTCATCACATCTAGTCGAGAATATGATCAAATACTGAACGATACGAAGACCAAATACATGATTGTTCCCAAAACTGAAGTGCCAAATGAGGATCTGTACGTGGAAAGCGAAAAACTGGAAATAGTCGAGAGCTATGACTACTTGGGGACAAGCGTCAACTGTTCTGTGGACTATTGTTCAGAAATAAAGATTCGCATTGAGAAGATCCGTGCATCCTTCATGTGGATCAAGAAGCTGCTCTGTAGTGGCGATGGACCCTGAACGTATATTGTGAGGAAAATTGGAAGCCTTCGAGATGTGGACATACCGTAGGATGTTGAGAATACCATGGACAACGTAGTCACAAACGTAGATGTCCTAAGAAGAACGGAGAAGACGTGGAGATTCTACATGAAGTAAATGAATGAAAATGAAAAAGAGAAAACTGCAATATTTCGGACACGTTATGAGATTCTGCAACTCATAATCTAGGGAAAGATCGTGGAAAGGAGATCTGTTGGAATGAGAAGAATATCCTGGGTTAGGAACTTACAAGAACGGTTCGGCGTCTAAGAAGAAGAAGAAGAAAGAAGAATAAAATTATGTATTATTACACTACATTTTTGAGCGTTGCGCTTCTAAAGGCCTTTTTTCTCTTGATTTTATTATGATTGCTCTTAGGATGAGATGTTTTTTTTTTGGATTAAGCAAATAACAGGGAGACTTAAAAGAGCCCTTCGTCGATATCTCAACAGGAAAAGGCAACCTCGTTACTGGATCCCGACTGAAGAAACGTTTAGCGAGCGCTGAACAGGAATTTAATGCCCGCTTCCCGAGTGTCGTTTTTTGCTTTTTTGGCTTAAAATCCGATTCCGATAGGAAGTATTCGCATTAAGCGACCTTCATAACTAATCCCGCTGCCGTCATTTTCTATCGCAGACATTGTCGATTCGACTATTCCGATCGTTAGATCGGAATCCGGTCTTATCTGCATTATGGAGAACATTTACATGGATTGGCGGGCAAAGAGGTGGTTGGGGACCCACTGTTAACGCTCCACTCTTCAATTGGCTTTTTAAAATCCCTTTAACATGCAAATCGTCGACCCAACAGCTCAATTGATGTATAAAAAGAAAATTGAGCAGAAATTTGCTTTTATTGACACAGCGAGTGGTCCTTAATAACATTTCTAGTTTAATATTTATGGTGATATTCAAAAAGCTTTTTTCAAAAAAGTGTTGAAATCTAATAAACTTTTAAAAAGCATTCTTCTTCTTGTACCTTATCCTCCGTGGACGTTCGCGATTACTATGGCTCATCTGATTTTATTTGCTGCATCCCTAAATCGATCCATAGATGTCATTCCTGTCCATCATCGCAGTCAAGATATTTGTCGTTTTCCAGGATCTCTTTACCTTGCCCTGCATAATAAGCTGAAGTAGGAAGATATTTCTGGTTTCGCATTACATGTGCGAAGTATGAAAGTTTCTTTGATTATTGTGTTTGTTATGTGGTAACCCCATGATATTCTAAGCATGTGTCTGTAGCACCATATCTGGGTCCAAGCTTCCACCTCATATGTTACTATTGAGAAAACGTAGCATCTAAGAACTCTGACTCTGAGGTACAGCACGCTTCTCATGTGATTAAAAGCTGTTCTACTCGTCTCAATTCGGATCTTAATTTCATTTATTTGTTCCTTTTGTTGTTAAGAAATGTTCCTAGTTTGTTGGCGCATGTGGTAGGTTTCAAAAAATTTCAAGAACAAAGGAGAGAGCACACATCCTTGTCAAACTTGTTGGCGGACGTCAAACTCTTCAGAGAGCGCATTCTCCCCCTGAACACAAGCCTTTTGTTTCCAGTAAAGGTTAGATATAATGCGGACATCCCTGTAATCCAGGCCTGATTGAGCGTTTCCAATAGTTTTGTGTGATTTACTCTATCAAAAGCCTTCACGAAGTCGATGAAACAGGAAAAGGCATCACAGTTTTTGTTGTTTTAAGGCTAAACAATGCTTCCCGTGTCCCGAGTTAGTTCCTAAATCCGAATTGCATCACTCCGATATGTTCTTCGAGTTTGGGATAAATACGTGTATGTATGACTTTTAGGAATAGACCAATAGATCTGTAGAATCTTCGCATTTTTTTTAGCTGTGATAAATGTTGAAACCAGCTATTCTTCTGGAATTGTGCCGCTCTCATAAATGTAATTGAATAGCTCTGTCTAGGTGGTTTTGTTCTATGAACTTTAGCAACCCTAAAACTTCATTAGGGCCTGCTGCTTTGATGTTTTAAGCTTCCTGATTGCATTCGCAACTTCTTCTGTGGTGATTTCATTCAAGTTTCTATGTTCGGTTCTTCCAAAATGCCTCGGTTTTCATCATTAAAGTATTCTTTCCACCTTTCTATCTTTTGGCCAATGTCCAGTAGTGCCTCGCCAATCGTGTTTGTAACGATCCTGGCTTCTTTAATTTTTTTATCTAAGTTGAAAACAAATTATGTTGATTTTCCATTTGTTCGATTTTGGTACCTCTGCCAACCAAGCCTCCTTTGCATCTTCGAGCTTTTTGGATTTGTTATCTTTCTTCGTGATTGTTTTTATGTTTTCTCCGCTCTTCCGTGAGGTCCAATATTTCCTCGGTCATCCATCTGGAATTTTTTCTTCTCCGTTCTGTACCAAAAATGGATTTGGTTGTCTCCACTAAGGTGTTATTTGTATCCATTTATTTTTGCTCAATATCGTTATATGATTTTTCTTTGATATCAGCTATATTTAGTTCAGTATTATAATTCGTCTTTAAGTCTTTGTAAGCTTCTTTAATCGTAGTCTTAAAGTGTATAGTAGTAGATTATGGTCATGGTCAGATGGGACGTCTGCACCAGGATAGGTTTTTACGGATTTTCGGAACCTCTTGTTTACCGTTATAAAATCGATGTAATTTTAAAAAAGATAGAATAGAACGATTAAAAGCATTACAAAGACTTCTTCAAAAATTATAATATCTCAATATGATATGGTTTCTGAGAAAAAATCTCTAATCTTAGATTGACCATCCAGGCAATATTAGTAAACCAAACGTCAATAGAAACAAATTTTAAGAACCAAAATGTGATCTTTTAAAAAAATGTTGATGAAAACTTTACAATGAGATTGGACGAAATGCAAGAAGTATGTTATTGGAAGATCTGCTTCAACCAAACTGCCAAAAGCCAGACTTATTGAAAATCGATCGAAAGGATATTTTAAATCCGGTTTACTAAGTCATGATTTTGTTTTGTAATATACCAAAAAGGAATTATGTAAATGATGGTTTGCTACAATGCCAAAGAAACAAATCGTCAAACAACCAAATAACTTCTTACTATCAGCCTAAAGAGCCACCCAATTTCAGAGATTAATAGAAATAGTTGTGGGAAAAGAAAGACTTTATTGCCTATAATATCTTCAAAAAAGACTGTTTGCGCTTATTGTTAATGATTGGAAAACATTTGACAAAGTGAACCAAAAATACTAAGAGCAGTAGATATGACCTGAACAAAGTCGTTAAAAATCATGTCAGAATGAATTGTGTTATGCAGATGATACCTATTTTGTAATTAAAATTACTAAATTTAACTAAAGTGTTGAAATTCGGTGAATTCATATTCAAATTGACGGATTAATGCACCCTGTATATTCTAAAAATATGCTACACCTTGAAATACGCAAGAACACCAATTTCTGATGTGCCTACTGTTAATCCCATTATGCGTCGATTCAATTGTATTGTGATGATGGATACATCTAATAATTGTTAATAGGATTTGATTGATTGTCTGTTGCATTGGACCGAAATTCTAAGCCCTACAGCTCGTAAATTAGCTGAGACGGCATTGGTTCTTCTTGAATATATTGTGATTCTGACCTATTTCAGTAAAAGTCAAATACAAAGTGTTACTTAATGCCATGTGCTAAGTTTCAGGAAAGACAGTTTTATCATTTTTCTCTTCTTTGGAGGATATATTGGTAAAAGTTTTATTTTTTGTTAGGAAGTTGTTCAAGTCCCATACAAATTGAAATTATACAGTCTAGTAACGTCTCAAGGGTCACGCACAGTGACAATATTATTAAAAAACATTTAAGTGGGGTTTCATCGGTAATAGTTTTGTAGATGACACATGTTACAACTCTCAAGGTTTGAGGTATTAGTTTGAGATTTAGAATTTTTTTATAACACGAAATGAGAAGTAATTAATTGGATAAGGCACTTTAGAAGTGATCATTTCCAGTCAACCCTCAATTATCTCTAAAAAAACACAACTTATGTGCTTACGTCGAAAAGTTAATAAAATGCTATAAATGAGCGATAAATTGGAAAAACCTGAACATCCTCTTGAAACTCAAAACTCCAGCAATTGTAGAATTTAATTGTATTAGTTCCATCATTAAAATTAAATGCATTCCGGATCTTGACAATATTATCTGATCTATCCCAAAGGTAAATACGAACACAAAATGACAACTTGCATTTGAAATTCCAATTTTAGAGAAAGATAATCGTGGCCAATCTAACCATACGATTGACCACCTTATTTGCTTATAAACGTTTTAGCGGTCCGACTCACGTTTCCAGGTAATTTCCAGAGCTCCAAGTTCCGCAATTTGATTGTTCCTGGCCGAGGAGTTTGGAGATGGTTTTCCCCTTTTACTAAAGTATGTGAAGTGCAGCGGCCCCTTCGTCGTTAATTGCATTTTTGAACTGACCTTTTCAAATACGACCGTATTTGTGCAGCGGTCCGTTTTATGATCCTTAGCAAGTCTCTCGAAGGCTTTCGAGTTGATTATTACAAGACCTTTAGACCCGCAAACCACTTCAAGACCTGCTGCCTATTGTCGATTCCTGGTGCAGATTTCTGCTCAAAATTCCCAGGACGCGACAACTTCAAAAAGAAAACTTTGTGTGGATATAGACTCGGATTTGCTTTAACAATGTCTTTGCCTTTAACTCGTCTCTTGCTACACATTAAAAGTTAATGGAAGTGCATGATAACGCTTGATGATATTCTCTTTTGGTTGACAAACTTTACGTTAGATGCATTCTAAATACCTTTAAAAGCAGCTTTTATAAAAGACACTCATTTCCTCGTCAATAACATTTCATCAGTTTGACTTTTTTGCTTTGGTTTGTGACAGTCTTAAATGTGATGGACTAGATCTTCTTTTCCACCTTCAGTTTTATTTAACCTGAAGCTAAACAGGCAATTATTTATTGACGATTGCCAAAAGAAGAAAGTTTAAAGCTCTAAAACTTTAAGTATTTTATTTACATGTTGCGTTCGAGACTTTTTATCGCGATAAGGGATGAAGTTTTAATTCCACTTTTACGTCGTCATTGGAAACTTTTTCTCATTTACATTTTCCGGACAGCCCCAGCAGTATCAGCGGATTTAAGTGCTTAAAGCAAATCTCACAATATGTTCTGCTATAAATTAGAAGTTAAAATACCTTAAATACTAAACTTGAAAGTAATAACAGCAAAAACTAAGTAAATAGAGTATAACTTTAAATTTTATTCAAAATGACAATTTGCATTTTATTAATTATTATTCTTTGCTCTTCTTACAAATTTTACTTTAAACTGGCTAAAGAATTGAAATATCGAATAATATACAATAATTACAAACACTTGTTTAAAACTGGCTATACACGAGAGTTTAAACATTGTATGTCGTGTGGCATTAAACGAAACAAAATCCCCACAAAGTTTACAAACTCAACCCATTATGACTCCAAAATACGACTATTAAAGGTCTACGTGTTTAGGGTGAATTAAAAATTCTCCACAAGACATTTTGAAATCAAATAGACGTATAACGAACGAATAGAGTTGATTATTTAGAGAAAGTTGTTACAAAGTTGAAAAATTTAAAGTTACTAAACTTACAAAAAAAAAAAATTGTTTTTGAGTGTAAACTTTCAACTCCTCTTACAGGATGTTTCACTAAGTATGAGATTTATTGTTCAGACTATTCCCATGTTTTCTGGGTGTCAATTTACCTAATAATATTTCTTATAATTTAGTTATTAGAAAAATATAATGCAGAATTCAGTTTGAGCGAGATTAGTGATAACAATACTTGCATTGGTTTTGTTTTGATTACCTTTTGGAATGAAAACAATAGAAAATAAGTTACCATAAAATAGTGTGAGATTTAGCTGAATAACTTTTATTGACTACTTAATTCAATAATTGTTGTGGTAATTGTGTTGAACAGAACTTGATATGAAAATGACATTGAACTTAACATGTTGTGTTGTGATTTATTGAACTTATAAAGTTTCCTAAAGATTTCCAAGAAGTTCTCGCGATTTATTGAACCGGACGTTAGGGAAAACGAATACCTTCACTGGAAACTTTTCAAGTTATTATGTTCCTGTAGTATACAGGGTGGTCCAGTTTTAAATATCAATAATTCACAACTCGATAGCCCATCAAAAATGATATATGAGGTATAGCAAGAAAAATTTGGTTGTAGTATTTTTAGGATTTCAGTGAGCACAAAAAGCTCGAAATGTAACTTTTTTGCCCTCTTTCCAACCATTCCAAACACAAAAAGCAGAGTTGCCAAATTTACGAAAAGCGCTTGAAAATGCTGTTTTCACATATGTACTTTTGATATACCAAGAAGTACATAAACACTCAAAATGTTCTCTTTTCTGCCTTTTTTTCAGCACTACAAACCACGAAAAGCTTAGTTGCCAAATGTACAAAAGATCCTTAAAAAAGTTTCTTCATATGTTGTTTTCGCATTGCAAGAGAAATTTGGTCGTAATTCGGAATTTCACCGCAAAAATCTGAAAATGTAGCTTCTTCTGCCCTCTCTACAACTCTGTAAACCACAAAAATCACAGTTGCCAAATGTACGAAGACTCCTTAGAAAATCCAGCTTCCACATATGTTGTTTTGGCATAACAAGAGGAATATAGTCATAACTTGGTTATTTTTAGCATTTCAGTGACCGCAAAAAACTCAAATTGTGGCTTTTTCTGCTTTCTTTCCAACTCTATCAACCGCAAAAAGCATAGTTGCCAAATGTACGAAAAGCGCTTGAAAATCCAGTTTTGACATATGCACTTTTGGCATACCAAAAAGTATTTGGTCATAACCCGGTTTGTTTTTTCAAGTAAGTTTCAAAATAAGTATCTTTTATCAAATTCTGATTTAAAACTTTGTTTACGAGATAATTGAGTTATTACGTTCAAAGACCCAAAACCAACCCATCCCAACTTAAAAATTGACTTGAAAACGGTGAAAATTGACTTGAGAAGCTTAAAAAATGTCTTGGTAGCCAGCTTTCATAGATTCCAGACAAATTAAAAGATTTCAGTTTTGGAAATTGACTTAGAAACCAGTAAATTGACTTTGAAAATTTACGTGAGAGGCGTAAAGATTGATTTTTTTTACCAGATTTCATAGTTTTCAGACAAATTGAAAAACTTTAGTCTTGAAAACTGTGAAAATTGACTTAGGAAGCTTGAAAACTGTCTTTGTAGTCAGTCGTAACAGTTTTCAGATAAATTGAAAAACTTTTCAAGAATAATTTACACATTTAAACCTTTGACTGACTTTGAACCAATGGAAAGTGACATCAGAGGCTTAAAATTTGCATTTGAAGAAAGTTTTCATAATTTGAAGACAAATTTCGATATTTTAGTCTTGAAAATAGTCTTAAATTCAGGATATTGACATTAGGTTCATGAAAATTGACTTCAAGACTAACTTTTCAAGTTTTTCTTACTTCGCTTTTAATTTTCTTACAACTATGGACTATTTTTAGTGTTTTAAAACTGTTCAGCTTGCAAAATCGAGTTTCAAGACTATATTCACCAACTTTTTGACATAGCAGACTTAAAAAACCATTTTTATAATCTCCATAGGCTTAAAAATGTCATTTCAAGCTTTGTCAATATTAAATTGATTTCTAGACACCTCAGTGTTAAAAATTGGAGTATTTTTTAAAAATCTAGACTCTTTTTAGTCTTTTAAGTCTGTTTCCAGGCTGAAAAATCGAGTTCCAGACTATCTTCACAAAGTTTTTGACTTATCAGGCCTGAAAGAAAGTGTCCATAGTCTTGAAAATGTGATTTCAAGCTTCTTCACTATTAAATTGACTTCTACACTCATCGGTACAAAATGGGGTATTTCTAAGAAATTCAAACTGTTTTTAGTGCTTTAAGACTGAAAAATCGAGTTTAAGACTATTTCTAATACTGAAAGTCACGTTTCAGACTCTTTAGTAATGAAAGTAAAAAATTTTGGCACTAAATGCTACGATATATTAGTCTTAAAGACTAATTTTTAGCCCAGTGTTTTAAAAACCAAAAAATCTGATGATTTTTCCAAAAACTGAAAATTTGTATCTCACTTATAATATTGCTACAATCAGAAAATGTCATTTATTTTCAATTGTCTCATAAAATAAATGAGAAAAGAGTCAGACGAGTTCCATAAAATTGATGAAAAGGAGAAAATATGCTTTGTGCTGTCATTTGACAGTGTGTCACATGTTCATTGGCTTGAAAATGGCAATTATGACACGTGAATAAGTGTCAAATGACTTGACAACTAGTTTTTGAGCTGTTATATTCAAGGTACGCTTTATTAAAACGTAAATGTTGTTATTTTCACTGAATTGAAAAATTGAACGATAATATATCACACATTATTCTAATCAGAAAAAGTAGTCAAATTCAAAAATGTAAAAATCCAATATGGCGCCCATAAGAAAAGCCAAAGTTGATGATGGAAACCAATAAAAGAGTAAAATGTCATTTATTTTTAGTTATATCATCAAAAAAAAAAAAAAAAAAAAAAAAACAGATTTAAAATTTTAGCATATATTGCGCAATTTTTCCATAAATTTCACCAACTCTGTACCTCTTACCGTTTGCGAGATTTCCATCCCAAGAATTTGTGACACCCTGTATATATAGACTGGATGATCAGTGTAGATATTCATTTTCAAAAATATTCCTTTAATTGTTAATAATCTGCTAAAAAAATCTTCTAAACTATCCCCAAGGGTTACTCCAGCCTGATTAATTACTAAAACTAAATATAATTTATTATCAATTGAACAATGAAACCGGAAACCAAAATGCAAATGAACAAATCCGCCCCACTGAAAAAATAACAATCACCATATATTAGCGTAAGTCAATTTAATTAATCTAATTCGGTATTATTAATTATAAGCCGAGGGCAGTTAATTAGCGTTTATATGTAATTAAACGCTTGTTTTGCTAAATTAACGGTGCATATAACATATCTGCAGGGCGTGACTAAATAAGTGCTAGAACACCACAATAAAAACAAATAAAGGGTAGAAACTCACTGAAAAAACCCATAAACCGACTAAAAAGACGAAAAAAACGTACGACGCCAAACTTGTTCATGTACGACGTTTAAGTTAACTTCAATCAAAGATAACGTGGATTTCACTACCAAAAAACAAACTTTTTCAAATGCAATAAAATGAGTTTTTATTAGAATAAATCATAAATAGTCCTACATCACTGAAATCAGAATAGAAGCATCATTTTTTTGTCTAAAAAACTCAAAATGGCGTCCACAAGAAAATATAAAGTTGATGATGATTTGACAAATTTGAAACCATTGACTAAATAAGTGCTAGAACAAGATCATCATAAAAACAAATAAACGTTAGAAACTCACTGAAAAAAAAACCAATAAACCGACTACTTCCTGGAATTTTCGTTTTATCGTCAAGGAAACACGCGTTCAAAAACTTTGTCTTGTAAATTCGTAAAAAGCTCAAGCGGTTTTATTAAAGAAAACGAACGTGTTTTGCCTTTGAGTCAATATAATGGAACATCGTTCCGATGATTGAAAAGCACCTTTAGAGGTTAATAAAACGACGTTTTATCGGCCAATTCATAAGTCACCGGAAGTTATTAAAAAAAAAGAAATTGTTCAATAAAGACGCAATGGAGTCATAAAGTTAATAGTATCGTAAACCGAGCTTGACACTATTAAAAAAAAACGAAAAGGGCAAAGGTTTAGAGTTAATTTTGATTGATTCGGTGATAGGACGGTGTTGGTAATTTTTATATTATATTTTTTGTTGGTAAAGTCGTAACAAAAATCTGGCGTATTCGAGATAAGAAAAACTAGAAGAGTAAAGTATAGTACAGTTGTTGAACATATGATTGGCTTTATTGAGCCTAAAGATAATTTTGAATTAAACACACTTGGAAAACAAATTAAGTACTCAAACAGGTACTAATATTGACTAAAGATAGAAAAGTGAATACTAGTTTTTAATGTTTACAGAGTTACAAATTAAGGCGGTTTTCCACCAAACACACAAAACAAAAAACAATTTGATTTTTGGATTTGTACTTCGTTTTGTTAGGTGAATTTGACGGTTTTACCATCCTTGTAGGTAAATAAATAACGTTTTTTAAGACAGGAATTCATAGTAAAAACACTATTCTGAAAATGTCTATTTAACGATTGATTGAATTTTGAAAAAATATACTTTTTCTTATGTTAGGTTATTTGTTTCAATATTTTCATCCAACATTGAATGGTAACATAACTTAGCTCCCGTTTTTCAATCATAGTTTTACTAACGCTAACTTAATTAATTAAGAATATACCTATAAAATTTAAAATAAATATTGCTTGTTTAATTGATTAAGTGATTAAGTTCTACATAATTAGGAATTTTCAAGTTTTACTAGACTATCTCAAATCANGGAATAATGGTNANTGTNACANANTNTCGTTCNATACCAACGANACNNAGCNGTNNNCGCANTATANACTGAACNNAATATGNTACANTGCTTTCTTNAGNNNTGGCNTNACNCGGCCGNTCCNAGNCCNNCANNNGAGTNCNGCGANNGNGTTNACTNCACTANCACGTGTNTNNCGAANCACGNGNCCNTANANGNTNNTAGACNNTCACACACCGNCAGGGGCGAGANGCAGATAGAANTANNTNTNCNTTGAGGCNTAANTNTGGACAGCNGANAACCCACACTATCGAATCCTNCTTNGACNNACNNGGNNNCGTCATANATNGANGNNNCCGCGNTTTGANTATNTCGAANCCNGACGCNNGCTGGANTNCNCCTNNNGCANNTATTANTNTAGTNGTCATTCTCNGAACNCTCCATGNAAATNAACCCANGCGCATCCGCTCTCTTNCCATNGANGNANAAGACACCAANACCNTNCCGCTAACCCATTNTCGCATTAAGACACGGTTAAAACCACCAAATCGGCAAAAAGCTAACTAATTAGCAAACTCGTTTAATTGGGATTTACCTTCCAAATGTGCGGCGTCATGAAGGGCCTTAATAAAACGGGTGTCGTATCCCCCAGAGTTGTGAAAACAAAGCAAATTGACAGAAAAAACGTATCGTTTTCACTCTTTGTTGTCACCCCAAAGCGAAAGTATCAAATTTCGTCGGGAATTAAGGACTTTAAGCGCAAAGAAGATTTATGTTCCATAATTAGCTACGCTAAGGATTTGTGCTGTAAGCGCTGAATCAGAAATCAGCATCAAACTGAAAGTACTCCCACTGCTGTAATTAGCGCATTTACTCACTCGGATTTCTTGTCCAATCGACTATCTATACTAAACTTTATTGTACCGGATAAAACTCTTTCGAGGTTTTGTTTGTTTCCAGCATCATCAATCTTTCCCGTTCTTTTTCCCCTTTTCCGTTTGATCAAAAGTGACAATAGACGGACGCCGTGAGAGCCAAAACGACGGCTCTTTCGCCAGGCTGCACATTGACAAAAAACCCCCAAAATGAATTTCCCCAACTCCAAAACATGCTTAACTTCCGCAACGTTGATAAAGCTGCAATTTACTACTGAGAGAATTTGGTGGTAATTAAAGCATTAATTATTATGTTAAACCAACTGATTGGCGTTTGAATGGCTGTATGTGTTTAAAACCGGAGTTTAGGTAAATGGAACTTTAACTATTTGTTGCAAGGGAAAACCGGAAAAAGGGAAGAAAACAAAACGGCGCCTGGAATTCAACAAGTTAATCGGAACAGCCAGATGGGGACCGAATCCGGGTTAAGTTGATTGGGGGTGATAGATTGGGGTGTAAACCATTTATTTAGATGCATAGAAAATTGGGTTTTGCATCGCTTTTTACCATTTTTTCAGGTTCGTTGCACATACAACTTGATTAGTATATTTGGATAATAATATAATAATAATTGTCAGGCTTGTGCTGTGAGATTGGTGGAAATTTAGGTGCTGAGGATGGCTTTATAGGTCGAAACCAGTGCACGACATAGATTGTAATAAACGCTTTGCACAAACTTGTTTTTTTTTAAGTTTCATACTTTTAAGTTAATTATTACATAAAGTATAAATTAATTTGTTTGAAAAACATATTAGTCACTACACTTTAAAAGGAAGAGCAGAAGAATCTGGTTAAATGATTCAGCTGGCTAATTGCCCGGACATTTGACATTCAGCATATTGAACCATTTTTGGACACTCTGTATAATTATTTGCTGGACTGTAAACTTATTCATGAAAAGCGTCCCAAAAACTGTCGAAAGAATAGATTATATTCTGAATTAATAAAACTAAATTAAACACTTTAAATTTAAAAAATACAAACAACACTCTGTTTTCTAGCAAAACCATTAATATTTTTGAATTTTCCTATTGTTTTGTAATTTGACTAACTTTTTGAACTATTGAAATATTCGTTTTCATAGGTGCGTATATCAGTTGCCAAAAAAAAAAGTTTTATGATTTGGTATCTGTATTTTATTAGTATAGTAGTAATTATCATTGTAACTGCTTAATAACTAGACTATAAATATTCATAAATCTTAATTTTATTGTTGTTAGTTGCCTGGATTATCTTGTGCACACTTGGTGGGTTATTAAGGAGCACTATTAAGTTGCATAAGTAAATTTAGTTTCATCTATAAGTTGTGCGTATATTGTTCTACAGAGTGGTCCAATTTTGTGTCAATAATTCACACCATTCGATAACCCATTTCCTGAAGAACAGTTGGAGCAATTTTCGTCAAATTTGGAACAAGTACTTATGAAATGAATACTCGATATGTAAAATTCATTAAAATTCACTGGTAACAGTCCAAATTACATTTTCGGACTAATTCAATTCTAAGTTTTCAATATCGTAGCATTTAGTGCCAAAATTTTTTACTTTTCATTACTGAAGTCTGAAACTTGACTTGAATTTCTTAGAAATGCTCTAATTTTTTGCACCGAAGAGTGTAGAACCCAATTTAATAGTGAAGAAGCTTGAAATGACATTTTCAAGACTATGGACTAGCTTTCAGGTCAACAACTTTGTAAAGATAGTCTTGAAACTCGATTTTTCAGGCTGAAAACAGCCTTAAAGCACTGAAAACAGTCTAGACTTTGACACTGAGGAGTCTACAAGTCAATTTAATAGTGATAACGCTTGAAATGACATTTTTAAGCTTATGGAAAATGTAAAAATAGTTTTTTATAGCTTCTATGTCAGAAACTTGGTGAAGATTGCCTTGAAACTCTATTTTCTAAGTTGAAAGCACTAAAAATAGTCGAGAGTTCTAAGAAAATGAAACGCAAAGTAAAAAAACTTAAAAGTTAGTTTTAAGTCAATTTTAATGAATTTAACGTCAATATCCTGTATTTAAGACTATTTTCAAGACTAAAATATCAAATTTTGTCTTCAAATTATGAAAACTTACTTCAAATGTAAATTTTAAGCCTCTGATGTCACTTTTCATTGGTTCAGAGTCACTTCTTGGTGTCCAAGTCAATTTTGAAGGTTTACACGTGTGAATTAGTAGTCAAAAATAGTGTTTCATGTCTACAAGTCAATTTTCAATACTAAAGTTTTTCATTTTATCTGAAAGCTATGACGACTGACTACAAGGACAGTTTTTAAGCCTCTTAAGTCAATTTTTATCGTTTAAAAGTCAATTTACTGGCTTCTAAGTCTATTTTCAAAACTAAAGTCTTTCAACATGTCTGGAAACTATGAAAACTGGCTACAAAGACATTTTTTAAGCTTCTTAAGTCAACTTCCACCGTTTCCACGACAATTGTTAAGTTGGGTTGGGTTGGTTTTGGGTCTTTGAACGTAATAACTCAATTAGGTAGTAAACAAAGTTTCAAATCAAAATTTTATTAGAGATTATTTGTTTTTCAACTTGAATACTGTCATTTATGAAAAATATCCATTACAATCTAAACTTTAGTTGGTTTTAGTAAAGTCATCTTTGATATCAAAAAGCAGATTTTTGATTATGTTTGTTTTTATTAACAATGTGTTTGAGTCCCAATTTGGATCGAAACTACCATTATTACAGTAAAATTGATGAAATTTTCCTTTCCATATGAATCATGCTGTGAAAATTATAGGTAATAATATACCAATATGCATTTCATACAACTTGGATAGGAAACACGCATTTGTGTGCAATATGCGCATCATAATTTGTTTTCTATTTGCAAATTGCATTTAGGCATTGTTTGATAATTTGTGTAATGCGGGATATTAAATTCCTAATTTCATAAATTTTTTATTATTCATTTAGCTGTGGTAATGCTAAACGCATTGTCAGGATTATTCTGAAAAGAATGAATTAAAGATTCGATTCTGTAACATTTTAAACGGTTTTTATTTGTAATTTATTACATTTAAGTATTATTACAAAAGGGACTATTTCTTGTTACCCAGAATTCAACCCACTGGACACAAAAATGCAAACTAAAAATGTTGCAGACGATTCAACATTATTAGAGATATAAATATAAATTACTGGGAAAAATGCATTTTAATATTAAACTATCTAAATGTTAACACAAAGTTTCTCTATCCATATCTTCTTCTATTTTTCTTCGTCAGCCATTATCTGTCCACTCCTGAACAAAGGCATCCTCAATTTGTTTCCATGCTGTTTTGCCTTTTTCATTCTGGTACTCTCTTTCTTCTACTAGACTTTTAACATCATCCAACCATGTCTTCTGTGGCCTGCCTGTATCAGGTCCACTACCTTCGTTCTTCTTCTTATTTCTTGCCAGATAAAACCATCTCGTAAGCTAACTCCAAGCATTTGCATTGTTCTTGTTGGTTACCAGCCTTTGTCTCAAGATCATATGTTGCGATAGGATGTTTCTGTTTAAGTTTATAGGGATGGCAGGGTTTTTAACTAATTTACTCAGTTTTCCAAAAGTCAGCTTTATTCTTTATTTTATCTCTGCAGTTTGGTTTTCTTTTCCCATTTCACTGACATACCCAAGATATTCATCAACTGTTATCCTCATTTACAGTTTCCTTACTTCCTTCTGTACTCTCTTGCTGAACTGCAGGTACTTTGTTGCATATCTGGCTATTGATTTCCTTTGCCTTACAAGTGTGCTAGGTTATTGTCTCTTGCTGTTTTAACTCTAGAACAAAAATCCGGCGAGTTGATTCAAGTTCATTCCCTCTATGTTGACAATGTGGTTAAATTTCTTCTGCAATTCTTTTCAAAAAGCCTCTTTCTGGACGCTTATTTCGTTTCCAGAAACGTTGTCACGCCAGTACAGATATTCCTCCTATTGCACAGAATGTATTCAATTTTCTTTTTTTATCGTACCATTTGAATTTCTCCATGTCCATCTCCTTTGCTTGGGTTTCTTAAAAAACGTATTTGGATAGTACATATTTTTAGCTACAAAGAAAAATGTCATCGCGTTCAGTATGTCTTGCCAAATCGAACTTTTCAGTATTATTATTGGATTTTGACACGTTCTTCTGTACATTCCTTAAGAAATTTGTAAGAAAATTGCATCTGCTTATCTGGCAAACAAACTCTGCATACATTAGAAGTTGGTTGCATGTTTGAGTACCCCATTCGTCGATGCCATAAGTCCATATCTACCAGTTAGCATAATTTTCTTCTTCTTGTTCTTTCTGTATTTTCACTAATCCATTTTTTTTAAATAATTTTCTGGCATCTGACAGAGTAAATTGTGTGTTAATGTATCAGACAACAAAACATTTTCCAATTTCACTTTCTTTACTTGTCTTTAATAAAAGTGTTCCTTTACAATCTCTCCTTCTTTAGTTACATTGATCTTCTGGTTTACTGATCTTGATTCTATCAGAAAACTGTCCATTTTCTTCGTAACAAGGTGCTTAGTGGCTCTACTGTCTACTTTGAAATTAACTACAGACATGTCATGTAGATTTACTTTACAGATTGACTCATTTGATGTCATAAAAACAAGTTCATCTTCTGACACATTACACTGTTTATTTCCTTGTTGTTTTGCTACGCACAGTAATAACAATTAAATTGGAAATTCCTTGGAGGAAGTCTTCTAATTTCTGCTGCAAAAACTTGTTGAGAAACACCAGCCTCTCTTCTCCCTTTATTTTGCCTTACTTCTTCTATATTTTGACTTTGAAGTATATTGTAACTGCATTTGTGTTCTGACAAAATAGAATGTGAATTGCTGTGGTCTTAGAATGGTAAGTTTCCGGCATAGCAGACAAAAGCTAAGTAACATTTTCACAGTCTCTCAATTGCTACCACAATTTTTTTAATTTTTGAACTGTTTTTTCATATTCGACTAGGAAATCATTCAATGAACACGTTGCGGAATACTTCATGCTTCTTAACTTACTTTGCCATTGAACTTGCATAGCAGTCTCTTGTATATACCACTTGAAGTATCTAACATTTCATTGGCGCTTGTTTTTGACTTAACCAAGTTCAAAACATTGTCAGCAACCTGACTTCATCTTCTGTTGGAGGTTCTTGTGTTAAGACATCCAGCACATCGTAATGCTCTAGTAGAAGCTTTAACTGGAATTCCTTCTGATTGCCTGCCATTTTATTATTCACGGTAGTTTTTAACACTGGAGCTTTAACTTTTATCACTTCTATGACAATTCTAGGTTCATGACCTGTTTGCAGAGATTCTGCACAGTGGAATGAAATTACTGGTTTCCAACTGTGGAACCAACTTTTTTAATACGTTTTTCTGTACGTTTCTTAATTAACCTTAACTTCTACAACAATACAACATTCATATCATATTTTAACATTCTCTATAATATCCATCTTCCTATCTATATCATTAACACATAAATTTGAAATTTTGTCACCTAGAGCATATTTTCATATCATGCCATTATCTACCCTGATAGTGGCGGGTTCTAGTTTGAAAAGCCCTTTGGCGCATTATTAAAAACTTTTCTAATTATATATCAAGCACTTTTCTCCCGATAGCATTGTAACGAAGCAAAGTTTAAATTTTTACAAAATAGAGTTTTCCGCTTGTCCCATCAAGGCCGCTGTAGAGCTTTCAATTTCAGTTTCCTACCATTATTAAATTTTTCAAATTGCTTGTTTTGGCATTCTCTGCCTTAATGGTCGCGCTATTTTTAATTTAAATTCAATTTTAATCAGAAGATTTAGAATTAAACTTGTTCTCTTCAATAATGCAAAAAAATTAAATAATAATTTCCTTGCTGTGGTTTGTGGGGGTGCGAAAATAGTCACCAAATTCAATAGAATTAATCATTGGAAATGCAAATTGCCGGCACGTAATTAAAACTTTCCATTCAACTCTTCAAGTTTTCCTGGTGGTGGAAATCTCCATAATTAACGTAGCACCAAGGCCAATTGATTTTTTGCCGAGATTTGCAAGAAAAGAAGGAATATTATTTAATATTAAAGGAATTAGTGCATAACTGGATTACGACTAGGAGAGCGGCTTCCTTAATTTCATCAACCATTTCTGAGATATTTGTCGGGCACAACCGTGTGATTCCTTTATGAGGCGCCCTTCTATTATTCGATTAAACAAGCAATTAAGATGAATAGTCGGCTTTAATAGTCAAGAAATTGTGTTAGCGAGTATATTGTTGTTCGTAATATAGATCCTATTATTTCCTTTAATTTGATTCAACTGTGAATTGGCTCCCTTTGGTGGTTCTCACCTCGAATAGCATCGATAAAAAGTCATTAAGCATTGTTTGCATGGTAATAAGGCGAAGGTTTGTCAAATATAACTGACAGTTTGACAGGTCGTGGATAACTATATTATTAATAAAGTGCCTAAGAAATTTATCAAATTACCTAATTAGCACACCCTGTTTGTTCTATAAGTCATCTCCGTTTTTAAAACTTTTTCTTTTTTAGTCTCTTGTAGTCTGAAAAAGAGGGTGTTATACTATACAGGATGATTCATAAGTGACCAAAAATGAAACCCTGTATTCTAGGAACTATTTTAGAGAGAGGCCATGTAGCAAATAGTGTTGAAACTGAGTTTTAAAAGTGCAAGCTTTTTGATTACTTAGTCATCTCAAAGTTCCTCTACTTTTTAAATTTCTGACCAATTAGCCATCTCATTGATGTTAAACCATTCCTCCGTCCTTCTTTTATCAAGTCATCTTCTTTTTACATATGTGGACAATTAGCAGGCTCAATAATTTTAAAACATTTTTTTGCTCTTCTTTTATCAGTTCTCTTGAAGTTTCTAGGCAATTAGCCAGCTCAATACAATACATTTTTCCGCTCTTTTTTTCACTAGTTTGACTTTTTTCTTTTTCTAAATTTCGGGGCAATTAACCAGCTTAGTCATTTAACACATTTTTTCACTCTTCTTTTAAAATTTCTGAGCAACCATCTGAATCATTTCAACACAATCTTTCGTTCTTCTTTTACCACTTCGTTGTTTTTTTGACATTTCTGGGGACAATTAGCCAGTTTAATCATTTTAACACATTTTTCAACTCTTATCAGTTAAACTTTCTTGGCAATTAGCCGCTCAATCAATTCAATACATTTTCCTGCTCTTCTTTCATTAGTTCGTCTGTTTTCGATATTTCTGGGTAATTAACCAGCTCAGTCACTTTACATTTCTCCGCTCTTCTTTTCAGTTAGTTTCCTTTTGAAAACTTTGGGCCATCTCAACTTTTTAAAACATTCTTCCACTCTTCTTTTATCACTTATTCCTCTCTTGAAGTTTGAAAGTAATTCAGTCTGCTTTCAACATATTCTTGTTTTTTTATTTCGATTTCATGTTTTTGAGCAAAATTTCGGCGTGGTCCTTATTTTATTATTAAGTAAAGTCCAATAAAGTTCAAGATATATAAAATTTTTATTTAAGAAAAACCTACAACCTGATTCACAAAATTTGAATCCAAAATAAATACATAATAGAAAAATTAAACAAAACAGGTTACTGTAATTTAGTAAAACAAAATATGTATATTAATAGCGCTCACGTGACGTTGAATAAAGGACATATACGTGTGTCACATGATGAATGTTAAAATAGGACTGGGTCAAAGATCACTTGTGACTTTTTTTGTAAAATTCCAATAATTTGCTTAATAAGAAATTATTTAAAATAGTAACAAACAAAGGTTTAGAGTATGGATAATTGCACAAGAAGCTAGGAAACTTGAATGCATCAAGATCTTAGTAAATGGTTACTAAAACAGTTTTCAGGATATTTTAATAATTTTTGCTTTAAAATTTCACTACCTTAATCAAAGTTTCAGTTTCAGCATTTAAAATATTTTAGGTCACGTGACATTTTTGGCTATGTTCCTAACGTAAATTTTAACCCAGAAACTACGTTCTAGTTTTCAGCTTTCTTAGAAGAAACCTTTAAAAAAGTTTACACAATGTGACAATTTTTAAAAAATCCTAATTTTAGGACATACTTTCCAATCAGTCATAATGTAAATTAATTTATAAAACAAAGATAAAGCTATTACGAATTCTGTTATGTAGAAAGGAATAGGTTGAAGATATCACTGGATTTGGTTGAATTTGAACTAGCGACTTCTGCGTTCTTCTTACAACGCTCTTCCTTAAAAAATAAGGTGAAAACTAATTTTCCTCTTTCCTTCCTCTATACGTAACTGTTGTCTGTAATATTTTGTTTTTTTTTTAATAATATAAATTTAACATCTTCATATAATGTAAGTCAGAAAAACAACAAAATTAAATGAGTTAAAAACAACAATTGAGCATATAGATACTAAGTACAATATTAATAATCTTTAATATCCAATCAACAACTATTCTATGATAAAATATTTGAAAATATACAATAAAATACCTCTTACTCAAATTTATATTATCAGTTTGAAACTGAAGTCTTAAGATAATTATTATAAGTTGTATAACGTGGAGCAAAGGCGAAAGTCATTACGATCATTACTATCTAGGCGAATCTCTGGAAAAGGGAATCTGCGAGAATAACAAAACGACAGGTGAAATATGACGTGTCACAATCTGGGATTAATTATCGCTTCCCCCTTAAGGGGGTTAAACCATTAGATTGTGCTTCAGTCGTTACGATGCGAGAAACCTTGTCAAGATACGTTTTCTGTCTGAAAAACTATACTTTATAATAAAGTTAAATTATTCGATTTTAATTGTTTTCCCTGGAGATTCATTTCAAAATGTTTTTATATTAATTGACAATAATAGTTGTTTTTTTATAAAATTTCTGGTAAACAGTGTGATTATAATCTATAGCCTAATTAGGGCATTCAATTTAGTATATTACGTTAACTAGTGCTGTAAGAAGTAGTATACGCATGAAATGGAAACAGTTAGGTAACTCAATAAGTACGTAAAATGCTTTAGGGCACGTTTGACGTACTTTACCTACGATCAAATGTAAAATCCTGTTTTCGCAACAAATGCGTAATTCGGAGTGTAGTAAGCCTCAAACCTCACTTCAACTTCTCAAATAATATTTTTGCGACTATCTACTATACGACAATAATTAACGTTAAATAAAGTGAATAAACTAGTCAGAACATTACTCAACTCGTACGACGTATGCTGTTCTAACGTAACGTAACGTAACGTAACCGATAGGTGTGATAACAACTATAATCACAAAAGTGCTAATAACTGACTGTAAAAACCGTTCAAGTAGGACTAAAACCCTACTAAATTACGATTACGATTCTTACACAGTACTACAACTACGCTAATAAAACGTTGTACTGCAACTCATCCAACATTGATTTTAGGAACTTGGACAACGTTAAAATTCGTTGCAACAGCAATGTTGATTTGCAAACGTAATTCAACGTTTGCACGAAACACTCTTTAACGTTATTACCCAATAAGCACAACTACGTCGAAGAAACGTTGTAGTAAAACGTAACGTAACGTTGATTTTGGTAGATTGGAAAAAGTTAAATAAAATAGTAAAAATGTCGCTTGAATCGCGGTTCAACGTAAATTCAACTTAAAATCAACTACGTAGCCACCACCAAATATCAACAGGAAACGTTAAAACATCGGTCATAATTATTTCTTGGTATCTACAGATACTTATATGTAGTGTTTTCTGATATTATCTTCCTTTAAAATCAACGAATTTTTGTAGGTTCATCGAACAAATCTGGCATAAACATGTTTTCTGGATTATTAAAATTTGTAGAAGAAGCTGCTTGGAAAATGAATGATTGATGGAAATTCCACACAGAGAAAATTTATAGAAATCACACTATTTGTAGATCAAGAAAAGAACAGCAAGATAAAAGTAGCTGTATTTCGACCAACCACAAACTACCAACAGTGCTGGGATTTCTACAAATACTACAAATCATTTTACCATATCCGTATAATTAATGCCTGTTTCTCAATGATCGTAAACATAAGTTTAAAATAATTTTTTTTAACTGTTATGTCAACTTCATTGTCTTTGCTATGGTTATTTTATACGTTTACGCTTATGTTTACGTATTTTGTATTACGTTAACGTTCATCAAGAAAATTGCTTGTCTAAGAAATTTTGATACTGTTTTGTACTAATTTGGTTTCTTTGTATAGATTGGATTCACACCACCCACTTTTTACTTTATTGATTGTTGTTATGTTGTTATTAAATGACTTAATTAGTTAATTACTTAACTGTTTAATTAGGTTTACAAAAAGATAGGTTAGGTTACTTTACAACCTTCCCTAACTTACAAAGTAAAGAAAGATAACTGTTGCTTACATTAACATGATGTTGAGTGTGTTTTTCATTAACTTTTGAGTCTACATGTCACTACATGACTACAGTCAGACATGGTCTAAATTGCGACTACCAACACTCAATAGTCCTAGAAAAGACGATTTAAATATTAAAAAAACAAACTTTGCGTTAAATTGGATGATGTGTACTATTATTATTTAATTGCATGCTTTCAATTAAGTATTTGAAGATTCTTTGGACAGATGAAGTAAATTTATCTCTAAACTTACCTTTGTCATGTACTTATATGATAACTTTCCTTGTTAAAATAATTTTAAATAAACCTCTGGAACATTTATTCACTGCTAACTTTAAAAGTATTGCTGAATTGCCTCAAATAAAACCTGAAACTTTTTATAGCTGATTGTTGACAAGATTTGAACACCACTGTCTGTTCACCATATAAATGACTTAATCAGCCTTCCTTCTGGCATGCAAAACTCTAACACAACTTGCTTGAGACGTGGTAAACAAACTTAGCACCCTGACATAGATCAAGGGCGACTAGAGGAAACCGCACAAGAAACTTGAGGTATCTGATGCCCGTTCAGTTAAACTTGCGAGTTAATTTGCAAAGGTGTAACTTTGACCGACACTAAATTACAGAGTTTGCTATCAAAATTTCAATAAAATTTGGTTAATTCTTGTAGTTGTATGTTTAATAGTCATTTTTACAATTGTTTACAGAAGTAATGTAGCAGGATTGTATCTTACTTATTTTTTACTTTGTTTACAAGCTTTTGGAGCTATTTGTAGACCTTTTCGGTAATTTCTCCAAAGTTTGACAAGATACAAGTCTGAAAATTTGGAACCATATAGTGAACATATGTGGCTCTAATTGTGCCCGTAAATTAACTCGAAGGGATTAATAGTAAAGTTTTTATTCTATTTTGAATCTTGGTTTAAGTGGCGCCATTTCGCTCTGTTTCTGATGAATTTCCGCCTTGCGCCAGGTTAAACTAGATGCCTTGTTAGGTTAGGTTGTCGCAAGATGCCGGAAAATAATACAAACAATTGCTTTTAATCGACTTTGTGATCTTAAAAGGCAAAACTTAAATGTGTAGAAGGAACCTTTTAGAGTTTTTCTTATACAAAACATACTTTTTATTACCGAATTTTTCAATTTATCGGGGCGAGTACAAGAGGAATTTGCCACATAAAGCAAGATGCAGCATTGTTGCTGTCATGAGTTTGACATTAGAGTATGACATCATCTGTAGTACTCTTATAAATTGGTTTTTTCATGGACCTTACAATTTCTACACGGTTTTTGAGACTTGAAAGTAGTTTTACATCTTAAGGGTGACAATGAAGGTATTTACAGATCTTCTTCTTCTGCTGCGTGTCCATTAATGGATGTGTGCAATCACATTTGTCCATTCGTCCCTATTACGTGTGGTATGCATTAGTTCTTGCATTGTCCTCAGTCCTGTCCACTGCCTAACGTTGCGGAGCCATAACATCTTTTTCCTGCCGATTCCTCTCTTTCCCTCAATTCAAAAATTGGTACCTCTCGTTGCGTATTACGTGGCCCAGGTATGCTGTTTTTCGACGTTTAATGGTGTCTAACAGTTCGCGGTCTTTATTGATTATTCTCAAGACCTCATCGTTGGTTCTTCTTGCAGTCCATGGAATCCTCAGTACACGCCTGTAGACCCACATCTGGAATGCTTCCAGATTGTTCATAGTGCTCACCTTCAGTGTACATCCCTCCATGCCATAAAGCAACACTGTCCAGACATAGCATTTGACAAATCTAATTCTCAAGCCAAGATCGAAATCAGTTTAGGTGAGCACTTTTTTGAATTTCATGAATGCACTGTGGGCATTTTCAATCCGGCATCTGATTTCTGTGTCTGATTCCCAGTTTTCACACAGCCACGTTCCTAGATATTTAAATTTATTTACTCGCTCTATTGGTTGATTCTCATATGTTAGGCTTGAGTTTTGAAATTCTTGTGGCTTTCGAGTAATTATCATGAATTTAGTCTTCTTGGTGTTGATATTGAGGCCCACGTTCTTACTGCATTCCTCGTCACTCCCAAGCATATCTCGCAAGTCCTCCATGTTATCTGCAATTAGAACTGTATCGTCCGCATAACGAATATTGTTGACCCATACACCATTCACCTTAACGCCCACGTTACCTTCTTCCTGAAAGATAGCTTCAGAATATAAATTGAAAAGAAGTGGGGAGAGAACACACACTTGTCTGATCCCTCTACAAATTGGTCTTGCTTCTGTGAGATCGTTACTAACTCTGACCTTTGGCCATTTGGTTCCACTATAGGCTTTGAATGCAGCGGATGTCTTTTTGGTCCTGGTCTGGATGTCCAATCTATTTAGGATTTGGATCAGTTTGATGATGATGTTGGACTCTGTCGAACGCCTTTTCATAATCGATGAAACACAATAATGTCCTTTCTCTGATCGTTATTTACAGATAGTGGAGTAAATTTGAGACCGTATAGGTGACAGAATGTAACAAAAAATATTATTAATACGAAAAATTTAGATACAGAATTGTACAAATAAAAGTAACAGATCTATGCAAAACTGTCTAACTAAAAACAAAATGTTAAGAAAATATCAATATTTTAAACAAAAATATTAATGGAAATATACAGTTTTTTCGGAAATGATAAAACATAGAGCAAAACGGTTTTGGATGTCGTATTTGAGAGAATGTTATTGAAACAGACTTCCGTATCGAGCAAGTCAAATTACTCCTGATAAACGAAAAAAGACAGTTTTCCTGTCATTTGTCAAATGACAATTTTATTTGCAAATATCTCGAAAACGGTGAGAGATAGCGACTTTCGGTTAAGAATGATTTTGATTTGTTTTTGCTCTATTACGTTACATCAGATTTGCCTAATAAAAACACAACTTTTTGAGTTGATTGAAAATTTGTATTTCTACCAAATTTTTCTGCACTTTTTCGTTTGATCGCAAATAACTCGGTTTGTTCAAATATTTACTATAAAGACATAAGAGTATTGCAAATAGCCAATTAATGGAGCTATCCAATGACGTTGAAAGCACACCGCTAAGTATTACCGTTTGGCCGGTAGAGGGCGTCAAAGTTGAATTAATTTTTTTGTAAATTTCAGTAAATATCTCGAAAACGATTCTACTTGGCGGCATGAAATTTTGTTCACTAATGAACCTGGAAAAACGCAACTTTTATCTTATATACACTTTTTTCGAAACATTTGGCTGTTAAAAATTAAAAACCAGAAAGTTCAAAAAAACTGCTTTAATAGATGCACTGGTATACTTATCCGAAAAAACCGAATCGTGTATGTGGCCAAGAAATTTCTTTGAATCATGCGGGTGGAAAATATCGTTTTACGCTTCTCTGGACCGTTCCGGCATTTTGCGTTTTTGGAGATTTCAGTTCTCACGTCAGTCGACCCTTTCCCTCTTTTTCCATTTTTGTTTAATTCCCAACTTTTGATTGTTTTCCAGTCGAGAAATTCTCACGCCGACAAGTTGAAACTGACTGTAAATTTGTCTTTTTAATTCCCTTTTCCTTGTCGTTTTCAATAAAAGTTGCAAATCAGTGAGTTAGACAGGCAACTTTTTTTTTTCACTAAGAATTAAAATTGAGTTTTCCTAGTCTCAATTTCTACCAGACAATAAGAAAAAGAGCCTTTTGAGGGGACTGCTTAAATCAATTTGAGTCACCCCTCTTTCTTTCATCAGGGCTAAAAATACGAACTTATTAGTCGATTTCGCACTGTGGAAGGTCAGAGATTGCATTTTTTTTTCAAGCGCAAAACGGAGCTTATTTCTTTAGACTGTGGATTTAAAAGTCTTTGTCTGGAACAAGTTTTACCTTGGCAAAGCCTTAGTTTGTCAGCGGGGATTCGACTTAATGAGCTGGAACGTGAAACTAGCGTCATTTGAACACGCCACGTTAAAATATTTCTATTTATATTGTACTAAATTAGCTTTCTCTTTTAACAAAACTTGATATGTGAAGTAGATTTTTTTCAATAAATTACCTAGTGTCCAAGGCAAAGCCTGGGCATAGGAAATTAATAAGTGAAACCAGTTTCCTGGGAATCTGCAGATTTAATTGAAAAAAAAATGTTGAATTTAATTGTTGTTGAAGTTTTGACTATTTGAGAACGTGTCTAAAATCTTCAAAATTTGATTTTTTGGTTTTGGTACATACGCTGATGATAGGTAATCCAGGAAGTTTTAGAGCAACAAATAGTGTGTGTAAAAAGTCTGGACAATCCAGAAAGCTGTCAAAATAAGGAAATTCAGTCACCTTTACCTGCAAGAAGTGAAAAATTTTGTTAAAAAGACATTTTACAATATGCGGAATTAGGTGATGTTGACTAATGTCATGTACAGGGTCTTTTACTGGGGACTGACCAACTGCCTTTTTCTGACTTCCCTGTATGTAATTAAAAAAACTGAAATGGCCATTTAATGTAGTTTAAAAAGTTGAATCCAAAAATGACCACGAAATTTTAATTTTTTTTCTTTTATTTCTTAATATTTTATTTTAGTTTGTTGTAAAATTGTAAAACATGTCTTATATTCTACCCTCAATTGTTTCTGGCTATGATTCCAGAGTTATAATTAATGAATGGTCCTCTCTATAATTTTTTTTTTCAATCAATATACAAGTTTCGTCAAAAAACAAATTTTGAAAAATTATTATTTTTTTTTTGTAAAAATATTTGCAGAATTTCGAGCACATTCCGAAAATAGTTAAATATACCGGGTGATCCATTTGAAAAAACACCATTATTGGCTGGAGCTCTTCTATTTGAAGGTTAGGAATATTTTGGTACTAATTTTTTGATTCAACTTTTTATCAAATGGCTATCTCAGTTTCTTTAATTACATGCAGGGAAGCCCAAAAAAGGGGGTTGGTCAGTCCCCAGTGAAAAACCCTGTACATACAGGGTGATTTATGGATTTTTGAACACAAAAAATTGCCAAATATGAATATTATAAATATTTGTGTATACTTCTGGAAAATCCATTCGTATACAGGGTGTTCTAAATTTGAGCAACAAACCAAACTTTTAATTGTTTAAATGGGATGAACTATTTTTTTTTGGATATTTGAAATCTACGTGAAATTTTAGGCCTACTTGATGTAAAATGTTTGTATCGATCAACATGTTTTTGCTCTAGCAGCTTTACTTTGACCATCCCCATCGAGAGCGGAAATTCTTAATTTGAGCAAAATTTTGAAGCATTTTTCCAAAAAATCGTAAATCTCGCTTATTTGACACATTCTGTATAGACACGTCATATGACAGAAGAAAGCTAATGAATGGGGCTATCACCTGACGTTGATCGGATACGGCTAAGTTGGCCCGTTTGGCCGTTAGAGGGCGTCAAACTTGGCTATAGTTTTTCTTGAATATCTCAGGAACGCTTAAAGTTAGAGGCCTGAAATTTTTGCGAAAAAACTCCTCGATGGTACGAAACTTTTATTATCTTAACACTTTTTTATACCTTGCACCCTGTGACCTAGAAAAATTAAAAACTACAATTTTTCAAAATGTTCAAGTGTTGGTATCTACAGATTTTTTTGAGAAATTTAAAAATTAACTGTTTCTGCCTAAATACCTTCAGGTTAATAGTGTCAAAAATGACATTTGTGAAAATGTCACTTTTTAAAGGTGCTACGTAGAACAAACCGCCAAAATTTGTTTTGTGATCTTCATGGTCAAACGGTGCCTGGTACCGAAAAAGTGTATAGAAGGTAAAAACTGCATTCAATCGAGGTGCGTTTGTGGTATTTAATTTTAGACCTCTAACGTGAACCGTTTCTGAGATATTTAGCAAAAACCACAAAAAATAAGAGCCAAATTTGACACCCTCGAGCGGCCAAACGAGGCAACCTAGCTCAGTCCGCTCAACGTCACGTGATATCCCCATTTATAAGCTTTCATTCTTTATAGAGTGCGAATATACAGAATGTTTCAAATAAGCGAGTTATTCACGATTTTTGGAAAAAGTTTACGAAAATTTAGTTCAAATTTGAAATTTTTGGGCCTACTATACTAACCGCGGCCATGGTGGATTTTCTCGATCAAAGTGACCTTTTTAACGAATTTTAACTTGAGGAACACGAATCTGACGTATATTTTGTGGTAAAAATTTTAGACCTCTAACTTAACCGTTTCTGAGATATTTACCAAAAACCACAAAAAATAAGAGCCAAATTTGACGCCCTCGAGCGGCCAAACGGGGCAACCTAGCTGGGTCCGCTCAACGTCACGTGATATCCCCATTTATAAGCTTTCATTCTTTATAGAGTGCGAATATACAGAATGTTTCAAATAAGCGAGTTATTCACGATTTTTGGAAAAAGTTCACGAAAATTTAGTTCAAATTTGAAATTTTTCACGGGCCTACGAGTTATTCACGATTTTTGGAAAAAGTTCTAACCGCGGCCATGGTGGATTTTTCTGGATCAAAGTGACCTTTTTAACTTGAGGAACACGAATCTGACGTATATTTTGTGGTAAAAATTTTAGACCTCTAACTTAACCGTTTCTGAGATATTTACCAAAAACCACAAAAAATAAGAGCCAAATTTGACGCCCTCGAGCGGCCAAACGGGGCAACCTAGCCGTATTCGCTCAACGTCACGTGATATCCCCATTTATAAGCTTTCATTCTTTATAGAGTGCGAATATACAGAATGTTTCAAATAAGCGAGTTATTCACGATTTTTGGAAAAAGTTTACGAAAATTTAGTTCAAATTTTGAAATTTTTGGGCCTACTATACTAACCGCGGCCATGGTGGATTTTCTCGATCAAAGTGACCTTTTTAACGAATTTTAACTTGAAGAACACGAATCTGACGTCCATTTTGCTCTAAGTAGCACTGTTTCAGAGATGACCTTGAAATTATGTCAATTTTGACAGTTTTCAGTGCGTGGCACTCTTCATAAATTACATTTTGACAAATGACACTTTACGTCATTTATGTATCATTAACCTGAAAAAATTTAGGCGGTGGAAGTTAATTTTAAAAATTCCAAAATTGTTTTATAAAAGACTTTAAGACTAAATTTTTTGACAATTCTAGTTTTTAATTTTTTAAGGTCAAACAGTGTCTAGTATCAAAAAGTGCATAAAAGGTAAAAGTTGCATCCCATCGAGGTGCGTTTCTGATAAAAATTTGAGACCACCTGTAACTTGAAGCGTTCTTGAGATATTTAGCAAAAACTACAAAAAATAAGTCAAATTTGACGCTCCCTAGCGGCCAAATGGGGCAACTTAGCCGTATCTGCTCAACGTCACGTGATAGCGCCGTTCATTAGCTTTCTTTTGTTATACAGTGTGTATAACAACATTTCAAAACATTCTGACTATATACAGAATGTTTCAAATAAGCGAGTTATTCGCGACATTCTGGAAAAGTGCACGAAAATTTTGCTCAATTTAGGGATTTTTGGCTCTATTAGGGGAGTGGTCAAATTAAGGCTGCTAGAGCAAAACCAAGATTCATATTAAGTAATTTTTTGATAAAATGATAAATACAGTAGTTAAATAACCCTGTACATACAGGGTTGGTCCGTATTACTCTTCTTAACATAACCTATAATAAATGTAAAGTCATTAAGATGAGCGAAAACACTATAAAGTAATAATTGCTCCGTGAAATCTTAACAAATTTTTAATCCCAACTGTCGTGAAATGCTGCATAATACTTTATATTCAAACAGATTGCAGTAGAAATTTAATATCAACTGAAAACTTAAATTTGCGAGACCATAAAAGCGGAACGCTGCTCACTAAGTAGTAAAAACCGCAAAATTATTTAACACACCAGCAAAAAGGGAATTTATACATAAAATAGGACCGCAGTTTTGCGCGCTTTAATCCTTTTTGCGGAATTGCCGGAAATCAGCACAGAAACTCGAATTACCAATTTACTTGTAAGAAAATTGAGTCTTTGTGCCGACGTTGACGCTTAATTTTGTTGCAGATTGAGTGGCAAAGCCCCGTTTTGCTCTAAAGACTTTTCCTAGACATCGCCCAAGAGGTAAGTGTTGGTCTTAAATTTTTGAATCATAATTTTATCGGGTAATTTGTTCTTAAGTGGATTTTAAGCTAAATTTTGCTTGGAAATTGATTGAGATTAAACAATTAGACGATAAAATACTGAGACCTATCACTAAACTAAAACAATCACTTGAAAAGCGTTTAAATTAGTGTTAAAAGTTCTTTATAGCTTCATAAATTGAATTTTGACAGGAACCACGTCTATTTTGAACTGCCAATTGCCACCTCATATAAAGCTGCAAAACCTGCTTAAATGCACTGTTATAGTTAATACAGTTCTAAATGGTTGTTTATAGGTCCATGAGTAGAAGTTAGGCAGTCGTGACCTGTAAATTGAGGTTAGAGAGTTTCTTAGTAGCAGCAGATTGTCACAATTGACAATAAAAGTCATTCTGTCTAAAAATGGTTCAAGTTGACGTTTTCGATGTCTGCCAGTTGTTTCTGTTTGAAAACTGTCTGTCTGTCTTAGAATTGTCAAAATCTAAGTTAAAGGTCTTCTTAATACCAGTAGATTGTCACTTTTGATGTTAAAACCTGTTATTCCTGTCTTAAAATAGTTCATATTGATATCTTCAATGTTAGTAGTCAAGTCGTGTTAAAAACTTTCTAACCCTAAAAATTCTTAAAATTGACGTTAAAACACATTTTTTTGCAGTGATTTCAGTTAATTTCTATCATATCATGTTAAAAACTGTCCTAGAGACTTTGTATCTGCAAATGATCACAATCGATGCTAGAAACTATTGTTTCTGTCTTAAAATGGTTCAATTGATATTAAATTTAAAGAATTGGATGTGGTATTGGATAGAAAATTTAATGAGGATTCCAAAAATGTGCTCAAAACCGACATTATCTCACTCCAAGTGGGTTTTACAGGCAATTTTGTCCTTGACTGTCCTTTCAAATTATGTTTATGGCAGTTCAAATTTTGACACCGCTTTTCTCTCTGACTGTACCAAATTTTGTAGTTTTTTTATGGTATTGGATAGGAAATTTAATGAGGATTCCAAAAATGTGCTTGACAGTGAGTTTTGGCAATACTTCTTCACTGTCCTTTCAAACTGTGTTTATTACAGTTCAAGATTTTACACCGCTTTTCTCTCTGATTATACCAAATTTTTACATGCAATTGGACAGCAAATTTAATGAGGATTCCAAAAATGGGCTTAAAATAGACATTTTCTCCCTCTAAGTGGGTTTTACAAGCGATTTTGTCCTTCACTGCCCTTTCAAACTGTGTTTCTGGCAGTTCAAATTTTGACACCGCTTTTCTCTCTGACTGTACCAAATTTTGTAGTTTTTTTATGGTATTAGATAGGAAATTTAATGAGGATTCCAAAAATGTACTTAAAACAGGCATTTTCTCACTCCAAGTGAGTTTTATAGGCGATTTTGTCCTCGACTGTTTTTTCAAATTGTGTTTCTGGTAGTTTAAATTTTGACACCACTTTTTTCACTCACTGTACCTAATTTTGTAGTGTTTTTACGTTATTGGATAGAAAATTTCATGAGAATTACAAAAATGTGCTGAAAACAGATATTTTCTCACTCCAAGTGTGTTTTACAGGCAATTTTGTCTGTGACTGTACTTTTCAAAATTTGACCGGTAAATTACAAATACTGTCTTTCTGGCAGTTCAAATTTTGACACCGTTTTTCTCCCTGACTGTACCTAATTTTGTAGTGTTTTTTTGTGCTATTGGATAGAAAATTTAATGAGGATTTCAAAAATGTGCTTAAAACAAGCATTCTCTTACTCTAAGTGGGTTTTACAGGCGTTTTTTGTCTCTCACTGTTCTTTCAAACTGTGTTACTGTCAGGTCAAACTTTGACACCGCTTTTCTCTCAGACTGTACCAAATCTTGTAGTGTTTCTTCAGATTATTGGATACGAAATTTAATAAGGAATCCAAAAATGTGCTTAAAACAATCATTTTCTCACTCAAAGTGGGTTTTACAGGCGATTTTGTCATTGACTGTCCTTTCAAACTGTGTTTAAGGCATTACAAATTTTGACACCGCTTTTCTCTCTGACTGTACCAAATTTTGTAGTTTTTTTATGGTATTGGATAGGAAATTTAATGAGGATTCCAAAAATGTGCTTAAAACCGACATTCTCACACTACAAGTGAGTTTTACTGGCAATTTTCTTCTTCACTGTCCTTTCAAACTGTGTTTATTACAGTTCAAGATTTTACACCGCTTTTCTCTCTGATTATACCAAATTTTGCAGTGTTTTTACATGCTATTGGACAGCAAATTTAATGAGGATTCCAAAAATGGGCTTAAAATAGACATTTTCTCCCTGTAAGTGGGTTTTACAAGCGATTTTGTCCTTCACTGCCCTTTCAAACTGTGTTTCTGGCAGTTCAAATTTTGACACCGCTTTTCTCTCTGACTGTAACAAATTTTGTAGGGTTTTTTTTATGGTAGTAGATAGGAAATTTAATGAGGATTCTAAGTTCTACAGGCGATTTTGTCCTTGACTGTTTTTTTTTAAATTGTCTTTCTGGCAGTTCAAATTTTAACCACCCTCACTGTACCAAATTTTGTAGTGTTTTTTTAATATTATTGGATAGAAAATTTAATGAGAATTCCAAAAATGTGCTGAAAACAGATATTTTCTCACTCCAAATGAGTTCTACAGGCGATTTTGTCTTTGACTGTTTTTCAAAATTTGACCGGTAAATTACAAATACTGTCTTTCTGGCAGTTCTGGCAGATGTTTGGTATAACTACTTAAAAAAACAATTATTTTTTAATTTTCAGATTTTTCAATTTTTCCAAGAAATTACCGAAAATTTTCCGAAAAATTGAATTTTCCGGAAATTTTACATCCCTGCTTTTTCCTGTTTACATGGTGTTCAGATTGATGTTTGCAATGTCTGCCAGTAGTTGTCAAATCATGTTAAAAAGATTTTGACACAAAGATTTCTTAAAAATGACGTTTGGATACAGATTTTGTAAGGTTTTAAACTGTCTTTAGGAACCTGTTTGTGATGTGTGTTTCAGGTGTGAATGATTTCCATGAAGCTATAAAATCTGTCTTAAAACTAGTACAAGCTGTTAAATTTGCATTAAATGATTTTAAGTACGTAAATCTGTTTTCTTTAGAAATAGGTCTACAGTGTGCAGCACTGTCAAATAACATTCCATGAAGCTATAAAAGTACTAAATCATTTTAAATAAATTGTATAGGTTCTGGAGTTGAATTTTGGCTGTTGCGACTTATTCTAAAAACTTTTTAAAAATCCAATGACAAAATTCTGTTCGGTTTGAGATCAGCAAATCCATGTTGAGTAGACATAATAATAGCATTCTAAGTGAACATTTAAAAGATTTGTAAAGTATAATTATAATTAAAGAAAAAAAACCTAAAAAAGTAAATTTTAGTGAAATCTGGTAACTTTTTAAGTAAACAATTCTCATTAACCAGATAGTAGCAGGAGAAAGCTTATAATAAACGATGAGATGAAAATTGTGAGAAAAGTGGAATGTCAACAATTTACAAGGGTCAAAATGTCAAAATTCCATTGGAACGAGTAGATCCAAAAAAATCGTGAACAGACTATACAATGAGATGATTTAATGAAAACTACGTCATACTAATTCATTTATTGTTAATATTGAAAAGAATAACCTAAATTTAATGTTTAAATAGTGTTTAAGTTTTCTTTCAAAAACTTTATCGAAAAAACTGGATTGTGAACAGGAATTTTTCCATTGGTGGAACAAGAAAGATTCTTTGTATTTGATTGGTTACTAGTACAATGAGGGCAATACTCTCTCTCTCTCCAATGGCGCTACAGCCCAAATTGAGCCTTGGTCTCCTTTATCTTCCGCCTCCAACACTGTCGATCTAACGCTGCTCTCCTCCAGGACACCTATCAAGTTTTGCGCGTCTTCTGTCACTCCATCCTCCCATCTTTTCCGTGGCCTCCCTTTTGGTCTTCTGCTCTGCATCCTACTATTGAGGGCCCTTTTGGTAGTCTGTTATCCAGCATTCTTACTACGTGGCCTCTGTAGTCTGACGAATTCTGAGATAGGTGCCTCCTTGAAAAGTTGGTAGATTTCATGATTACATCTTCTTCTCCATATCTCATTTTCATTTAGTTGCTCAAAGATCCGTCTTAGTATTCTTCTTTCAAACACCTCCAGTTTATTCTGTGAGTTCTTTGTCATGACCCATGTCTCGCATCCATAGCATAGTATCGGCCTGATGATGGTTTTGTATATCCAGATTTTTGATTTTCTGTGTATGATTTTGGAGCGGAATATATGGGACAGAGCGAAGTAGGTTTTATTTGCCGATATTATTCGATGTTGTATCTCCGATTCCTCTGATCTCTCGTGTTGAGTTCAACACCTAGATATGTAAAGCTCTGGACAGCATCCACGTTATCCTCTACTCTGTGGTAGTTTTCGTTTCCTCTTGTTCTTGCCTGGGTTAGTGTTTTTGTCTTTTGTGTATATATTTCGAGTCCGATGTTTCTGGCCTCTCTCTTCAGTTGTGTGTATATTTCTGCCGCCACTTCCGCTCTGCGGGACATAATATTGATATCATCTGCGTAGGCGGCCAGTTACACAGTCCGGTTACATATTCCAGAGCCAGGTTAAACAGTGTCGGTGCGAGTCCTTCGCCCTGTTTTAATCCCTTATTTATTGGGAATATACAATACATAAATACTAATAAAAATAAATACTAATACATATACAGGGTGGTCCAGTTTTAAGTGTCAATAATTCACCATTTGATAGCCAATCAAAAAACAAGTTGACTTGCATTGTGTCATTTTTCTGAAAAACGGTTCCTAAGGAAGATACAGTCCTCCAAATTTCAATTTAAAAAATCGTTTTATAGTTTAAAACTGAACATTCAAGACTTGTGAAAGTCCAAATTTGTACTGAATAGTATAAAAACTTTTTTACTACTAGGAATGGTCATATGATTCGCTTTCTCAGACTGCCATCCTAGTTGAGTGTCTGAAACTGGCATTCAAGAACTAAAAAAAGTTCGGAAATCAAGACAAAGATTGTATTGTGCATGAAACTCATTTTGTACTACTAAAAATAATATAAAAGTTGACTTTTAATGCTAGAACTGACTTTACTAGGACTAAAGAGAGTCCAAAAGAATATTTTCAAGACTTTAATTGGTGTACAACTCAATTTTCTGGACTGGACAACAAGTCTAGAAGTAAATTAAATTTTCGGACTATTTTATTTCTAAAAATTAGTTCTCAAGACTATTATTGTAGCATTTGGTACCAAAATTTTTTACTTTTATTACTGAAGAAACTTGACTTTTGGAAATAGTCTTAAACTCGATTTTCAGTTTTCAGTCTTAAAAAGCACTAAAAACAGTCTGAATTTCTTAGATGTGCTACAATTTATTGCACCTATGAGTGTAGAAGTCAATTTAATAGTGAAGAAGCTTGAAATCACATTTTCAAGACTATGGTCAGTGGACACACTGGCTTTTAGGCCTGATAAGTCAAAAACTTTGTAAAGATAGTCTTGAAACTCGATTTGAGGCACTGAAAACAGCCTTAAAACACTAAAAACCGTCTAGTTTATTAAGAAACACCCGAATTTTTAGCACTGAGGTGTCTAGAAGTCTATTTAATAGTGACAAAGCTTGGAATGCCATTTTAAGTCTATGAAGAATGTAAAAAATGTTTTTTAAGTTTGCTATGTCAATAACTTGGTGAAGATAGTCTTGAAACTCGATTTTCCAAGCTGAAAGTAGTTTTGAAGCACTAAAAACAGTCCAGAATCCGAAGAAAATGAAAAGCAATGTTAATGTTAATGTCCTGCATCTAAGACTATTTTCAAGACTAAAATATTGAAATTTGTCTTCAATTTATGAAAACTTACTTCAAATGCAAATTTTAAGCTTCTGATGTCACTTTTCATTAGTTCAGTTACATTTTGGGGTTCAAGTCAATTTTTAAGGTTTAAATGTATGAATTTGTAGTAACAAATTCTTGAAAAAGTAGCTTTTATGTCTACAAGTCAATTTTTAGTATTAAAGTCTCTCGATTTGCATGAAAACTGGTTACAAACACAACTTTTAAGCTTCTGAAATTTTTATCTTTTCTAATTCAATTTTCAAAACTAAAGTCTTTTAGTTTGTCTGGAAACTATGAAAACTGGCTACAATAATATTTTTTAAACTTCTTAAGTGAATTTTCCGTTTCCAAGACAATTTTTAAGTTGGGTTGGGTTAGTTTTGGGTCTTTGACCGTAATAACGTGTAATAAAGTGCTTGTTCCAAATTTGATCAATATTGCTCCAACGGTCTGACAGTTATGACAAAAAAAAACGATTTTTTAAACAGAAATTTGAAGGACTGTATTTTCCTTAGGAAGCACTTTTCAGGAAAATGACATAATGAATGTCAACTTATTTTTTAATTGGCTATGGATTGGTGAATTATTGACATTTAAAACTGGACCACCCTGTATACATAACAATGAGGGCAATAATCACTATAAATTTCCCGCTACTCGATTTCGTGTAACTAAGCTAATAAACAAGAACGACCTTGCCCCAATGACAAGTATCGAATCATCCGATTATTGCCGATGTGCCGGCTCATTTTCGAGAAAACTGCCCTCGACTGAGTTTTCTTTACAATCGAGTAGTCTCGTTTGTTCCCTTCTTCAAAAGAAAAACGAATCTAATCGGAAAATGATGGGAGTTTCATTTTAGGAAATGCGATCCTATTGTGGCGCACTGATAGCTCGGAAGTTGTTTGCTGAATTACACTTTTTCCAGTTTGTCTCTTTTGGTTTGGTTTCAATTTGTCAAATTTTGTTGACAAGTTTTAGTGTAAATGAATTGAATTTAGTAAAGTATGATAAAGGTTTAAATAATGTCTGTAGACGTGAATTAATAAAACTCAATTATTAGGAGATTGAACACCAAATTGATTCGAACGCTGTCGATTGAATTTTAACATAAAATCATTGATGATTTTACTTATTTCATACTAAAAGTGCCTGAGATTATATTGAATACCAGTTTAATATATGAGCGTTGCTCTGAAAGGAAGTTATTAAAATCCCCTTTTGATGAATGCAATAGTAAGTACGAGACTTTGTGAATATTCGGAATTCTACAAAGGATATAAGTTCAGTGTAAAAAAAAGTAATGCGAGTAAGTGCAATTTTACTATTATAAGCCAAAGACATGTAATGTTTACATGTATATTTTTTGTAAAGGAAAATGATCCCACACAACATAACACGTGGCTAGTACAGGAAGCAAATGTTCAGCAATTTAAAAAGAAATTAAATTTTTTTCTGTGATCTAAATTGCATAATTTTAGGTAATTTACACGTGTTCTACCATTATTTAGCAAAGCGAATAAGGAACTAATTTCCAATACATTGTCGTACGCCGTAAATGTAAATAGGATGGTAAAATCTACACTCATTCTAAAAGTAGGTTCAGGGGCAAGGCGGGGGCGTTGCAATTAGGGGAAATGCCACAGCCTGAAAGAATTCCGATTATTTTAAATGCCGCTTCCAATCATCGCCGAGGAATTCTCATTAATCGCGTTCTCTTCTCTTTGTCGACCCAATGCTGAAGTTTTTCGGAAGGGCAAAGTGTGACAGATATAATCCAGGTGGTTCTGTAAAATATTGAAAAGCAAGTGAGAACAAATCTTAACCTATTTAACAACTATGGATTAAGACAAAACTTGAAGTTTAAAGATTTTTTTTACATTGTAGTGTCTTCACGTGTTCTGTAGACTAGTGAATGCCCAGAAGAAACACTACAATGCCATATAAACACTTTTTTTCGTTTTAGTGTTGTCTGGCATCTGACGGATTTTTCGCTCTTTTAGTAATAATTTTATTATTTCCATAGTTTAGTGTTGTCTCTTCCAGCTTAATTACTTTTTGTATTTTTTTTTATCACTCGCATGTTTGCCGGTAATTTTTGGAAAAACTGCAATTCAGCATACTGGTCCACTGTGTTGCCTGTTCCACTTTGATTACTTTTTATGTTGCTCGTTTGATCACGCGCATGTTTGTCCGTAATTATTGAATAGAATGTCACAGACTTTGTTTTATTCTTGAATTGTCTCCTACAGCCTTTATGATCAATTTTTTCTGTTTTTTATCACGCCCATACTTTTTGGAAAAGCGACTATGGCATCCTGGAATGGTTAGGTAAATTTTGTCAAATCTAGTGTCACTCAAAACACATTAACATGCACTCAAACTCGCAAAATTTTATGAGGATTCCAAAAATGTGCACAAAACAGTCATTCTCTTACTGCAAGTGGGTTTTACAAGCGTTTTTGTCTCTGACTGTTCTTTCAAACTGTGTTACTGTCAGTTCAAATTTTGACACCGCTTTTCTCTCAGACTGTACCAAATCTTGTAGTGTTTTTTCAGATTGTTGGATATAAAATTTAATCAGGAATCCAAAAATGTGCTTAAAACAATCATTTTCTCACTCCAAGTGAGTTTTACAGGCGATTTTGTCCTTGACTGTCCTTTCAAACTGTGTTTAAGGCATTACAAATTTTGACACCTCTTTTCTTTCTGACTATACCAAATTTTGGAGTGTTTTTTTATGGTATTGGATAGGAAATTTGAAGAAAATTCCAAAAATGTTCTTAAAACCGACATTATCTCACTCCAAGTGGGTTTTACAGGCAATTTTCTCCTTGACTGTCCTTGATGGCAATGCTTTTCTCTCTGACTGTACCAAATTTTGTAGTGTTTTTTTATGGTATTGGATACGAAATTTAATGAGGATTCCAAAAATGTGCCTAAAACCGACATTCTCTTACTACAAGTGTGTTTTATAGGCGATTTTGTCCTTCACTGTCCTTTTAAACTGTGTTTCTGGCAGTTCAAATTTTGAATCCTCTTTTCTCTCTGACTGTACTAAATTTTGTAGTGTTTTTTTATGGTTTGGATGGGAAATTTAATGAGGATTCCAAAAATGTGCTTAAAACAGACATTTTCCCACTTCAAGTGAGTTTTACAGGTGATTATTTGTCCATCACTGTACTTTCAAACTGTGTTTTCTGACATTTCAAATTTTGACACCCACCCCTTTTCGGATAGCAAATTTAATGAGGATTCCAAAAATGTGCTTAAAACAGACATTTTCCCACTCCAAGTGAGTTTTACAGGCGATTTTGTCATCGACTCTCCTTTCAAACTGTAGTTCTGGCAGTTCAAATTTTGACACCCTTTTTCTCTCTGACTTTACCAAATTTTGTAGTGTTTTTTTTATGGTATTAGATAGGAAATTTAATAAGGATTCCAAAAATGTACTTAAAACAGACATTCTTTCACTACAAGTGTGTTTTATAGGCGATTTTGTCCTTTACTGTCCTTTTAAACTGTGTTTCTGGCAGTTCAAATTTTTACACTGCTTTTCTCTCTGACTGTAAAAAATTTTGTAGTGTTTTTTTATGGTTTGGAGAGGAAATTTAATGGGAATTCCAAAAATGTGCTTAAAACAGACATTTTCCCACTCCAAGTGAGTGTTACGGGCGATTTTGTCATCGACTCTCCTTTCAAACTGTGGTTCTGACATTTCAAATTTTGACACCCCTTTTCTCTTTGATAATACCAAATTTTGTAGTATTTTTACATGTTATTGGATAGCAAATTTAATGAGGATTTCAAAAATGTGCTTAAAACAGACATTTTCCCACTCCAAGTGAGTTTTACAGGTGATTATTTGTCCTTCATTGTACTTTCAAACTGTGTTTCTGGCAGTTCAAATTTTGACTCCTCTTTTCTCTCTGACTGTACTAAATTTTGTAGTGTTTTTTTTATGGTTTGGATGGGAAATTGAATGAGGATTCCAAAAATGTGCTTAAAACAGACATTTTCCCACTCCAAGTGAGTTTTACAGGCGATTTTGTCATCGACTCTCCTTTCAAACTGTGGTTCTGACAGTTCAAATTTTGACACCCCTTTTCTCTCTGACTGTACCAAATTTTGTAGTGTTTTTTTATGGTATTGGATAGGAAATTTAATGAGGATTCCAAAAATGTGCTTAAAACAGACATTTTCCCACTCTAAGTGAGTTTTACAGGTGATTATTTGTCCTTCACTGTCCTTTCAAACTGTGTTTCTTTCAGTTCAAATTTTGACACCGCTTTTCTCTCTGACTGTACCAAATTTTGTAGTGTTTTTATGGTATTAGATGGGAAAGTTAATGAGGATTTCAAAAATGTGCTTAAAACAGACATTCTCCCACTCCAAGTGGGTTTTACAGGCGATTTTGTCATCGACTGTCCTTTCAAACTGTGGTTCTGGCAGTTCAAATTTTGACTCCTCTTTTCTCTCTGACTGTAAAAAATTTTGTAGTGTTTTTTTATGGTATTTGGAGAGGAACTTTAATGGGGATTCCAAAAATGTGCTTAAAACAGACATTCTCCCACTCCAAGTGGGTTTACAGGCAATTTTGCCCTTCACTGTCCTTTTAAACTGTGTTTCTGGCAGTTCAAATTTTGACACTGCTTTTCTCTCTGACTGTAAAAAATTTTGTAGTATTTTTTTATGGTTTGGAGAGGAAATTTAATGGGATTCCAAAAATGTGCTTAAAACAGACATTTTCTCACTCCTTGACTTGATTTTGTCCTTGACTGTTTTTTCAAATTGTGTTTGGTTGGTGTTTCTGGCATTATTCGATACAAAACGTGTTTCTGTGATTTATGATAGTTATTTTGACAGTGGTCGCGTGACTTATTTGATAATTGATAAACCAAAATCTCTAAAACAAGTCAAAACAGCCTTTTATTCAGGATTTTATTTTGACAACATTCATCGAAAAATGACTTAATCACAGCCATGACAGGAAAATGATATCTTTTAAGCAAATTTAAATTAGACCCATAATTTTACTGGCCAAATTGGAATTTACTGGTAAAATTGGTACACTTCCCTGTCACACTAAATTTTACTTTACCTTACCGATAAAAGCTGACTAATATTACCTAAAACTTTAAAAGTTTTATTAGTTTTCTGGTACATTTCAAAATATGCGCAAATTTCGTATAAGCGCCTAAACGCGAATAAAACACGGCAATGTTTTATGAAAAGTCGCCTATTCCCTAATACGTCCCTTTCCCAGACATCAAAATGTAATATCGCTGACGTTTCGGATAAATAATATGAGGCTGTAGCTACAAAGTCCCTTGCATTCCATAGCAATAAAACTGTCGCGTTTCATCAAAATAGAATCCACTGTCTTAGTTGTAACGCATATAGGATCGGAAAAATGCAGATTTAATACCGCTTCTCCCTGCGTTCCAAATTGTCTATGCAATATTTTATACATGCGAAAACATTCTAAACTCGAATTTTTATGAACCTAACAACAGAGTACGCGCAATTACACAGCCGTACTAGTTTTAAAGTAGTGTAAACAAGACTGTCGGCTGGAAAACTGCGAAGCAATAAAACAAACAAACCGAACCGCATTAGGCTTTCAATAAATCTTATTGTGTTTATTGCCGGATCGTTCCGGAGTAATAAATGCTTCCGGAAGCGATTATTACCGATCGCAAAACAATTTTGTCTGTTCGGTTCCCTGCCACGTTCAGTAATAATTTTTGACGACATGCGGATTTGTGTCTTGCCTTAAATCAGGTTTATTTCAAAAAAAAAAAAAAACAGGAAATTCAGATGTTATGTAAAAAAGAGGGTCAAATTAACATAGTTTTTGAAAGTCAGGCTCCCACATCATTTTTATGTGTTATTTGTCTTAATTTACATACAAAAAAATGCCTAAATCAGTGAAATGTTTGAAAAAAAAAATGTAACTGTGTATGTGTGTGTTTGGTATTTTACAGGACAAAAACAATGTTTAATCGTACTACACAGTGTTAAAATACCATTGCAATACAAGGCTTAATGGTATAAATTAACTAAGTTACCAAGAATTTAATTAATTTGAAGCTTAAACAAAGAGAAAGGGCTTGATCAATTAAACTTTGGAAACCACGAGAAATCTGTAAGTAACAATGAAATTTGATAAATATACGGAAAACCAAAGTAAACTTGGATGACGTAAAGATTGCATTTTGGATTATTTGATTAGGTGAACTGTCTAATAGTTAACAAAAAAATTAACAGGTAACAGTAATGAAAGTTAAGATGTTTGTAGAAACTTAAACCATAAAACTCTAAAATACATTTTTAATATAGTTTTTGCACTTGGTAATGGTAATGGTAATGGTAGGTGTGGATGGAGACAGATGTACTGCGACCTGATTAGATCTATTCTACCCCATCTTCTTCTGCTATCTCAAGGTTCATAGCAGTCCCTCAAGATTTAGTTCCTTTAGGAATTTCAGGATCTTGAGTGGGTCTGTTCGAGGTATTTCTTCCACAGCCAGCTGGTGTAATCCCAGTGTGTTTAATCTTCTGTGGCGTACAGCATAACACTCCAGCATGATGTGGTGGGGTGTTTCTGGTTCTTCTCCGCAAAACCTGCAGGTACTGTCCTCTTCTAGGCCTAGCTTCCTTAGGTGTTCTCTGAGTCGACAATAACCCGTTAGAAACCCCGTTAATGCTTTGAGACTAATTTTGCTGAGGTTAATCAGTGTCTTCGATCTTGCTCGGTTAAAGTTGCCGAGGAGATCTTTGGCCTGCCTCAGTCCTGGAAGTCTTTGCCAGTGCTTTGCTCTCAGTTCTTCTTCAGCTTTATTAAGTTCTTCCTGGACATATGCTTTTCCAAGGCCGCAGAATGGTTCTGGCCCGATCAGTGCTCCTTTTCGTGCCAGAGTATCTGCTTGTTCGTTACCCTCTACTCCGACGTGCCCCGGAACCCAGAGGAGGGTTACCTTGTTGTTCCTTCCTAGATCATTGAGCTTTCCTAGGCACTCCAGAACCATCATCGAGTTGATGTTAGATGAGCTCAACGCTTTGATGGCTGCTTGGCTATCGGAAAGGATTGCAATTTCCTTGTTCCGGTAGTTCCTGTCGAGGTTAAACTGAATACACCTTTCTATGAAACTTCTTTCTAGGGAACTGGCCCATGAGTTCGGAGTATTTGGTGCGAGGCCCGTAGACTCCTGCTCCAGTCCCCTCGGGAGTTTTAGATCCGTCCGTATACCATATTATGGTATTTTTTCCCAATGTTTGAATGAATTCTCTGCTCCAATCTCTCTTGGTGCTCAGTTCCGTTCAAAATTGTTTTTCGAAACTAAACTTCTTTCGGCGAGGTGTGCACTGCCAGTGGGTAGTGAGTCCCCTGAATTCTGTGCTCTCCTTTTAAGAGAGATGTGCTCCCCAAGCAGTTCTTCTCACCATAATGTAGAGCGGTGCTTGGTTACATTTAATTCCAGTTTTACAGCTTCCTGGTATCCAAATGTTGACATTTGTCAGTGTACTAACAGATCAATTTGCTTGTCAAAGTAGTTGTCGAAACTGTCAGAATTACCAACCGACCTACAAAATAATTTCAGTATACTTTTTATATAATTTGCTACTTTTCAAGTGTCTTTTTATAGTTCTATGGTCACCAATCATTCAAATACTGAGAGTTGACTAAAGTACAAGGTGAATGCGACAATTTCCAATTTAACATAATTTGATCCTTTTGACGGTTACAGGGTGATTCAAATACACCAGTTTGCAGATCTTGAAATCCTCTTTAACAAGAGTCTGTAGTAAATACAGATAACTGAGTTATTTACTGATTAGAATTGAGTTGAATGAAGTAAAGTGTGAGTGTGACAGTTTTCAATTTCAACAGTCTATAACTCGGTTATTTTTTGCAGTTATAAGGTGGTTTAGTATGCCAATTTGTGGCCTTTGGTCCACTTTACATCATGTCTACAGTGAAAGTATCAAATATTTGAGTATTTCATTATAAAAACAGATGGGACTGAATGGCAGATTAAATTTCACAACTTTCACATTAACAGTCCATAATTCGGTTATTTTGACAGTTGCAGAATGGCGCGATATACCATTTTATGGCATTTGAACCACTCTATCTACAGTCTACAGTGAAAATGTCAAATACTGATGGTATTTCATAATAAAACAAATAGGAGTAAATGGCAGATTGAATTTGACACTTTTCACTTTCACTCTCGGTTATTTTGACAGTTACAGGGTGGTTCAATATCCAATTTTGTAGCCATTGAAATCCTCTTTAGACCAATCTAAAAATTGACAGATAACTAAGTTATTTACTGATTATAACTGAGTTGACTAAATTTTTACTATAAATTTGACAGTTACCACTTTAACAGTCCATAACTGGGTTACTTTGACAATGTTTATTTCGACGATTACAGGGTGTTTCAAATATACCCACTTACCATTTTGTAGGATTTTGAACTTGCGCTATAAATGCGGTGTGAATATATAATCAGAAAATTGCAAATATCTCAGTTTGACAGTGTCCACTTTAACCTAATCTTGACGGTTACAAGGTGATTCAAATACGCCCATTCGCAGATCGTTAAATCCTCTTTTGAGCGACAGTTTACAATTTAACAGTCCATAACTCGGTTATTTTGACAGTTACAGGGTGTCATTTTGTGACTTTTTGACTACGCTGTATGTAGTAGTAATATTTGGAGTTATTTCATATTAAAGCAGATGACTCAGATTGACTGAATGGCAGATATTGAATTTTACAATTTTTTACATTAACAGTCGATAATTTGGTTATTTTGACAGTTACAGGGTGTCATTTTGTGACTTTTTGACTACGCTGTATGTAGTAGTAATATTTGGAGTTACTTCATATTAAAGCAGATGACTCAGATTGACTGAATGGCAGATATTGAATTTTACAATTTTTTACATTAACAGTGGATAATTTGGTTATTTTGACAGTTACAGGGTGTCATTTTGTGACTTTTTGACTACGCTGTATGTAGTAGTAATATTTGGAGTTACTTCATATTAAAGCAGATGACTCAGATTGACTGAATGGCAGATATTGAATTTTACAATTTTTTACATTAACAGTCGATAATTTGGTTATTTTGACAGTTACAGGGTGTCATTTTGTGACTTTTTGACTACGCTGTATGTAGTAGTAATATTTGGAGTTACTTCATATTAAAGCAGATGACTCAGATTGACTGAATGGCAGATATTAAATTTTACAATTTTTTACATTAACAGTGGATAATTTGGTTATTTTGACAGTTACAGGGTGTCATTTTGTGACTTTTTGACTACGCTGTACGTAGTAGTAATACTTGGAGTTACTTCATATTAAAGCAGATGACTCAGATTGACTGAATGGCAGATATTGAATTTTACAATTTTTTACATTAACAGTCCATAATTTGGTTATTTTGACAGTTACCCAGTTGTTTATTATACTAATTTGTAGTCCGTAAATAGCTATTTATGTAACCAGTTACGAAAAGATCGATTTTGTGTAACGAATGAATGTTTGTAGGGCGAGCGCAGCGAGGTCTACAATTTGAATGAGTTACACATTAAGACATTTTCGAAACGTGTTGCATACATAATTTTTTTCTAATTTTGACCAAAAAGCGGTAAAAACATCTTTTCAAAGTGATTTAACACAAATATTCACTTTCATAGCACCTTGTTTAAATTTTTTACATTAACAGTGACAACGACATTTTGACAGTGACAGGGTGTCGCCCATATTTTTCTACGCTGTATGTAGTAGTAATATTTGGAGTTACTTCATATTAAAGCAGATGACTCAGATTGACTGAATGGCAGATATTGAATTTTACAATTTTTTACATTAACAGTCGATAATTTGTTATTTTGACAGTTACAGGGTGTCATTTTGTGACTTTTTGACTACGCTGTATGTAGTAGTAATATTTGGAGTTACTTCATATTAAAGCAGATGACTCAGATTGACTGAATGGCAGATATTGAATTTTACAATTTTTTACATTAACAGTCGATAATTTGGTTATTTTGACAGTTACAGGGTGTCATTTTGTGACTTTTTGACTACGCTGTATGTAGTAGTAATATTTGGAGTTATTTCATATTAAAGCAGATGACTCAGATTGACTGAATGGCAGATATTGAATTTTACAATTTTTTACATTAACAGTCCATAATTTGGTTATTTTTACAGTTACCCAGTTGTTTATTATACTAATTTGTAGTCCGTAAAATTCTATTTTGCCCAACCTAAAAAAAAGACGATTTTACAATTTTTTTAAGTTTCTACTTGGACAGTTCATAACTCGTTCATTTAGACAGTTACAGGTTGGTTTTGTAGCCTTTGAATCCTCTTTTGACCAATCTTGTATATCGTTTTATATAGGTCTGACACCTTTCTGGTCTGGTTCATTAAACGGCATTCGCCCCAAATCAATTTGTTAACTTTTTGCAAAAAGTATTAGTAAAAATTGGGCTGTTCATGTCTCTCCACTGTTAATAAAATTACCAGCTTTAATTAGTACTGAAATCTGTAAAGGTCGGCCTAGTCCTAAAAAAAAAGAATATAATTAGATTATACACAGCAGGCTCGGTCCCAATTTTTACTGAAAATGAACAGCATCTCATCTGGGACAGCTTGATTAAGGTAATTGCCGCGTCCCCTTAAAGACCTTTAAAACAAGAGATAATGAATCGGAAGAGCCTTCTTTTTTCACGTTTAATCCTCTTTGCACGCAATTTTTGCGCTCCGCTTTTATCAAGTATGAGAACAGTGTAGAACCTCGAAAAAAAAAGCGCAATCCCATCAAGAGACCGGTCTAAAATAATTCGTGCCATCCAGCCAAGAGAAAACGCAGTCTTAAAATCATTTCAAACTAGATCCCAATCGAATTCGATCCGATACGAATGCGGCTCTCTGCCTTAGTCTAATTCGATTTGACAACGAGGATCCTCATTTCCTAATTGACTTACAGGAAATTTTGTTCCTAGATGGGACCAGTTTAAAGGCCGTCGGGCTGAGTGCGTGTTAAATGCTAACCGAAAGGTCAGTGATGACGACTATTTATCATTAAGCACGCCATTTAGTTTACACGTTTTCAGACAGCTGGTTTCATTTTGGCCACATAATAGGGTTGTCTTTGGTGGAAGAAAATTAATGGATTTACGGGGATGTTGTATAAAGTATCCATGACGTAGCAATGCTTTCTTTAGCAATTTGTTTTACGCGCGCTTATAGGGATTTTGTGGAAGCTTTAGATGACGGTTTTATATACAAGATAATACTTTTTCTTTCGTTTTCTTATTGGTTTTGCAGTTGATTTAGTTGTTGGCCACTTTAATTGTTGATTCTATACTAATGCTCTTATTTGTGACCCGTTTATAAAATGATCACCTATTACAAATGACCAGTTTGGAACTTGATTCATTGCACATTGATCACTTAGCTCCAATCGAATCAACCAATAAAAACTACAAGCACTTTCTAGCCGTGAAATACTCTTTTACAAAGTTTGAAAGGCTGTATTCAACTAATTATATTGTCATGATTATTATCATCCTGAAGATGAGATTTACTCAAATCTCCCTCACCTCCTAGTTGCATGATAATATCATCATAACTGGCATCAGATTCACCCTGACTATTCATTCTAATAATCTAGTAAATAAAGAAAATTTAAATAAATAAGCTTGAATAAAAATTCTATAATAGGGATGCCAAGTTATTTTTAAGGTAAATAACTAAACCTATCTAACTTACTTTCTACCTAAAAATCCTGCTTCTAAATATATCGTTGAAACTACAAATGTCTTTAATACAAAAAATTACAAACTACTTACAACTAATACTCTTCGTCAAAGAGTCCATATTGTCCAAAATAAACCGTCAGTTGACCAATCTTCTTCTTTTCCGTTGAGGTGGATTTTTAACTGCAAAGGCTGTATCTCGGTAACAGCCGGGAGGCCTCCTCGGTTATCGATTTAACCACTTCTGGAATAGGTCCTCTATCACAATCTGCTCCATGTCATAACGTGGACTAGACGGTACAATTGCTGGTAGCACTCGGTATTACACCCAGTAACTTCCGTTCCGGAAGGAAAAAGCTTTCTAAGATCCCCTGATGATTTTTGCTCGAATTTTTTAGAAAACTGACTTTCCAGCTCTCATTAAAAGTCTCTCTTGACAATCAACAACCAAAAAACAAAAAAAAACCTCTTTTTTCCCACCTTCTACCTCCACGTACCACCTTTTTCACCTCCTTTGAAGTTCATCAAGTAATACTGTTAATTTTCTTAATAACTACATACAATCCTACTAAAACTAACTATAATGGTAAACACTTGACATCCCTACAAAAATGTACCTTTTCTATAAATTAAATAAATAAATTTTCTTTATTCTCTTGAAAAAAATCCTTATTTTCAAGACACCACGAAGGAAGTCATTTAGAGATCCAAAGGAAGAATTTTGGGTAAACCCGAGAATATCATTCCTGACAGAGAAACAGGATTTACTTCAGCCGATTTTCCTGCTTCAACAGTACTGCGACAACCACAACATTAAACACCACACGATTACGCGCCAACAGACAAATCAAAAGAATTAGCTCCATTATAGTTTCTGTTCTAGCAAAACTTTCCTTGGAAAATCCAGCTAAATTGTTCAAACATGTGGATAACATTCAGCGAGCGATAACTGTGACACTTCTCAGGAGCCTCATCACATTGTTCGAATTGCTACCATCAGAAATAAGAAGCAGATGAGAAACAAGGAACTAATTAACACCAAATTGAAGACGATTGAAACGAATTAAGAAGAAGAGCCAAGAAGCAGATACTGAAATTACAAGAAGAAAACAAGCGGACGTACAATTTAAGACGAAGAGCATATACTAAGTGGACACAAGAAGAACCAGGATTAAAGCTAAAGCCTCAGTTTTTGGGACCATAGAAAACAATTCAAAGGAAAGAATGTGATACATCATCATCAACTGAACATAAGCCTCCCTCATATCTCAAGCTCCATTTCTGTCTTTTTTGGCTTTCCCGGATCCAGTTGTTTACAATCTTTTTTAGGTCGTCGGTCCAACGTGTGGATGCTCTTCCTCTATTACGCTTGTCGGTATATGGTCTCCATTCCAGCAACCTTTTTGTCCATCTTTTGTCTCTCTGTCTGGCCACGTGCCCAGCCCAGTTCCATTTCATTGTGGCTATTCTCACAATAATATCTGACACCCCGGTTCTTCTTCGCAATTCATGGTTTATAACATGGTGTCTTGTGTCAAACACTTTTTTTTAGGCAAGTAGAGAGATCACTGGTGTTTCAGTATTCCATAGGCTGCCCATCCAAGACCGCGCAAAAGAGAAGTTCATTTTCAAGCCAACCCCAGAACATGCGTCCTGCAGCTCATAGAGCATTGGTTTCGCCTCCCCTAGGTCGTCTGATGTTAAGACTATATCGTCCGCGAAGCGAAAGTGGTTTCTGACCGTTAATATTGATTCCTTTGGTGTCTCAGTTGAGTTTTTTGAAAGCGTTTTCCCTGACGGTTATAAACAATTTAGGGGACATGGTATCCCCCTGTTCTCACTCTGCTTTCTGGCTTCGTGGTTTGTTTTGTTTTGAATATCTGTAATCTTTTTTTGGAGCAGTATTTAAGTGGGTTGCTTTATGCCATTTGTCTGGAATGTTTTTCTATGAGGATCTTGATGCTCTGCAAGTGATCTCCAATCCCGGATCTGAATCAATCTTGCTCTCTAGGTGATGCAAGCACATGTTGAAAAATCTTCGTAATCTCTCTAGTGATTGTCTGGAAAAAGCACATGGCGTTCAAAAAGAAAGCTTTGAAGAACTTCCACGGCAGTTGATGAAGTCTTGGGCAAACCTACCTAACGATGACCCTGAATATGTGATTGGATCATCCAAGACGTATGATGTACAGGACGGTCGAGTGGGAGAATGTAGTACTTATGCCACTGGTTTTCTCCAGACAGGCAGTGCGCAAGACTTAACCGCTGCAACGACTCGAAACAGGATTAGTCGCTAGAGTTATCGAACCAGATAAAACGACGATAACGAGGCGCAATTATGACAAATATACTTTTTTCCGTTACTTTTCTTGTTCAAATCAAACGTCATCATTGATTTTGAACGTTTTTTGGTTTTCCATGTTTTAACCACCAGATTTAATTAATAAACCAGATGTGCGGTAATGATAAGACCCACTGAACCAGGAAGAAATAACATATCGACTACTTTTGATAATCACATTTAAAAGTTACAAAACGACTTTAGCGAGCTTCTAAAAGTGAACTTGGTCCATGAATTTCTTATTCAATTTCATTTAACCGATAAAAATGGTCATTTTTGAGACCCGTCTTCGTATTACACTTCGAATATCTAAAGCCTTATTAGTGGAAACTCATTCAAATCCAGGTCTTGATTAAACCAGGCAAGCAGAGTGGCTTATGGTAATCCAATTCGGTCAATTCGATTCTCCGACATTCCAGGGGGGAGGCGATTCTTTTATACTAGTTGCGTGACTTTCATTTCCTGCTTCATGCGGCTTTCCCGTCATTCAGCGCCAACAGATACACTCTAATCTCAAACTGTTTTGCATTTAGTATGTCAAAGCGAAACCTAACCCCATAACGCTCTTGTGTGTTTACACCGCATTGAATTTACCATTAGGGGGGTAAAAAATACCTTTTAAAGTCCCGAAATGACTGATGTACACGTCCGTAAACCTTCCACCTGCTAAATAAACTATAACGCCACGAAGACCATTAAGTTGTATAAGGTGAGGGAAATGGGAGGGCAGGCCTGTGACACGCTCTATTTACTTTGCCGTTGACGGACGACCCTTGGCATCGAATAAATGGAAAATGAACTCCCCATCGAGTCCGAACAAATGTCCCTGCGTAATAGCATAAGAAATACACAACGGGATATCGGACTGTTTATTGCTCTGTGACGTTATAAGTTGTTTTTCAAGGTTTTGAGTGGCTTCTTAAACACTAGCAGATTTGATTACAAAATATTATTTATCAGTAACTGAAAATCTTAATATTAGTAATTTAAATGAAAGGAAATCATTTTTGGTATTCAGACATAAATTTAAAATTAAGTAAATACGTTGTTCCGCATTCAGCTGGACTAGAACCTTTCCTGGCTAACGCTCTTCCACTACTGTATGAATGCACATTGGTTCGCTCAGCTCATCGGAAACTAAATAGTTTTTCCCTGATTTTCAGATGTAGCTTGGTATATGAAGGTAGTTTGATAGTAAAAGAGAAATCATTCACAATAGAGACCAAAAGCCCCGTAATTTCTCGACTCCTAAGGGTTTTCAAATATGTTAACATAAAGAAGTGAGAACTCTGTCCTGCTAGAACTAGATCGTTTATTTTCTTCACTATCCTGTATGGCTCTTCCCAGGGTGCGTATTCTTGAAAGGAGGGAAAAGAATTACCAAGAGAAAGACCTGTAGAATGTGACAGGAACCCGCCATTGTCAGCTTCTTTTGTCACATTCTATCAACACTTCTCTTGAGAATTCCGTTCGCTGCTTTCAAGAATACGCCCCCAGGGTCGTTGTAATTTTGGGCTCAATCCTTTCTTTCTTCTGGGTTGATACAACCATACAGCATCCCCTTCCTTATAATTGCCAACAGCTGGTCTGTGGTCCAGTCTCATCTTCATACGGTCGCTGTTTGGTTTCATCTTCTCCCTCTCAAGTTCCTGAATTGTGGTTGATCCTTCTGTAACAAACACTGGTCACATCGTTTACACCATTCCTCAACGTCCTTTCTGAAGTTAATCCAGTAAAATCGATCTCTTATTCTAGCCAAAGTCTGGTTTACTCCAAAGTGTTCTCCTCCGCGACTGTCATGTAGTTCTCGCAGCACATTCTCTTTGCAGGAATTGGGCACTATTGTTTGGTAAACAAAGCGTTTTCCGTCTGAACTTTCCCATTTGCGAGTAATTAAGTCATCTCGCAGTTGCAGAGAATCCCATTGCAGCCAGTAACCCTTTACTGTTGGTCCATGTCTGGAAATTTCTTGCCAATCCGGTTTCAAATCCTTCTCCAACCATGTTCTGATTACTTTCAAATCAGGGTCTGAGCGCTGTCCTTTTATTATGTCTTCCTTAGAAACGCTGATCTTCACTCTTTGTGTGTCACCTTCGCGATTTGACTAATCCTCCAACCATCATGAATTTGTCCTTTCCGGTGCCTTAAGTCACTATCAAAAGGTTGACGATCCTCTACATATCGTGGTAATTGTCCTTCCGGGTTCTTCATTTCCTGCTCCTGGTTACGCCAGTTCTGCGGAGTCGGTAAACGAGACTGCTGTCTGCAATTCCAGTGGTAATGTCCTTTACGTCCACAATGATAACACGTAATGTTTCTTTTAGCAGAGGAGTACCGGTGATTTGTTCTGATGTTCGGGTTAAGACGATGAGAAAGTTCATCTAACTTCTTTACAATTAACTCCATAACAGCTAATGCTACATCTCCCATTTGGTACTGATCTTCCGGACACCATCAATGAAGGTTTGCACAGCAATCTGGTTTTCTTCACACTCTTTCGGGTGCTTGTGCAACTTCAGTCCCAAATTCTTGTAGGGTTTCTGATGGTCCTTGCAATCTACTTTTCAGTTGGCTTTGGTACACCAAGCTTTGGCTTTTTGATGTTCAGTCCACCCATTACCCATAGCAGCAACTTCAAACTGTCTTCTGTATAAATCCCACGAAGATTCCCCGTCAAACTTTGGCACCTTATAATGTTTCAGTATCGCATTCGGTTGAACTTTTGGGCAGTTTTCTATCGGAGATACCTCCACTAACTTCATCGAATCCTCGCGAACACTCATGATTTCCTTCCGTAAAGTTGCAATCTCTTGTCCAAATTGAGTCTCCATTTGTCCAAATTTGTTACCAAACTCAGTTTGCACCTTTTCGACTTTATGGTCTACCTTTTCTAGTTGGTGGTTGATATAGACTTGCAACTCTGCTCGGTTATTATACAAAGCTTGAATAATAGCTTGTTGTTCTTTCTGCCTCCTCTTGCTTGCTTTTCCTCTTCCTCGACAGCAATTAGACAGAAAAATGTCTTATTTATGTCATTCGTAATGACGTTACTGTTTTTGGATTGGTTTTTAATTAATTAAGAAAAATCATGGGAGATCTAAATCAAAGGTTTCATTGTCCTGTTTTCTTCAGTACTCCTCTCGTAAGGCTGGAAAGCCTTGGCTGAAAAATAGAGCCGGTTCTGATTTTGGTCCATTTTTCAATCCTAATCAGTTTTTGGGCTAATTTACTGTATGACACTATCCAATCTAACTTGAACAGATAATTGTTCAAAATCTTGTATAAGAAATTGAATAGTCTCAAACGGCTTTTAGTTTATCCATCATAAAGTACTGTAGAACGCATTTTCAGTCAAAATATGTTTATCTAATTTTTTGTTATTTACATTTGTAGGATAGGCTAGCTTAGAGTTCAGGTTTTAGCCCGGATAATTTTATTTAATGAGGAAACAATACTAGAGAAACTCAATTCAAATATTGCCAAACTGTAACACAAGATGTAAAAGTGTACCAACAATATAACTGGAAATTGGTACAATATTTTGGCTGTGACTATTTTTAAAGCCTTAAATAATACAAAGGATGACTTAAAGTTAGTGAAAACTGCTTAAAATTATTTACAACCATGCTACATCACTTATAAAAATAGCAGAGGATATAGAAACCAACAAAATCCTTATAAGAAGGGAAATTAGACAGGAAAGCACCTTCTCCTCAGAGCTATTCATTCTTGCATTGGAGGATGTTTTCAAGACACTGGAATGGAGTAGAAAAGGCGTACAAATTGATGGCAAATATCTAAACCATCTTCGTTATGCGGATGATGTGATTTTCCTAAGTCAGGATGTTGGAGAATTGATGTTAAAAAATAGGAGGAACTATGAACCTGAGAAATACAAAAATTATGACTAAAATTGAGAATGTTGAATGAATGGCTACAAAATCATTTAAAAAACTACTCGTAAAAAGCTTAATTGACCACAAATTACTTAAAGAACTCTTATTCATTGTTCTGGCAACTAAATTGACATTAATATTTCATTTTTCTTCCTTTGCGCAGTTTTCTCTTCATTTCTTTTTGTTTGAACGTTGTTTACACCTTTTCTTTTCTTTGTTTTTTTTGCCTTTTTTTACTTACCTTTAGCAATTTTAGTGTGTTTCTTTCCTTTTTTCTCTCATACCTTCACTTTAATATAATGACTTTTTCTAACTCTTATACTATACACATTCATTGATTTTCTAAACTCTCGGTCCATCGGTTAGCATTGTGGGTTGATCCTCTAAAACTGCAATCATTCCCACAATTAACCGAAAGAAGCGGAAATTCCCTTAACAATCATGGAAATAAGTTTAACCATTACCAATAAATTGAATGTAGAGATCCACATCAATTAAACCACCAGAGGCTATATATAATTAGTGCATCCAACTCTTGTTGATGTTAGTTTGGACTAATTATTTGTTTAATTGTGTTGGTTTAGGAAACACGGGTCAGCCCATACAGATAACCATGTTAAATTGGCGTTTGTATAGAGTTTCAATTTTTTTTTGTGGTTTGTAAGCTCTATACTAAACTGTAAGTAAAAATTTCAATTGTTAAACCTCACTATTAGCTTTTAAATACTCGTATTCCTGTTATACATCATACTTTCCGGTCTACAGAAGAAATATAACAAAGGAAGTCTAGAAATGCAAGAAAATTACTAAAACACACTGAATTCTAAATTTCTTTAAAGCGTGCCAAAGCGCTCCATTATTTTTTACTTCAATATGAAAATTGGAAAGGAATCTCATCCATAAACAGGTTTCGTGCAGTTTCATTCGGTTAAGTGTTTTGCTGTGTAGTAACGTTTCAGAAACTTTTTTCTTTTTCAGGATATTCAAATGCCAGCGAATCGAAAAACTGTGTAACCTCACAATTCAGTAGGTTGGTCGAGGGTTTATAACATTTTACTGAAAGTTGGTGGAATAATTGTGCCATCATTTACCGACTAACATTTTTCTAATTACTTCTTGTTCGGCAGTGATTATGTAAAATCACTCAAAAGAGAGGATAAACAAACATAAAGCGTTTTCAAAATGTGTGATTGGTCAAGAAAAAGCAGAAAGTTGAAAGTTTTCTGTGTTGCTAAAGTGTTTCCTTGTTTTTTCTTTACTAACGTATGTTCTATACATTTTGACACAAAATATGTATCTATATCTTCTATATCCTCTCTATATCTTTATTCGATCATAATATTGAATTACCCTGCAATTTCACTTTAAAACTCTCGCCGATTACAAAGATGTAGATCAGATCTGATTTTCTGTTATTTATTGTAAAATTAGTTTACCTGCGTCCACTACATATCCACAATAGCAACCATGTAATGTTACGTAATAATAGAGCTCAAGATGGATATTGCAAACTCTGAAAGAATTTGAAGAAACTTATTAACATACACAACATAATAATTCTGCCAGAAGTGATCTAAAAGAAGCATTTTCAAACAGTTTGTTTTGAATTTAACACTCAGTACATAAGACGATGTTCATGCCAATCAGACGTCATTATGTCATCAGAAGAGTATATTATTTATTAATTTTAGTTTATGTTGTTGTATATTTTCATAGTGTTCAACATTCAAGTTGCTAAATTGTTTTTAGTAAGAAACTCAGTAGAATACCACAACAATATGGTTCAGGAAAGTTACATTTCAAAAAATTTAGAGCAATAGTGCATTGAATTGGGATCAAATAGAGAATTGTATGCTATAAGTTTCCCACCAATTAATGTTTGTTATTGTTTGCCAAATAATATAAACTAATTAATTGGATTTTCAGGAAATTAAAAAATATCGCATTTGTTCTTGTCTATAAATTGTGTTACTTGTTTAGAGGAAAGTAAGTATTACGCATTTATAAAGATGAGTAACAACGTACCTAAATAACAGATTTAACATAAATCAATATCAACCACAGTAAACTTTGAATTGTTTATAAAAGTAAATCAAATAGCTTCAAAATATGTTCATTATAAGATTAAACATTGCTTTGAAAAACATTAAGTAGTCGAGACGATCCACTTTACAATAACTATCGTCCTAATAATATATTTTATACTGAAGTAAATTGATTAATATAATGTTAAATTTAATTGTTAATCTTTTAAGAAAATCTTTTCGATTGTAAATAAATAACAAAGAAAATGACGTTGTAATCTATCGTATGTAATCTATTTGTACGTATTTTAACAATTGAGCTATGGTTAACATCAACTTTACAACAAATAAATCATCACTTACATAGAGATTTATATTTTCTCATCCCTGTGTTTTGTAGCACAGGATAGTCTTAAATGTTTTTATACTTCTTTAGTGAACTGTGACGTGCAGACACGTAAATAATGATTTTTTACACCACCGTGTAGAATATGAGAAGACAAAAACTCAATTTGTTTACAAAATTTTGAGGATTTTGTTTTAATTAAGCCAAATAATTAATTACTTATTACATTAAGCCATTAAAAAATTATTTGAAAAAATCTTTAAGCCAAATTGGAAGCAAAAAAATTATTGATGGGCCTAAATTTACCGGTAAGGTATAATTGGAAAAGTAAAATCCAGTTTGAGAAGAAAATTTACTAATTTTACCAGTAAATTCCAATTTAAACAGGAAATTTACTGGTCTAAATACTATTTGCTCGAGAGACATCATTTTCCTGTCATTGCTGTCATTAATTTCAATTTTGGGTGAATATTATCAAAATAAAATCTTGAAAATAAACTCTGAATAAAATGTAATTTTGATGAGATTTTAGTTTATCGACAATAAAATAATTTGAGTTAAAACTTTTCTGACAAAGTGATTCTTGTACCAAATGAGTAACAATCATAATTTTTTATGAAAAAGTAGCTTTTTGTTACTTTTCTTTATTGTCTCATATTAAAATTATGACAAATAATATGTTTTTGAGATAAGAAAAATGACGCGAATGTGAAGATATTATTATTTCAACAATTTGTAATTTACTGACAATTAATGTCAAAAAACTGTAATAAATCTCAGAAACACGTCTTGTTTCTAAAACTGTGTTAAACAGTAATTCTTCTAAATTTTGAGAGTTTTGACATTAGGGACATATATCACGTGATTTTTGGAAAATAATTTAGCTAGGCAGTAACGTAACCACTGTCAAAATTACTATCCTAAATCTCAGAAACACGTTTTGTATCGAATACTGCAAAAAAACTTTTTTAAACTCCAATTTTTTCAACTTTTGGGCACAGTTTGACAGTTTCAGAGTCAAAATTGCTGGTCAAACCTACTTGGAATGCGAAAATGACAGTTTTAAGCACTGTTTTGAAATCTTCATTAAATTCCTTATCCAATAACCTGAAAAACACTACAAAATGTGATACAGTCAGGGAGAAACAGAAACAGAGTTTGAAAGAACAGTCAAGGACAAAATCGTCTGTAAAACCCACTTGGAGTGAGAAAATAACAGTTTTAGGCACATTTTTAAAATTCTCATTGAATTTCCTATTCAATAACCTAAAAAGCACTACAAAATTTAGTACAGTCAGGGAGAAAAGCAATATCAAAATTTGAACTTCCAAAAACACAGTTTGAAAGGACAGTCAGTGTCAAAATCGACTGTAAAACCCACTTGGGGTGAGAAAATGATTATTTTAAGCACATTTTTGGAATCCTCATTAAATTTCTTATCCAATAACCTAAAAAAACACTACAAAATTTGGTATAGTCAGGGAGAAAAGCGGTGTCAAAACTTGAACTAACAGAAACACAGTTTGAAAGAACAGTCAGGGTCAAAATCGACTGTAAAACCCACTTGGAGTGAGAAATTGACTATTTTAAGCACATTTTTGAAATTCTAATTAAATTTCTTATTCAATAACCTAAAAAACACTACAAAATTTAGTACAGTCAGGGAGAAAAGCAATATCAAAATTTGAACTTCCAGAAACACAGTTTGAAAAGACAGTCAGGGTTAAAATCGCCTGTAAAACCTCTTTGGGGTAAGAAAATTACTATTTTAAGCACATTTTTGGAATCCTCATTAAATTTCTTATTCAATAACCTAAAAAACACTACAAAATTTAGTACAGTCAGGGAGAAAAGCAATATCAAAATTTGAACTTCCAGAAACACAGTTTGAAAGGACAGTCAGGGTTAAAATCGCCTGTAAAACCTCTTTGTACAGGTAAGAAAATTGACTATTTTAAGCACATTTTTGAATTCTAATTAAATTTCTTATTCAATAACCTAAAAAACACTACAAAATTTAGTACAGTCAGGGAGAAAAGCAATATCAAAATTTGAACTTCCAGAAACACAGTTTGAAAAGACAGTCAGGGTTAAAATCTCCTGTAAAACCTCTTTGGGGTAAGAAAATTACTATTTTAAGCACATTTTTGGAATCCTCATTAAATTTCTTATTCAATAACCTAAAAAACACTAGAAAATTTAGTACAGTCAGGGAGAAAAGCAATATCAAAATTTGAACTTCCAGAAACACAGTTTGAAAGGACAGTCAGGGTTAAAATCGCCTGTAAAACCTCTTTGGGGTAAGAAAATGACTATTTTAAGCACATTTTTGGAATCCTCATTAAATTTCTTATCCAATAACCTAAAAGAACACTACAAAATTTGGTATAGTCAGGGAGAAAAGCGCGTCAGGGTCAAAATCGATTGTAAAACACACTTGGAGTGAGAAATTGACTATTTTAAGAATATTTTTGAAATTCTAATTAAATTTCTTATTCAATAACCTAAAAAACACTACAAAATTTAGTACAGTCAGGGAGAAAAGCAATATCAAAATTTGAACTTCCAGAAACACAGTTTGAAAGGACAGTCAGGGTCAAAATCGATTGTAAAACCCACTTGGAGTAAGAAATTGACTATTTTAAGCACATTTTTGAAATTCTAATTAAATTTCTTATTCAATAACCTAAAAAACACTACAAAATTTAGTACAGTCAGGGAGAAAAGCAATATCAAAATTTGAACTTCCAGAAACACAGTTTGAAAGGACAGTCAGGGTTAAAATCGCCTGTAAAATCTCTTTGGGGTAAGAAAATGACTATTTTAAGCACATTTTTGGAATCCTCATTAAATTTTTTATCCAATAACCTAAAAAAAACACTACAAAATTTGGTATAGTCAGGGAGAAAAGCGGTGTCAAAACTTGAACTAACAGAAACACAGTTTGAAAGAACAGTCACTTAGAGATAGAAAATGACTGTTTTAAGCACATTTTTGTTTTCCTCCTCAGTTCTCAAATCTTCAGTTATGAACCGAAGTTGGTACTTTAAAGTTCTTGAAATTGGGCGATTATATACAGCTGCAAAATTCACATTGAAAAATGAAGTGAGCGTAAGTAAAACGGTTCATATGTTGTTAAAGAACATACTTTGTATCAAAAAGGCCAGTCTAAAGACCATATAACTGTGATGCTCCATAATCGTATAAACATATTCCGGTGGCAAAAGTTGCCTCAAAGAACTCGGTTAGAGCCCCCGGGGATCGGAATTCGAGGACTAAAATGTAAATTAAACACGATTTATGAGGCATAAAGACTACATAGTTACAATAATATTTCCCGAAGGCAAAGCGACGGGATAAATTCGAAACGGCAGCTGCAAGGAGCGCAAAATAACGAAACGAATTTACTCGAAAGTTCGAATAGCAATTATTCCTCTTGAAACGGTTGTTTAGCGACTCGGTAAGGCCAAATTGCCGGTCTGAATGGAGGCTTGATGAGGCCTCGCCTCGCCCACGTACTCGCTTATGTAAATTGTCCGATTACTCCACAAAAACAAAAACGGATTTACGACCTCGACGATTACCGGCCTAATTCTAAAATAAATTCCAAACCTGTTCGAAAAAAAAAATGAGGATTTTACCCGTGTATCGAATTCATAGAGGTTTATGAATATTTATGAGGCAAACGCGTCGTAAATCTTTCTACTGATTGAGTTTCTCCCAAAAAAAACGCCGTTTTGCTTCCATAGTTCAACACATGGTTTATTTAGTGTAATGTTTACTGTTTATCCACATATTTTAGGGTTTAGTTGCCTTTCCGATACCGTAGCGGATATATAAACTGGAATTTAGCGTTCTTTGTACAGATTCCACTGTATTTCATTGACTTTCGTACCTAAAAGCTACTTTTTCTCTAGCCGAAAATTGAAAAAAGCCGGTATAATATAATTTATAACATATACAACCACAATCTACTTGACAAAAACTACATAAGCAAACATGACTACATTCTACAATATGCTGACGACACTGCACTCATAGTTCATGCCAAAACTACGGCAAAAGCTGTAGAAGAGCTTCAGACATTAACAGACAACAGCATGGTTCTACAAATGGAGATTAACCACCAAACCCCACAAAAAAACAACTACTCTTACCAAATCACAAAATAAAAGACAACTTTCCCACAATAACAACAGATGGAAACGTAACTACACCAAGACAAGAAATAAAATACTTAGGGATAACACTTGACCAAAAACTCAAATTTACAAAACATGCACAAAACGTGAGAACTGAAATTATTAAACGAACTAAACATTTCAGAGCTCTTACGTACAAGAACAGAGGTATAAGCACAAAAGCTGCAACTAAAATATACAAATCTATTAGCAGACCTCTCTGACTCGACCAGCAAAACAAAAACACATACAAACTACAGAACAAATTACACTTAGACTAATAACTACCCGCTACATAACCCATCTAACAAATTATTCTACAAACGGACACAAATGACAAAAATAACAGAAAGATTAACCAAACTAGAGGCAAAATGGAAAGGCAACCCCTACAACTGGACAATAATAACCCCCTCTCCCTCACAAGACCAACTAGACAATCTCGTTACGCCTTTCCCCAATATACTCTGTTGGAGCATTTTACCTAAAAAAACTGTTAATTTTAACCTTTTTTTTTGTAAAACATTTTTTTTTCTGTAAATATTTATGTAAATACATTAAGCTTTGTTTCTGTTATTGGCAGAAAGACCATTGTAGGTCGATAGCCGTTTTCCTCGGAAATAAAGATTGTTTATACAGGGTGGTCCAATTTTAAATGTCAATAATTCACCAATCCATAACCAATTAAAAAATAAGTTGACATTCATTATGTCATTTTCCTGAAAAGTGCTTCCTAAGGAAAATACAGTCCTTCAAATTTCTGTTTAAAAAATCGTTTTTTCTAATTATGGCATATAAAGTGACACTTTTCAAAACTGATTAGAGTGACAAAACGTTTTACTTTATGTAACTAGTTATGAAAAGTTCATTTCATCACTCCCTGTTTTTATGCATTTCCGTAGAAACATATGGGCGACATCCATCATAACATGTCGTTGTCACTGTTTATACAAGGTGCTATGAAAGTGAATATTTGTGTTAAATCACTTTAAAAGATGGTTTTTACCGCTTTTTGGTCAAAATTAGAAAAAATTATGTATGCAACACGTTTCGAAAATGTCTTATTGTGTAACTCATTCAAATTGTAGGACCTCGCTGCGCTCGCCCTACAAACATTCATTCGTTACACAAAATCGATCTTTTCGTAACTGGTTACATAAATAGCTATTTTTTGTCATAACTGTCAGACCGTTGGAGCAATATTGATCAAATTTGGAACAAGCACTTTATTACACGTTATTACGGTCAAAGACCCAAAACTAACCCAACCCAACTTAAAAATTGTCTTGGAAACGGAAAATTCACTTAAGAAGTTTAAAAAATATTATTGTAGCCAGTTTTCATAGTTTCCAGACAAACTAAAAGACTTTAGTTTTGAAAATTGAATTAGAAAAGATAAAAATTTCAGAAGCTTAAAAATTGTGTTTGTAACCAGTTTTCATGCAAATCGAGAGACTTTAATACTAAAAATTGACTTGTAGACATAGAAACTACTTTTTCAAGAATTTGTTACTACAAATTCATACATTTAAACCTTAAAAATTGACTTGAACCCCTTAATGTGACTGAACTAATGAAAAGTGACATCAGAAGCTTAAAAATTGTATTTGAAGTAAGTTTTTATAATTTGAAGACAAATTTCAATATTTTAGTCTTGAAAATAGTTTTAGATGCAGGACATTGACATTAGATTCATGAAAATTGTCTTGAAAACGAACTTTTCGTGCTTTTTACTTTGCTTTTCATTTTCTTCGAATTCTGGACTGTTTTTAGTGCTTCAAAACTGTTTTCAGCTTGGAAAATCGAGTTTCAAGACTATCTTCACCAAGTGATTGACATAGCAAACTTAAAAAACAATTTTTACATTCTTCATAGACTTAAAATGGCATTCCAAGCTTTGTCACTATTAAATCGACTTCTAGACACCTCAGTGCTAAAAATTCAGGTATTTCTTAATAAACTAGACTGTTTTTAGTGTTTTAAGGCTGTTTTCAGTGCCTCAAATCGAGTTTCAAGACTATCTTTACAAAGTTTTTGACTTATCAGGCCTAAAAGCCAGTGTGTCCACTGACCATAATCTTGAAAATGTTATTTCAAGCTTCTTCACTATTAAATTGACTTCTACACTCATAGGTGCAATAAATTGTAGCATCTCTAAGAAATTCAGACTGTTTTTAGTGAGAAAGCTAAGACTGAAAAATCGAGTATAAGACTATTTCAAAAAGTCAAGTTTGTTCAGTAATAAAAGTAAAACATTTTGGTACAAAATGCTACAATTTTTAGAAATAAAATAGTTCGAAAATTTAATTTACTTCTAGACTTGTTGTCCAGTCCAGAAAATTGAGTTGTGCACCAATTAATGTCTTGAAAATATACTTTTGGACTCTCTTTAGTCCTAGTAAAGTCAGTTCTAGCATTAAATAATGTTGTTTTCATTATGGAAAATGTTGTCTAGTACGCAAATAAACTGGCACGAACACTATTTTGGTGAAAGTGGAAATTTCCAGCCTGCCTTGGAAAAGCCCAAGGTAATTTTGTCTACGAAGAATTTACGGAAAACGATAAACTTTCTTTTACAAATATTAACAGATTTTTTAATATTTCTTCTTAATCAAATTCTTAGTAATTTCAATTCAATAGATTTAAGTAATACAATACCAAAAATAAAATGAAAACTTGGTTTTTGGTAAAAAAGAAATTTTGGACTCTAAAACACACCTTTTTCAACTGGAAAAGCTTGAAAAAAGTTTCGACAGTTGTGACAGCTGTCCCGTGACGTAATAAAAGTATAAAAATGTTCTTTAACGTCAGAACTGTCAAGTTTGGCTCCATGGAGCTATATAGACTACGTTCAGTGTGATTCCTATAAGAATCACATCTATTTGGCATTTCCAAATAGTCCAAATTCAATTGACTGAATTGTTGAATTTGAGTGCACTTTTAATTATCCTATCATTCTTTTTGGAATTTTATCAAAAAATACATTTCTGAGAATTTTCTATTTGTAAGTGTCAATATGTTTTTTTATGATCAAACATTTGCAAAATTTATAAAAGTACGTAAAAAATGGGGGGAACAGTGAAAATGCAAGTTGTAGGGTTGTATCTTCCCCAGTCCAATTCTGTGGCAAATAGGGTAGAAAAAGGGAAAAAATTTGCTATTTCCTTAACAGCTTAGAGAACGGATATGTAGGCAACTGGCTGAACGGATATAGAATCACTGACTAATCACAGGTAAGTGTAAAATATGGAATGGACCAATCAGAGGCAGTTTTGACCGTGAGATATGAAATATACTAATTACAGCTAATTCCACAAAAATTTCTCTCTAGCTCCTTTACGCTTTTAAGCATTGTTATAAATCACAATTATCAACCTCAGATTTAGCATTTGCACATCAAAAACGCCAATTAAAAACTGGAAATAGACCGGGCCACGGTAATTACCGACGTATCTTTGACGGGCCCGAAATAATAACGATCTCGTATTGGACGTTTTATTTGCATTAAAAAGTTGGTTAATTAAGTTTGATGGTTTTTCAGTTTCTTTGTGCATACAAATTGGATTTTTCTGCCAAAAAATGTTTAACTTTTGCTACTTTTTAGAGATTTATTGACTTGGTAGATGTTTTTCGTTTTTATTATCTATTCACAATACACTTTAAGTGGCAGCAAAACTTTATACGTAACGTAACTTTTATGCGTAATACGTAACGTAACGTTATACGCAACCTACAAACAGGCTTCTGCCAATCAACGTTTTATGATTCATGTCATTTTTCTAACAAAACATGGAACAATCAGATTTCAAATTGCGCTTTAGATTTACAAAAGAGTTAGATTTACATTTGGCAAGGGAAGTGTATAAGCAAAACCCATGTGAAGACCCCAAGAGATGGGAGAGCCATAGCAAACGTGTTATAAGTGCACAACATACACAAGAAAACAAGAACGTCTACAGTACACAAAATAAACAGCTAAAATCAAAGAAAATTTAAGAGAAAACACGAGGTTGACAGATGTCCCTTATAGTGTTATTTGATACCTGAAATAGCGTATACTGTGTAAGGTAAAACTTTAAAGTCAATTTTAACATAAATGCAAAATTCTTAAATACGTACGTCATCTTGAGTATTACGTATTACGTCTTCCTGCCACTTAAAGTGTCTAGCAATTGATGTGTAGTAAGCATTAACCTTATCGATCTTCAAAATAACTTATTGTGACAGGTAAAGCCTTGAATATTAACTACTTCGTGTGGAATGATGATCTTTATTCCTTTGTGCTTTGTTAGTTGGTTATTCTTTTATAATTAACGCGAAAAAGTGGGATTACGCAATATGAAAGTAAATAACACGAAGAAACGATAATAACCTTAGTAGATAACTGTTAATCAATTTGATTGAAAATGCAATTCAAGAAGAAAACACAAAAAGACCTGACCAAAAACAACAAAAAATTTAATGATAAACCAGAAGGACTCCAGAAGGAGTAAAACTGAAGCACGTGATCAATGCTTAAAGAACCTTTGGTCTTTTATACAAATTTACATTGATAGAAACTTTTTTCACTTAGAATGAACTCTCTGAGATTTACAAGGAGGTAATACTAAATGTTGAATGTTGTTCTTGGTCATTGTTAATGAACAACATTCAGAAAATGGAGAAATCAATGCTGGGAAATACCCTCCGAGATAGAACCATCAGACACAACACAGGAGTAAGCGAGAGAGGCCATTCTGCGTATGAAGTGGAACTGGACAAAAAAGTATTACAATGCAGACCAAGAGTGGAAGCATACAGAAACAGAGGACGCCCACCAGCCCGATGGGGGAAACTGGATGCTGATGGCACCAGAGGAAATGGTATGAGAGAAGCTTTTGTCGAGCTGTGGACAGTATAGGCTGATGATGATGATGACATACTAAATTACAAAAAATTACAAGCTAATGTACACAAAATGACTAGAGACAAGAAGACCATCCAATGGAAATATTCACAGCAATCAAAACTTCTATTTAGGAGGAAGAAAAAGCTCAGAAAGCTGACTACTTCTTAAGAACATGGGAGCAGTCCTAAATTGAGAAATTCTCTCACCAAAACCAGAAGAACTAGTACTTTGCAAAGATGCTACAAGAAGACAGACCAAAGATTTAAAGCTCTATCTAGGTAGTGCATAACTGTGTAAACAAACAGAAACATTCTAGCATTTTAACCCACTTTTGAAAGTAAAATAGAAATTGGTAAATGTTACAAGTTAGAAAGAAAAGCATAGTAATTTATAGCTAATGGTACACTTGGATGAATGCAGCACAGATGATGGTACACTAAGAGAAAATTATCAATTGAAAATTTCCGAAGATAGACGAGTAAAATTTCGATCTGTGTCAAGAACACTATTTTGCATTTTCGATCAACATATAGTCAAATTGATATTTCAAGAATTCCGTTACAGGTCACCAACAATTTCAAACAAGGCTGCTGTATATCCTAACCCTATTTAGAATCTACTTAGAAAATGCACTGTAAACAAAATAAAAAACAGTATAATGGAAATACCATGATACTACATGGTACACTGTATCTTTTGCGGAGTACCAAGTAATAGTTGCTTAAGACATGAAGCACATGACACGGAAACTAATAAAGGAATATGAAAAATAGGGCTTGGTGGTCAATATTACGAAGATCGAATATATGTTTGTTGGGGAGTAGCACCAGAACTTAAACCCAGCGACTGGTCAGAAGATCAAGTACTGCAAAAGTTAAAAATATCTGATAATGAGGATTTCAAGAGACGGAAATGCTTGACGATTAATATAGGACAGGAACCTCCAAAGAAGGAAAGCAGTTAAGATGCTTAATAGTGCATTATGAGAAAATAATTGAGAAAGGAGTCCGGAAGGAATGCATCTTGTCGCCCATTCTGTTTAACATCTATGGAGAACATATCATCAGAAGGGTGGCAGAGGAATGGAAAGGAAGAATTACGATTGGCGGAGTAAATATCTCCAACCTCCGCTATGCAGATGACACCGTCTTGTTGGCTAGCACCAAAGACAAACTCCTGCATAATCTGGAAACTGAAAGTAGAAGCCTTGGCCTAGATATCAACTACTTGAAATCCAAGGTGATGATCATTGATCGAGCTTGTAATACTCGGCCAGATATCCAACATCTGGGTGAACGCTAAGTTGTTAACCACTTGGGAGCACTGATTTCAGATTAGGAGGTTGTTTGCAAGAAGTTAATTGTGCTAGAAGAACAAAAACAATAATTACCACTGAAAGGGAATATGGTCACTGAAAGCCGTCGATGGCAGGAAAATTGACGCGTTAAAGCTCTGGTGTTGGAAAAGAGTCTTGCGAATCCCTTGAACAGCAAAAAGAATTAAATGGTCTATTATCCAGGAAATCAAAGACCCCAAAAGTTATTTGACATAGGATAAGCCCGAATTCTCAAACATTTCGGTCATATAGGAGCAACTAAGCTAAACAAGTAAAAGACACAAGGCCCAGAGAACAAGAAGAGACAAGAAAATAAAATGAGCAACTCAAGCTCGTAGGTGTATATTATTGAAAGGAAGAACAGAAAAAATACTCAAAGCTACAGAAAGGAACTTCTGAGATAATGAAGTCAAAGAATGTCAGAAGACCTGCTCCCTGAGAAGCTCTTAGTCTAGAGTTACCATAAAAGAAGAAAAAGAGGAAGTCAAATTTGGAGAAGGGAGTCATTTAAATAAATGGATATATTTTGACGTTTCCAAGTAGACTCTAGAGTTTTTACAAATATTTTCCACGAACACTCTTTCTTTAGGTCTTGTAACTCCGTTTTTCAGTGGTTTTCTTTTTAGAGCACAATTAGAAAATAAAGTCTTATATGAAGAATTTAAGTAGTCTAGTTAGTTAGCAACATTCTACGATAAAAAAGTGTACATAAAGATTCTTTTATCAAACTAGTGATATAACTTTAACATTTCTCTTTATAATTCAGTTATTACTCACTGCACAAATGAACATTTTTGGTTGGCGTATGAAGTTGCCCCGCAAAACCAACGCCAAGAACTTTTACCGTAATAACTCACCATCTAGGCACCTTTACAGAGCCTGAGGAACCTAATTAAACCGGTTAATTACAAGGGAAGAGATCTCACGCCGTTAAATTTTGCATAAATCTCGATTCAAAACTTTCGTCCGTGAAACTCGGAGCACATAATAGAAAGTCGTTTGCGAAGTGCAAACCTGATTGATCGACAAAACCATTTAATGTTTTCGTTCATCATCGGTGGCACTGATGCCCTTTCAATAAGCGTTCCGCACCCCCTTCAGGGAGATCGTAATCTCAAGTTGAACTCGTCCCACTCAGCGCTAACTGCAAAACTTATTATTTCGACCGCAAAACGGGGGCGAAATATCTACTGCGGTCACGCGATAAGTCCGTTGCCAGGCCCATAAATTCCATCCCTTACATGTGTACTTAATGGCTGTTAAAAGGGGCTTGATTCGAAATATAAAAATCTAAATCGCAATTCAACAATTATACATACACACGTAAAACACAGTATATTCTTTTAATTGTTGATATATTTAACAATATTGAGAAAAAAAAGTTTATTGAATGTAGGTAAAATATGTGTTCAATACTATAGTCTATCCGGCGAACCTACGGAGTAGATGGGCGGCAATTTGCGACCCGCATTACACTGGAACTTTTTATTACTCCGTAGGTTATAGACTATAGAACTTGTTACAATTTTTTTTTTTCAACCTCCTTGTTATGGTTTTTACTGATATTACTCTTTGCTATGAACGCTCTCAGAAACTCTAAGATTAGAGGAAGTGCTTGTCAGCATATAAAACAGTCAAAACTGCCAGACTTGTCAATAAGCTCAACTGTAGATCAATGAAAATTTTCCTGGATCAGTAACTACATTACTAGTTGTTCGTTTAAAAGGCTGAAAAACAGCTAAATTAGTGACAACGTACAAGAAAATAAAATGGGCAGAAAGCTCATTCGATCAATATAAACTAGCAAAATTAGATGATGCAATTCTAGTGATCCTCCAACTTCCAAACAAGCTCCTTGGATGCTGAGACTTTTTGGAGCCGGTTTGGCGTTTTAACTTATCCTCCTGATATAAGTAGATTGCTGCTTGAAAGAAACCAGACCTCAACAAAACGTTTAAGATCAATAAACGAAAGCCTATGCTGAAGACGATGAAAAAGTTAGTGATTGTCATATAAGGCATCAAGCTCTCTGCTGAAAAAACAATATCCATAAGGATAACTCAATGATCCACAGAAGAGTGATATTATAAAAAGGGGTCTCCTCTCCTCTAGGTTGTAGTCTTGTAAACAAGCACCTGAGAATTATTACCGATAATAGAATTGACGTTATTGGATTTGCTGATGAGTTAGTCATTGTAGTCTAAGGCAAAAAGAACACTACCATCAGGCAAATTAGGCAGGAAGCACTGAATATTGTATTCTTAGTTTGTTTTCTTAGTCTTAGTATTGTATTGTATCCTCTTCTTTCTCTGCTTATCTATTAATGGATGATTGCTACCACATTTCCCAAAACTTGGTTATATCCGGTTCTCACATTTCTTAGCCATGACAATCTCATTCGCTCTAGTCCTCTTCTATCTTCGATTTTCCTCTCGATAACCAGTTGCAGAAATTGATATTTATGATGTATCACTTAAATACGCAGTATATTTTTTTTACATTGCTGAAAAGTTTGCGATCTTTGTTTTTGTTTGTCATTCTGCATGGTTATGGTACCTTAAGAATGCTGCAGTATCTCATAACAACAACATCCCAAATGCTTTCAATTTGTTTATGGCTTTTACTTTCAGTGGCCAGTTTCAGTCTTCAATTGCCCAATCGTTCCGAATATTGATGGCGATCATCCTGTATATCATGCTGCTTTAAATAGTTTGGTAGTACCATGAGGACAGGAACTCCTGCAGATAAGAACAGGCTCAACCAGCTTAACCGGCGAGTTAAGGCTGCACTGGACAACCATAGAGGAAACCAATGACAGGAACACCTAGAAAGCCTAAATCCCGTGGACAGAAGTGCAGATCCCTGCGACAAAAGAGGAAACCGATTCCAGTCATTCACGGCAACAACGGGATTGTCTACGAGAAGAGGGACAAAGCGGAAGCCTTTGCCGACACATTAGAGAGACAATTTCAGGACAAGGAACAGATGTGCCAGACGACCAACCAATCCGGCACGCGATCTCAGAGAAGCTACAGGAAATCCTGCGGCACCTCAACATCAGAAAGGCACCAGGATGGGACGAGATAGGAAACATTACAACAACAACAACTGAGGCACTTTCCTGCTGACTGGAAGAGGGCTGATGTTATCTTGTTTCCGAAACCACAAAAGGACCCGCTGTTCCCCCAGAATTATCGGCAGATCAGCTTCCTGCCATCCTTGGAAAAAGGGGCAGAAGTTATCATTCTCAGGAGGCTAAAGGAGCAAGAAGAGGACCTGCACGTCATCTCCGACGAGCAATTTGGATTCCGATTTGGAGCGGCCGACTCCTGACCGATACCTGCAAGAGGAGACCAGCATTGGAAAAATGGTGCAACAAATGGAAGATCGACTTAAACGCGGAGAAAACGCAGGCCATAGTCTTCAAAAGAAGACCAAAGATGAAGATAGAAGGCAACGTCAGGTTAAAAGACATGGACATCGAGTGGCGCAACGAGGCGATGTACCTTGGGGTCAAGATGGACCAAAATCTCACGTGGGGAAGCCACATAGAATACGCCAGACAGAAATACAAAACTGTACCCCATGACAAGGAGGACATCGAAGCTGGCACTTCGGAACAAAGTGACGCTCATCCCATAGAAAAGAATCGAGAAAGTATAGCATCGGAGAAGTCTGATTTTGATGTTGAGGTTAGGACTTTGACTTACAGTTTAGCCATTTGAATGCGGTCTTTGTTTTCTTTATTCTACAACTGATCTTCTGTGAGTGGTCCCAATTCATCTAATTCACCCTAAATCATTAATCATGGTTCCCAGATAAGTGAACTGCTACTTTCTCTATTAGTGTATGATCGTTAAACTTTTTTTTCACTAGTTTCTCTAATGATTACCAGAAATTTGGTTTTCATTACAGAAACGGAGTAAAAACAGTAAAGGTTCCGGATGATCCTTCCCCATATTCATCAAGACGCCTATCATCTTTCATCTCATATCCTGGCTATAACCAGCTTGTTCGCAATCAGAACAGTGTCGTCAGCATAGCGTATGTTATTCATTCAGACTCCATTAACTTTCATCATCCAGCCACTGTTGAAATATTGAATATTGAAAATAAACCCCAGAAATGCAGCCATAGTAGCCTTCACAAAAGGCTTGAGTGCAAAAGGCATATCAAAACAAACAAGGCAAAACTATTAAAAAACTGAATTTGGCCTGAATATCTTGGTTTTGTTGGTTTTATTTTGATCTTACTATTATTTCTTGGATTTTTGGTTTACTGTTTTTTGCAACTTCTTTATTTTGATTGCACTTTTTGTTTTAAAGTTTAGAAAACATCGCTTCTTATATGAAAATATAAATATTCTATAAAACAGCCTTAGGCGATAAACTACAGCTATTTTGAAATATTTTAGTAAAAAAGAAACCAAAAACATTTTATAATAAATCTTTTCGCACGTGATTTGGGGTTATAAACTAAAATCTCACACTTACATACTTAGAAAAACACTTACCTCTAAAACACGTTGACTAACAACCATAAATAACATTTAATATTTACATTCATAACAGAGTGTAATTTATGAAATCTGAGAGGTTTAAAGCTTCGGGGCGGATATAAATTAAATTCGTAAGGAAACAGTCAATTTCCGTAATCTGCCGGCTTAAATTACGCTCATAAATTCGTAATCTACTTGTAATATTTCACACGGCAGTTAAACTCGATTTAGATAATCTCGGTTCAGCCTTTGTAAATACAATCGGAACTTTCCAGTTCCGCAAGCGCTGGAAAAACTTAAATTGTTTGGATTCCACGTAGGAAAAAAACTTTTCCATCTGTCAGCAAGTTATCCGAATCCATTTTGCTATTCGCGAAAGAAAGGAGAATGTAGTCGAAGCTCGTGGGGATAATTTGCCTGCTTGCTTCAGGGTTTCAAAGTGCATTAAAAGTTTTCTCTTTCATCGCGTTTTTCCATTGTGGGGATGTACATGTAAATAGCTACTTTCCAGTAAAAATCCGCGTCTCAGACTAATCAGAAACGTTCGAGTGTAATAAATTATAAATTGTGAGAGAGCGGCAAACTTCCTTGATACCAGACAATAAAGTCAATCAATATGTAATGTAAGGGCGACAACACCCTCGGTAAACATTTTAGTGAAAATTGCCTCAACTTAACATACAGTAGAAGCCTGTAAGCATAGTTTTGCCTACCCGACTTACTTAACAAAAGCTCGTAATTAGTCCTTTCATGTTCGCAGGACGTTGACGTCATCTGAAGGCTTTTCGGCACGTGTTAATTAATATCTGGGCCTTTACGAGGTTTGACTAGGTTATGAGATTTTCAGATAAAGGTCAACTGTAAATTGCTTCTTAAAGGAAGTAAAATGACTTGAAATTTGATAGGAATGAAAGAGGGCTGAATGCTTTTTGAATTGCATTCTTTCTGCACCACAAAGCAAAATAATTGTCTTAAAGCAAACATTCCAAGTTTCCACAACATTTTGCAAATTTAAAGTTTTAAAAATTGGCATTTCTATTAACTACAAAGTTGACACCGATGAAGGCAAACTATTAAAAACGAGGCAATTGCCAAATTGACATTCTCCTTCCTGTTCAAATTTAGCAACTTGTGTTGCCTCATTGTCATATTGGATTTTATGAGGAAAACTTAAAAAATACTGTGATAAATAGTTATTTACGTAACAAGTAGGATATGAATATTATTAACGCACGCGTGTAAAAATTTGCACGAGACCGTAGGCCAAGACGTGTCATCACAGTGCGTTAATACATATAATAGTATATTACGTAACTAGTGCTGTAAGAAGCATTTTACGCACGATATGGAATAAGTTACGCACGAAGCCGTAGTAAATTACAAATACTGTGTCTCTGGCATTCCAAACTTTGACACCGTTTTTCTCCCTGACTGTACCAAATCTTGTAGTGTTTTAGTAACCCGGANAACTAAAATCTTTTAAANTGTGGTTNAATNTCGAAANTATGTCTGAATANTANTGANTNCNNAAATNCAGGAACTGCACTCANNGGCAANGTCAGTGTTNAGNCAANAGTANTCGANTGNTNCGGGTNGCCCCCTAAAACNNCCTAAGTGNNTNNGCGNNCTNAGCACGGCNAANNATNTGTACACTCCGCCCATNGTGAAATNGNANCNNCGCNGTNTGCNGCGTNCGTCGGNCCAGNANNANTGATCATTNTCANGNTCGTGTNTNCGGNNNTAGCGATCGTNAATCCTCAGAAAGGCCGNGTCNNAGCAGCTAANNANCCTTNGCAACAACTGAANGCNNNCTCATNACNNGANNCTGNGNNANTANTTNGTAAGTNTTNTTANNTAAATANNTTTGACGTCAATCCGCCNCGNTACTTANATATANCCNACNNTGGNCNGTTAGGCAGTCTTCCAGGANGTTTGNANCNACTGNNNCATACTATTCTTTTGTGAACTTAACAAGCCTGTTACGGCCGAATTATGGGCCGTATACATCAAAAAGATATTGCAAGAGACTTTCTGGTTTTTTTTTTTAAATCATTTTAAGTTATGATCGCTGTAACCAGTTTTGGAGACAATCTTCTCTTGTAGACGAGAAACGTGCCACTGACGGGTAAATAATAGGAAAATTAAAAATGGAATCTTGAAAGGAAGCTGGCAGGCCCTTAAGGCTGATTCGATTTCATTTTAACATGCCATGCTGCGATATATTAAACTAGATTGGAAAGCACAATTTAGAGACAGTCATAAGTAATTTTTTAATGTGTCGAATAAAACCTGATTTTTTAAGTAATTAGTCCAGAGTTCATGAATGAAACTTTAAATTTGAATACACTTTCTTGACTAACCTAACCCTCGTGTAGATCTGACGGACTTGACTTTTGATTTTGTCTTTTTTAGTGAACAAACACCTTGATTCTTCTAAACATAAATTTTACTGACCTATTGTTGACAATTATAAAGTGATTTTTAATTAAGGCAAACAGAATCGATATGCTATTAATCCGATAAGAGAGTGATTGATCGGCCCCTTACCTCCCCAATGGCGTTTGATTTATAGTGGCGTTTTGTCGGGCTGGATTAATAATTTAATCGGGTGCAAGGGAAATCCAGTACCAACTAAAAATGCTGTTTAATGACCGGAGGCGAACCTACCGGTGACGATAAATTGCCACACTGACTGCGGAAAATTTAGAACCAGCAGGCTGACAGTGGGGAAATTACTTAGACTTGTAATTTTCCAGCAGGCGGGAAATTGTTACGCCATAACGTATCGACAGCGATAAATTAAAAAGACCGCTTGCTCTACTATAGGAAGAAGAGATTGCTATAAAGCTAAAATGTGTATGTACGAGTCAATGTATTTTAAATTTTGAGTAATATTATCTGAAGTATTGGATTTTGGATTACTTTGATATGACACAGAAACTTTCCATCTTGATAGGATGTGTTTAGCCATAGTGTTAAACAATGTTACAATATCAGATTATGAAGGCAAAATTTCTTCCTGACGTTTCGTCTACATGTGCGGCTACTTCCAGTGGCAGGGTGAATTCTTCGAACAGAATGATGGTGTAGCAATGGACAGTCCTCTCAGTCCGGTAATAGCAAACTATTTTATGGAAACATTCGAAGTAAATGCTCTGGCCACAGCTCCAAAGAAACCAAAGTGCTGGTTTCGATACGTTGACGATACCTTTGTAGTTTGGAGCCACGGTGAAGACGAACTGCAGCGATTCTTGGTACATCTAAACTCCGTAAATCCAAGAATTTAATTTACTATGGAGACCGAAAAAGAAGGACGTCTACCTTTCCTGGATGTAATGGTGACAAGGAAACCTAATAGAACACTGGCTCACACGGTGTATCGAAAGCCAACACACACGGATCGTTATCTCAATAGTGGATCTAATCATCACCCTAGCCAAAAAAGAGGAGTGATCAAAACTCTATCAGAATGAATGCGAACCATCAGAATTAGAAAAGGAGCTTAAACATCTGGAAAGGGTTTTCGGATGGAACGGATACAGTAGACAACAATTCAACAGAGCCACTCGCCCAAGAAACATCAAAATACGTAGACAACAAACATGATGTTGAAGAGGAAGTTGGTTGGACTTGCTTACCATACAAGGTAACGGATAGGATTGGAAGGATTTTAAAGAAGCACAAGATCAAGACCGTCTTTAAACCAACCCGCACGATACAACAGAGTCTCAGATTACAGGATCCCTTGCAGCTGTGGATCCGCATACATTGGAACGACTAAACGTAGTGTCAACACAACAATAGCAGAGCACAAGAGAAGTTGCAGATTAGGACAGACCGAAAAATCAGGGGTGGCAGAACATGCACTTTCTAGAGGACATGATATTCGTTTTGAAGAGGTGGCGGTTTTGGATCGATCACAGCGTTACTATTCTAAATTAACTAGAGAAGTACGGAAGAGCACATCGAGATCTTTGATAATGTCCGCCGAAGATGTGGACGAAACGTCAAGAAGAAATTCCATTGGACCACGGCTTATAAGCCCGGATAACTTTTGTTTCCATTTCAATGTTACAATAAGTCATACAAAATATATAAATCTTAAATGAATCACATTGGTTCACTTGACTTATCTATGATTTTTATGTGTTAGTTGATATATGAAGGTTGCTAGATAGGAAAGGAGATTCACAAAGCAGATGATATAGTAATAGTGTTTGGTCTGCCAAGGAAAGCTACTAGATTTCTCAGTATCATCGTATAACGGGACAAATCCTGATCTAATTTTTAAAAATCTTGACTATGCATTTATTTATTGATTAACGTCTCATGCATGTTAAAAAATATGAAGATACAGACAGCACCCATGAAAACATTCATTACCATCATACAAGAAGAAAAGGCAATATAACGGCTGGTTCGTTTACTTGAAAAAACTGTATATTTCCAAATTGGTTCATTCTAAAAACAATGAATAGCTATTTATGTAACCAGTTATGAAAAGTTCATTTCATCACTCCCTGTTTTTATGCATTTCCGTAGAAACATATGGGCGACATCCATCATAACATGTCGTTGTCACTGTTTATACAAGGTGCTATGAAAGTGAATATTTGTGTTAAATCACTTTAAAAGATGGTTTTTACCGCTTTTTGGTCAAAATTAGAAAAAATTATGTATGCAACACGTTTCGAAAATGTCTTATTGTGTAACTCATTCAAATTGTAGGACCTCGCTGCGCTCGCCCTACAAACATTCATTCGTTACACAAAATCGATCTTTTCGTAACTGGTTACATAAATAGCTATTTTGTCATTTGAACAAAAATGAAAAATTAAGTAAAAATTGTGTTCTGCATTTAGCTGTACCCGAACCAAACGTTCTTCCACTTATAGTTGATATAGCTCTAGTTAAATGGAGACAAAGTTGCGCAATTTATTACTAAATAATTTGGTAAAAAAAATTCTATAAATGTTTATTACATCCGTATTTATCCGACAAAAATCGAAAAAGTCAAATTTCTATCTTATCTATCAAACTTCTATCTTTTAATCACTCTATGATTGATTATTTTGAAAAATCAATGGCACCTTCTGGAGGCACTTTTTTATGCTCTTCAAGAAAATAGTTTTACTCAGAAAAGGGAAAAGAAAAATCCGGTTACCGTTTTCCAGCCATCATCAGACCTTAAAAATAGGTGGTCAGGATCACATAGTTAACACAAAGACGAACATTATACACATTACAAAACACACACAAGAAGAAGACCAAGAAGAAGACAATGAAACAGAATTGACAGGCAGTACGATAGAACACCTCTGGAAACATCTTAAAAATCAAAAAAGTAGACGAGATAACAAATTAAATGTTAAAATACGGGGGAGACAACCTACAAAAAGAAATATTAACTCTCTTCAGAAACATCATAATAGAACAAAAAGTACCAAATGAATGGAAAAGCAGCATAACGAGATCTATATTTAAAAAGGGCCAGAAAACAATGCCGGACAATTATCGTGGAATAACGCTTCTCAACAGCATCCTCAAAGTCTTCACTAGAATTTTGTTAGAGGAAATAAACAAAACTATAAAAATTCGCGAAGAACAGCAAGGCTTTAGGAAAAACAGGTCTACCATTGATGCTATCTTCATTGTGAAGCAAATAACAGAAAAATCTCTAGAGTTTAATAAACCAGCTTATATGTGCTTTAGGGTGCGATTGGCGGACATCATTGAAATAATTCGAGAAAAGGAAGTGAACCAGATATTGTCTGTCGGACTAGTATAAAAGTAGGACATCTATTAACTGAAGAAGTGCAAACAGCCACAGAAATAAGACAAGGTGACTCACTTAGCCCATTTATATTCAACAACAACAAAAGAGCAGGATATAAAATGGGGAACACTTTTTTCAATGTTGTCTGCTATGCAGATGATGCGGTGCTCATTGCGGTTTATGAGGACGACCTTCAGAGATTACTTCACTCCTTCCTCAGCAAAACAATTAAATATGATCACTAACACAGACAAAACCAAATGTGTCAAACCAACAAGATGCAAACTGGAGATTGACCAGAAAATTGTAGAACAAGTAAATCAGTTCAAATACTTAGGAGCTGAGATAACAAGTTATGGAAATCTACAGAATGAACTGGGTAAGACAGGGAAGAAAATATTGGAATAAACACGTAAACAGAATGGAACAGACTTGTAAAAATCGCAAAAACAAACAATCCTGTCGGAAAACGAACCCAAGGCAGACTTCTAAAACGCTGGAAAGAGTGCTGGACATCAACGTCCGAAGAAGCATAATAGGACAAAATAGGCATTAGCCTACCTATATCGACACCCATATTAGAAAGAAAGAAGAAGAATAAGAAGAAGAAGAAGTTGCTGCTCAATCTACGTGTGCAGAATTTGCGAAAATCGCAGCACTGTTCGTAGTTTGCGATTGGTCAAAAAAGCTTGCTGCTTTTTTTTGACCAATTACAAGTGTGCTAAGACTTACGCAAATACTGCACAAATAGACTGAGCATTACACTTTCATTATGGAGGTATGTTTACTTTTTCAGCCAATGAAAGGTAGGGCACCCATTTTTTTGAAATAATAAAGTAATTGTATGTTAATTTAATTTCCTAGCCAGCAGAAAAAAATGTTAATATCAACCTGGAAACCCATCAATCTCAATTTGCGCCCAATCTTGTGTAGAACGTCATATTTACTAGTTTTTTCCTTTTGATAAATTGTCTAGTTTTACTACAAAAGCTTTGATTTACATGTATTTAGAATAAATTGTGCTTGAATTGTAAATTGGATAATACGCATTACAACAAGTTATGAGCAAATCGTGATATTTGGAATTTAAATTTATTGCCAATCAATTTACGACTTTTTCCACAACTCTGCTAGAAATTATATGCCATAAAGGCGATTGTTAGATGGAGTTTTCGAGTTCGAAGGCATACGCTATTGAATAAAAGAAACAGATGAGAATTGCGGTAAACTTGAAGAAACATTTAACACTGGTACCAACACGCATAGATAGAATGGAAAAACTCCATTCGGATAAGTTTCAGAGTGAAAAAACCGACTTTAAGGGAATAGGAATGATCCCTTAGGACATTGGGCCCCTTTTTGCTCCCGTTTTTAGATAACTAGTTTCAGCTTTTAGTTGTCCCTAGTGGGTGAAAGAACGTGTAATAAGTTTCAGCAGTATGACGTTCGAAACACGTTTTTTTTTTGAAAATTGGAAATTGGAACACCTCAATTTTCTAGCGAAGAGAAACGTTACTGCATATTTCGTGCAACGTTATTCGGCACGAAAGGGAATCGACAAAACTGCATTTCCGGGTTGTCTACTAATTTAAGTCGTGTAGTTTCATCGAATCGAATTCAAAAACCGAACGAAACTCGATTTCTTGCAAATTGTATCAGGTCAATTTGTTACATGTGTAGCAATTCGCATCACAATAAAAATTTCTAGGTTTAAGATCCAATTTGCCAGTTGGAGCAATACATTAAATTGCATGAAAAGTGAATAATGAATTATCAGCAAAACAAAGCGGAAAATATTATTTGCCTGGCCAAGCAAGCACGCCTCAATTACTCATAAACGAAACGCACTGAATAAGTTATTACATTATTTTCGATTCAATGCTTGTTGTACATATATGGAAATAAATTTCACGTTAGTTAAGTCAATTAAACGTTATTGGAATGCTGCACAATTCAGCTTTTTTGATGTTAAATTGAGTTGTTGTGAAGTTTTTTGAATAATTTGGTATACTTCAGTAATCTGAATGTATTGATGATTTGAAAATAGACGAAAATATTAGACTTGTAGATCCTTGTGAGGAACTACATTTTGAACTTTTACACCTCTATGGCATTCCTACTGAAGTCTAGTGTCTTTCCTATTGTCGTTTCAAAGTGTTTCTTCATTCATTTTGGCTCAAAAGTTATTTCTTCACAGATATACAAGGTAAAAAAAAATTTGTCATATTATGGGCTTGGTAGATATGTGGAGACATGTTTTAGGGTTTTTCAATTTTTGGTCTACAACAGAAATTACGAAATGTTTATGAAAAATCAAAATCGCACTTTTTTCTAAGTTACCCTGTATCTTGGGAAAACCATAACCGATTTTTTCCACTAACTAGTAACTTGGGAAATTAGTTTTCTCTACTTTAATGGTCATTGTTGACCTAGGTCAAAAATAGAGTCTAATCTTTAGTTCTAGAGTCTGGCACAAACACAAGAAAAAAGAAAGTATTATTGACCTAGGTAAATAATAATGTCAATGTGTATTAAGACATATGAAATATGATATATACTTGACTTTTTGTTGTTATCCTAAATTTTTTAATTTCCAATAAAATGACCATCAGAAATATGGTTAGTAGTGGAAAAAACTCTATATTATCCACGGTTTAGACCGCTATTTTTGATCGTATGTCAAGATTAAATGAGCAAGCACGGATCATTCAATCGCCTGGAAAACCCACTTGGAGTGAGAAAATTACAGTTTTAAACACATTTTTGAAATCCTCGTTAAATTTCCTATCCAATAACTTGAAAAAACACTACAAACTATGTAGAAACGGTGTTAAATTGAGTGCTACCAGAAAGACAATTTATAAAGACAGTTAGGGACAAAATCGTGTGTAAAACCTACATGGAGTGATAAAATTACAGTTTTAAACACATTTTTGAAATCGTCATTTAATTTCCTATCAAATGACATAAAAAAAACACTACGAAATCAAGTATAATTAGGGAGAAAAGCGGTGTCAAAATTGAAACTACCAGAAACACACTTTGAAAGGACAGTCAGGGATAAAATCTCCTGTAAAACCCACTTGGAGTGAGAAAATGACAGTTTTAAGCACATTTTTGGAATCCTAATTAAATTTCCCATCCAATAACCTAAAAAACACTACAAACTTTGGTACAGTCAGGAAGAAAAACGGTGTTAAATTTAGTGCTGCCAGAAAGACAGTTTAAAAAGACAGTCAGTGACAAAATGGCCTGTAAAGCCCACTTGGAGTGATAAAATTACAGTTTTAAACACATTTTTGAAATCCTCATTCAATTTCCTATCTAATGACATAAAAAAACACTAAAAAATCGGGTATAGTTAGGGAGAAAAGCGGTGTCAAAATTGAAACTGCCAGAAACACAGTTTGAAAGGACAGTCAGGGACAAAATCTCCTGTAAAACCCACTTGGAGTGAGAAAATGACAGTTTTAAGCACATTTTTGGAATCCTCATTAAATTTCCTATCCAATAACCTAAAAAAACACTACAAACTTTGGTACAGTCAGGAAGAAAAACGGTGTTAAATTTAGTGCTGCTAGAAAGACAGTTTAAAAAGACAGTCAGGGACAAAATCGCCTGTAAAGCCCACTTGGAGTGATAAAATTACAGTTTTAAACACATTTTTGAAATCCTCATTCAATTTCCTATCTAATGACACAAAAAAAAAACACTAAAAAATCGGGTATAGTTAGGGAGAAAAGCGGTGTCAAAATTGAAACTGCCAGAAACACAGTTTGAAAGGACAGTCAGGGACAAAATCTCCTGTAAAACCCACTTGGAGTGAGAAAATGACAGTTTTAAGCACATTTTTGGAATCCTAATTAAATTTCCTATCCAATAACTTAAAAAAACACTACAAACTTTGGTACAGTCAGGAAGAAAAACGGTGTTAAATTTAGTGCTGCCAGAAAGACAGTTTAAAAAGACAGTCAGGACAAAATCGCCTGTAAAACCCACTTGGAGTGATAAAATTACAGTTTTAAACACATTTTTGAAATCCTCATTCAATTTCCTATCTAATGACACAAAAAAAAACACTAAAAAATCGAGTATAGTTAGGGAGAAAAGCGGTGTCAAAATTGAAACTGCCAGAAACACACTTTGAAAGGACAGTCAGGGACAAAATCGCCTGTAAAACCCACTTGGAGTGAGAAAATGACAGTTTTAAGCACATTTTTGGAATCCTAATTAAATTTCCTATCCAATAACTTGAAAAAACACTACAATCTTTGGTATAGTCAGGAAGAAAAACGGTGTTAAATTTAGTGCTGCCAGAAAGACAGTTTAAAAAGACAGTCAAGGACAAAATCGCCTGTAAAGCCCACTTGGAGTGATAAAATTACAGTTTTAAACACATTTGTGAAATCCTCATTCAATTTCCTATCTAATAACACAAAAAACACTAAAAAATCGAGCATAGTTAGGGAGAAAAACGGTGTCAAAATTGAAACTGCCAGAAACACAGTTTGAAAGGACAGTCTCCTGTAAAATATACTTGAAGTGAGAAAATGACAGTTTTAAGCACATTTTTGGAATCCTAATTAAATTTCCTATCCAATAACTTGAAAAAACACTACAAGATTTGGTACAGTCAGGAAGAAAAACGGTGTTAAATTTAGTGCTGCCAGAAAGACAGTCAGGGACAAAATCGACTGTAAAACCCACTTGGAGTGAGAAAATTACAGTTTTAAACACATTTTCAGAATCCTCATTCAATTTTCTATCTAATGACATAAAAAAACAAATGTACGCAAAAATCAAACGATATATTTATCGCTAACAGAGTATGAAAATTAATTTTGCATGTAATTTAGTAGACAAATTAAAAAAAAACGCTTGGCAACATTGCAGTCTTATTTTGAACTTTTTTTAGACTTTGGCTCTTTGTCTCGCACATGCAATTATAAATGTTTCTCTGTCCGTTACACGGTTATGGTCGGTTTCTCTTTTACCACACCTGTATGATTTGGTCAAGAACCTTTCCAAAAGGGCAACAGAACATCCTAAGATAACCTTCGAAATTATCTATTAAGTGCGCTACTTTAGAGCGGTTTCTAGACGTGGAGCTCCTGTTTTGACTTCCCTCATAATTCGTCTTGCTCGGCCACCCAGAAAGCTTATTAAACTTGTCAACACCTAATAGAGTTTCTGTCTAGTTAATTTTGGTCGGGGGCGTTAATTCGATGGTAAACTTTGCAATGTAAGGATTACAAAGTGGATTCAAAGGAGGAGTTGGTTTTAAAAAGTGCAAGGATTTACGGTACGATCCAATTGAGAAAGCTTTCCGCTATCCAACTTCCCTGGGGAACCGGAATGCGCATCGGAAATTCATGAGATCACTCCGGAAAGAATTGTCGTCACGACACCGCAAAACCAAAAAAAAACGAGAAAGGAACGTAAGCAAAATTCCAATAAATGCATCAAAAGTGGGTCCCTTTATTAAAAACGGACTTAAATGTCGACAATTTATACGGGGGCCATAACGATCACGATGGCAAAAGGAAATACCGGAGGGCAACCGATCACATTTCTCCATGTAAAAATATCGGTATTTTTCCCTTCGAATTTATACGTGGAAATATTATTGAGAACGTTCTAAAATTTCCATGACGACTGGATAGAAAGAGTTTCGCTTTTATTAGTTGGAACCGCGAAAACGGGAAAAACAAAGGTTTCATTATGACGACTAGAAAGATTTTTAATCAGCCCCAGTTCGTTTTAGCTTTCCCGGATGCTTCCATTAAAATTACAATTTTGGTGTCATGGAGGAGAATTGCGCTTCTAAAATTAACATGATTTTATTCGAGTCCAACTGGCCGTTTTACTTTCACGAAGTTTCCGAGGAAATTCACTTAGTTTAGTAGAATTATTAAGTCACATTTTAAGAGTTTCAATTTGTAAAGTAATTCAAGTTAGTGTTGTTTAACTGATATTTGGGTGAGTAATTCAATATTAAGTAATAGTTTGAGAAAGTTGTGAAAAAATCCCTATAAGGAAGTGATCAAATATAAGTAGAGTGGATTTAATTTTATCTAGAAAATAGAATAACATTTTTCTCTACTTTCCTGACATATCTAAACTTGCTGTTGACTCTCTTTGTTCGAATAAACGGATTTGTTTACAAACAACACTACATGCATGTTCAACTGTCGTACAACGTCAACTTGTCTCACCGCTTTATGAAACTTTTCTTAAAATAATACTTTGCTTGACTTGATCGGATAAACTTCTGAGAATTCCACAACAAAAGTAATAAAAGTGGGTGAAATCGCAATGTTTTCTAACATGCACATCGTAGAATTTTATTCACTTCTTTCCGTACAGATATAACAGTTATTTCATACGAGTTGTACTCACATTGTACTCACAATCTTAATTGATATTAGTTAGTAAGTTTCTTACTTAGCATCATTGTTGTTTGGACAAGGGATAAGGTGTTGTTAACTGAACAGTAAGAAACACTTGCATTATAAGGATGTTTGGAATCATTTACAAAATTGATATTTAAATAACAAACAGGTTTACCAGAAAATGCATATACAAAAGTTTACACAAAAGATTTATGTTTCATATAAATCAAAAAGTAAAGGGAACTAAATCGGGGAACTTTGCAGGCTACCTTACTAGTCATATTGCTTCAGGCATATAAACCAGACTTACTATTTGAACATTTTAAAAATTGTAGTTCTTGTAATAAGAAAAACTTTAAAAATGTTTGTTGGTTTAAATCGTTTTTCTGTCGTTTTTATCATTAACGATTCTTTTGCAAGGATATCAACGCCCGAGGTTACAGAGGTCCTGACTCCTCGCAGTAACGAGGAACTGGAAAGGTACACGGTATCTATCCAAAACAAAATTGTCATTGCCTATAAGAAATCCTGTCCGATGAGGATGGTTCAGACAGATGGCACAATCAATCAGAAAGACAGCGAGAACGACCTTTAACAAGGCAAACCGAACAAAACTTAAAGAGGACTGGGAGATATATCAAGCCAACCTCAGAGAGTTTAAAAAAGTCTGCAGACAAAAGCAAAGAGTAGCCTGGAGAGTCTATTGTGAGGCAGTCGAAGACTTCCCACAAGTCTCTAGGCTACAGAAAGCACTCCTAAATAACCACCACAAGAGTATCGGCATCCTGACGAAGAAAAATCAAACCTCCAAGAGAGCGCTGAGATTCTTATGGAAACTCACTTCCCAGGTTCTGTCTTTCCTGGAACGACAAACTGGACGGAAGTACCAACAACACCTTTACAATACGACCGGCAATGTGCTAGTGCATTGATGAGGACAAAATAAGGTGGGCCATATCCGGCTTTTCCCCCTTCAAGTCACCAGGACCTGACGGTATAAGACCAGCCCTACTTCAATGGGGAATGGACATTCTTATGCCGCACCTGGTTGGAGTATTCAGAGCCTCTTTAGCTCTGAGGTATATTCCCAGTAAGTGGATAGAACACGTACGAGTGGTATTTATACCCAAACTAGGTAGGATGGATTACACCTTACCAAAAGCATTCCGACCAATTAGTCTCACATCGTTCTTCTTTGCGAGCGGTATATAAGAGATGAGGTGCTGGTTCACAACCCACTTCACCCAAATCAGCATGCATATACTCCGGGTAGGTCCACTGATTCGGCCCTTCACCAAGTGGTTGGCAGAATCGAAAGATCATTGGACAATAAAGAATCCACGCTGGGTATATTCATAGATATCGAGGGAGCGTTTGATAAAACAACCTTTCCGACAATTACCCAGCAACTTAACTCCAGGAATGTATCCCTGGTAGTAAGAGAATGAACACTTAAGAAATGAGAGGACTGAAGGGATGTCCACAAGGAGGGGTCTTATCACTCCTTCTTTGGATCATAGTTCTGGATACCCTAATTAATCACCTCAACAATAATGGATTCTACACAATTGCATACGCAGATGACATAGTTATCTTGTAGACCGGCAAATTTGTGAACACACTGTGCGATAGAGCGCAAGATGGGCCTAAAGAGATGGGATGGAATCAAAGGATGTAGTCTTGCCAGGATCATCTTGGGTCACCCTGGGAAGCTGGCGCCGAAGAAATATTTGGCGATGACCAGGAGAAACCTACGTTTAACAGTAGGATTTCTGACTGGCCACTGTCAACTAAGGAAACATCTTCATACTATGGGGCTAGTGGACACACCTCTGTTTGAACAGGAAGATGAAACTGTCGGGCATGTCTTATGCGAGTGTCTGGAGTTATCGTCAATAAGAGGGTGTGTGTTCGGTGAGTCTTGGCCTACACCTGCCGACATAAGAGATATCCCCTAGTGACCTGTCCACCTTCCTGGGAAAAGCAGGATGGACAGTGACCTAGGAGGACAACTCGGGAGGATGTACAATAGGTCACATGTGGCCTAAGTGCTGTGGATTTACAGATACAGAAGGATTCTTTTTCCACAAGCCATTTTGTAACTTTTCATTCATTTCGCAATTTTGTCACAATGTGACCTACCCTATTATACCTACAATTTTTCATTTGATCCATATTTACGTACTTTAATGATGATGACACATATTATGTGTCTATATCCAGTTTTGTGCAGCTACTAAATGAAGCAAAACTTCTTCTTAAAGAAGAAAACAAGATACATCCGGAATAAGCCAAATTATGGAAACAACAGAGATGAAGATAATTTAAAGAATAGCTGGATAAACTCGGGTCAGGGAAAGAAGCGCGGATATCAGACAAACATCGAGAATATCAACGACTGATTGCTAAGTAGAAAAATTGAGTGGAATGACCATATCACACATAAGACAAGCGAATAGTGAAGATTGCCAGAGATAAGTTAGAGAAAGGTTTTGAAAACGTTGGAGTGACAACCTACCTCCATAAAGCAAGTTACGATGAAGAACAACAATAACATTTGATAAACACTGTAATGTCAAGCATCTAAATGATCATGCCACTAATATTTTTGAGTAAAATATAGTTTGTCACACTGCACATCTCTTGTCCAGTTAATAGCACATTTTCCACTCTCCCTCTTTGTAATGTGGGACACAGCAGAATAGACGTGACTCCACCCGCAGCTTAGAACATTAACTTTTATGTCCGCATTCCTCGTAAATCAAATATGAGTAAGTGCCGGCCGTAAAGGCAGAAAGGGCTTTACTATCTCCCGCTTTTTAACGTTAGCGCCTTCCAACAACCCCCGCACCGACCATCAGAATAATCCATTAGCGGCCGGCCACAAAAAAAAAAAATATTTCATTACGCTTAAAAGCGGTTTGCATTGAAAAGTCCAAGCCAGGAGAAACTCTTTTCCAAGTTTACCCCTTCGTAAATTTTTGTGTTTGTAGAAAAAAAAACGATGGAAATCCAATTTTCCTTCGAGGCGTTTGTTGACTTATCAGGGGAGGTCGCTCATTTTAGGATTAAATCAAACATTCAAAAAAATTATCATGGAAAGTAAATATTCGCGCTTAAACGAGTCAGTCAAGTCCTTCGTATTCATGTACGATAATAGTATCCCCCAAGGACTTGGCCCGCATTTTGAGCTGGTGGTGCAAAAATACGTTTTCTTGAAAATTTCCAGACCCTTCTAAGCCCGAACGAATCCTTTGCTTCCTGCGGGAATTGGCCAGATTCTACTTTTTTGCTGGTATAAGGTTAAAGGTTGCCGCCAAGGATGCTACTTGATCGATTATAAAGTTAATGATGTTTCGAAACTTTCGACCCTCGTCGCTCTATTTATTTACAGAAGGTGAGAACTACTTCTATGATGAAACATTGTTGATTGGCAATGTCTTGGCAGAAGTTATACTGAAGTTTGGCATTGAATATGGATATTTGTAAGGGGAAATATATTTTACTAATGAAATAATATAAAGAATGTTAAGGTGGATTTATGCACGACGTTAAAATAGAATTAGTACGTTAAAGTTTAGTTAAATCAAATTAAGAAGTTGATCAACTTTTAACTTTCTTAACTTAATATTGATTTTAATGCTTATGTCGCTTGGCTGGAATAAGATTTGGTACAAATGTCAATTACAGCTTATCTTGATTGACGTTTTCTTCTTTTGTCAGATTTTTGCGCCAAAGGGCCCTGTGTTAATTTGGGAAAATAACTAAACACAAACTAAAACTGCAATCAAAAACTTAAGTTAAGCACAAGGTAAAGAAAGAATATTTTATCTGTGAATATAAATTAGTACAACAAGAGTAGTATATACCAATATATAAAATCAACTCCCAAATCGATGATTACAAGTTAATAGAGCTTGTTAAACTCCCAAAAAACGAAACTTTACAGAAACACTGAAAAACTACATCGTTTGTTTAGAAATAGTGTTTGAAAGAATATATTTTTGTCTAGTAGGATCTAAGGAAAACTCTAATATTTATTATTGTTTTAAAAACAAAACGCCATATATTGAACGCCCTCTTTTCTTAGTTAGCAGGTTTACACTCTTAACCGACGATTTTCAAGATAACAATTTTGTTAGGAATTTTTCTGAACAAATACATAAAGCAATTTATTTTAACAATTTAAGTACAAAAATAACAAATTAAAAAAACAAAACCTTGTTTTAATTTAACGTCGTGCATAAATCAACCTTTAGTGTGGCTAAAGCCTGGTTTGGCATGCATTCAACAAAAGTCAAACTGATTTCATTACTTTTCAAGTATGTTTGTGGTTTTATACCTATATGGGATTGAATTTGACAGTGATAAGGTTTAGAACAAAATAAAAAAAAATTGATATTCAATATCTCGGTAACATGAACAGCTAGAGAGGCCAGTTTTTGCTCATTTTGTAGTTTTTTTTCTCCTTTTTATAATGGCGTTTTAGTAAAATCTATAAGAGTTCAAATAAAAAGTTACAATCATTCAAAAATTGAAAAAATGCCATTTTTGCTAAAAGTGCAATTTGGGCAATTTTTTAATTTGCTCCAGAAGATTAAGTAAAATAAGTACAAAGAAAGCACTGCAAAATGTTTGATTTTTCAACAAAATTTAAAGATTGAAGGGGTATTAATGGTCTTTTTTTACTACTTTTTGAAATTTAATATCTCGGTAACATGAACAGCTAGAGGGGCCAGTTTTGGCTCATTTTGTAGTTTTTTTATCCTTTTCCTAGTGGTGTTTTAGTGAAATCTATAAGAGTTCAAATAAAAAAGGCACAGTCATTCAAAAATTGAAAAAATGCCATTTCTGCAAAAAGTGCAATTTTGGCTGTTTTTTTTTATTTAGCTCCAGGAGGGTTCCAATGCACAACAAAAGGCATATTTATACCAAAAGACCTTAAATTAGGTAAAATAAGTACAAAAAAAAAACATTTTAAAATTTTAAATTTTTCAAAAAAGTTGAAGAAATGGGGTATATTAGGGATTTTTTGACTACTTTTTGAAATCCAATATCTCGGTAACATGAAGAGCTGGAGGGGTCAGTTTTGGCTCATTTTGTAGTTTTTTTTATCCTTTTTCTAATGACCTTCTAGTAAAATCTATAGGAGTTCAAATAAAAAAGTTACAATCATTCAAAAATTGAAAAAATGCCATTTTTGTAAAGACCGAGTTGTAACCTGTAACAAATTGAAAATTAATTGTGGTAAGACCGTAAATGCTGGAAATGACCACCATTCAATTGAATACAGAGTCCATTTTCTTTTTTTTTTTTTTTATTTTTTTTTTTATCTTATCCTTTCTTTAATCCAGTCGGCATGATTTCTATTAATTCTATTCAATTCATTTGTAATGATTGAAAATTAATTGTGGTAAGACATTTTGAATTATGTAAGGGTGGTTTGAAAGATTTGCTTTTTCCCTTTTTTTGAGAAAAGAATTACGGATAAATCCAACTTACCATATATCGTTGAAATCGTCTCGCCGTGTATTCAACAGTTGAATAAAATACAGGGTGCTCCATTTAAAAAAAAAAAAACAGAAGTTTGATCTGTCACACTTTTTGGGACATTCTTTATAATTCAAGTAAGTTGCGTGCAAATCTTTATTTTTGAATTAAAATATCTGAAAAACTGTAAAAGTTAAAAAATTCTCTCAAACACCATTTTGAAGCATTTTGCATCTTTTTTCCATTTGAGTGCAAATTACAGCGTCACAAGGGTTTAATCCCGGCAACAACTCTTTCAACTCACAAGAAGTGACACAATTTTTAAATTAAAATCTCTCAAAAACTGAAAAAGCTAGACAGTTTGTTCAAACGCCATATTGTGGCATTTTCTATCTTCTTCCCAATGACATATAGAAAATGTAGATTGGAGTGAAAATTACAGCTTCACAATGCATCAAACCTGGCAACAACGCTGCAAACTCACAAAAAGTGACACAATTTTCGAATTGAAATTTCTCAAAAACTGAAAAAGTTAGAAAATTCGCTCAACCGTCATTTTGTAACATTTTTCATCCTCTTTCTATTGATATATAAAAAATCTAGATTGGAGTGCAAATTACAGCTTTACAAGGTTTCAAACTTAGCAACAACGCTGCAAACTCACAAAAAGTGACACAATTTTCGAATTGAAATTTCTCAAAAACTGAAAAAGTTAGAAAATTCGCTCAACCGTCATTTTGTAACATTTTTCATCCTCTTTCTATTGATATATAAAAAATCTAGATTGGAGTGCAAATTACAGCTTCACAAGGCTTCAAACTTAGCAACAACGCTGCAAACTCACAAAAAGTGACACAATTTTCGAATTGAAATTTCTCAAAAACTGAAAAAGTTAGAAAATTCGCTCAACCGTCATTTTGTAACATTTTTCATCCTCTTTCTATTGATATATAAAAAATCTAGATTGGAGTGCAAATTACAGCTTCACAAGGCTTCAAACTTAGCAACAACGCTGCAAACTCACAAAAAGTGACACAATTTTCGAATTGAAATTTCTCAAAAACTGAAAAAGTTAGAAAATTTGCTCAACCGTCATTTTGTAACATTTTTCATCCTCTTTCTATTGATATATAAAAAATCTAGATTGGAGTGAAAATTACAGCTTCACAAGGCTTCAAACCTAGCAACAACGCTACAAACTCACAAAAAGTGACACAATTTTCGAATTAAAATTTATCAAAAACTGAAAAAGTTAGAAAATTCGCTCAACCGTCATTTTGTAACATTTTTCATCCTCTTTCTATTGATGTATAAAAAATCTAGATTGGAGTGCAAATTACAGCTTCACAATGCTTCAAACCTGGCAACAACGCTGCAAACTCACAGAAAGTGACACAATTTTCGAGTTGAAATATCTCAAAAACTAAAAAAGTTAGAAAATTAAAAAAAAAATTTGTTAATGTGTGTTGATAGGAAATAACCTGTCAGTTAGTTAAAATTAAGTTAAAGTTATTTTTTATTTTCGTTTTTTCAGCAAAATTTTGACACCCTCTATCTTCGTTATTGTTCACATTTCGAAAAAAATTTATTTAACCTTGAACCTTATTTTTTGAAGCCCTATTCGCAGGTTCTATCTAAAGGTAGAATACACATATTTGGTATCAACGTTCTAAAAAAAATCTACTTTTTTAATTGGAATACCCGGTATAATTTAATTAATCTAATCTGAATCTAAATTTTCTTTTCCTGTTTGTTGAAAATTAATAAACATTGTCAAACAACACAGAATCTTTTAATGGAAAGGGATTAGTGTTAGACCTGAGGTGATGCAACGCTATCAATTATCTCTATCTCAATTACGCCTCTAGGCCTCGTTGGTATTACATTTTGATACACGAATACTAAACTGTTTTAGGTTAAGTGTGATTTTATCAAATCAAAAAACTCAATTTCTCACCCTAAAAACAAACCAATGAATAATTATTATCGAAAAGCATATAATTAGAACATATTTTGGTAACTGAGGCAGAATTGATTTAGACTTAAAAAAATTTCTATAAGAATCAGTTTTAACCTCTTTTAAAAAAGTTTAAACAGAAAAGTGACAAAAGTGATTGTTTTCAATTTTTCCCTGTGTAGTAACAACGAAAAAGATTAATACAATTCTGCTGGAGGGCACCCTGCAGGAAAAATTTTAAACACCCTGTACAAAAGTCTAGTTTATTAATTTCTACGAATTAACTGGAAACTTCTCAAATCTTCTAGGTTCGATTTCACAGCTGTCAAACCTATAATAAGACCCAGGCGAATTTAAAAACCCCATCAAAACGAGTAAAATTTTCGGAAATAGAAGACTCTAGTTTAAATAATTTGGTCTGCTTGCAAAATGCATTCTAGAATTTTCTCAGGGTTACCTCCAGAATTCTAAACAAGTCAGTCAAACTTAGAATACAATCTAGAGGAGCCCAGAAGCTTAGAATATCCTCATTACTCTAAAATAAAAGATTTTGAATTACCTTCTAGGGGTTAGACTAAACTTTCTGAAAGCTTTCAGGTCCCATTCCATAGCAGTTCAACCTAGAAGTATCTAAAAACCTTGAAATTATCCTTATAACCCAAAAATAGGGTTGTAACCTAGGTTGGACTGTTATGGAATGGAACTTGCAACCTTCTAAAAAAGTTCCATCTAACCTATATAAGGTACTAGATTAGATTCTATTTATATCTAATTTAATCTAGAATCGTTTATTTTTTAAATTAATTTGATATTTCTAAGCTTTCGGGCACTTCAAGCTTATATTTTAAGTTTGACTGATATGGATTGGGTCCTGGAAGCTTCTAGAGTTTGCTAGTTGTTTCCAAGAAAGTTTAGACGAAAGAAGTTTTTGCTAAATAACTCAGAAACGGCAAAAATTACAAAAAAAATCACAAAAAAAAGACCAAAACTGTTCCTAATTCAACACCGTAAATTTGCAGGACGGTTTTTGCTTCCAGTTTACAAGATGTGCATGAAAAGTATGGTGATTGACTGTTTTTGATCACCCTGTACGCAATTTTTCAGATAGAATTTTTTACTCAACACCGCTGGAAAGAGGAGCTCAAGACGGTTAATTTGAGTGGTTCAACCTCCTTGAACTCCCAAAAATAACCGATTTACAATGTGCTTAAATTTCAAACCACAACTTCAACTGATTTGAAAATTTGTTGCATCAACCCAGTTTTTCCTAAATAACTAGAAAACGGAGAAAGTTACGAAAAATTTGCTAAGAACCAAAAATGTTCCCAACCAACTTCTTAACACAGCATCTTAAGTTTGCAGGACTGTTTTTGCTTCCAGTATACAGATGTGTGAATGCAAATTATGGTGTTTGACGGTTTTTGATCACCCTGTACGCAATTTTTCAGATATAATTTTTTGCTCAACATCACTGGAAAGAGGAGCTCAAGACGGTTAATTTGAGTGGTTCAACCTCCTTGAACTCCCAAAAATAACCGATTTACAATGTGCTTAAATTTCAAACCACAACTTCAATTGATTTGAAAATTTGTTGCATCAACCCAGTTTTTCCTAAATAACTAGAAAACGGAGAAAGTTACGACAAATTTGCTAAGAACCAAAAATGTTCCCAACCAACTTCTTAACACAGCATCTTAAGTTTGCAGGACTGTTTTTGCTTCCAGTATACAGATGTGTGAATGCAAATTATGGTGTTTGACGGTTTTTGATCACCCTGTACGCAATTTTTCAGATATAATTTTTTGCTCAACATCACTGGAAAGAGGAGCTCAAGACGGTTAATTTGAGTGGTTCAACCTCCTTGAACTCCCAAAAATAACCGATTTACAATGTGCTTAAATTTCAAACCACAACTTCAATTGATTTGAAAATTTGTTGCATCAACCCAGTTTTTCCTAAATAACTAGAAAACGGAGAAAGTTACGAAAAATTTGCTAAGAACCAAAAATGTTCCCAACCAACTTCTTAACACAGTATCGTAAGTTTGCAGGACTGTTTTTGCTTCCAGTATACAGATGTGTGAATGCAAATTATGGTGTTTGACGGTTTTTGATCACCCTGTACGCAATTTTTCAGGTATAATTTTTTGCTCAACATCACTGGAAAGAGGAGCTCAAGACGGTTAATTTGAGTGGTTCAACCTCCTTGAACTCCCAAAAATAACCGATTTACAATGTGCTTAAATTTCAAACCACAACTTCAACTGATTTGAAAATTTGTTGCATCAACCCAGTTTTTCCTAAATAACTAGAAAACGGAGAAAGTTACGAAAAATTTGCTAAGAACCAAAAATGTTCCCAACCAACTTCTTAACACAGCACCGTAAGTTTGCAGGACTGTTTTTGCTTCCAGTATACAGAGTGTGAATGCAAATTATAATGTTTGACGGTTTTTGATCACCCTGTACGCAATTTTTCAGATAGAATTTTTTACTCAACACCACTGGAAAGAGGAGCTCAAGACGGTTAATTTGAGTGGTTCAACCTCCCTGAACTCCCCATAATAACCGAGTTACAATGTGCTTAAATTTCAAACCACAACTTCGACTTATTTGAAAATTTGTTGCATCAACCCAGTTTTTCCTAAATAACTCGAAAACGGAGAAAGTTACGAAAAATTTGCTAAGAACCAAAAATGTTCCCAACCAACTTCTTAACACAGCGCCGTAAGTTTGCAGGACCGTTTTTGCTTCCAGTATACAGAGTGTGAATGCAAATTATGGTGTTTGACGGTTTTTGATCACCCTGTACGCAATTTTTCAGATAGAATTTTTTGCTTAACAGCACTAAAAAGAGGAGCTCAAGACGGTTAATTTAAATGGTACAACCTTCCTGAACTCCCAAAAATAACCGAGTTACAATGTGCTTAAATTTCAAACCACAACTTCCACTAATTTGAAAATTTGTTGCATCAACCCAGTTCTTCCTAAATAACTACAAAACGGTGAAAGTTACAAAAAATTTGCAAGAGTGCAAAAATGTTCGTAAAGAACTGCTAAACTATTCTGTGAAAGCTTAAAGCAAATTTCAATTAGACCCATAAATTTACTGGTAAAATTGGTAAATTTTCCTGTCACACTTAATTTTACTTTACCTTACGGGTCACGGTAAATTTACGCCTATAACTACTTTATAAAGAGTATCGAATTCTCAGAATCAAAATACAGTAAATTGAAGTCAGAAAAATGGAGGTATAATGCCAAAGTCAAATTAGAACATACAAAGAAAAATACTGTGACTCGTAAATTAAATGAGAAGAAACAACAATGCTTTTTCGCGGTTTTTTACCCTTTTAAAACCGGGAAAATTCTTTTCATTCAAAACTCACACTTGCGTCTGCGAAATTTCTAAACAAAACAACAATATCACAGTTTATCGTTCCCCCGCAACCCTTTCACTCGCTGAATGGTGCGTTATTTTGAGTAAAACAATGACGTATGAGGGGGAGACTAAAAAGGGGGTGTACCACCCTCATCCCTATGCATTGTTTCCGCTTCAAGCTGTCTGGCGCGAAGTAATAGCGTGTTGATTTATCGAACGGACATGAACAACATTCGGCAATTTGTTAATGGCCATAGATTTTGAGATATTTAGGCCTCTTTCGCGCTAAAGAACAGTGCGGAAAAGGTTTGCCGCTAATGAGGTCGTTGATAGGACCCGACTTCTAATTAGTTACCCTGTTTTTAATAGATGATTGGTTCATTACAGCTTTTTTGTAATATCTTTTGCAGAGTTCATGCTCCGACCGAGAGAACATGGCGGACTTCGCGGCGTTTCTTGAGAACGCGTCCATCCACAATTCTAGTCGATTTTTCTATAATGACACCTTTGAAGGTAAGCAATATTTGACTTTACTTTTGACTTTCCATGTCATATAAAGGGTGTCTCAGGAGGCAAAAGAATTGTTTTACTGAGTAAAATGACACTAAGATTTATAGAATTTAAACGGATTTCAATTGGTTTCAATTTTGTTTGTTGAAATGGTAAACCTCCTTGTTTGACATGTTTTCGTAAAACTTAACTGTCAATTTCGAGATGCACGAACAGACTAACCATAACGTTAAGTTAACCCCAAGTTTAACTAACTAAACTGTGTAAAACTGACTTTTAGTACTTTAGACAGGAATTACATTATAAACCTGTTAAAGGTCACTTTAACAGGTTTCAGTTAAAATGAAGTTTTAGAGTTTAAGTGAAATTATACACAATTGAGCCTAAACACTGTTTGTAGAACTAACTATAAATTAGGGTGTAACTATTTAAATTGACCCTTAGAGAGAATACTGACTTACTGGATTATCTACAGGGTGGTTCAGTTTTAAGTGTCAATAGTTCACCATTTGATAGCCAATCAAAAAATAAGTTGACTTGCATTGTGTCATTTTTCTGAAAAACGTTTCCTAAGGAAGATACAGTCCTCCAAATTTCAATTTAAAAAATCGTTTTATAGTTTAAAACTGAACATTCAAGACTTGTGAAAGTCCAAATTTGTACTGAATAGTCTAAAAACGTGCTTTTTACTATTAGGAATGGTCTTATGATTCGCTTTCTCAGACTGCCATCCTGGTTGTCTGAGGAGTGTCTGAAACTGGCATTCAAGAACTAAAAAAAGTCCGGAAATCAAGACAAAGATTGTATTGTGCATGAAACTCATTTTTTACTACTAAAAATAGTATAAAAGTTGACTTTTAATGCTAGAACGGACCTTACTAGGACTAAAGAGAGTCCAAAAGTATATTTTCAAGACTTTAATTGGTGTACAACTCAATTTTCTGGACTGGACAACAAGTCTAGAAGTAAATTAAATTTTCGGACTATTTTATTTCTAAAAATTAGTTCTCAAGACTATTATTGTAGCATTTGGTACCAAAATTTTTTACTTTTATTACTGAAGAAACTTGACTTTTGGAAATACTCTTAAACTCGATTTTTCAGTCTTAAAAAGCACTAAAAACAGTCTGAACTTCTTAGAGATGCTACAATTTATTGCACCTATGAGTGTAGAAGTCAATTTAATAGTGAAGAAGCTTGAAATAACATTTTCAAGATTATGATCAGTGGACAAACTGGCTTTTAGGCCTGATAAGTCAAAAACTTTGTAAAGATAGTCTTGAAACTCGATTTGAGGCACTGAAAACAGCCTTAAAACACTAAAAACAGTCTAGTTTATTAAGAAATACCCGAATTTTTAGCACTGAGGTGTCTAGAAGTCGATTTAATAGTGACAAAGCTTGGAATGCTATTTTAAGTCTATGCTATGAAGAATGTAAAAATTGTTTTTTTAAGTTTGCTATGTCAATAACTTGGTGAAGATAGTCTTGAAACTCGATTTTCAAGCTGAAAGCAGTTTTGAAGCACTAAAAATAGTCCAGAATTCGAAGAAAATGAAAAGCAAAGTAAAAAGCACGAAAAGTTCGTTTTCAAGACAAATTTCATGAATCTAATGTCAATGTCCTGCATCTAAGACTATTTTCAAGACTAAAATATTGAAATTTGTCTTCAAATTATGAAAACTTACTTCAAATGCAAATTTTAAGCTTCTGATGTCACTTTTCATTTTGTCAGTCACATTTTGGGGTTCAAGTCAATTTTTAAGGTTTAAATGTATGAATTTGTTGTAACAAATTCTTGAAAAAGTAGTTTTTATGTCTACAAGTCAATTTTTAGTATTAAAGTCTCTCGATTTGCATGAAAACTGGTTACAAACACAATTTTTAAGCTTCTGAAATTTTTATCTTTTCTAATTCAATTTTCAAAACTAAAGTCTTTTAGTTTGTCTGGAAACTATGAAAACTGGCTACAATAATATTTTTTAAACTTCTTAAGTGAATTTTCCGTTTCAAGACAATTTTTAAGTTGGGCTGGGTTAGTTTTGGGTCTTTGACCGTAATAACGTGTAATAAAGTGCTTGTTCCAAATTTGATCAATATTGCTCCAACGGTTTGACAGTTATGACAAAAAAAACGATTTTTTAAACAGAAATTTGAAGGACTGTATTTTCCTTAAGAAGCACTTTTCAGGAAAATGACATAATGAATGTCAACTTATTTTTTAATTGGCTATGGATTGGTGAATTATTGACATTTAAAACTGGACCACCCTGTATAATATTATTATGTTATTTAAAAATCTAGTCAGGTCAAGGGACACCATAGCAGCAGTGGAGGCTTTGAGGGATAAAATGAGGATAAAGGAAAACCCCATTTCCTGACTAAATAGGAAAAAACTTAAAAATGTTTTTGTTTCACTTCGATATTTTAATAAGACTCCAAAAAACAAATATAGTTTACTATTGGCCGACAAAAAACAAATTTAGTTTGTCGTCAATTATTAGCAATTAGCTGGAGCCAACACATGACCAAATAAATTATTCCTATTGTTATTTTTTCAATTCCCAACTGTATTCTTGTTAATTTACTACTGAATAAAACGTTTTTTACAGCCAAACCACGCGTTGAATAATTAACTTGTACTGTGTTAAAACTCGAATAAATGTCTGTAAAATTCTGCTCGTACTGGGTGATTTTAAAAATCTCTTTTTGTACTATCAAAGTCATACTTTATGGAACATTTAAATTAAATTAAATTCGTATTTGGTTAGATTGTTGCTGTCAGTGAAAAGGAGGACGCCTCATTAAGTACATTAAAGAATTGCCAAAGAAAACAGAAATAAATAAGACAAAGGTTTGAACGAGAGAAGAGAAGGTGCTACATCAGAACATTTTCAATAATGAAGACAAAGGAATCAAATGCTATTTAGAAGAAGAGCAGACCAGACTAGAAGAAAAAAAAAGTAAAGATGAGAAAGACGAAAAAAGTGAGATATAGAAAATAACAAAAATACACTACATCTTTGTATCGTAATTGTGTCGGAATATTCTTCTTGATATTCCGTGATAGTTTGGAAAATAAAATTACTGTGATTTGCTGTGATAAAAGATAACAGTGAGGAGGGTAAAACTGTGTTAGAATTCACATAAAGGGAGAAATTCAGTTCTAAACATTAGAACCAAGTTTAGTAAAGTTCTATATCTGAATTACGTTAATTGCTTAAACGTTTTGTAGTCTGTACTGTTAAAAATTTGATAAAATGTGATTCCATAATTTTGAAATTCGCCGGGTTATATCGTCTTGGTTACGTAAGTGACAAAATTAGTTTTGGAAGAAAATCCTCTGACAGAAGATCTGCTTGCATTCCCAAAAATGAAGATAGAAAAGTTTAGTGACAGACATTTTCTAGCATAGGAATTTTTTGTGATTTAATTTGTCCTGGCCAGCTAGAGCTCCTGACACTACTTTGACTTACTTTGGGATTGTTTAAAATGTAGTGTATTCAAAAAAACTAGCAGAAATTCAAGCTAGTTCCTAGAATGTGCTTAACAAGGTTATGGTAGAATTCGTACTGTAATGATGCATATTAAAAATTATGATTCTCACTGTATATATCGCAAAAATATGTTTCTTGAAAGTATAACTTGTTGCTTGATTTAATAAAGTTATACATATTGCCTTATACCTAACTACTGAAGAAAGTTTAACCTCAGAATACTTACTTCAATTATTACTAATTACATTTTCTTGCCCTTCTCCTTTAACGTCCTAACCCTTTTTGATCAGAAGAGTCATGTTCAATATTATAACTACACCCAATTCGATTACCAAGTCAGTATATCAATATTCAGTTGCTAAGTTAAGTCTAATTTTAGAATAATTAGGTAGACTAGACGTTGTTAACTTTTATCATTTTGTTTAGTTACTTACAAAGTTATTCGAAAAAAATATTTATAATAATAATTACTTTCTAAGGTTTTTTGTTCATTAAACTTAATGGTAATATGTGATGTTTTGTATTTAATAAAATGACAATTTTTATTTGATTTGACAATTCAGTTTTATTTAGCAAATTTTCAGATTATATTTAATGCTTGTACAAATACACGCTACAGACCGAATTTACTCTGTTGGCAAAAACCATAGAGCTATTAAACTAAAAAAAAATCACTTAAAAAATGTTTGAATTAGTGTTCAACTACGTTATATGTACTTTAAAGCTTCAGAAGTCAAATCTGTGGAATCTGTCACAATGGTGGTTATGGTCAAATCCCACTCCCCATAAAGCTATAAAACTACAAGTAACCTGCTTAAAGCACTTATAGTTAGTACAGTTGTAAATCATATGCTTGTTTATAGGTCCATGAGTAGAAATAGATAGTCATGATGTGTATCTGTTTATTTTAATCACAGTTTAGTATCTCTAGTAAACTCTCAAATATCACTCCATGGAGCAATAAAATTACAAAACTTGTTTATAAGCAATACAATCAGTATAAATCATATTGTTAGGCAGTTTATAGTTTTATTAGTTGTTTTTTGGCAGTTGTGAATGGCCGAAACTGTCAAATCTAACTTCATGAGCATATCACATTTAATTCTTGTTTATAGGTCTATCAATTAAATTTTGACAGTTCTGGCGGTTCGTGATGGACCACCCTGTATACCACCCTTGTCTGATATCAAAGAAAATAGATTTGAAAAATTCCTGAAATGTCTCACAAAGAAAGAAAGAGAGATAAATTAGCTGAATCTAACTTTTATTAAAAACTAAAAATCGTGAATTCGTAGTCTAATGGTTGCAAACATACAGAAACTTGATACTCGTACCAAGTATCCTCATAACCTGACTGATTATTAGTTGAATAATCGCTTAATTAAATGGAAGTCTCACCTAAAAGGAGATTATGTGTTGCAAATGATAGTTAATAACTAAGATTGTTAACAATTTGCTTACCTACTTAACTTTACATTCAGTGCAAACCGTGGAATAAGATCAAATAAACTAACAACTACAAAAAATGTTATTTTAACTGGTCACTTTCTAATCAAGACTAAAAACATTGATAAACTTAATGAACAGTGATAAGATTCAAAAATAAATCTGTTCTTAAGCACGTGATTCCTAATATTTGATTTCAAGTAAACAAAACCGCCAGCTTTGAAGCAAATTCAGAGGTAATCCTGTAAAAACCTGTTTCCTATCCATCATCTTCTGACTTGACACCGAGTGACTTTAATAAGATATCAAAACCTGGCTGAGAAAACAAGGAATAACACAAACAAACACACTGTTTGACTGATCTTATAATGTTATTCACTTGTAATCGTATGTAATGGCAATGGAAATTTTGTGTGCCTTTTCAAGTAAACCAATAATCGATTAAAATAATATTTCAATTTTGTATTTGGTTAAATTCAACTAAACTGCTCGTCATTTTTAAAAACCTCGTAATTTCGAAACGAATCAACAGATTCTAATGCGGTTTGGACTGCCATTGGGCTTGGTTTATTGGATTTTTACTGACGTAAAAAACTTTTGCTTTAACGCACTCTAGTTGCCTTATACAGGGTGTCAATGAAGTCCCCAATTGACCAATATTTATTTTTGGTTTTGTTTTAACATTAGGAAGTGTTATTTAGGTCAATATCTCGGGAGGATTTTGGGCGTTTCCCAATTAACATCCCATGTCTCAAGAAATACTAATTTATCCAAAATAGACCACTTTACAATGCTCAAGCTCGAATTAAGTTATGGTTTTAGCTATTTATGTGTCATTTTAGTTGGGTGTAGTTCCAATATTATCTGTTACATCATTTTTAAAGCAACTCCATGACCAATAAGGTCATACAGGGTGGCTAGAGACAATCAAAGTGTAACAAAAACGTGTGCAAAAATATAAAAGTTTTAAAGTACAGTCACTTTACTAATAAATATTTTTTTCCTACATACTTTTTTTGGGCGTTTCTTAATTAACGTCATGTGTTTGAAGAAATATCGATTTTTGTTCTGTTCAATCTTGAATTAAGCCATACTAGCAGGTTTCTATCTATTCAAATGCAGTTGTATGTTCAACATTATTTGTTACATAATCTGAGTACTTTTCAGGACAAGCCACATATTTGGTAAGACCTTACAGGGTGTCCAGCGACAGTGAATGAAACTTGAAATTGTTTGAACAAGTTGTTCTTCCACTTTAACTGTAAACACCCTGTATGTTTCTATCGGTCAAGAGAGGTGACTTAAAATTATGCAACACATAATATGGAACCTACACGTGACTTAAAATAACAGTTCAAAGCGACTGCCTTAATTTGATATTGGGCACTGTATTTCTTCAGTCGCAGAATGTTAATTGGGGAACGGCCAAAAACTTCCCGAGATATTAACCTCAGCAACACTTCCTTATGTTAAAACAAACCCAAAAAAAATTATTGATTAATTGGACTTGAAAATTTAACTTTTTGGCACGCGCTTCCTTTCCACCCTGTATAGTACAGTGGCGGTGCATTTAAGTCACGGTTTTTTCCATCAATCGAAAGCCAATAAATTAAGCTCAATGACAGTCCAAACCGCGTCAAAATCTGTCGATCTTTTTAGAAATGGTAAGGTTTTAAAAATGACCCAAAAAAATCTCTGTCAGAATTGTATAATTGTAATTTTTTTTATCTCAAAAATGGTAAGAGATAGAGTGTATGAAAAAATTGCTGTTAATTTAAAGTTTTACTTGCAATTTTGCGAAAATAATAAAAAATATGTGTTTTTTTTGTTGATGAAACATAAAATTCAGATTATTGACACTTTGTCAATTGCAACTTTCCTTTCTTTGACAAAAACATGACAACGTCACATTTGAAGTCGGACGTTTCTGTTTTTGGTAACCATTGTCAATTTATTTCTTTTTTAAATACCATTCTACGAGGAATATTACAGAAGTTTTTTCTTGAAATTCGGCCTTTTAAAAGGCTAATTTCCCAATTTTACAAATGTCAATTTTGTTGCTTAAATTTACTAGAATAACCGTTTGATAACTTTTTTCCTGAAACATTGAAGGTTAGAAAACTAATATCAGTATTCTATCGGTTGTACAAATGTCAATTTAGTTGCGTTGTTGTAGTGTTAGATTGAAAGAGAAACCTTCTATGGATTTTTAGCTTTTAGAGCATTGATTTTGACGCTCTCTGGCGGCCAAACGGAAAGACTTGTCCGCTCAAAGTCACGATTGCCCAGCTACGGTCCTTTAATGTGTCTAATGACCGACATATTCACGATTGAATGGAAAAATGCAAAAAGCTTTTTAAGACTTTCGAATGGGATTTTTCCCAAGTTAGAGATCTGAAATTTGTAACTTTTACCACAGATTCTAGTAAATTTAGGCTAGTAAAATGGCAATTGTAAAATCGATTACCGAAATTAGTTATTAAAGGCCAAATTTGAAGCAAAAAATTTCTGGATTATTCTCAAGACGGTTAGAATTTGAAAAAAGTGTTAAAAAATTGCGCAATTTTGCCATGATTTAACTAACTAACTAACTTTTGCGAGATTTCCATACTTACACACCAATTTGTGGCACCTTGTATATAATTTTTGCTTTGGCGATTGAAACTGGAAAAACCCCATTTAAACTGGTAGAGAAAACTCCACGTGCTGTAATTAAATCATAACAGCCGCAGCGAGTTTTCCATAACAAAGAAATCCGAAGTCAGCGGTTTAATAAGCAAAAGCGTAACTTATTTACCGAGAGATTGGAGGTGCTTGCTCTAACTAACCTCTCATTTGGACCGCTTTATTAAAGGTTATTTCAAATTGAATTTTCTTTTTTTTGCTTGCAGATCGTAACCAGTTTATATTACCCGTATGGAGGCAGGTGTTGTGGAGTATCCTTTACGCTGGAATGGTGCTTGTGGCAACTGGAGGGAATTTGATTGTAATTTGGATAGTTTTGGCGCATAAAAGAATGAGGACTGTAACCAATTATTTTTTATGTAAGTTTCCTTATTAATATAATTAATTTTTATAAACCATAAATGTGGGAGTTGTGCAACAAAAATTGAGTCCATTAAACCAACGCGTATAATACTCGGGGATTATGGACCTGGTTAATAATGCACTTTGGTCGGCAGCGGACTCATTATTATGAGCGGGAGCGGCCTCCGTTACGTAACTCCAGAAAAACAACTATTTTTAAAGTTACTTAATCTGGGAAAAGGTTTCAGGTTTTTTGCTTTAGTATTCCGGAACAAAATTTAATTTTGCACTACCTGTTATTTTTTTAAAACTCTGTTTTGGTTTACCATTCATTTGTTTGCGTTTCAGAACATGCATATAATGCAATTTATGCACGTGTGATAAAAGAGAAACCAACCGTAAGAATAACCGTGGTAGGACAGAGAAACATAGACTAAAAACCAGTCAAAAAACCATTGCAGGAGATAATTGCATCGTTGTGTTGCCAAATGATTATCCCAATTTGTCGAATATACTTAATATAAACTTCTCGTCAAAAAGAATGGGACAGCAAATTTCAAGCACTAAAAACAGTCCGGAAATCAAGACAAACTTTGATGCTGTTAAAACACATTTTTTACCACTAAAAATAGTCTAAAAATTTACTTTTAAGGCTAGAAATTACTTTACTAAGACTAAAAGAGTCCAACGATCTATTTTCAGCACTTTTTTATGGACTAAAACAAGTCTAGAATTCAATTAAACACTGGTAACAGTCCAAATTAAATTTTCGGACCTTCAGTTTTAGAAATTAGTGTTCAAGACTAATATCGTAGCATTTAGTGTCAAAACTATTTAATTTCATTACTAAAGAGTTATAAACTGGACTTTTACTATAATGAATAGTCTGAAACACAATTTTTTAGTCTTAAAGCACTAAAAACCCTCAGATTTTCTTAGAAATGCTCTAGTTTCTTGCACCGATGAGTGTAGAAGTTGAGTAGTAGAAGAATTTAATATTGAAATGACATTTTCAAGACTATGGACAGTGTACAAACTGGCTTTCAGGGTTGATAAATCAAAAGTTTTGTGCATATAGTCTTGAAACTAGATTTTTCAGGCTTAAAGCACTAAAAACCGTCTAGATTTTTAAGAAATACACGAATTTTTAACACTGAGGTGTCTAGAAGGCAATTTAATAGTGACAAAGCTTGAAAGGACATTATTAATTGTGTTTTAAGTCTGCTATGTCAAAAACTTGGTGAAGAGAGCCTTGAAACTTGATTTTCCAAGTTGAAAGCAGTTTTAAAGCACTAAAAATAATCCAGAATTCTAAGAAAATGAAAAGTAAACTAAAAAAACTTGAAAAGTTAGTCTTCAAGTCAATTTTCATGAATCTAATGTAAAAATCCTCTATTTTAGACTATTTTCATGACTAAAATATTGAAGTTGGTCTTCAAATTATGAAAGCTTTCTTCAAATGCAAATTTTAAGCTTCTGATGTCACTTTTCATTGGTTTAGAGTCACTTTTTGGTGTCCAAGTCAATGTGCAAGGTTTAAATGTGTAAATTTCTAGTCAACAATTCAAGAGAAAGTAGTTTTTCATGTCTACAAGTCCATTTTCAATATTAATGTTTTTCAATTTAACTGAAAACTATAACGACTTACTACAAAGACAGTTTTTAGGCCTCTCAAATGAATTTTCACAGTTTTCAAGTCAATTTACTGATTTCCAAGTTAATTTTCAAAACAAAAGTCTCTCAATTTGTCTGGAAACTGAGGAATTGTGAGCGGTCTCTAAAATCATTTGGAAATGCGAGAAGCCTCTAATGTCCGTTTTCCCAACATTGGCTAAGTTGAGTTTAAGGACAACTTAGATAAGTTTAGTTTAGACTGTGTTATTTTGCACCTAATCTATCACATTCAAACCTCAACCCAAAAGTCTCTAAAAGTGTTCTACATCTTAAAAACATTTTTTTCAACCAGACTTTGCTTTATACAGAGGCGCTTTCTTTCGACCCATAATTTCGGATCCAAAAGCGTTATGATCTAAAAGTCACATGGCACTATGATTACAAAATTACACAAAGGTCACGTGACTTTTGAATCATGACGCGTTTGGATCCGAAAGAATACGGCTCAGTAGAGCAAAGATATTGTATTTGGTTCACAAAATAATCACAATATCTGTCAAAAGCTTGACAAGTGATTCAGAAATTCAGAAAAACAATCTCTCTATGTACCTCGTGCTACTGAGAAACAAATGAGAAAGTGATTATTTTCTCATTTAAGTGAATGAAATAAAAAGTAAAGAACAAACAAAATTTAAAAATTGTAAAATTTGTAAATTAAATCAATCTTTCAGTCTAATAACATAAAATGCAAATTTGCATGCTCACAAGAACATTTTTCTGATCTACGAAATCAACTCAAATGGTTTTAAAGCTCAGATAAAAATTCCATAATAAGTTGAAAATACGAACTTTTAGTGTTGAAACAATTAATAATAACCCTTTTGTGTTCCAATCTTTTTTGAAAAAATGACTTACTCTAAAACAAAACGGAAACGTATGCAAATCGAAGCTCAAAATGAAAAGGGAGAGATAAATGAAGCTTTTAGCGGTAAAAACTTTTAAACTTTGACTCATCCAAACTTTTCTTACTGATTAATATATTTGACGTTCATTTAATTAAAAAGTTTGCCGATTATAGATTGGGTACAGGGTTTCTTTATATTCGCTCAAGTCTTGCCAGAAAAAACAGGTAACTGAAAATCCTGTTTAAGAATGTTATCAGCAAAGAGTAAGCTAAAAGTTGAAAGGTATCATTCAAAGTTAGTTTGCAAAAATTAAAGCTTATTTAAGTAATTACTCATGCTACAAAGAATGTAAATGTAAAAATCCTCTCATTAGTGCAAAAAAACCGAACACGTTAAATAATAGTAACAAACACAGTTTCCAATTTAAGTAACCAAAACCAGTATAAGTAGGAAATTATGATTAAATTAAGGCCTAAAATTTGTTTCTAACTAAAAATAGGTAAAAAATTTGACTTAATCTGTTAGTTAAATCAAATTAAGAGAAAAGAATATTCCAAAACAGATTGTGTAAATCAAATTTCTACTGACATACATATCATTTTGCTCTTTCGACTTTTTACCTTTCATGGAAAATGTTCAGTTTGTCATTATGTCTATCTTGATTTTCAAAGCTTTTGCAAGTCGAACCCCTTTTCTTTTATTACACAAATCGTCTAACAAAAAAAAAATCACTTCGGTACAATAGAAATACGAGATTATTATTCTTTTTGAGGAATAATGAGTCTATTTGCTGATGCTTTTGACATTTTATATTATTCATTAGTTATTGCAATCAGGGTATTTAAGGTATTAAATTAAAATATTTGGTTTCACAAATTTATCGTATTTACGTGCAATTACTTAAACCTTCTGGCAGGCAATTTGTAGTTTTTATCTAATAATTGATTGACAATTTAGAGTATTCTATTTATAATATAGGAACTAAGAATAGAACATCATGATACCAATAATACAAAATTAATATCCAATAATTACATCAAATTGATTTAATTTTTGACGTCCAACTTCTTTAAACCGTTAATACTGTTGTCTGTAGTCAACGAACTAGGATAGGTAATTTTGGGCGTAAACAAGCAAATACGGAAACCTGGAAATTGAGGTACACTACCAATTTGCACAGACTTGAGCATTCGACAATTCGTGGCCGACGGTTTACTGGAATTATTAATGTGTTTAATGCGTCGATAACTCGATTCCGAACCGAATTGGTTTGTTTCATGTTTAGTGATGAGTGCGTAATTAACGTGGACTGGTCAATCCTTGACCGGACACATATTCCCACCAAAACTGCTTAAAATACAGGAAACGTGCAATTAAACTGTCGTTCAACAAAGTTTTCTGCACACGAGCTGAACAGTTTTACAAAAGCGTACCCCGACCGAGAGGAAAGTTTTGATCTCCTTAATTTACTTATTAGAAATTCGTTTGAGACTGTTTAACAACTGCCTGTGAAAGGATTAAACCGTCTAGTCGATTATACGTTGTTTCGTGTTTATGTTGAGCGATGACGGAAAGTTTCCGACGTCTAAGTAAACCGCATTAAGGCTAAGTATAAAATTATCAATACTCACACAGCTTAGATAAAATGCCAATCATACTTTTATAAGTTATGACAAGTGAACTGGATAAAGCAATTTCGAGATTGAGTCTTCTCCATTTCATATCCTGTAAACCACATATCTGTGCTTTTACTCCTACTTCAGTTACGAGGATCTCAAATTATGTAGCTTTGAGGGTAAAAGCTTTTACAAGAAGAGATTATGAAATATGTGGCACAAAAAAGCCAAAAACTAAATTTATAACACAAAAAAAGTTGGAAAGGAAAATTCAGAACAATTAAGGTAAATTTTAGGCACTTTTTTGATCAATTTCATAATAATTTAAAAAAATGTGCATTATTAGTGTTTATTTGGATAAAAAACATTTTTTTATTAAATTGTTTCTATCTTTTTTTATTGCTTCCATAATGTTAATCCTAAACCTTAATTATAATTTCTATTACACTATTACGTCATATTTTTATAGATGTCAGTTATAGCTCTGCCTTTGGGTCTGTTCTAAACCTGAAAACTGTCAAATTCAATCCCATAGATTATAGAGGTACCAAACAACGAAACATCCTTGAAAAGTAACGAAATCAGAATGATTTTAGTTGAATCCATTTTATACTTTCATCATAGCATTTTTGATATTTGTAACATTTGGTTGTCTGTTTTTGACTTAATTTTAATCTATTCTTGACCAGTCAAAATCTTCTCTATAAAGCTGTAAAATCACAACACACTATAAAAATCCAGTAAAATCAGTATAAACAGTACCAAAGGTATTTTGTAGCTTTATGAGTGGAATTCTGACAGTTCTGTCAAATTAAATCTTATGGAGATACAAAACAACGAAACATAAGTACTTGAAAAGTAACAAAATCAGTTTGACTTTGGTTGAAAGCATTTTATACGATTTTATACCTTTATCACTGTTTCTGACTGAATTTTAGTCTATTTTTATATATGAACGGTCAAAATCTTCTTCATAAAGCTGTGAAACCACAAAACACTCTTAAAATCCAGTATAAGCAGTACCAAACGTATTTTATAGCTTTATGAGTAGAATTTTGACAATTCTGACATTTGGTCGTCAGTTACAGTTCTGTCCTAAACCTGGAAACTGTCAAATTCAATCCCATAGAGGTACAAAACAACGAAACATACTTGAAAAGTAACAAAAGCAGTTTGACTTTGGTTGAATGCATTTTATATCTTTATCAGCACATTTTTGGTATTTGTAACATTTGGTTGTCTGTTTCTGACTTAATTTTAGTTTATTTTTAAATATGACAACCGTCAAAATCCTCTCCATAAAGCTGTAAGACCAGAAAACACTTTTAAAATCCAGTAAAATCAGTATAAGCAGTACCAAAGGTATTTTATAGCTTTATGAGTGGAATTTTGACAATTATGACATTTGGTCGTCAGTTACAGTTCTGTCCTAAACCTGGAAACTGTCAAATTCAATCCCATAGAGGTACAAAACAACGAAACATACTTGAAAAGTAACAAAAGCAGTTTGACTTTGGTTGAATGCATTTTATATCTTTATCAGCACATTTTTGGTATTTGTAACATTTGGTTGTCTGTTTCTGACTTAATTTTAGTTTATTTTTAAATATGACAACCGTCAAAATCCTCTCCATAAAGCTGTAAGACCACAAAACACTTTTAAAATCCAGTAAAATCAGTATAAGCAGTACCAAAGGTATTTTATAGCTTTATGAGTGGAATTTTGACAATTCTGACATTTGGTCGTCAGTTACAGTTCTGTCCTAAACCTGGAAACTGTCAAATTCAATCCCATAGAGGTACAAAACAACGAAACATACTTGAAAAGTTACAAACCAGTTTAACTTTGGTTGAATGCATTTTATATCTTTATCAGCACATTTTTGGTATTTGTAACATTTGGTTATCTGTTTCTGACATAATTTTAGTTTATTTTTAAATATGACAACCGTCAAAATCCTCTCCATAAAGCTGTAAGACCACAAAACACTTTTAAAATCCAGTAAAATCAGTATAAGCAGTACCAAAGGTATTTTATAGCTTTATGAGTGGAATTTTGACAATTATGACATTTGGTCGTCAGTTACAGTTCTGTCCTAAATCTGAAAACTGTCAAATTCAATCCCATAGAGGTACAAAACAACGAAACATACTTGAAAAGTAACAAAAGCAGTTTGACTTTGGTTGAATGCATTTTATATCTTTATCAGCACATTTTTGGTATTTGTAACATTTGGTTGTCTGTTTCTGACTTAATTTTAGTTTATTTTTAAATATGACAACCGTCAAAATCCTCTCCATAAAGCTGTAAGACCACAAAACACTTTTAAAATCCAGTAAAATCAGTATAAGCAGTACCAAAGGTATTTTATAGCTTTATGAGTAGAATTTTGACAATTCTGACATTTGGTCGTCAGTTACAGTTCTGTCCTAAACCTGAAAACTGTCAAATTCAATCCCATAGAGGTACAAAACAACGAAACATACTTGAAAAGTAACAAAACCAGTTTAACTTTGGTTGAATGCATTTTATATCTTTATCAGTGCATTTTTGGTATTTGTAACATTTGGTTGTCTGTTTCTGACTTAATTTTAGTTTATTTTTAAATATGACAACCGTCAAATCCTCTCCATAAAGCTGTAAGACCACAAAACACTTTAAAAATCCAGTAAAATCAGTATAAGCAGTACCAAAGGTATTTTATAGCTTTATGAGTGGAATTTTGACAATTATGACATTTGGTCGTCAGTTACAGTTTCTGCCCTAAATCTGGAAACTGTCAAATTCAATCCCATTGAGGTACAAAACAACGAAACATACTTGAAAAGTGACAAAATTAGTGTAACTTTGGTTGAAAGCATTTTATACCTTTATCAATGTATTTTTGGCATTTATAACACTAAGTTGTGGGTTTCTGATTGAATTTTAGTTAATTTTTATATATGACAACGGTCAAAGTCTTTTTTAAGTGTAAAACACACTTAAATTCCAGTAATGTCAGTATAAACACATTTTAAAATTTAAACAGTGGAGTGTTGATCTTTTTGCACAATAATGAGTTAGAAACAAGATTCCTAGATAGTTAGAAGACTAAAATTCCTTAAATTTTACGTTTTACTTTTTATTTCAGTGAAAGCATTAATTAATTTCAGTTTTGTTTGTCCACTACATTTAATTAAAGACCACCCTGTACATAAACTTTTTTTTTTTTTTTTTTTCAGTGAACCTGTCGATCGCAGATACGATGGTATCAACGTTAAACGTGACGTTTAACTACGTTTACATGCTCTACTCGCATTGGCCCTTTGGCGAACTCTATTGCAAAGTGAGCCAATTCATCGCTGTTCTATCAGTATGCGCTAGCGTGTTTTCCCTCATGTCCATCTCGATTGACAGGTAAGTTTTCTCCCATTTCTAGGGATTTTTAAACGACACGTGTGAGTCTCCGTTTCAAGTTAAGGGGAAAATTAAGCGAACAAAGCTTAAACGCTTTGAGGTGGATTAGTGTTTAGATTGTTCGGTCGGTAACTGGAGTTGTTTCCGACGTAAAATAATCCTTTTGGACTAAAACAATGACGCCTTGTCGTGATTGTTTAGCTAAATTTGGATTAGTGGAAATGGAACATGTTGGTTTGTCAGTTTGCGTGAATTAATGCTAAGAAACTACACAAACTACCAACAAAAAGAAATTACTTATTACTATGTTGAATATTCTATACATTTATTATTAATAAACCTGAATAGGAGAAATCTATAAGGACCAATAAAGGAAATAGAAGTAAGTTCAGCATGTTCCCGACTACACTAAAGTGGAATTGAGGGGATGTTGTACAAACAAAAAGTCGAAAGTGGAACATCCGGAATGTTACCACCCTCAAGGGATCAAAGCGCCAAACTTAGAGTCCGTTCCTTGTCGGCATTGACTTTGCGGTTCGACGCTATGCAAACCTGGCCTTAGATTTAATTTTATTAAACAGGCAGGAAAAAAGAATTGGCACACTCACCACTGGAATAATGTGATTAAACCTGAAGGAAAAAAAATTAACTAAACGCCTAAAGTAGCGGTTTGGTCGGCGAAATGGAAACGATAGAAGAGCGAGAAACAAATTATCCAGTTACGGTTTTGTTTTAGTTTGTTTCGAGCCTCGGTGCAAACTGGCTGATTCTTTTTCCCGTTATTTAGATAAGGTCCGCATTGTTTTAGAGTGATTTAACATCTCCGGTTTATTTCCTAGCTGCTTTATTTTTGCTCGTAAAAAGTTCTCACTTGATTAATAGTAGTAATTGAGTTAGGCCTGAAAAGGGCCAGAGTGTCTCTGGCAAAAGGTTACAAATTTAACTTAACGTGGTTTCATTTATCTGTTTTTTCCTGACTTTTCTGAAAAAAGTCTGAAAAAGTTATTTAGGATATGAATGTAATTTTGCTTTGTATCAAGGGCTGAAAGCAAAATGATACAGCCTTGGCCAAAGTTTGATTTGTTTCGGAAAGGTCTTTCTTTCGGCTCATGGTACGTAAAATGTTATTCGCAGAAATTATATTTGGATACATTGCGGAATACCTTTCTTACCAGCATTTAAAGCTGGCAATTTAATTTCTTCTTCTCTTCTTCTTCGAAGACGAATTTCTGTCCTGTGCTACTCGGAACCATTGTCTTCCTGTGCATCTTTTGACATCGTTCTTCGATTTTTTCTGCAATTTTACCACACTTTTTTTCGTTTCTCTCTGGGTCTTCAAAGTACCTGTCTGTATTCTGTGTTGCAACGTGTTCTACCCATTGCCATTTGATGGTCATTAATTTTTTGATATCTGTTCAAGATATCAGGAGAATAATGCTCATATACAAGATTCTTTGTCTTAAGCTCACACCGAGTATTCTTCTTTCCATCGATCTTTGTGTTACCCTTAGTCTCTGAATGGTCTGGGTTAAGTCTGGCTGAATGGTCAACGTTTTCTATTATCTTTGTTCTCATGTTTATTTCTATATTTTCTCGGCTCCAAAATCATGAGCATTCAGTCTTCTGAATTTGCAGTCCTACATGATTGATGCCTGTTGGAGTTGATGCAGCATTATTTCTAGTTCTTTTTTGTCAGTCAACACTATAATGTCGTCTGCAAATCTCAAATGATTCAGCTATGTCCCATCTATTTTAGTTCCTTTATGTTACCAAGGCAATTTTTAGAAGACTTCCTCCAGAGCTAGGGTAAATAGTTTCGGTGACATTGGAAATTCATGCACCTGGATGGGAATTAATCGATGTGTACTCTTAGAGTAGTGCTACATCATCTCTCCTCTCCATCTAGTGCTCCATCATTTTCGATGAGTAAAGTTTCATTGTTTGTATCTGGTCTAAGGTGTTGAAACCTTTGCAAAATCTGGCATGGTTTACTGGTTGGTAAGCGTCAAACTTTTTTCTTGTTTATTTTTATTATTCTAGCAGCTGTATAAGTGTGACAGAAAGCTTATCGGACGATCTTCTTCTTCATCAGCCTGCGGTTGTCCACTGCTGGACGTAAGCCACTCCATTAAGTTTCCATAAGCTCCTGTTCTGGGCTAGTTGAAACCAATGTCCTTCAGTATGTTTTTTAATGTTGTCTAGCCAGCCTTTTTGTGGTCTACCAATTCTTCCCTTTGACTCTCTGGGACGCCAAGGTACATTTCTCAAAGCGTCCACCTCTCTGCACTATCTGCAATTTGCAGTACGCTCTATAATATCTGCAATTTTTGTTCTTCGTCTAATATTTTTTACTTTACTTCACATATTTTACTTACTTTCGCCCTTTCTGTTTTTCTTAGCCTGTCTACGCCTTTTTTTGTTAAAGTTACTATTTCTAGTCCATACGTGGCCACAGGCAGTACACAAGAATCGTATACTTTCCTTTTCAGGCAGATGGGTATGGCGGGATCTTGAGGAATGTGGCCGAAACCAGACCATGTTAAGCTAATTCTTCTTTGATTTAAATTTCTCCGCCCAACTTTAGTATGTGTCCCAGGTATATGTAATTTTCGACATTTTCCAGAGTTGTGTTCATCCGAATGTCGTTCCTACTTATCACCTTTGTCTTGCTAATAAGGTTCATCTCCAATCCAATCTGACTAGCTGTTTGATTCAAATCTTGTAGCATTGTCTCAAGTTCTTCTACGACGTTACTTATAAGGACGATGTCGTCTGCCTACCTTAAGGGATTTAGGTGTACCTACATCATCCACCCTTCCTGTCCCAAGACAGCTTTTTACAAACTTGTTCTAGAGCTAAGATAAACAGTTTTGGAGATATTAAGTCGGCCAGCAGTGGAACTATGTAAGGGAATAGAAAAGAAATGTCTTTCTTCATCTCACTTTGACTTGGATGTCCTACTATAAGTCTGCCTTGTTTAAATCTCTTTTTCTATCTCTATCAAGTTACATAGTGTCCCTACTGGCAAACTCCTCTATTTATTGTCATTTTGTTCATCCCTAGGTCTTGATGACTTGAAGAAAGTGTGGCAGACTCAACAATGGCCTAAAGACTGGACTAGATCGGCTTTTATTCCAATCCATAAAAAATGATCTACGAAGAAATGCCAAAACTACCGGGCGATAGCACTAATATCGCACGCTAGCAAGATTTTACTCAGAATAATCGACCGAAGACTACAAAAGTATTTGCTACCTCAGATGCCTCCTGAACAAGTCGGTTTCGTTAAAGGCAGAGGGATCAGAGACCAGATATTTAATACCCGCCAACTAATAGAAAAAGCACGAGAGTTTAATGCCCCTATGCTCCTATGTTTTCTAGACTACAAGAAAGCTTTTGATTGTGTAAGATGGGAGAGTCTATGGAAAGTGCTGAGTGAAATGGGAGTCCCAGGCCACCTGGTAGCCCTCATTACCAGTTTGTACGAGAATAATGTCGCAATTGTCAACCTGGATAATAAAACATCGGATCTTTTCAAAATGCAAAGGGGTGCATATTGTCACCCAGGCTGTTCAATGCCTATGGTGAATACATAATGAGACGCGCCCTAGATTTGGAGGAGGGAGGAATCACGATCAATGGTAAAATGCTAAACAATCTTCGATACGCGGACGATACCACTCTAATAGCAAAGAATGAAGAAGAAATGGCCCGAATGCTTGGAAGGGTGGCTGATGAGAGTCGGACTCTTGGTCTGGAGATTAACTTCAACAAAACCAAACTCATGGTAATTGATAGAAGTAACGCAGTACAGATAAACAATCTGCCTCCAAATATCGAATCGGTAAATAACGAACACATCAGAAGACGTATAGCACTATCGCGGGCAGCTATGGTAAACCTGGGAAAGATATGGACGGACAGAGGGATAACCAAAAAAGACAAAATAATCTCTGGTGAGATCTTTGGTGTTCTCTATATTTTCGTACGGATCCGAGTCATGGACCATTAAGGCGGCTGATAGACACCGCATAGACGCATTTGAAATGTGGTGCTGGAGAAGAATGTTGCGCATTCCATGGACGGCTAGAACAACAAACGTGTCAATTCTTAATGAACTCGACATCACGGATCGACTATCTACCTCTGCCGCAGACGAATCCTTCAATATTTTGGACACATCACACGCAGAAATGAGGATAACCTAGAGAAACTTATAGTACAGGGCAAAGTAGAAGGCCGAAGACCCAGAGGCCGATCTCCGTCACGTTGGCTGGACCAAGTAAGGAACATGAGGATCGCCACCTTTGAAAGCGTAAGGTTACGAGCTGCAAGTAGCCATAGTGTCACCTTGCTTCAGACATGAAGATACGACGAAGAAGAAGAAGTTTTGATGATCTATTGTACCAAATCCCTTTCGGAAACCGTCCTGCTCCCTTGGTTGGTATGAATCTAGTTTGTTGGTAAGACCGTTGATAATTATTGTTGATAATAATTTATACATATGGGATAAACGACTTATCGGACGATAGTTTTGGATATTGCTGAAATATCTAAGGACAGCCTCTCTCTCATCACCTCTGCGTTCTTTGGGTATTCTACCTTCATCCAGACAGTATCGGTCGATAGTTGTCAATATTTGTATCGTCTGCGCTTTTGTGTATAAGGATAACTTCTGCGCTTCGTCAGTTTTCAGGAATTTTACCTTTATTTACTGAAGAGTATCCTTAGTGATTTAACCAGTGTGGATCTCTCCCCATTTTTAACATTTTGCTGGTTATGTTGTCGTCGTTTTCATGTGTTTCAGTGCTGTTCTTATTTTTTGGTGTTTTATATCTGAGATTTCTTCGGATCCGACATTCAGAATTGTTGTTTTTGCATTTGACTTATCTGGAATACATGACTTGCATACTATTTGGTAGTTCCTTTCGTATCTTTCGTTACGTTCCGTTTCCTCCTCGATTCCTGTACTAGAGTAGTAGGTTCTTAGTTCTAGGTAATGGTTTGACTATTTCCTGATTTCGCTCTTTCTTTCCATCAGCAATTCTATTTACAACACCAAAAATACTAGATAGAGAGACTAGACTAAAATGAAGAGATTTTTCAAAACTAATTACAGTTGTTTAGACAACACGATCTATCTTATGGATAGACAATTAATAGACGTAAGAGCGTTTTCAGTTCACAGGAACAAACAGTCGCAATCATAGGCATTGTCTAGGCCGATGAAAACAAAGCAATTATTCATCTTTAACGAGCAGACGGAATTAATTCCGACTTAATTTCTTGCGCTCCCGCCCGCTTAATCCGCACCATTTTAGCCCTTGTAAATACATAATTGAACAGCTTCAGCCCGCTACATCAGGCATAACAACTGAGTAATCTGCGTTTTAAATATACAGAAGTAAATTAACAGCTCCGGGTGCCATTCGCTTCCTAGTTTATGTTGCAGCTACGTGTGCTACGGAAACCAGATTTATAGCGGATTAAGAGCGCGGGGTAACACTTAATTTGAGGTCAGCTACAGCTACCGTCCAGAACTTTCGTGTGGGAGACGGCTTATGTTTGCTTGTCCAGTTTGGAGTTGTGCCAGTTTAAACTTGACTGGCTGGAAAATTAACTATACAAATCTTAACCATATTTTGTGTCGGATTAGAGCTTTCAAGTTTACAACACATTTCAATATGATGTTGGTAATGTATGGTTGTTTTTGAATAATTTATTTACTTGCACGTGGATAGTTACTCATTTCTTATATGAACCGAATGAAATTTTAAAGGTTTTGTAGGTATTTATCTTTGCGTAAGATATTTTTCTTATCTTAATGAGAGTCAACAGATTCTGTCAGTTCATGGTATTTTCAAGATGCTTTTATAAAGCAATATCTCCAAAGCCTCAAGTTTTTTGATCATTTGAGTTTTCAAGGTCCAAGTTTCCACTCTGTATAACAATACTGACAGCATTCCATAAACCTTATTCAAAGCTGGAGGTTTAAATTTCTGCTTAAAAGCATTGCGGAGTATTTGGTAAATGATTTTCAAACCATTTCTATTCTGATCTTGATTTCTTCGTCTGAATCCATTTAATCATTAAGTGAACAGATGAAACCACTGAAAAACGACCTTCTCCATGAAATGTATTTAGAAGAAATGTCGTTAAGACGAAGAAAAGTAGATACATATCCAACATATGTCAAAACATCCATAGATGGAGACGATAGAATTCTCAATATGAATGAAATAACGCACAAACTTGACAATATACACGCAGAGGTAGAAGTACAATAGCACATCTGAAAAGAGGAAAATCACCAGTCTGTGATAATATAATGGTCTATGGCCAAAGACTGGGTATTTCTATATTCATTCCACTTCATAAAAAAGGTGCAACCACAAAGTGTAGCAACTACCATACCATTTCTTTGATATCACACCCCAGTAAGATTCTACAGGGTGGTCCAGTTTTAAATGTCAATAATTCACCAATCCATAGCCAATTAAAAAATAAGTTGACATTCATTATGTCATTTTCCTGAAAAGTGCTTCTTAAGGAAAATACAGTCCTTCAAATTTCTGTTTAACAAATCGTTTTTTTTGTCATAACTGTCAAACCGTTGAAGCAATATTGATCAAATTTGGAACAAGCACTTTATTACACGTTATTACAGTCAAAGACCCAAAACTAACCCAACCCAACTTAAAAATTGTCTTGAAAACGGAAAATTCAGTTAAGAAGTTTAAAAAATATTATTGTAGCCAGTTTTCATAGTTTCCAGACAAACTGAAAGACTTTAGTTTTGAAAATTGACTTTTCATGCAAATCGAGAGACTTTAATACTGAAAATTGACTTGTGGACATAAAAACTACTTTTTCAAGAATTTGTTACTACAAATTCATACATTTAAACCTTAAAAATTAACTTGAACCCCAAAATGTGACTGAACTAATGAAAAGTGACATCAGAAGCTTAAAATTTGCATTTGAAGTAAGTTTTCATAATTTGAAGACAAATTTCTATATTTTAGTCTTGAAAATAATCTTAGATGCAGGACATTGATATTAGATTCATGAAAATTGTCTTGAAAACGAACTTTTCGTGCTTTTTACTTTGCTTTTCATTTTCTTCGAATTCTGGACTATTTTTAGTGTTTCAAAACTACTTTCAGCTGGGAAAATCGAGTTTCAAGACTATCTTCACCAAGTTATTGACATAGCAAACTTAAAAAACAATTTTTACATTCTTCATACTTAAAATAGCATTCCAAGCTTTGTCACTATTAAATCGACTTCTAGACACCTCAGTGCTAAAAATTCGGGTATTTCTTAATAAACTAGACTGTTTTTAGTGTTTTAAGGCTGTTTTCAGTGCCTCAAATCGAGTTTCAAGACTATCTTTACAAAGTTTTTGAATTATCAGGCCTAAAAGCCAGTTTGTTCACTGACCATAGTCTTGAAAATGTTATTTCAAGCTTCTTCACTATTAAATTGACTTCTACACTCATAAGTGCAATAAATTGTAGCATCTCTAAGAAATTCAGACTGTTTTTAGTGCTTTTTAAGACTGAAAAATCAAGTTTAAGACTATTTCCAAAAGTCAAGTTTGTTCAGTAATAAAAGTAAAAAATGTTGGTACCAAATGCTACAATAATAGTCTTGAGAACTAATTTTTAGAAACAAAATAGTCCGAAAATTTAATTTACTTCTAGACTTGCTGTCCAGTCCAGAAAATTCAGTTGTACACCAATTAAAGTCTTGAAAATATACTTTTGGACTCTCTTTAGTCCTAGTAAAGTCAGTTCTAGCATTAAAAGTCAACTTTTATATTATTTTTAGTAGTAAAAAATGAGTTTCATGCACAATACAATCTTTGTCTTGATTTCCGGACTTTTTTTAGTCCTTGAATGCCAGTTTCAGACACTCAACCAGGATGGCAGTCTGAGAAAGCGAATCATAAGACTATTCCTAGTAGTAAAAAAGTTTTTAGACTATTCAGTACAAATTTGGACTTTCACAAGTCTTGGATGTTCAGTTTTAAACTATAAAACGATTTTTTAAACAGAAATTTGGAGGACTGTATTTTCCTTAGGAAGCACTTTTCAGGAAAATGACAAAATGAATGTCAACTTATTTTTTAATTGGCTATGGATTGGTGAATTATCTACATTTAAAACTGGACCACCCTGTATAAAGCGATCTTTGGGGATCTGGATCGACAGATTCCCCAGGAACAGGCAGAGTTTGTGTAGGACAAAGGTACCAGAGGATAACAGATGCTTATGCGACAGAAACTCTTAGAGAAATGCAAGGAACTTTATCCCAATGGTCATCTGCGTCTTTTTGGACTACCAAAAGGTAATTGACTGTGAGTTCTTGGAGAGATGGGAGTTCCTAAACAACTGATTGTACTCATAAAAAGCCTTTACGACAACAGTATGACTAAGGCTAGAATAGAGGTCGCTCCAATTCAAGACCTGCAGGGGCATCTCTTTCAACATCTATGGAGAATACATAATGAGGAAGGCATTGAACTATCTTAATTTTGCAGACGATACACACTAATAGCTGCGTCAGAAGAGGAAATGATGGATCTCCTAAACCGAGTGGAGAGAGAGAGCAACAACTGTGGCCTTATGATAAACGCAGAGAAAACCAAAATCATGATAATTGATCCAACACTCTGCAATTGACAGAGGCTCTACAATATATTAGTAAAACGGGTTCAAGTGAAAGTGACATCCGAAAGAGAATGGAAATGAGTCGACTGGACAAGATTTGGAAGGACAGATCTATTATGAATAACACTAAAATGAAACTAGTTCAATCGTTGATCCATCTTCCGATATGAAGCTAAAACGTGGACAATTAAAGAAGCAGACAGAAGAAGAATTGATGCCTCGGAGATGTGGTGCTGGAGACGCATGCTCCGACTTCCGTAGACAGGACGAACGAGACAATCCTTAGAGAACTGAACATCCGCAATAGAGTCTCTTCTCCCTGCTTGTTTGTCTCTTCCCTGTTGATGTTTTCTACCTCTATGGGATTGAATTGGACAGTTTTCCGGTTAAGAAAACAAAAGTCAGATCAGGAACAGTCAGAGGTCAATTGTCATAATTCTCAAATTATGACGTACTAGTGTAATAGAAAGGAAAATTAAGGTTAAGGAATAACACTATGGTCTTCTATGGTAAATGTTTTAAATTTGGCAAATGAAGAAGGAAAACATTGTGTCAACGGGTGGACTGAACAGCCATGAGTAATGACTCATTACTCAACAATAACAGTCATAGAAAACTAGAGATTTTTTCACTGTCAGTATGACAGGATCAATTCTGAAATTTCCTAATCTTAATAATTGCTAGCAATTAAAAAGTATTTAATTTGAAATTTTGTAGTAATCAGTCATATTTGATTATTTTTTCTTTTTCAGATACATGGCTATAATGACTCCTTTAAGACCACGTATGGGCCGACACACAACCTTAATCCTAGCCTTACTCACATGGGTATTAGGAGTTGTAATGGGAATGCCAAGTTTACTCTACTACAAGACTTACAGGGACACGTATTCGAACGGTGGAGAACGGGTGATTTGCTATCCCGAGTGGCCTGACGGTCTGACCAACGACAGTCCTTACGAATATTAGTGAGTATTTAGACTGCTGATGAAAAACGCAAACCTTAAAACACTTTGGGGATTGCTATCAAGTAAAAAAGTAGCAAGAATGAATAACGCTCCGGGGAGCCGAATGGGAGATAAACGACCTCTTCCCCAGCTGGTTTTTTTTTAAGAATGGACGAGCTTAAGTTAAATAAAAGTTGGAAAAACCCCTTGACATTTAGTTCGTAGATTTCAGTGTAAAAATTTAGCGAGTTTTCAAGACGAGAAAATTTGTTAAAGGGTTTGCGGAAATCGATGTTTAATTACGGGCTTTAAAATCTCGTTACCCTGTAATTTGTTGCAGAATTCATCGATTTTTTTTTTAATTCTTTGAAAGTAATTTGTGGATGTGAGATTTTAATTTAAATAAGAGTAATCGTTAAATTGTATAATAATTACAAGGTTAGCTATGCAATTAATCATATTTTTTCTTCGAGTTTTGAACTAATTATATTCTTGAATTAAAAGTTAGTTCACTTTAAACTACAAGTTTACGTGTAATACAAATGGGTTAATCAATTTAAAAACCACCTAGAATCCGTGACGATAGTCGTAGAGAAACCTATTTTTCTCTGCTAAGTTGCCTTCATGTTCTTCTCGTTTGCTGTCATTATTTTGTTTTGGTTTTAAACATATTTATGCCTCTTTGACAACGAACCTAAACTTGAAGTGAGAGACATTTTTCTTGTTTGCATATTTTGGTTAATTATACAGAGTGTTGCGACTAGGTCAATCATACCAGGTGTGTGTTAGCATTCTGAGAAAAAAACAGAATTGCAACTATACTGAGACTCTTCAATATTAATGACATTCTAATATACAGGGTGTGCGGAGGTGGATGGTAGGTTAGACGCTGATATGGTTGTATAAAGTTATCTTTCAAGACTATGTTCAGATCTACCAACGCAGTAATTGTGTTCTACAAATAATATCACACGTTTTGAAAACTCTCTTTTCTTCATAAAAGTTTCAACTTCCCATCCATCCTCGGACATCCTGTATAAGGACGCAATTCTCGCACTAACTTTAAGGAAGAACTTCATCTCTTCTTCTTAATCTTCAACCTTTATTCATATCGTTTCTAAAAAAAACTGTTGTACTAACGATTTTTTTGATTCTACTGTAGACTGTGGTATAATTTGGTGCATTTGGTTTCTAATGCACAAATCATTTTATTATTCTTAAGAGTGGTAATTACGCCACTAGCGGAATAGAGAACAAAACACAGATACAGATACAGATGATGTGAATGATTTTAAACACAAATATGTTAATTCTTGTTGTTTCTGACTTTTACGACAAAATTTTTGATACATTTTAACTTTCTCTGTATTAAAAAATCTGTGTGTACACCAAATTGAAGGAGCCATCCACTCACTGAAAAACAACAAAACATCTGGTACCGATGAGCTCAAAAAACTACTCGATCATCATCATGGCAGTTCTTCAGAAATTCTTCAACAGAATATATGAAACCGGCCAGTACGCCAATTAATACTAACATCAATCTTCATTCCCTGCAAAAAGGCATAACGAAAGGGAAGAGAAGGTTTAAAACACTTGTAGAGGTCTATGGAACTTTTTAGAAGATTGTCAGTAACATTTAGAGGTCGATGGGACTTTCAAAATGATCTTAGAGACTTAGGAACGTTAAAGACACTTGTAGAAGCCTCTGGCAAATTCAATAGCATTTAGAGGTCTATCGAACTTTCAAAATGGTTTTAGAGGTCTCTAGCAATTTTAAACAGTTATGGGAACGTTTAAGAGACTTATAGAGGCCTCTGGCACTTGTTAAAAGGTATTCAATAGCATTTAGAGGTTTATGGAACTTTCAAAATAGTCCTACAAGCTTTTAGCAATTTAAAACAGTTATGGGAACGTTTAAGACACTTGTAGAGGACTATAGCACTTTTTAGAAGGTTGTCAGTAACATTTAGATCTCTTTGGAACTTTCAAAATGGTCCTAGAGGCTTCTGGCAATTTAAAACAGTTATGGGAACGTTTAAGACACTTGTACACACAAGACTATGGCACTTTTAAAAAGGTTATCATCATTTAGAGGTCTATCGAACTTTCAAAATGGCTTTAGAGGTCTCTAGCAATTTTAAACAGTTATGGGAACGTTTAAGAGACTTATAGAGGCCTCTGACACTTGTTAAAAGAATAGCATTTAGAGGTTTATGGAACTTTCAAAATAGTCTTACAAGCTTTTAGCAATTTAAAACAGTTATGGGAACGTTTAAGACACTTGTATGGAACTATTTAGAAGGTTTCAAAATTTAGAGAACTTTCAAAATGGTCCTAGAGGCTTTTAGCAATTTAAAACAGTTATGGGAACGTTTAAGACACTTGTAGAGGACTATGGCACTTTTTAAAAGGTTATCATAACATTTAGATCTCTATGGAACTTTCAAAATGGCTTTGGTCTAGCCTAGAGGCGTTTTCTGGCAATTTAAAACCGTTATGGAACTTTCAAAATACTCTTACAAGCTTTTAAATTTAAAACAGTTATGGGAACGTTTAAAAATCACGTTTAAGACACTTGTAGAGGATTCTGGCACTATTCAGAAGGTTGTCAGTAACATTTAGAGGTCTATGGAACTTTCAAAATGGTCCTAGAGGCTTCTGGAAATTTAAAACAGTTATGGAAACGTTTAAGACATTTGTAGAAGACCCTGGCTCTTTTCAGAAGGGTCAGTAACATTTAGATGAATATGGAACATTCAATATGGTCCTAGAGGCCTCTGGCAAATTAAAATAACTCTGGGAAAGTTTAAAACAGTTGCAGAGGAGACTTTTTACAAAAAAATGGAAATGTTTCCCATTTAAAACAGTTAAAACAATTAGATATGTTCAATCACACTTATATGTTTAAGACACTTGTGGAGGAGTCTGGTACTTTTCAGTAACGTTCAGAGATCTATAAAATCCTTCAAAATGATTCTAGAGGCCTCTGGCAATTTAAAACAGTTATAGAAAGGTTATATAAACAGTGAAAAGCCTAATATGACATTTATTAGTGAATGTGTATAAAAAGAAGTACACCAAATTGATAGACAGACAATAATATTTTGACAAACAGCTTTTAGGTAACTTTATCTTTGTTTTTCCAAGAACTAAGAATGTTTTTTCTGAAAATATTCCATACAAGAAATTATAAACTTTTTTTTTTTTGAAGTAGTATTTCCCATAATTAAACATTTACAAAAAAAGACAAAATCAGAAACCTGCACGACCTTTGAATGAATAAAAGCCAATACTGTTACTGAAGCGGAATTTTTGATTTCATTAATATTTTGTGTTGGTATCACCGACGTTTTATTCAAATTCTTTGCTAAAAAAAGTAAGAAAAAACTGATTTCGAATTTAAAATGTCAGATCACCTCAGTTTTATTGATTAACAAGCCGAATCTAATTATTAAACTTTGAGTTTTGTATAAAATTTGGTTCCGGGTCTAAGAAATTTAAATTCAAGAAGAAAATCCACGTGGTGTTACGTCCTTATGATGACTTTTACTTTCTATAAGGCTTTAGAAATTATAATTAATTTACATGTAAGGTTGTAATTTAAAAGACTTTTATCAAGGCTCCAGTTAAAACTTTCTTACCGAAAACTCTCACTTTAGTAAACTTTTAATCAAGGTAATTTTCAGCTTCGTAGTTTTTGAAGTCCACCCTGGAGACTAATAAACACAATAGTTTGGAGTAGAAATAAAACTGTTCAGTTTCACTTTTCCGAACATGGAAGTCGCGCCTGGCTAATTGAGTTTCCCTTTTTCCATTTTTGGCCCAAATCGCGTTACGTCGGGACCCTACGGAGCCTTTTTACTGACGTTTACCCTAATGGCCGTATATTTGTCAGCGCTAAAGTGCTGCACCGAAAACTGGGACCTTTAAAGGTCGTTTTTAGAGGAAAGCGCGAAAGTTAAATCATTCGCACTGAGGAACGACGTAATTAAAAAGTTTTTTCCCAAAACTGGACGATTAAGTTTCTTGTAAAATTTTGTGTTTAACTTGGGATTTTAATTTCAGCTTTAATGTGATCTTCCTGGTGATTACGTACTTAGTTCCTATACTGTCTATGACCTACACTTACGCTAGGATTGGTATTGAGTTGTGGGGTTCGCAGAGTATTGGTGAATGCACTCAAAGGCAGATGGATAACATCAAAAGCAAAAGACGGGTAAGTTGAAGGTGTTTGACGACCGTTAAGTGTCAATGTAAGTTAAGTGTGAAAATATATAATAACAATCTTATTTTTCTAACCTAGAAAACAGGTAAAAATTGATTTCCGACGTGTTCCTTAATGGCAGAGTTCTCGATGGTTCTGATCCGGCTAAATGTGGAAAAATATTATCAAATTTTTCAACGTCCGCTACAATTTTTTCCAAAAATCTCCATTAATACTTTAATTATATTTTTTTTCGACGACTGTTTAATAAAATGATTTTTACTCACTAGTTTTGAATAGATAATAACACCTATTAAGTAAAATGTAAACGTGCGTAAAATGTTTCAACTCTCTCCGAGAAAAACGATTTCCATTTTGGTTTGGCAACCTGTAATTTACATTTACTGGGGGCGAAGTAGAAGGATTTGCAATAAAAACTACTTGAATCAGCTGTTCTTGAAACTACTTAATTTCATTGAATTTTTGGAACCAACTCATCCTGGCAAAAGTATAGTAACAGTCCTAATATGGACTTGAAATGGACATCTATGATATCCATCAGGAGACATATGGATGTCCATTGGACGTCTTTGTGTTTTTTGGGTTCTTATAGCACTAGTTACGTACTGTACTATTTTTTACAGAATATAACGGAAGATTTACCTTACCTATCAACAGTCTGGCTCTAGAAACTTGCTCTGATAGTCATAGGTAAAATTAGAAAATTATCAATAATTCCTTTTTCTGGTTAGTGTTGTAGTTGTGTCAATAGCAGTTTGCAATTATAAGAAACAAACTCAGACATACAAATATCTCCAGAAATATCTGTATCGATATATCTTATAACGTATTTCGTGCCTCATGGGCACGTAGAAATATGAAAATCAAAATTCACATCTCGTTTATTTGTGAAATGTGCAATGGACATTATTTGTGACAACTTTTTAACTTTCGAACGATTTTCGTAGATAAAGTTTTTGTTTCTGTTTTTGTATCTTCATCAATAATTATTTAAAAAACTGTCTTAAAAAATATTAAATGGTTTTCTTTTGTGTTGACTAAACTAATCACGTTAATGTTCAAAACCTTCCCAAATCCCATTAAATATTTAAATTCGTCTAATCTCCATTGGGAAGCGTTGTTTTTGCTTCTTAATCGTTGTCTGCGTTTAAATACTTTAAATCCCGTTAAAGACATAATATAATCGTGAATTGTGGAATACCTTTGCCATAAACGTTTCAGTGTAATTCACAGAGCAATGTAGGTAATTAGGAAATTTATTTTAAATTTGAACTTTATGAATTTAGTTTATATTTGTTATGACAGACCTAACATAATTAATATCTCATTACGAATTTGAGGAAAGTTTAAATGTACGACAAATAATTTATTGAATTATTTTCTACTCTGGGGCATTTATGTTTTATCTAACGCCCTTGGTACCTAAATAGCTATTAAAGTAAATGTTTGAACAAAAATTCACGTTTCTCTATTTGATTTGAAAGATAATAATCTTGCGAATGGTTAATGTGTTCTGTAAGCTATTCCAAAGTTTTTCGCTAGGGACAAACAAATTTAAAATGCAGTTCACAAGTTTAGTTTAATACTCGAAAGTTTTACGTTTCGTTTCGAAATCAGCCCGAGAAAGTCTCAACGAGAAAGCGATGTATCCAGTTCTTTAACGTTGTTAGGTGTTTTCATTTTCCCTAGCGTCGGTTTCAAATAAAAAATAAATTTTTAGGATTCGTTTTATAGTAGTTTTTGTAGAAAGGCTAGGTTATGTTACATACGCAGACTTGAAGTTTCTAAATTTCTAAAAGAGTTTTTCAATTTTTTCATTATTCCAAAAAAAAAGTGAACAAACAGCACAAATCAGTTTTACATTACAATCAACATAACTCATAGAGGCATGATACACACTTTTTAATTAAAATATTTGCAATTTGTGGTTGAGAACTCTCACCTTGCTCCACTTGATTTCCTATCGACAATTTTGATTTTTTGCCACCCAAAAGACCCCAGATAGTAACAAAAGAGTGAAAAACAACACAAATCAATTTTACATTCAATTCATCATAACTTATGGAAGTATCATACACACTTTTTAATTTTTTGTTTTTCTTCTTGCATAGAACACCAGTTCTCTCTCTTTCCAACGTGTTTTCCTATAGACAATGGTTTGATTATTCTTAATAATCTTCAAATTTCAGGTAATGAGACCCCAGATTGTAACATAACCCAAAAAAAAGTGAAAAACAACACAAATCAGTTTTACATTCAATTCATCATAACTCATGGAAGTATCATACACTTTTTTTAATTTTTTGTTTTTCTTCTAATTTTTGCATAGAGCACCACTCTTTTTGTTTTTCTTCTAATTTTTGCATAGAACACCTCTCTTTCCAACGTGATTTCCTATAGACAATGGTTTCATTATTCTTAATAATCTTCAAATTTCAGGTAGTGAAGATGATGATAGTGGTGGTGATCATCTTTGCAGTGTGCTGGCTGCCTTACCAGCTCTACTTCATCTTGATCGCCTACTACCCGTCCATCACCAGGTCCGAATACATCCAGGAAACGTTCCTGGCTATCTATTGGCTGGCAATGAGCAACTCGATGTACAATCCGATCATTTACTGTTGGATGAATGCGAGGTAAGGTCTCGGTCCATCTCGTATATACGTAAGCGGACCCCATCTCCTCCTACGGGAAAAGCGTATAAATTCGCTTTATCTCAGGCAGATAATAAAGCAGACGTTGTCGCATTACGGGAGAATAATGGGGGGATGCTGTACGTGTTGTCTCGACTTTTTAAGGCCTTCTCCGATTTTTGAAGCGTATGCATTGTTTCCTTTTTAAAACGAACAAGTCGGGCTTGAAACAAGAATCACAGTGCTAAGTAGGTGTACAAAGTTTTATGGGATATTTTTATAATAAGTTTGTTATTTTACTCCATGGAGCGAACAGAGCAAACGTGACGTCAAGATGACATAATTTGTGAATTCTACTTTTGTCCAATTTGTACCAAATTTATTTTTGGCCTCTACACGTGTCCTAATTCTTAGAAATATTGTTTAAAATAGGCAGAGGCCTCCAAAAACTAAATTTAATACTTAACTATCATACTAAAACAGCGCGCAACATCACAAGCGCGGCCGAACAGAAACGTGCCTCGTGACGTCACACAGCACTTATACTATTATCGGTTAAATGATTACACAACCCTAATCAACCAGAATCGGATATAGGAGAATGTTTCTTAGATATTTTTGTTTTAATTTTAGATTTAGAAGAGGTTTCAAACAATTCTTCTCTTGTCTACCATTCGTTCACGTCAGTCCAGGAGCACTAACCAGACGAGAAGTGCTGACGAGTAAACGACGTTCCTACTCCGGATCCCCGGACCACAATCGGATAATCCGAAACGGTAAGAAACTGTAACCAAACTTGTCGTTTTTGTTACCGCGCTTGCGCCAGGAAGCAGCAACCACAAGTACACGGATCTGCGCCATCAAAAGTGGACCGCCCATCAACGTCACGTCTGCGTCCGCCAATCAGACAGTCGGATTTGTACGTATGATTCTTCTTGATGTGGCATGTAACTCTGGAGATTATTTTAGTTTGGTGTTCACATTAATAACGTATTTTCGTAGAATAGTTCAGGTGTTGCATGCCCCATTTGGAACAATCATGCTTCGTATTTTGTTTTTAGTGCAGCTCGAGTTAAGCACGCAGTTTTGTTTAGATATGAATTTGAAGCTTTTTGCTAGATTGAAGAAGTACACCAAGATGCTTCTAGCATAATGTTAGACTTTTCAAGGGTTATTTAAACCAACAATCTCATCCTTTTGCACTAATTTTCATGATGCAGTGATGTGGATAGTGTTCATTTGACCGAACTGGTTTCTTCAGTTCTCTAAAACGTCCAGAAATAAGCTAAAAATTTTTCTGATTACACATTTTTGTCATCATCTTTCATTTCTCTTCTGGACGCATTTTGAATAGAGATAGAGAGTTTCCACTCTGTATAAATTAATGGTTAACATGGCGTTGCCAGTCATATAATAATTTGGATTTATTCTCTTGTCTTGTGTGCCAAGAAGGTATTGATTAAACAAATAGTAAAAGCCGTAACCTGGCTGTCAAAGCAGTAAATGTGTATATTCGTGATCCACTTGACTCTAGATTATAAAACAACGAAAACATATCCATGTAACGAAATGCAGGATTAATACCATATCTGAGTAGATTTAGAAGAAAACTAGATCAAGATTAATCATAGCAAATTTTAATAAATATTTTCTTATGTATTTATGTATAATAAAAGTAGGGGTTATATTTTAGATTTAACGGAAAAATGTAACAAAATGCAAATTTACTTTCCCGAGTTCCATATTTCAACAAACATAATAATGCTGACGTTGTAAAATGCAAAGTAAAATGACCGAATTATGGTTGGCTATAGTGCCAAAAACTCGCAATGCAGCGTTTGCAAATTTTTCCATCCGAACAAATAGCAAGGTACCATTTTGATATGAATTGAAATGTAAATTTTCTCCTTAATTTTTTGTCTTCCAGATGAATTTTAACTAAATATTGTAGCTTGTAATATCTCATCATTATATGTTTGACCTAGTCCAGCAACCCATTTTATTTTAAACTGCATTTCACTCACTTTCCTGATAAATTCAAATGTTAGTTTACAACCAAATCGATCAAATAGAAACATTAGTCAACAGTGTCCAGTTCGAACACAAAATGTGGTTTAAATTCCTCATGATTAATAGCCTATCCTAGACAGTATGTAACTGTTTTCAATTTACTGGTGCATCTCTAGTTTTTCCCAACATTTAAACGGAGGAAAGTATAAAAAGACACCCACGAGATAAAAAGTTTAATGTCGTAACCTAAATGGATAATGTCAAAAGTGTGGGCGAGACGAGGCAGTGTGTGTAGGTGTTCAAACGAGTAAGAGAATGAGTTTTGTAGTTATAACGAATAGAAGCAAAACAGTTCTAATCATTCATTACTTTGAGACCCAGACATCTTTAACTTTTGAAATTTTAGGTAACAAGAACTTTAACTGAAATGGTTTATATTATTATTCTTGTTATATTAAATCGTGATTAATATAGTAGAGCATATAGAATGAACACGAACACAGAAAAAGATATGGGGAATGCTAAGAAGGAACAAATTAGAAATCAAAGATACTATACAGACCAATAAAATCAACGAGGAAGAATGGAAGTTATATAAAGAAAATGAGGGAATTGAAGCACTACTAATAGAAGAAGACCAAGAAAAAGAATTGACAGGCAGTACGATAGAACACATCTTGAAGCATCTCAAAAATCGAAAAAACCCAGGATCCGCAGAGATAACAAATGAAATGTTAAAATACGAGGGAGACCACCTACAAAAAGAAATATTAACTCAGTTCAGAAACATCATAATAGAACAAAAAGTACCAAATGAATATGAATAACGCTTCTCAACAGCATCCTCAAAGCCTTCACTAGGACTTTGTTAGAGGAAATAAACAAAACCTAACAAATTCGCGAAGAACAGCAAATTTTTGAAAAACAGGTCTACCATAGATGCTATCTTCATTGTACCAACCAAACCAACTTATATGTTCTTTGTCGACATGACTAAAGCTTATGACCGGGTGCGATTGGCGGACATCATGGACAATGAGGAAGCCTACCTATATGTACACCCATATTAGAAAGAAAGAAGAAGAAGAAGAAGACGAACTCAGAAGAAACCTGCTACAAACACATAAACAAGTTTGACAAAAGGTTTTACTACAAATACTCCTATCTAAATAAACAGATTATAAATTGTATATTCACCAAATATTTACTTTTCTTTTGTAACGTGGGGGAAAAGTATCGGACACGCTCGTGGCAAACATAATTTGTTTTCCCCATTTTTGACGAGTGGTCTGCAAAAACCCAACCAGAGGTAGTCTAAACAAACCGCAAACAAAGAGGACAAGACACAAATTTCCAATAACCGAATACAACGCGTTTATCAACGGCAATATTTCAGCACGGTCCTCGATTCAAAAGTGAGTTATAGCCTTTGCAAGCGGGAGGCAGTTTACAATTTTTATTCCTTCCTGCTTTATTGGGTGAATTATGAATGCAATATGTCCGCTGGTACAATACCCAAGCCAGGTTTAAGAGATTGATCAGCACGGATTTATGTTGTAGGCTTGCTTGACCTGGTTTTCGTGTCTGTTTTGTCCAATTTCCAAGCGGTGTAAAAAACGTTTTAGGGGCTTATATTTTATGCTTGATATCCCTTTGAAGTGGTGCAATTTATAGTTTGAGCTTTTCTTTTGAAGACAATTGAATCTTATAAATCAAAGCTGATATTACATAGCGAGGTACAAGCTTTTGAATGCTAAAACGAATATTTTTTGCTGATATTACTAGTTAATATCAGAAGTTTTCTTTAACCATGTTTTTTGTTGGAAATTTGATTTCTTCCTTCTTCTTTTTATTCAACCTACTCATCCCATCACTATTTTGTAAGTGTTGATGAAGGATTTTACTGTACAAAAGTAAAAAAAGTAGAAAAAACGAAGAGAAACTCGAAAGAACCACCACAACTTATAGTAATAGAAAATAGTAATTAAAATTGGTTCCTCTATTTGCCTAAAGATTTGAATCAGAGACCTCTGCGTTTCCTGTCTAATACTCTACCTATAGAGGTATAAATGTACGCTACTTTGCTAGATTTAAAAGATTTAATCTCGATGTAGTTAAAGGAAGAAAGGTAAATCTCAGTTTCAACCGAGATCGGTCATCAAAGTCTTTAGGAAAAGGGAAATGAGGTTTTCTTTCTGTTTTAAGCTCAAAAAATTAATATAAATCAGGCCTTAAATTGGCTAAGTATGAGAGAACAAAATGACCGTTATCCGTCTAATATTGTCAAAGTTGGCTATATTTAGTAAACGAGACAATTAAAAATATTAATATTGACAGCTCGTCAGGCTCTAAAACTCTAAGATGGCGTTCTTCAAATTAGCGCCATATTAGGTCTGTTCGCAGAGAGAATCTCCAACTAGTAATCAGAGAAATAGATACATCCATTGGTCACAAGTCAGAAAACGTCATAGTCACGTGAGCATCCAACCAATAAAACTTGACATTTACTGTTTCTGAGTTGGAAACCAGTCAGGGATTGCCTCTGCGAACAGACCTATTATCAATTTCATTTGAGCTTTAACCAATTCATTTGTTCCCAACTTTGTTTGGCAACTTCGTTCTTATGACAGCTGGCAGATAGGTGGTTCTTCAAACGTCTTCTTTTACCCAAAAATATTTTTGAAAAAATACTAAATAATTGAGACAACCTCACTCAGTCATACAACAGTGCAACGGTACAATCTTCACTAAAAGTGTCAATATTTGACAGCTCTTTACTTGATTTCTATGATAGGAAGTTAGTTCGAACGTCAAAATCTAGCCCAAAATATTTACTTTCTTTCGTTGGGATTGAGTTTTTAACGAAAAATCATTAATAATTGGGAAAGCCTAGAAAACACACTAAACTTAAATGTAAAACTTAATAATATTTTATTCCATAGACTATGATAGAATAGTGAATACAAGTACAGAAAGTCAAATCTCTACCAAAAGGAGCAATATGTAGGAAAATTTATGTTATCGGTTTAAAATTGCTATGTATAGTCCATTCACTTACTGTCTTCAGATTTTTTTCTTTCTCTATTTCTACATTCTTTTGTCAAAACTGAGTTGTTTTCAGAAAATCACTAATAACTGAGAAAACTGCGTAAAAGACCATAGTGTACGCAATACTACTTAATAAAAACTAAGTATTATGTTTGTTAAGAGACATTTCCTCTTGAAAGTGTTTCAACATAATTCCTTTGAGGTTTGAGTTAATGCTGATATTCATAGACACGTATTGATTCTGCTATAGATTAAAAATATAATTTAATTTAAAATATTACCTTATAATTCTACCAATTTTCCTGCATAGGTCATCCTTTTACAAATAATGTTGCAATCTGCCATAATCCCAAATTTGGCCATAAAGATATTTGAATTTGTAAACTAAAATGGCTACAGACTTTTGGCATCAGTTTTTCATGAAAGCATTAAATAATTCACTCAATCCAATCAAGTTTCTGATTTTTAACCTAACTTAAAACATACTTTACAGATGATTTTTCCAGGAACTTTACGCGTGTCCTACAATCCGTACACTTCAATGGCTGCTGGACGACCCTCGCCATCATCTTCGACCAACACCTGCTACAGCCAGTTGCCTGACGACATGGCATTGCGCAGATGTGAATTAAGGCAGTTGTCTTGACATAGAACTGGGTCAGGGAGCGGGACATCCAGCAATGGAACCGGAGTAGGAGGAGGAGGAGGAGTAACGGGAGTGGGACCACAACGACGCACATGGATATAGGCCGGGGCAGCCTCGCGGCCGTCTTTAAGACCCCGCGAGGAGGACATTGTCGAGGAGGAGAGCAAACTACTTTGAACTAAAAGTTTTACTTTTTATGAGAAGGTTTTAAAAACGATTGAGTGGTGGAGGACAATTGCGCAAGTTTAGGAATTATTGTGGGCATACCACAAAAAAGTACTACTTACTAGTGTTGGGCGGTACAGGTCAAGGATATACTTATTCGCAAGACATATCTAACCTTCATTTTGTAAAATCTACCTTTAGCCATAACATAACAGTTTGTTAACTGATTTAGGGTCAGTAACTTTAATTAATTTACGTTCTGGAGACATAACTACAATATATCTAGTGGGGCTACAATTATTGTATTAGCTCTTCTCTCTTTAACAGCCATTGCTCATCCACTCCTGAATATAGGCCTCCATTTGTTTTCTCCACTCCAACCTATCTTGTACTGTTTGGTACCAGTTTCTTCCCATCCTTTTCTTGATTTTGTCAATCCATCTTTTCTGTGATCGTCCGATACTTTTTTTGGAAAGCCTGGATCTCCATTGCAGTAACTCTCTTGTCCATCTTGTGTTGTCCTGCCTAGCGATATGCCTCACCCGTTCTATTTCTCATTGAAGTTTCTTAGCGGCTTTTATTTTTCCATTGCACATGTCAGAACAGGAAGAATACGTTAAGTGTTGAAGACCTTAGCTTTAACTCTCTTCTTACTTCCACTTGTTGGATTTCCTTGCCAAGCTTGCAACAGAATCGAATTATCTTGTTGTAATCGATGAAGGCCATATGAATCTTAACATTATATTGTACTGACAGAACCCACAATTCTTGAAAGGAGGAGAATTGATTCTAAAAAGTGTTAGAATGTAACAAAACTGGGTGACAATGACAGTCTTTGGTCATATTCTGTTTATGTTTCTTTTGAAAACTTTCAACTCTCGTTTTGAGAATTCGGCTCCCTGGTCAGACTATTCCAAGTTAGTATCAATTATTCAAAAAACTCCAATAACTTACAGAGTGTCCCTGAAATGACTATACTTACTGCTTAACCATAAAAGTTCTTATCGAAAAATAAAACGTATTAGACACACCATCTACATAATACGTATATCCAATAGGATGTAATAATATCTAAAATTTTCACTAAATCACTTTGTTTTTTTGTCTGAATTTTTGGTTTAGCAATTTCAAGAAAAACGTGTAAAAAACTTGCTTAGTTTTGTAGTATCGCCCAACACTAGCGCCATCTATCAGACTTCTTAAACATGGTATAATCGATGTATTGCCAATCGATCTCAACTTGCCCAAAATAACCATATTGTATTGATTTGACGCTTAATTCGTTTGAACACAACAAGAGGGCTCTATCGTCTGCTTAACAATTAAATTGTAGAAAATCGTTATTTTTCCATATCGATAAGATATTTGATTGATAGAGCGACTTATCTTATTAATTAAGCTTGAAAACCGAGGAATACGCAGCAAATTTGTAAATAACCTGACCAACAGCTACAAGACCATCGTCTTCCGCTCTCATCTCTTCTCCTAGCACCAACGATTTGATTGTATATTAAAAATACTGTAAATTGTGCACAGATCCATAAAAAATAAAACACTAAAGCAGGGAAAACAAAGCGCTTTCAATTTTGTCTGTAACTAAAATATTGTGTGAAGCTGACACTATACAGAGCGTGATTCATTTTTACTGTGTACATTTTTCTTACCGCCCTGTAGAGTGGATATCTTGTTATCAGCTTGAACCTTTTAGTAATTTTAAGTCAATAATTTATTAAGCTTGTACAAATTTGTATTTACTTTTTACATGCATAAGTAATGTGTATATAAAACAAGTGATTTTTGTATATACAGGGTGACTACTACATCAGTTTAAACGTTACGATTTTATTGTGTGAGAAAATTTAAAACTGACATTTGTTGGAACACCTTGTATACAGCGATTAGTCGAAAATGTATAGAAAACTGCACCAAAACCTTTTAAAAAGGACATCGACGTGTAATTGTAAAAAATAAATGCGCACCTGTATATATTTGTTAGTTATTTCACCATAATTCAGTGGCATATAGATTCCTTTTAAATATACAGTGTGGCTTGAGTTTCAGATGAAAATCGATGTTTCCTAAAATAACGAGTTCCTGGATGGCAAACGTCTGGAATCAAAAAATAAATGAAAAATCACACTAAATAAATTTAATTTGTATATGATATTGTTGTATTATTTTTATGTTTTTTGTTGTTTTTTTGAGAGTGGAAAATGCAAAATTAAATGTGGGAAAAAAAACATAACCGTTATGCTTTGGTACAAAAAGTGTGTTTTTTCAGATTAAAACAAAGTTGAAGAGTTAAAAAAGATTTTAAAAAAATGGACAGGAGAAAAAATGAAGTGAAAAGAGAAAAATGGGCCTCAAAATTGCATGTTGATGTTCTATCAATTTAGAAAGAAAGAAATACTTAGAAATAGACGACAAAAAAAATTAAAAAAATACAAAAAGTATAATTTCTGCCTAACCTAACCTAACCAACATAATCTCAATAAAATACATACATTTACACAAAAGAAAAAGCTTTTTTGATTGAGCAAATAAAATACAGAGTTTTCCACTTAACATTGACGGGAGAGAAGGAAAAAGAACATTTGACAGAATAGAAAAGAAGAAGAAAGTAAAAGAAGATTAATTTACAGAAAAAAGAGGAATTGAAAAGAGATATAAGGTGCACAAATAAGTGAATATTATTTTCCCGTCAATAATTGTATTCTACCAAAAAAAAAAAAAAAAAAAATTGTAAGGAGAAAAGAAAAGAATAATAATTGACAAGAGTGAAAGAAAGATGATGGTGATGGTGAAAAAAAGAAAAAAGGCTTCTAAACTAATATACAAGGTGATTCCAAAGTTGGGGCTTTCCTTTCACCTGCGAATATAGGGTTTCAAAAAATAATGTTTTTTTTTTCGTTTGACGCATTTTCGAAATATCAACAATTTTTTACTGAAAAAACAAAAATTTAATGATAAAACATTTTATTCTAAATCGTTTAAAAAAAAACTAATAAAAACGGAAAAATTTGGAAAAACGAATGTTCTATTCTATTTATTCTAAACGTAATTTTATTAACTTAGAAACGAGTATATCGATTTGCACGAGGGATATTTGGTAAGATTATTTCCTGAGTTAAATAAACATTTTATTTTAATTAAAAAATGTTTTTTCAGTAAAACTTTGACATTTTTTTTCCCTGTATCTTCGTTAGTGTTCATATTTCGAAAAAGCGTCAAAACGATAGGAAAAAAATCTTCGTTAGTGTTCATATTTCGAAAAAGCGTCAAACGAAAAAATACCTTATTTTTTGAAGTCCTATTCGCAGGTGTAAAGAAAACCCCAATTTTGAAATCACCCTGTATATTATTCTGCGCCACAAAGTGTATTCTATTAGATTAAAAAAAAAATAAAAAATAGTATTGAAAGGTCAAAATAAAACAAGAAAAATTGGAAAGAGAGCAGAAAGAAAATTTGACAAAAACTGACAATCAAAACATGTGTCAACAATTTGACAAGTGGATGGCATATGTCAATTTTGATATCAGATTTTGGCGATTAAATTTTGCTGTCAGATTAAAATTAACAGAGTTAGGTAGTCAAAAGTCAAATATAAACAATCACTCAATAATGAATTAATATGAATTTTTATTTAATAATTTTTGGCATGACTTAAAATTACACCACCCATCCCTGATTTTTAAATAATTTTTTCCTAATTTTGCACCAGCTATTATTACTTTATTCTTTACTTTACAGGAAATAAATAAACAAACATATTCTATTTAGCTACATTTTCAAACGATTGTATTGAACAATTCCTATTTCGAAGAAGTCATTTTTACATATTGAAAACCAACCCTCCTGAGTTGCAATTATACATATTTGAATAGTCTTTTCAGTGAAGCCAATCCTCCCAAAGAAAGTCAATTCTAGCGTAAGGAAGCGCTGATTAAAAACCTGCTCTAGTATAAACAAACTCCAGTCGATGGACATTTTCCGGAAACACTTCTGGTCTTATATTTTTACGTATTGTCATTAACTGCACTACCATTGCTTTCGCCATTTTCCGCACTAAACAAACTGCTACTGTCCTTTCTGAAAATAAAATCACTTGGCAATTCAGGTGCACTTGAATTGCACTGATCCAAGTGCAAATGGAAGCAAGAACCTTCGCTGCACATCCGACAAAAGGTTGACTGGAAACTCCCCATCAGTTTCCTGAAAAATATTAACGGCCAATTTGTAATGGGAGCTATCGTTAAGGTCCTAACAATACAATAATATAAAAGAGGGAGATAAACACACGTAATAGAGAGGTTTAAAGGGGTATTTAATGCTTGTTTAACACGAGAAAATCGTATCAGACCCTCAAATCTTAACACGGGGCATTTAATACTACTTTATCTATCTTCTATTTGGGTTTGCCTAATGAGTCTAATTCGTTCGTGTATAATGAAGATTTTTATGGAAACGTGAGATAAAATTCAAGTATCCATGTAGTTGTATGTTTTTAATTAGGTATTATTTTGGTTTTGGTTTTGTTACCCTGTATGTACATTATATACGATGTGTACCAGATAGATGATTTTAGTTGAAGTAAAACGAGTAGAAAATATGACAGGAGTAGATGTAATATGAGAAAGACAGTTAATATACACACAGGACAGGACTTGGTAAACATATGATTGTGTGTAGTGTACTGTATATTGAAACAGGGTGAAAACCGAAAAAAGGCATATTAGAAAAGTCTTAATTTTTATTATTATTAGTATTTTATTTTATTATTATTATTACTTATTGCAAGGGATAATACTGTCAAAATTTAGGTACCGTTACTGTCTATCGTTACTGTAGTTTGTCTTAGTTTACCTTCGTCTTCAACTAAAACTATTTTGATTTTTTCTTCTTTGTCTCCTTTCTTTTTTCGATTATTTGTTTCCTTTTTAGGTACACCTTCTTAATGAAGTTATTACACGGTGTATTCTGGTTTTTCAGGAGATTCTTTCATATCTTTTTTACTTTTAACTGTGCGCTTTTTTGGTACTTTCTTAATTGATTCCTCACTAATTTCGGGATGCTCAGGTACTTCTTCAATTGTAACAATTTCAGTTTTCTCTCCTTTGTCTTCCTTCTTTTTTTTGATAATCCTCTTTTTGAGAGCACTCCTTTTAGCCTTCTTCAATCACTGTACTTTCTTATGTACATCTTAAGTTTTTCAACTACCAGCTCTAGTTCTTCTTCGCACTTCTTCCACTGTTACTGTAATTTCAGGCTTTTTACCTTCTTCCTTCACAGTAACTGTTTATTTCAATTTTCTCTTCTTTTTTACGATTTTTTAGTTACTTTCTTCTTAGGAACCCCTTTTTCAACCACAATAGTTTCTTGAATTTGTTCAGAAACCTTTTCACTATCTTCAAACTGTTTAGGGACTTGAAGAACTGCTACTCTAGTTTCAGGTTGTTTTCCTTCTTCTTCAATAGTGACCATTTCTGTTCTTTCCTGTTTGTCTCCTTTCTTCTTTTTAATAACACGCTTTTGGATGGTTTTCTTTTTTAAAATTCCTTCTTCTATAGTGATAGTTTCTAGTATTTGTTCAGGAAGCTCTTCCACAATAAAGTTCCTCTGAAATTCTTCAACACCAATTTTGATTAATCTAAGACTTTCTGCCATCACTGGATAATTCTAAGGCACTAAAAATGCTTCTAAGACACTGTGAAGGCAGTAAACAAGCTTACAACATCAATTTTGACTAATTTGAGGCAATAAGCAGATTACTAACATAAATTTTGGCTAATATAAGACTTTCTGCTATCACTGGACCATTCTAAGACACTAAGAAGGCTTGTAAGACACTTTAAAAGCAGTAACCAAGTTTACAACATCAATTTTGACTATCTGAAGACAATGAGAAGGCTTCTAACACAAATTTTGATTCATCTAAGACTTTCTGCCATCACTGGACAATTCTAAGGCACTAAAAATGCTTTTAAGACACTGTGAAGGCAGTAAACAAGCTTACAACATCAATTTTGACTAATTTGAGGTAATAAGCAGATTACTAACATAAATTTTGGCTAATATAAGACTTTCTGCTATCACTGGACCATTCTAAGACACTAAGAAGGCTTGTAAGATACTTTAAAAGCAGTAACCAAGTTTACAACATCAATTTTGACTATCTGAAGACAATAAGAAGGCTTCTAACACAAATTTTGATTCATCTAAGACTTTCTGCCATCACTGGATAATTCTAAGGTACTAAAAATGCTTCTAAGACACTGTGAAGGCAGTAAACAAGCTTACAACATCAATTTTGACTAATTTGAGGCAATAAGCAGATTACTAACATAAATTTTGGCTAATATAAGACTTTCTGCTATCACTGGACAATTCTAAGACACTAAGAAGGCTTGTAAGATACTTTAAAAGCAGTAACCAAGTTTACAACATCAATTTTGACTATCTGAAGACAATAAGAAGGCTTCTAACACAAATTTTGATTAATCTAAGACTTTCTGCCATCACTGGATAATTCTAAGGCACTAAAAATGCTTCTAAGACACTGTGAAGGCAGTAAACAAGCTTACAACATCAATTTTGACTAATTTGAGGCAATAAGCAGATTACTAACATAAATTTTGGCTAATATAAGACTTTCTGCTATCACTGGACCATTCTAAGACACTAAGAAGGCTTGTAAGATACTTTAAAAGCAGTAACCAAGTTTACAACATCAATTTTGACTATCTGAAGACAATGAGAAGGCTTCTAACACAAATTTTGATTAATCTAAGACTTTCTGCCATCACTGGATAATTCTAAGGCACTAAAAATGCTTCTAAGACACTGTGAAGGCAGTAAACAAGCTTACAACATCAATTTCGGATGCTCAGGTACTTCTTCAATTGTAACAATTTCAGTTTTCTCTCCTTTGTCTTCCTTCTTTTTTTTGATAATCCTCTTTTTGAGAGCACTCCTTTTAGCCTTCTTCAATCACTGTACCTTCATATGTACATCTTAAGTTTTTCAACTACCAGCTCTAGTTCTTCTTCGCACTTCTTCCACTGTTACTGTAGTTTCAGGCTTTTTACCTTCTTCCTTCACAGTAACTATTTATTTCAATTTTCTCTTCTTTTTTACGATTTTTTAGTTACTTTCTTCTTAGGAACCCCTTTTTCAACCACAATAGTTTCTTGAATTTGTTCAGAAACCTTTTCACTATCTTCAAACTGTTTAGGGACTTGAAGAACTGCTACTCTAGTTTCGGGTTGTTTCCCTTCTTCTTCAATAGTGACCATTTCTGTTCTTTCCTGTTTGTCTCCTTTCTTCTTTTTAATAACACGCTTTTGGATGGTTTTCTTTTTTAAAATTCCTTCTTCTATAGTGATAGTTTCTAGTATTTGTTCAGGAAGCTCTTCCACAATAAAGTTCCTCTGAAATTCTTCAACACCAATTTTGATTAATCTAAGACTTTCTGCCATCACTGGATAATTCTAAGGCACTAAAAATGCTTCTAAGACACTGTGAAGGCAGTAAACAAGCTTACAACATCAATTTTGACTAATTTGAGGCAATAAGCAGATTACTAACATACATTTTGGCTAATATAAGACTTTCTGCTATCACTGGACAATTATAAGACACTAAGAAGGCTTGTAAGATACTTTAAAAGCAGTAACCAAGTTTACAACATCAATTTTGACTATCTGAAGACAATAAGAAGGCTTCTAACACAAATTTTGATTAATCTAAGACTTTCTGCCATCACTGGATAATTCTAAGGCACTAAAAATGCTTTTAAGACACTATGAAGACAGTAAAAAAGCTTACAACATCAATTTTGACTAATTTGAGGTAATAAGCAGATTACTAACATAAATTTTGGCTAATATAGGACTTTCTGCTATCACTGGACCATTCTAAGACACTAAGAAGGCTTGTAAGACACTTTAAAAGCAGTAACCAAGTTTACAACATCAATTTTGACTATCTGAAGACAATAAGAAGGCTTCTAACACCAATTTTGATTAATCTAAGACTTTCTGCCATCACTAGATAATTCTAAGGCACTAAAAATGCTTCTAAGACACTGTGAAAGCAGTAAACAAGCTTACAACATCAATTTCGGGATGCTCAGGTACTTCTTCAATTGTAACAATTTCAGTTTTCTCTCCTTTGTCTTCCTTCTTTTTTTTTGATAATCCTCTTTTTGAGAGCACTCCTTTTAGCCTTCTTCAATCACTGTACCTTCATATGTACATCTTAAGTTTTTCAACTACCAGCTCTAGTTCTTCTTCGCACTTCTTCCACTGTTACTGTAGTTTCAGGCTTTTTACCTTCTTCCTTCACAGTAACTGTTTATTTCAATTTTCTCTTATTTTTTACGATTTTTTAGTTAATTTCTTCTTAGGAACCCCTTTTTCAACCACAATAGTTTCTTGAATCGGTTCAGAAACCTTTTCACTATCTTCAAACTGTTTAGGGACTTGAAGAACTGCTACTCTAGTTTCGGGTTGTTTTCCTTCTTCTTCAATAGTGACCATTTCTGTTCTTTCCTGTTTGTCTCCTTTCTTCTCTTTAATAACACGCTTTTGGATGGTTTTCTTTTTTAAAATTCCTTCTTCTATAGTGATAGTTTCTAGTATTTGTTCAGGAAGCTCTTCCACAATAAAGTTCCTCTGAAATTCTTCAACACCAATTTTGATTAATCTAAGACTTTCTGCCATCACTGGATAATTCTAAGGCACTAAAAATGCTTCTAAGACACTGTGAAGGCAGTAAACAAGCTTACAACATCAATTTTGACTAATTTGAGGCAATAAGCAGATTACTAACATACATTTTGGCTAATATAAGACTCTCTGCTATCACTGAACAATTATAAGACACTAAGAAGGCTTGTAAGATACTTTAAAAGCAGTAACCAAGTTTACAACATCAATTTTGACTATCTGAAGACAATAAGAAGGCTTCTAACACCAATTTTGATTAATCTAAGACTTTCTGCCATCACTAGATAATTCTAAGGCACTAAAAATGCTTCTAAGACACTGTGAAGGCAGTAAACAAGCTTACAACATCAATTTCGGGATGCTCAGGTACTTCTTCAATTGTAACAATTTCAGTTTTCTCTCCTTTGTCTTTTGTTTCTTTTTTTTTTGATAATCCTCTTTTTGAGAGCACTCCTTTTAGCTTTCTTCAATCACTGTACTTTTTTATGTACATCTTAAGTTTTTCAACTACCAGCTCTAGTTCTTCTTCGCACTTCTTCCACTGTTACTGTAATTTCAGGCTTTTTACCTTCTTCCTTCACAGTAACTATTTATTTCAATTTTCTCTTCTTTTTTACGATTTTTTAGTTACTTTCTTCTTAGGAACCCCTTTTTCAACCACAATAGTTTCTTGAATTTGTTCAGAAACCTTTTCACTATCTTCAAACTGTTTAGGGACTTGAAGAACTGCTACTCTAGTTTCAGGTTGTTTCCCTTCTTCTTCAATAGTGACCATTTCTGTTCTTTCCTCTTTGTCTCCTTTCTTCTTTTTAATAACACGCTTTTGGATGGTTTTCTTTTTTAAAATTCGTTCTTCTATAGTGATAGTTTCTAGTATTTGTTCAGGAAGCTCTTCCGCAATAAAGTTCCTCTGAAATTCTTCAACACCAATTTTGATTAATCTAAGACTTTCTGCCATCACTGGATAATTCTAAGGCACTAAAAATGCTCTTAAGACACTATGAAGACAGTAAAAAAGCTTACAACATCAATTTTGACTAATTTGAGGCAATAAGAAGATTACTAACATAAATTTTAGCTAATATAAGACTTTCTGCTATCACTGGACAATTCTAAGACACTAAGAAGGCTTGTAAGATACTTTAAAAGCGTAACCAAGTTTACAACATCAATTTTGACTATCTGAAGACAATAAGAAGGCTTCTAACACAAATTTTGATTAATCTAAGACTTTCTGCCATCACTGGATAATATTCTAAGGCACTAAAAATGCTTCTAAGACACTGTGAAGGCAGTAAACAAGCTTACAACATCAATTTTGACTAATTTGAGGCAATAAGCAGATTACTAACATAAATTTTGGCTAATATAAGACTTTCTGCTATCACTGGACCATTCTAAGACACTAAGAAGGCTTGTAAGACACTTTAAAAGCAGTAACCAAGTTTACAACATCAATTTTGACTATCTGAAGACAATAAGAAGGCTTCTAACACCAATTTTTTTTACCAGCTCTAGTTCTTCTTCGCACTTCTTCCACTGTTACTGTAGTTTCAGGCTTTTACCTTCTTCCTTCACAGTAACTATTTATTTCAATTTTCTCTTCTTTTTTACGATTTTTTAGTTACTTTCTTCTTAGGAACCCCTTTTTCAACCACAATAGTTTCTTGAATTTGTTCAGAAATCTAGTTTCAGGTTGTTTCCCTTCTTCTTCAATAGTGACCATTTCTGTTCTTTCCTGTTTGTCTCCTTTCTTCTTTTTAATAACACGCTTTTGGATTGTTTTTTTTAAATTCCTTCTTGTATAGTGATAGTTTCTAGTATTTGTTCAGGAAGCTCTTCCACAATGAAGTTCCTCTAAAACATCTTTTTTTTCGTCTGGTTTCTTTTTTTTAATACTGAGCTTCTTCAAAGTCTTCTTCTTCTAGTTAATAATTACTGTAGTTTCAGAAGTTTTACCTTCTTCCTCCATTGTAAGAATTTCTGTTGTTTCTTCTTTGTTAAACTTTTTTTCTTTCTTCAATTAATCATCAGTTTGATGTACTTTTGACTGCCTGCAATATAGAGTTGATAGTTTTTTCACCATACTTTCATATTTCTGACATTATGCAGCTTTTTCCAAATATATCCTAGTTTTGAGCTTTCATCCTGTATCAGACAGAAAAGTCCCAAATTAACCCATCATTCCAGTTCTAACGACGAAATAAAAACTTGCCAAAAGAAGATTAACGTGCGTTTTCTCATCAAAACATGAGCATTACTTATAGGCAAGTCCAGAGCAAGTATAATATAAGAAGTAAAATCCATCGAAAAATATTTTCAAAAATAGATTTTTTTCAAGAATTTTTACCATTAATAGCAGTAGAACCAGACAATTTTGTCTAATGACAATTATGTCAAATTGTCATTTTTCGATCTCAGGAATGTTACAATATCCTTTCGATCATATGCTTACTGGACGACGATTACTACGAATCTTATGGATACAAAGATCATTAACACCAAAAACAACGAAGTACTCCAACACATGAGTAAATAAAAATAACTGCTAAACACCATCGAAGAGAGAAAATGAGATAACCTAGATCACGTGCTGAAAGGTGATAGATACGAATCCCTCCAACTCATTATACAGGGTAAAGTATAAGGTAAAAGATCAGTAGGAAGACGCCATAAATCATGGCTAAAGGCCCTGAGAAGATGGTTTGATCGCTTATCTACGGAAGTGTTTTGGTACTGCAGTTTCCAAGTACACAATAGCCATTTAAACCAAAAGGAGAAGAATCTTTAAGTACATCATCTTAAATAAAAAAGCAACTAGAGTATAGAAAAATAAAGATATTTTTAATTAAAAGCACTCTGCTTCTGAAGTTACACAGTTTAGTTGTCACGTTGTAAAAAGATACACAGTGTCCAAAATAAATGCAGTATTTAAAATAAGACTGACCTGTAATGCTGATCCAAGTGAGCTTTCTCGATCCTTTTATCTTTGGCACGTCTATTTTGAAACCAAATCTTGATCTGAGTTTCGGACAGTCTCAAATCATCGGCCAGTTCACATCTGCGCCCTCTGCTGATGTACTCGGAACGCTGATACTCAATTTCGAGCCGCAAAGTTTGCTCAGAACTGAACGTGGTCCTTTGACGTCTCGGTCTGCCCTCTTTTCGTCTCCGCCTGGCCACTGCAACATGATTTTTTCGATATAAAGCCGGAATTTCCCGTCCGGGAAGTTGTAACGATAACGATCTGAGCTTAAGCCGCATTTACAATCACTTTCCGAGCGTTTGGCTGGCAACAATGGGCGGCTTATTGCCGCCCAGGGGGGGTTTTCGCACCTCGCGACTATTTCCAGCGGTTCGCTTTCCCAGATAAGATTTTGCGTAAGTCGAGTGCTACGTTGCCAAATCATTTAGTCTAATCCACTTTTAAAAACTGTACTAAACCCTAGTGAGTGACTTTGATAAGTTGCATATAATTCAGAAGCTGAGCTTGCAACCCTTGAGTACCAAACTTTAAAAATTATCGTACCTATCTAAATAAGTAAACATAAATTTGGCAACGTTCTCCACCAGATTTAAACGATACAATAACAACTACAATTCGAAATGTAAAATATTATTATGATGTGATTAGGGAGGTTTAGTGGGGCGTAATGGAAAGCGGCTTCTACACTGGGAGACCGGAAAGGGGGGTGGAAATGGAGAAAAAGCTCCGCCTGTTGGAGATTATGTGTTGACGACACAATAGGCTGTTTAAACAGACTTTACGTCTCATAATAACGAAACAAAACAGTTAACAAGTCACATATTATGGTTACTGGTGCCTTTGGAAGTAGATTAATATAGCTACAACTCCAAATTTGTTTTGCATTTAATGCAACAATTTTTGTTGCATTTAATCAATCGATACACGTAGAGAAATGCTTAATTTTTAAAAGAAAAGCTGTTTTTATTTTAAAGATATTCTAGATACTACTACAAACCTTGTAATAATAGCCAAATGCCTTTACAAGTGTCCTAAAGCTTTCAAGAATTGTTTTAAAAAGCCAGAAGCCTGTAGGACCTTTTTGAAAGCTCCAGAGACCTCTAAATACTACTGAGAACTTACTAAAAAGTACGTTAAAGTCACTAAAAAGTGCCAGAGGCCTCTACAAGTGTCCTAAGCTTTCCAAGATTTTTTTTAATTTGCCAGAGTATATAGGATCATTTTGAAAATATCAGAATCCTCTAAATTTCTCTGAAATGCTCTCAAAACTTGTCAGAAGCCTCGAAAACTGATATACTAGTGCAAATATTTTATTAAATGCCAGATATTATCGGATTTTACGCTGCCAAGACAACAAAGAGAAGTTTTAAAATTCTTTGACGATTTTAGAGTAGCAAACAAACTTGGAACATTAATTTATGACAGCCTGAAGGCTTCTAACATAAATTTTGGCTAATCTAAGACTTTCTGCCATCACTGGACAATTCTAAGGCACTAAAAATGCTTCTAAGACACTGTGAAGGCAGTAAACAAGCTTAGAACATGAATTTTGACTATCTAAAGGCAATAATACGGCGTCTAACTCAAATGTTGATCAATTAACACTTTTTGTCATCACTGGACCATTCTAAGGCACTAAAAATGCTTCTAAGACACTATGAAGGCAAGTAAAAATCTCTACATCAAATTTTGATTCAATCTAAAATTTGCCATCACTGGACAATAAGGCACTAAAAATGCTTCTAAGACACTGTTACTACAACATCAATTTTGACTAATTTGAGGCAATAAGAAGATTACTAACATAAATTTTGGCTAATATAAGACTTTCTGCTATCACTGGACAATTTTAAGACACTAAGAAGGCTTGTAAGATACTTTAAAAGCAGTAATCAAGTTTACAACATCAATTTTGACTATCTGAAGACAATAAGAAGGCTTCTAACACAAATTTTGATTAATCTAAGACTTTCTGCCATCACTGGACAATTCTAAGGCACTAAAAATGCTTCTAAGACACTATGAAGGCAGTAAAAAAGCTTACAACATCAATTTTGACTAATTTGAGGCAATAAGAAGATTACTAACACAAATTTTGGCTAATCTAAGACTTTCTGCCATCACTGGACAATTCTAAGACACTAAAAATGCTTCTAAGACACTGTAAAGGCAGTAAACAAGCTTACAACATCAATTTTGACTATCTGAAGGCAACAAGAAAGCTTCTAACACAATTTTTGGCCAATCTAAGATTTTCTGCCATCACTGGACAATAATTCTAAGAAACTAAGAATGCTTCTAAGACTCTATGAAGGCAGTAAGCAAGCTTACAACATGAATTTTGACAATCTAAAGGCAATAATAAGGCTTCTAACTCAAATGTTCTCCAAATTAACACTTTTTGTCATCACTGGACAATTTTAAGGTACTAAAAATGCTTCTAAGACACTGTGAAGGTAGTAAACAAGCTTACAACATCAATTTTGACTATCTGAAGGCAACAAGAAAGCTTCTAACACAATTTTTGGCCAATCTAAGGCACTAAACAACCTTACAACATCAACTTTGACTACCCTAAGACAATAAGAAGGCTTTTAAGACACTATGAAGGCAGTAAGCAGGTTGACAACACCAATTTTGACTATCTCAAGACACTAACAAGTCTTCCTATACCAATTTGTGTGGTCTGGAAATAGTAGAAACGCTTGTGACATAAAATGTTTGGTTGTCTAAGACATCTAACAATTCCGAAGCAGTAAAAAGGCTTGCAGCTTTAAGTTTGACAATTTTGAAAAAGATTGTTCAGGTTTACAACATAAATGTTGACAATTTGAAGCTTTTAACATACAGTTTGACTTAACTTAGACATTTAAAAGGTATCGGTCATTATTTGACAATTCCACTACTAAGCGAAAAATGTATGACTAAATTCAAAATTTCATTTATTTTGTATGCCACTTTTGTCGTTTAATTGTCAAAATTGACGTTTTGAAGCATTTTATGTTAGTTTACTGGCTTATCAATATCAAATGACTTTTTTACAATGTTATGTTAGTTTGTGACTTAAATTACAATGAATTGTTAGTAATTTGGCTTAAATTGTCAGAATTGTCTATAGACATATTCTTTCTGATTTAAAGTTGTCAAATTTCAAACTGTAAGTCTTTTTACTGTGTCGGTATTGTCAAATGATTACACAAAATGTACCTACGTCAGAAGCTGTCTTACTGCCTTTCTGCTTTAAAATTGTCCTAAATTATGCTGAAACCCTTTTTATTGTTTTGGAAGTGTCAAATGATAGTCAAAGATGTCCTAGAGGTCCTAGACAATCAAACATTTTAGGTTAGAAGCCTTTAGTGTTCTAACACCACAAAATTTGGTATAGGAAGCTTTTGTATTGCTCTCAGATAGTCAAAACTAATATTTAATTAATTATGTAATTTTTTAATAAAATATGACCTTGGTAAGTAATTCTGTAGAGAAGAGATCAAGCATATCAAAGGTTATCAAAGAGATTTATTTAATAAAAACCTGTACTAAAGCACAAAAAAGTGCTTTTAAAACTTCAAGAATTTCAATGAAGTGTAACTCTGTTATTTGGAAAGATCAAAAAATGGGAAAAAGAGAAACTTGTAGGAAATTTCTTCCTCTGCAAGATTGCTATAAGACACTTTTGCACTAAAGGGCCAACCAACGGATTTATTTTAAAAAAAACTCTACTGAAGCACAAAAAAATAATTTTATAAAACCTAAGAAATTCAACCAAGCGTAACTACATTATTTGGAAGAATATCAAAAATGTGTAAGAGGAAAAAGTTTTAGGAAATTTTATCCTCTACAAGATTTTCTCAATAAGATACTTTTGCTCTAAAAGGTCATCTAAGAGATTTAATTTAGAAAACATGTAATAAAGCACAAAAAAGTGATTTTAAAACTCCAAGAATTTCAATGAAGTGTAACTCTGTTATTTGGAAAGATCAAAAAATGGGAAAAAGAGAAACTTGTAGGAAATTTCTTCCTCTGCAAGATTGCTATAAGACACTTTTGCACTAAAGGGCCAACCAACGGATTTATTTTAAAAAAAACTCTACTGAAGCACAAAAAAATAATTTTATAAAACCTAAGAAATTCAACCAAGCGTAACTACATTATTTGGAAGAATATCAAAAATGTGTAAGAGGAAAAAGTTTTAGGAAATTTTATCCTCTACAAGATTTTCTCAATAAGATACTTTTGCTCTAAAAGGTCATCTAAGAGATTTAATTTAGAAAACATGTAATAAAGCACAAAAAAGTGATTTTAAAACTCCAAGAATTTCAATGAAGTGTAACTCTGTTATTTGGAAAGATCAAAAAATGGGAAAAAGAGAAACTTGTAGGAAATTTCTTCCTCTGCAAGATTGCTATAAGACACTTTTGCACTAAAGGGCCAACCAACGGATTTATTTTTAAAAAAACTCTACTGAAGCACAAAAAAATAATTTTATAAAACCTAAGAAATTCAACCAAGCGTAACTACGTTATTTGGAAGAATATCAAAAATGTGTAAGAGGAAAAAGTTTTAGGAAATTTTATCCTCTAAAAGATTTTCTCAAGAAGACACTTTTGCTCTAAAGGGTCATCTAAGAGATTTAATTTAGAAAACATGTAATAAAGCACAAAAAAGTGATTTTAAAACTCCAAGAATTTCAATGAAGTGTAACTCTGTTATTTGGAAAGATCAAAAAATGGGAAAAAGAGAAACTTGTAGGAAATTTCTTCCTCTGCAAGATTGCTATAAGACACTCTTGCACTAAAGGGCCAACCAACGGATTTATTTTAAAAAAACTCTACTGAACCACAAAAAAATAATTTTATAAAACCTAAGAAATTCAACCAAGCGTAACTACATTATTTGGAAGAATATCAAAAATGTGTAAGAGGAAAAAGTTTTAGGAAATTTTATCCTCTAAAAGATTTTCTCAAGAAGACACTTTTGCTCTAAAGGGTCATCTAAGAGATTTAATTTAGAAAACATGTAATAAAGCACAAAAAAGTGATTTTAAAACTCCAAGAAATTCAACGAAACGTAATTCCGTTATTTGTTGTTACTTTATTCTATATTCCGGGAATAACTAAAAGCTTTGGTTAAACCCTTATTTGGAAATCACTACTATTGTACACTATACCTAATACCTATCCTCTTATGTATCCCACCAGTCATTCCGGCAGTATTACCAGTAGCACAATTGAGTTATCTGACAAAATGCAGGACTCAATTTAGGTAATATCAAAGTTTTTTAGGTAAAATCAAAGCGAAACTACAATTGTCGCGTATAATAGTCATTCAGATGATTCCAAAACTGTGAAAATAGGTTACAGAAAATGCATAGTTGAAACCTAATTTAAAATCGACAACTAAAGGTAGAATGATTAATTGGTATAGTTTAATCATCCAACTTCACCCCTACATCTAAAGTCTGTTATAAAGGGATTTTCTAGAATAGGATGGGGATGGACCTGGGTTAATTATTAAGTGTAATTTTAATTTACCTAGAGGGTGGAACACCCCAGGTGATTGTAATATATTAAACATTTGTTTCTCTTCGAAANAGGTTCACNTGCNANTCCNCCNGGNCAGANGCNTTTGGGGACTTTNCTTTGNCCCNGNNNTTGACCCNAAACANAGNTGTNNCGACCCNGATGGNTACNNNTAAGGGGAACNCGGCGACGNATCNTTTTATAATTAGATTCANCNTAAGAANAGGGANACTCNANTGCTATGATACAGTGNTNNGGCTACCCTNNGNCTNNTGAAGTATCGGNATNTAGANGNTGGTGGGTGCGNTNTATACCNCCTNTTTTTTGNNTGTAAAGNNAAAGTACGGNNGNTTAGCCCCGACTNNTNTGTNAGCTANAGTNTAACTCNCNNNNTCTANANCTNNCTCAACAACGNGCGANTCGANNTATNGTTTNCNTNCTCCACGAGGTCAAGNTNGGNNCGNGCGACGGNTNCGANTTCCCNTACGNGNGTGNCNCCNAACGAGGGAATNTTAACTTCGATNGCCCGNAACGNAGGTATCCTATATTCCAANCATCTATCNCAGTACGGTGTTGTGATTACGCATTGTGGAATTACAATACTAAGTGCTCTTCCCTAAAAACGAGGGTCCGATCAGAGAAAATTGAAACCCATTCTGTGTTTTCTTATTGTTTGTAGTATCATTTTTAAGGATGGAGTTGAAAAAATAGGCTGTAACATTTAAAAACTGTTACTAAGTTAGAAAACTCAGTTTGTATGATTCATCTCTGTCTCCAAATGCAGAGAAAACATGCTTTCATCTCAAATTGTAACATGAAAGCAGTTCTTCATTTAATTTAATTTTTCAATTCTTGGTTGTTACCATGATTTTATTTCGCAAGTACACGAAATAGACAAAGAACAAAATAAAGTGCACAAATTCTTCTATTTCTGCATTTTTTGCAGTGAGATAAAAGATTTGAAATACATTTAAAAAAAATATGGTCTTTCACTATTTTTGCCACCCTGTACGCAATTTTTAAGATTGATTTTTTTACTCTACACCTCTGGAAAGAGGAGCTCAAAACGATTCTTTTAAGTGATCAAATCATCAAACCAGTTTTTGCTAAATAACTCGAAAACTGTGGTTGTTAAAAAAAATTGTAAGAAACTGAGAATGTTTCTAATCAAATCCTTAACCCAGCCCCGTAAGTTTGCAGGACCGATTTTACTTCCAGTATACAGGGTGTGCAAGAAAAGTATGGTAGTTCAATATTTTTCTCACCCTGTACGCAATTTTTAAGATAGAATTTTTTACTCTACACCACTGGAAAGAGAAGCTCAAAACGGTTCTTTTAAGTAGTTGAACCACCCTGAACTCCCAAAAATAACTGAGTTAAAGGGTGTTCAAATTTCAAACCGCAATTTCAACTGATTTGAAAATGTGTTGCATCAAACCAGTTTTTGCTAAATAACTCGAAAATTGTGGAAGTTAAAAAAAAATTGTAAAAAACCAAGAATGTTCCTATTCAACTATTTAACCCAGCACCGTTTTTACTTCCAGTATACAGGGTGTGCAAGAAAATTATGGTAGTTTAATATTTTTCTCACCCTGTACGCAATTTTTAAGATAGAATTTTGTACTCTACACCACTGGAAAGAGGAGCTGAGAACGGTTCTTTTAAGTGGTTGAATTACCCTGAATTCCCAAAAATAACTGAGTTAAAGGGTGTTCAAATTTTAAACCACAATTTTAACTGTTTTGAAAATTTGTTGCATCAACCAGTTTTTGCTAAATAACTCGAAAACGGTGAATGTTACAAAAAAATTGCAGGAAACCAAAAATGTTCCTAATTAACTCCTTAACCCAGCACCATAAGTTTGCAAGACCGCTGTTGCTTCCAGTATACAGCGTGTGTAAAAAAATTATGGTGATTTACTATTTTGGTCACCCTGTACGCAATTTTTAAGATAGAATTTTTTACTCTACACGACAGGAAAGAGGAGCTGAAAACGGTTCTTTTAAGTGGTTGAACCATCCTAAACTCCCAAAAATAACTGAGTTACAGGGTGTTCAAATTTCAAACTACAATTTTAACTGATTTGAAAATTTGTTGCATCAAGCCAGTTTTTGCTAAATAACTCGAAAACGGTGGAAGTTACAAAAAAATTGCAAGAAGCCAAAAATGCTCCTAATCAACTCCTTAATCCAGCACCATAAGTTTGCAAGACCGCTGTTGTTTCCAGTATACAGGGTGTGCAAGAAAATTATGGTGATTTACTATTTTGGTCACCCTGTACGCAATTTTTAAGATAGAATTTTTTACTCTACACCACTGGAAAGAGAAGCTCAAAACGGTTCTTTTAAGTGGTTGAACCACCCTAAACTCCCAAAAACAACTGAGTTACAGGATGTTCAAATTTCAAACCAAAATTTCAACTGATTTAAATATTTGTTGCACAAAACCGGTTTTTCCTAAATATTTCGAAAACGGTGGAAGTTACAAAAAAATTGCAAGATACCAAAATTGCTCCTAATCAACTCCTTAACCCAGCACCATAAGTTTGCAGGACCGATTTTACTTCCAGTATACAGGATGTGCAAGAAAATTATGGTGATTTACTATTTTGGCCACCCTGTACGCAATTTTTAAGATAGAATTTTTTACTCTACACGACAGGAAAGAGGGGCTCAAAACGGTTCTTTTAAGTGGTTGAACCACCCTAAACTCCCAAAAATAACTGAGTTACAGGGTGTTCAAATTTCAAACCAAAATTTGAACTGATTTAAATTTTTGTTGCACAAAACCGGTTTTTCCTAAATATTTCGAAAACGGTGGAAGTTACAACAAAATTGCAAGACACCAAAATTGTTCCTAATCAACTCCTTAACCCAGCACCATAAGTTTGCAATACCGCTGTTGCTTCCAGTATACAGGGTGTGTAAGAAAAGTATAATGGTTCAATATTTTTGTCACCCTGTACGCAATTTTTAATATAGAATATTTTTTTCAGTTCAAGTTCAAAACAGTTCTTTTAAGTGGTTGAATTACCCTGAATTCCCAAAAATAAGTCAGTTACAGGCTATTCAAACATTAAACCGCAATTTCAACTAATTTGAAAATTTGTTACATCAAACCAGCTTTTGCTAAATAACTCAGAAACGGTAAGAGTTACGAAAAATTTTAAAGAGAGCAAAAACGTTCCTAAGGAACTACTAAACTCATCCCTGGAAGTTTAACAGTCCGTCAGTGCCGCCACTATACAGGAGGTGTATGAAAATTGTAGTCATTCAGATTTTTTAGAATTTTTGATTTACACCACTGTACAACAAATACTGATTCAATTAAATAATTCAGGCATAGTTTCGTGTATACAATCTAGTAAATTGCACTAATAGCTATGTACTCACAAAAAGCTGATAAACCAGCTGCAGCAGCTGCCAATTGTGATTCCGGAGGAAGCAGAAACGGTAGCGGCGTTGCTAAAATAGGCACAGGTACCACTAAATCTTCCGATTTGTCTAGTCTGGCAACGTTATTTCCAGAAATTAGGGAGGTTTGGAAAACAGACAGTGTACTCAAATCCTGATCCGTTTTACCAGCTAAACTTGCTGAAAGTTTGTATCATTTTAAATTTCAGGTTAAATGGGTGTTTTTTATCGTAGATACAAACTTACTGGAGCTAGATGTGGGCACTTTAGGGTCTTCCAGGTGTCCATAAAGTTTGTGGAAAAATTCTCTAGGACTGGATGGTTTGATTTTTGTTGTGGTGGTGGTGGTAGAGTCCATTTTTGTTTAATTTTCTTTAAAATCTACACTATTTGTACAACTAAATTCTTAAAGACGCGCACTTAAATCAGCTGATGTACTTCTTGAGCCAGTAAACGTTAAATAAGCAACTCATAAGTGATTATAACTACCCCGCAGCGAAAATTGCCCTAAACGAAAGGCCGGCCCTTAGTTAGGGGCGTTACTCTAAACCACCAATGACAGTGTGATGTGAGCGAAATTTGCACAATTAAATACAAGTGCACAAATTGCCCGAACAAATCTACTGGAAATACATTTCTGAAAGAACAATGATGATAAAAAAAAGACCAGATTTAATTTGTGACGTTTGTAGGTATGTAAAAATGCTGTACAAGATGTTTTCAAAACAGATAATATTCATTTAGTACAAGTAACTCTGCAAGAAGAAAATGCAGCTGAAATTATTACTAAATTGATATAAAGAATTAAAGCAATTAAACATTGTTATCTGTGAAAAAATCATTAACCTCTTAATCATACCAATTCAATTCAATCAAATCTAGTGGTAAATATTTTGGAATTTTTAACTCTTTAAAACAAATGGGACACCCTGTATTTTTTTGCGTTTTTGGATTTTGTTTGTTGTTTCAGACACATTTTGTGTATAATGTTCTGAACAAATTTCAAAATAGCGTATAAACTTCATATTTTACAAAAAATTAATACATACTTTTAACTTTTTTCTGTCCTTTTCCGTAATTAAAATTATACAGGCTGTCTAAAATTTATAGTCAAAAATTGATATTTTTTAAGTTTGCCAAAATCAATTTTATGTAATAAATCATCGTATATCAACACCACCAACAACATCAGCAACAACCACACCACCAACACTTAACTTTCAACGCGGACTCCCTGCGTATTCCTATGCGTTCATGTGTCTGCGAAACCCACAGTTACCAGGGTGCAGCTGGCAATAAAGGTGGGAAGAAATCAACACCAATACAGACGTAATTATCAGACATGACAACCATTTCATAATAAAAACAAACTACGAAGAGCAAGCGACAAAAACATTACAACAATTACAAAATGAAAACTTTATTATAAATTACAAACAACAAAAAATGATAAACAAACCACAACTCTACAATCCAGAACCAACCGCCCCGTGACACCATCCTACTCAGTGGTTGCTACCGGGGTCGACCTGGACATCACAGATGACATGTTCCAACGCCACTTGCAGAAAATGGCCCTCAAAGTCAGGTTCTGCAAGAGGATCATATCAAGACAACGCAACAGCCCAACACTGATGATAAGACTGATAACTGGAGACCTCGCCACTTACGAAAGACTAATGAACGACCGTGCAGTTCATTTCCTCGGCCGCGTGTTTCGGATCGTGGAAAGCAAACCACCACCACCTATTCCAGCCCCATGCAGCAAGTGCAACTCTTTTGAGCATCGCTCAGAAGAATGCAAAACCCCAATCAAATGCGCCAAATGCCAGGGCCCCCATGCTACAGTGAAGTGCAGTTCTCCACTTCCTGTCAAGTGCGTGGCCTGCAACTCCGATGACCATGCGGCGTGGAGTTTAAAAATGCCCAAAGAGACCGACAGCCCCTATCGAAGGTATTCCCAACGTTAGGATTAAGTGTCTCAACAAGAGAACAGCCGAAGTGTCAGAAACGGTAACAAAAGTGAGCAGAATTCACAAACCCATAACAACACACGACTTCATAATAAACACATACAAACACGAAATTAACAAGACCAATAATATCAACAGGGAAGAATTACTGAAAAAGCTACGCAAACAGTTTGTCGAAGACTATAGTATTGACACTTCGGTTGTTTTCTTCGGTAGCAATATGTATATTTTGATGTTCGACCTGCTCCTTCCTGACAGACAATCCGCGACAGAACCCCAGGACCAACTAAAACAACAATCACTAACATAGAACATTCAATATAAAAGTACTTTACGCCAACATTAACGGACTGAACAGTAAAAAATACCTTATTTACAATTACATTGAACAAAACAATACTGGACTGTTGTATGTTTGTGGAAACTAAAACTAAAACTGGACAGACACCAACGTACAGAGACTGGCAGTTTATCTGCAGACATGGTAACATACTTAACAACGCTAGAGGAGGAGCCACAGTACTGCTGAAGCCATCAATAAAAATAGGGAAAGCAAACCCGCCCTCTCTTAATAATCCTTTAAATGACTGTCTTCACTTTACTATACCCTACCTTGACGACAAAATCCATATCTTCCTTGTATACATCCATCCTTATTCAGACATCGAACAAAACATACTGACTAAAGCTTGCCTGTACAAGTACGCTATAATCGTTGGAGACTTAAACTTAAACAGAAACAAGAAAATACAACTAAACAGATTTTTAGACAACTCAGACTTTATTAAAAAACAAACCCCGCCGACTTTTCTGATGCCAAGAAAACCAAGACTCGACCCCAACGTATTACTACATACAGCAAACCTGACAAATAATATAAACAATGTTAATTTGACCAACGAACTAGGCTCCGACATCTAGCCATAACGTTTGATATTAACATACAACAAACACCACCTACATTAAATACGAAAGATAACATACAAAAATTTGATTTAAATAAAACAAACATAGAAAAAGTTCAACTACAAATACATGACTACGTACAATCACAAACGATAACACCTTCCATAGAAAACTTACAAGAACAATTGACATTGGCAGTGGAAAAGTTTTCTCCACGGGTAAAAAACACTTTCTACCAACATACCCTGCCAAAATTCATACTGAGACTAATCAAACGAAAAAGAGAACTATACAGACTATACACGCACACACAAGACAATGATTTAAAAAAGAAAACTTAACGAACTCAACAGAAACGTCAAGACTTTAATAGACCAATACAAACAAGACAAATGGCTGCAAGCATGCCAAGAAATCGAACATGACAACGGAAAAACATACTGGCAGAAAATTAAAAAACTATCACGGTACAAGAAAACAAATGCGCTAGGGACAATAAACGAAAATGGTACCGAACAATACTCAGACCAAGACAAAGCTAACGCATTTGCCAGACATTTTCAGAAGCTTTTCAAACTTCGACTAACCCTAACTTTGATCACCAAAAACTGGTCCTTAATAAACGACTGGTACAACAATTACTTTGACAACCAACCTGACAACACATTTCCGTTAATCTCTAACGATGAATACGATAAAGCACTGACTAACTTAAAGAACACCGCACCAGGCAAGGACAAAATTAAAAGCAAATTGCTAAAAAACTTGACCCCCGAAACTCACAAACTTATACTAGACTCACTTAACAACTGCATTCGACACAACATAATACCGGATGCATGGAAAACGGGCATAATAATACCCATTCCAAAAAAATGGACTCGACAACACACAAACTCAAAATTACAGACCTATTACACTACTTCCAGTACTAAGCAAATTACTCGAACTCATCATAAAAAACAGACTTCAAGAACAGATTGGACAGCACATTCCATCATACCAGTTTGGCTTTAAACCAAAACACTCGACTATACATCCACTTTTTATCTTAACTAACAACATACAAACAACGCACCTCAACGGCAACAAAACAGCTTGTTTGTTCATGGACATTAACAAAGCTTTTGACAGTGTCTGGCACAAAGGACTACTTTACAAACTACATAAACTTGATACACCAAAGTACTTACTTTACACAATCAGAAAATTTACTAGAAAATAGACAACTGCACGTTCGAATAGACAACACACTTTCCTTTCCTTTCAGTCCTGAACAGGACTACCCCAAGGATCACCCCTCTCACCTTTACTTTACAACCTATACTGCCATGACATATACAATCACAACAAGCAGGACAAAAATCAATTTGACAAGACCGCATACATATTACAATACGCAGACGATACTGCACTTATAGTACACGACAAAACTACTTCAAAAGCAGCGTCAAAACTACAATCACTTACTGACGATACTATGACATGGTTCTACAGATGGAGACTGACCCCCAACGCAACTAAAAACCAACTTTTACTACCAAACCATAGGATCAAAGACGACTCCCCCAAACATAACCGCGACGGCCACATAACTGAACCCAAACATGACGTAAAATACTTAGGCGTAATACTGGACCAAAAACTAAAATTTACAAAACACTTAAAAAAATGCAAGAACTGAAACTATTAAACGGACAAAACATTTTAGATCACTGACATACAAAAACAAAGGTATTAGCACGAAAACCGCCACACAAATATACAAATCCATCTGTAGACCAGTTTTAGACTACGGACACTTACTTAGAGCAAACGCTACAGACAAAACTAAAAGATATACTCAGACTACGGAACAGATTGCTCTAAGACTAATAACCAAAATAAGACACCCAGAAAACCCACTACACAACCCATCCAACCAACTTCTCTACGAACGTACAAACATGACCAAAATAACAGACAGACTTATACAACTACAAAACAAATGGAAAAATAATCCAAACAACTGGACAATAATAAACCCACTGTGCATAACAAGACAAACCAGACAATCCCGTTACCTCTTTCCCACTGCCACCCTACTAGAGCACTTTAACTAAGACTGTTTTTTTTTTTTTTTTTTTTTTGTAAATAAATTGTAAATAATTAGATTAAGTTAACATGTATGCTAAAACTATAAAAAAAATCCCACTGTAAACATAGGCAGAAAGACCAAGTGGTCGATAGCCTTTTTTCTGTTGAAAATAAAGATTGTTTATATATATATATATCATCGTATATCTTTAAGCATATTCAGGTAGACAAAGGACAATTTAGTTGTTTCTTCAGATGAACGTGGAACATATTGGACATGAATACAAAACTAAACATGAAAAATTCTCTAGCTTGAAACAAGAATAAGTGAAAATTCTCTATTTTGTCAAAGTATCAACTCAATTTTTATATCTAAAATGTGAATTTCAAGAAATTATCTACTTTTCAAGTCATCTTTCAAGTTTCAAATGTCAAAACGTAAAAAATGTTTTGTTGATCAAGTTTTCAAGTGAATTCTCCAGCTAGAAACAAGAAAATGTGAAAATTCTATATTTGGTCAAATTATCAACTCAATTTTTATATCTAAAATGTGAATTTCAAGAAATTATCTACTTTTCAAGTCATCTTTCAAGTTTCAAATGTCAAAACATAAAAAAATGTTTTGTTGATCAAGTTTTCAAGTCAATTTTCCAGCTAGAAACAAGAAAATGTGAAAATTCTATATTTGGTCAAATTATGAAGTCAATTTTTATATCTAAAATGTGAATTCCATCAAATTATCGAATTTTTTTAGTCATTATTTAAGTTTCAAATGTCAAAACATAAAAAATGCCTTGTTGATCAAGTTTTCAAGTCAATTTTCCAGCTTGAAACAAGAAAATGTGAAAAGTCTCTTTGATAACAATACCAAGTCAATTTTCATACCTAAAATGTAAATTTCATCAAATTATCTATTATTCTAGTTATTATTCAAGTTTCAAATGTCAAAACATGAAAAATGCCTTGTTGATAAACTTTTCGAGTAAATTGTCCAGCTTGAAACAAGGAAATGTATAAATTCTCTATTTGGTAACATTTCCAAGTCAATTTTCATATCTGAAATGTGAATTCCATCAAATGATCTACTTTTCAAGTAATCTTCCCAGTTTCAAATGTCAACACGTGAAAACTGCTTTTTTCATCAAGTTTCAAGTCAATTCTTCAGCTTGAAACAGTTAAATATTAAAATTATCTATTTGGTAAAATTATCAAGTCAATTTACATATCTGAAAAGTGAATTCCGTCCATTCCAATTCACGTTTCGAATGCAAAACGGGAAAAATGTTTTGTTGATCAAGTTTTCAAGTCAATTCTCCTGCTTGAAACCAATAAATGTGAAAATTTAATATTTGGTCAAATTATCAAGTCAGTTGTCATAAAAAAAATGTTAACTTGATCAAATTATCAACTTTTCAAGTCTTTTTTTCAGTTTCAAATGTCAAAACATGAAAAATGTTTTGTTGATCAAGTTTTCAAGTCAATTTTCCAGCTTGAAACAAAAAAAGGGAAAATTCTATATTTGCTGAAACTATCAAGTCAATTTTCAAGTATAAAACGTAAATTTGATTATATTTTGCTATGAGTTAATGTTTTTAATCTTAAAATATATAGGCTAGCTTACTTTTTCAAAATTTAAATGTCACCTAAACGTAAATTACTCACATTTTAGTGTATACATTTTCTTAGTTATATTAGTATTACTAAAAAAATTTCTATTGACAGATTATAAAAATCTTAACAAAAGCGCAAACATAATAAAAACATTAATACAGAGTTTGGTTGAAATAAGGTTGTTGGAACTGCTAGTAACTTCCAAAGGAAAGCAAGCTTGGACGGCAACACCGCACAATCCTTTACCAAGACTCATTCTAAAATAGCCCGATTCGCCCCATGATGTACCCCATGAGTTTTTGAGTATCCAATATTCCTCTCCAGTTTCATTGTTTTTGTCATAACCTACAGCCAGAATGGCATGATTAAGATCGTCTGAGCAAGAGCTTTTAAAAATTCCTCCTTGATAGTTTTGTATTCGGTTAGCGTTAATAGCTACTGAAACTGGTCCTGCAAAGAAATTTATCGATAAGTACGATAGTAGAAAATAATATTTTATGGGTATCAAACATACCAATAACGCCTACCGCTTGTTTTAGTTCGCTTTCATCATACGGCGTTATGGAGTAATAATCTTCCATTCTGACGGCTTTGCGTCTTTTGCGCTTACAGCTGCCTACACTTCCGGTAGTAGGATACTTTTCAGCAGAAGACAAACCACTGGAAATGATGTAATCGTAAGCGTACTGTACTACTCCTCCATCGCACCCATAATTTGAATGGCTACAATCCAAAAGCTCCTGTTCGCTTAGCGTTATCAGCTCACCAGTTTTTAATGCCAATTGAGCCTCTAAAGTTCCAGTCTTACGCAAAAAAAAAAAAATTGATACACCCAAAGGTTAGACTCATTGAAGTGTTTATACAAAGTGAGTCAAACAGAGTTAAGCTTTATTATCTCATTTTTAAAACCAATCCCAATCTACTGACACGTTTTGCAATATCATGGCTCATTAGAGTTACTACAGCGTTTGATAACCAACAAACTAAACCTTCCTTCCAGTGTCCATATAAACTGGGTAACAAACAAGATAGTTGTTGTGCAACATTTGGTAACATCTGTACTTTATTCTATGAGTTAAAACATACAAATGACGTCCCTAAATCTAGGAACTGAAGCTTAACAGAGTTTGCTGATGATGACTGTTTAAGTTTTGCTGGTTCAGTGCAATATGCTAATGATCGTTACTTGAATCTTTGTAATAGAAATAATTTTATGGTAGTTTATTGTCCTCCAAAATAGGGACTCCAAAAATGAGGATGGGATAGGACGGAATCCAATGCGAGGAGTGAGTTGACTTACTAGGGGACTGGATAGGAAAGGTTTGTTTGTGGAACATGCGAAGAGAGTGAGAGCTGCTTGGTTAGCAGCGGCGAGAAGCAAGGGAAAAAGAGTAAAGAGTGAAAATGGGACAAGAGAGAGTGAGAAGCCGTATTCAGTGTGGAGAGTTTAGAAAAGGATGGATGAGAGAGCGATGGTGGTCTAGAAAATTTGAGAGAAGAGAGGAAAAAAAAATTGATGAGAAGGAGAGGAAAAATCTTATAGCGGAGCTGATGCGGATAGAGGAAGGAGTGAGAGGGGGGATGGAATGAGAAGGAAGCGTGGGGGATTATCACGGACAATCGGGTGGACTGTGTGGATGTTGCCGGACTCAAGTCTATAAGGGGTGGTGGAAATTGAATATGAGAGGATGGAAAATAGAGATCGCGTGGATGGAAAGAAAAAATGAGGGATTAAGGGAGGGGTGGGGTTAACCGTTGGGTGCATGGAGGGTGAGGAAGTTTGGTTGGAAAGTAGATCAAAGAGCCTATGATCTGTGGGATAGAAAGAAGAGTAAGAGAAAAATGGAGGATTAGATAATGACGGAGTGGGATGCATCGGAGAAGGAATGTTGTTGATATGTTGATTGCAGTTTAGTTTGGTCTCAAGTATAGTATAACTCCAAGGTATTTCCTTCCGAATATACTCGTACATATAAAAGTGACTTATTCGTCACCTCGGTTCTGATTCAGAACCAACGAACAACGAACCGATGTTCTGCCGGGCACAGCTGCCAGCGATTTCTGCTACAGTACCCTCGTACCATCGAGAGTTGACTGGGCAGAACGGGCTGATGACCTACTCCGAGCATATATCTGCTGGTTTACGGAAGGCTCAAAGTCCTCAAAAGGGACTGAAGCCGGGGTTTTCTGTGCCAAGGCGGGGGTCTGTCAGACTGAGGGACTGGGGCAAACACCGACGGTCCTGCAAGCTAAACTCTACGCCATCGAGATCTGCTCTAGGGAGATGATTAAAAACTCCCCTAGGCGGAAATCGATAAAAATTTTCACAGACAGTGCCGCTGTTCGAGCCTTCTTCTTAGGTCGCTTTGTGTCCAAGGCGGTCCTGGGATGTCATGAAGTTCTTAACGCTCTTGGAAAATCTAACAGCGTTACCCTGATGTGGATTCCGGGTTACTCCGACTTCACAGGAAATGCGAAAGCCAACGAATTGGCTAAGCTGGGTTGGGAGGCGGCCTACATCGATCCAGAACCGGCACTGGGTATGAAAGAAAAGCATCACGGAGTGGTGTTATCAGAAACACTCCGACCTATGGCTGAGAACTACAGGGTTGGCTCACTCTAAGGAGTTCATTAGGGGGCCCTCTAAAAACAGGACCAACAATCTCCTGCAACTCAGCAGACCACACCATCAGGTTGCGTATTCTTGAAACGAGGGAAGGGAGTTATCAAGAGAAAGATCTGTAGAATGTGACAGAAACCCGCCATTGTCAGCTTCTTCTGTCACATTCTATCAACACTTCTTTTGAGAATTCCGTCACGGTCAACTAAGGGCTCACATGCACCGGATAGGCCTGGCGGAAGACGCCAAATGCCGCTGGTGTATGGAAGATGACGAGTCGGCCGCACACCTACTGTGCCGCTCTCCAGCTCTGGCCAACTCCAGGTCCTCCATATTTGGACGGGCGGATGTACGCCCAGGAGACCTGGACATCCTCTCATCTAGAGCAGTTATTCGGTTCCTCAGGGAGTCGAGTATTCTGGATGCGCTCTAACTTATGTGTGAGCCACAATAGAACTGCGGTCGCGGTGGAGGGCAGAATACGCCCACTCACGTTCCATAACTAACTAACTTAGGTTAGGTTAGACGCTATTGCCAAGTTGGAACTAAACATCAATACAGTGTGTTCGTGTTTTCAAACAGTGAAAAAGGATAAACCCAGAAAATTGTGCTGACAACAAAAGTTAATTTAAGATTCTGGTAACTGATACCAAATATTGTGTATTGGTTTTCGTTTGTTTTGCTTCACTTTGGCAACAATGCACTTTTTCCTATTTTACTTTCTGTTCTACAAACTCTTACTCTATCTTGTATATATTCTATAGATTTGACTATTATATTTTTTTAAACACCCTATAGCACTCAATCTGAGAGTATATAGATATCACTGTATGTTGCACTCCATGAGCATTAGATAGGTTATCTACAACCTATTTCGCACAGTTTTTGTTGTTTGTATTTCATGATATTTTAATATCAATCTCGATAAGCAGACATACTTCACTTTACGCTTAGATTAAAGCGTCATTATTATACATAAACTTATACTTAACGATAATAATTAAACTCACAGTACTATAGGCCCAGCATCCTCCGCAATTGCCTTGGTCTTTAACTTCAGTGACCAGACCCTTTTCCCTCCAATCGATTCTCTCCGGTATTTCCCCAACCAGTATGTCCAGACTACTTTTACGTGTTCCAATTTGCGGCCATTGCAACAAACTGCCATTTAACCAAGCTGCAAATTCTTCTTCCGTCATATCCGTAAACTGATTGACTCCCATCGTATATGTTTCCAACCCCTGCTCATATCTTTGATTGTGCTCTTGAATTTTCAGTAAGTTGGAATTGAAAATAATTTCTCGTAATTGAATTTCCTCATTGGTTGCATAGGTTTTCTGGTGTGTGAGCTAAAATAAGAGTATTTTTTACCATTGGATGGTAGAAGAAGCTGTGTAGTACTGACCTGAAAGTTTTTGAACGATACGTTTAATTCTGTACTGAATACATAGCCACAAACATACAGAACTATTAGTAAAATTGAATTTATTTGAGACATTCCCGATTAAAGTTTTTAGATGAGTTTAGAAAACCTCACTGAAATCAGTCATGTTAATAGAATCAGTATGATGTGAATTTGAAGAGAGTTTACCCAAAATATAATTTCCGATTAGATAAAGAAAGTGACTCTGTGTTTCCGCAAAAAATTGATGGAATTAAGCGAGTACTTAAAATCATATCAATCATGATTTCATGCTAAATGTAAGCAATGGATTATTTTAAATACCGAAAACTGACAGATAATAAAAAATATAGAAAAAAAAATATAAAAAAAATATATAGCTGCTAAGCTATATTCCCATAACTTTATCTATATTTACTATAATTACTATATCTTACGTACAATAAAAAAAAAAATTAGACCTTTTCTAGATAAAAGGTGATTTATCAGTCACCCTATATTTACCAAAAACCCGAGTTTACGAAGGAGGGATTTAGAGTACAAACCTGCTACAAGCGCTATCCCAGACTTAATAGTTGGTAAAGTCGTGGAGAGGCTTGGAAAGAGAAAATTTTGACTGGAAGCTGTAAAGAAATGAAGCTAATGGAACTCTGGAACAAAGCAGAACATATCAATATGTTCTTTTAGAGATATTATGCTTTTAAACATACTTTTTGAGATTGGATTTTGTAGGCAGTTTTGGAAACATTTTTTGAATTGGAATTTTCTCCACAATACTCTTCAAATTCTCAATATGTTACCTGAAGCTGTGCAAAGGCAAGTAGGAGTGCTGTGAGCAAATAAGGAATTAATGCTCCACTTTCCGCATTGCTACTTCTTGGAACGGTTTACGACCAAATACATACTAATACGCGGATGATAGCGTTATTTTGTCAGACAATCTGGGAGAGGGTTATGCTCCAAGAACTCAATGGTAGCGTACAAGAAGTTGGACAGACAATCAAGCAAATGTTCTAAGAAGACGCATATCCTCATATGCAGAAGACAACTTAAGGGACTACCAATGCGCGTTCCTGCCCAAGAGATCACATCAAATCAAAAAAATTCACCAGCTTCTAGAGAAAAGCTGGGAGTTTAACAGAGAGGTCCACCAACTGTTTGTAGATTTTCGTCAAGCATCAACAGGGAAAGTATCCGGCAAGTCTTGGAAGACATAGGGTACCAGAAAAAATCATAAAGTTAACCAAGATATGCGTAGAAAACTCTAAAGCCAAAGAAATGAAACCACTAACCGCCATTTACACCGTCGAACTTCAAGCCCAGCTTAAGTTAAGCGTGGTCCAGACTGTGATTTTATAGAACTATATTATACACAGTCTGAACCACACTTAACTTAAGCTTGCTTAAAGTACGACGGTGTAAATGGGGATAAAAATCACGAAGCTACAATCTGCAACCTAGAAGCTAGAGGCTTTATTTACAATTATTAATTAATTGCACTATAAACTGACTCTACCGAGTACCGAACGTTTTTATGAATTTTCCTCCGGCCCATCTCTAGTTTATGGCGTATGTCGATTGTCGAATAGCGGTATTGTGTCACTAATGTCAGTCAAACAACAAACGTCAAAATTTTTGTGGTTATGTTTATATTTATTTTATTAAAAGCCAAGATACATTTTTAAAAGTTTTTATCGCGTTTAATGAATTTATCTTTATAAAGAAACATTTAAAATACTGTTAAATATTACTGTTGTAAAAGTATATTAAGATATAAACGCTATGTCGTTTAATTTTGGTGGCAGCACCCCGGCCTTTGGTTCAACCCCCCAAAAACGTAAGTACCCCCTTAATTTAGTCACTTATTTATAATTTTTATTATATTATAAGTGTGATTAAAAAAAAAAAACACTTCAAGCAACAATAACATGTTTTTATTACATATGAAGCAAATCATATTAGAATCCCAGTTACAATCATTTAGGGCACATTTTTAAGCTTTTGGGGGTCCATATACTCTTCATTAGATACTGCATAGACTGGGTACTCATTTCTGCGTTCCGCCCTTAAGCGGTTGTTTTTGCACCACATTAATATCCCCAAACAACCACTAATCAATATAATCAAACTTAATGCCACTATGATGTAGATATTAGCATTTCCTTCAGTGATAGATGGTTCTGTAGTAACAATCTCCAACCATTCAGCGGTGGAAGCAGAATCAAGTTTGTCATCCACAATGGTAGTTGGCTCTGAGTAAATGTTTTGGTTAGGGGTGGTTGTCTCAATAGTAGCTGGTGACTCAGTGCTTCTTCGAATAATAGTTATAAGCACTTCCTTAATTTTGACAGGTGGTTGAATCCAGTTGTTGGTTAGAACCTTTGAGGGTTGTACTGTCATATCAACTTCCATTGGGTGGACATTGTATGGTGCAGCAGTTGGGTCAAAAAGTGGTAAATCATCCTAAAACAAACACAGAAATTAATCATATGATTTAGTAAATTTAAATTTAAAACCTCTGTGGAAGGAAATAGGGTATTGACTATTGAATTCCAAAAGTTTTCAATATAATCCATGGTAGTTGACTAGGTATTTAGAATGTTTTGAACTTGCTTTAACAATTATTGGAACTGTATTACCTTACTGGAAGGTTGTTGGTGATAATTTTTTTGCATAATTACTGCTTGTCTATGGTAGTTAAAATGTTTTTGTACTATTTAGCTGATACTTATGTGACTAATTGGTAATGGAATGAGCAATGCAACACATGCCTAATATATTGATTTCATTTAAAGTAAAATTGTTTATTTATATTAAAAAAATTTGTCATTGATTTTGATTTCATAATTTTTAACACAATTCAAAATGTTGACATCCTTGGAAAGTCCCAAATAAAATAGCCATGAAAATAGCTTACCATGCTCCAAATCCTGCTCTGTATAGGATTGGTCCCTATATTCAAACAGCTTGTAACAACTTCGGCTTTACAGATAGGAAAAAACTGTTAATACCTACAAAAGTTACAGAGATTTACCTAATTTACCAAAAACATAGAATTTTGAGTTAATAGAGCCTAAACATTCTAATTTTTATAGTTTCTCAAATGTTGTCTCAAATTACATTATTTATAATTTTTCTATTCCAACTTTAAAACAGGCTGAATGAAATATCTCATCATTTAGTCAGCAAATATACAGGGTAGCATTTCAATATTGATGTACCTTGATTAAGTATCTCTTTTTACGCACAAATATTAAAACAGCATCTGAATGTTATTTCTTTTGAAAATTTTTCAGTACAGAGTTAACAAAAAAGTAGAACAGGTTTTCTATTTGTACAAGTAGTTGTATGTCTATTGTTTAAATATAAACAAGTAATATGTTTTCTCCCTGTTTTTCCCCCATTTTAATTACTTTTAGTGACTTTTATTTCTGTTTTGTTATTAAATCTCACTTTTTCTAGCTACTCAAAAAAGCAACAGATTTGAACTGATCTTGAGCTTTAATAAAGTTATTTGTAGCTTCTCAATTTTAAAAATGATTATTTTTGGTTCAGGTTGCTTAGATTTATCAAAATCAACAATTTTTCTTCAACAGATTTTAAATAGATTTTAGAAAAACAAAGAGAAGCTCATATCAAAATAACCAGACCCATAACTAAATAGAGATCCACCAATCATTAGTGTTTTATGTATGAAATTAGTCAAGCAAAAAAAAAACAATTACAGTTTCAATACACTACAGAAAATATGCTTGTATTTGCTAGGGTAAACTCACTTCAAAACTTCATTTTCAAAATCACTAGAGATCTAAAAGTGTTAATTAACATAACAACATGTACACATATTGAACATATTTCTGGAAATGATGTTTAGTCTACATGTGCAGTATTTCTGTGAAATTCACTTCATTGAGTAGTTTATTGTGATTGGTCAAAAAAAGCAGCAGCTAGAATCACAAACAGTACTATGATTTACGCAAATACTGCACATGTGTCTTACACTTGTCAAAATCCTACTTTCATGTCTGTCATGATTGGGACTGAGCAGTTTTTAACATTTTAAATTACTTTAAATAACTAATTTGCATTCTTAACAGCAACTGGCTTTGCCACACCTTTTGGGTCCACTCAAACTACCACGACTCAGTCGACTAGTTTTGGCTTTGGTCAATCACAACCTACACCCGCATTTGGATCTACTTTTGGGTCGGCAACGACCACAGCGCCGCCCGCTTTTGGTGCGCCAGCCGGCGGCACAGCTCCAACATTTGGGTCGACGTTTGGTGCACCCGGCGCTAATACCGCCCCCACTTTTGGGTCAACGTTTGGCACGCCAGCAGTCAGTGCCGCCCCTGCGTTTGGATCGACTTTTGGAGCGCCAGCAAGCAGCGCCGCCCCTGCTTTTGGTAGTAGTTTTGGGACCGCCCAGACTCAGGGCTCGACGAGTTTATTCGGACAAGCCCAGAAACCGGGCGGTCTTTTTGGTACCGCCACTACCGCAAACACAGGTTTGTTTGGATCGACACCTGCTACCCAAAGCAGTCTTTTTGGTGAGTTATCATTTGATGCTTTTATGAATGATAGTATCAATTGCATCATCAAAGGAACAGTATTTTAGCGTTTTTATCAAATTTGTGTTTACAAAAAGAATACACTTTTGCAGAATTAGCAGGAAAAAAAAGTTCAGCGCCTTGTAGGTAGGAAATTAGAAAGTCAATTTGAACCAATAACTTGTAATAACCTTGTTTTTGCAATAAGGACAACATTTGATTCACCAGACAAAGTATAAATATTCTAGATATTGCTGACAACAAACTAATCGTTCTGTAGCTAGAAACTTTGTTAGGTTAGGTTTAGAGTCTCCCTTTTTACAAAAAGTAACGGCAAATGTAAATTTTAAGACTGCCAGGAATGTTCCATTCGAGAAAAGAAGATTAAACAAAAAAGCAATTACTTGACAAATGTTTTTTACATTTTTTGAGTAAATTGTTTGAGATTTCATCCACCCCAGACTATCATCAGCCAGCTAGTATTTGTAAGCGGCTGACAATGTTGAAATTGTCCAATTTTATAGTCACACCATGTTGATAGTGGTTGCCTCTAAATTCGCGGTTGACTAGCAGCCTAGTGTGACCCGTGCTTTAGGAATTATAGGAAAATTCAAGAGAATGATGAAGAAAAGGCTAATAATTGCACAAATGTTGCTTTCCTTTAAGGGCAAGTATTTTCACTTCTTTAGAAACTATCCAAAGAATAAATTTATCCGGAAGTGAAAGTACCAGTCCTTAATAAACTGTTAATATTTCGTTAATAAAAATGTATTCTACAAAATAATATGCTGTTTTGAATTTATTTTTGCAATTTAAATTTGAAGACAATGCTTCAGATTTCATGTTTTGATTGTGGGAAAATGCAAGCGTTTATTCACAAGGGACAAATAAAGAGAAGCGTAAGAGATTGTTCTCGGTAAATTACTGAGAAATTAACAAATAAATAACCAAAATTCTGAGAACATTTCTAAAAGAAAATTCTCGTGGAGAAAATTACTTTGGGCCATCTCTAGTTATTCTATCCTTAATATTTTAAAACTTTCTGTTTTCTCTATAATTTTTCAATTAAAAATCAATTTGATATGAAATGGTTCTTAAACATACTTTTGCCGCTTTAATAAATAAATTGTGGTATAGGAAGTACGACCACGCCTTCGCTTTTTGGTCAACCAGCGGCCACCTCGACCACGCCCAGTTTGTTCGGACAATCTTCGGCCGTTCCCACTTTTGGGGCGGGATTATTTGGTGCCGCCCCTCAAAGCACTGCCCCGTCACTATTTGGCACCACCACAACTACTACAGGTTTTGGCGGGTTTGGAACAGGCGGAGGATTGTTTGGCGCCAAACCGGCACAGCAACCCGGTAAGAATGTTCACGGGACAAATGAGGGCGTTTGTAAGGTTGAAAAAAGGGGCGGGATTTGCAGGACAACAGCCCGCGGTGCCGCAAAATAAGAACCAACAAGTGATGGCTTCTGTGTATTCTATTAACGTGTTCAACGATGAGCGGGATGATATTTTGAAAAAGTGGAACATGTTGCAGGCTTGTTGGGGCAAGGGAAAGGGTTTTTATAGCACCAGTCAACCTGCGGTGGAATACACGCCTCAAAATCCGTTTTATAGGTTAGTTTGGTGTTTGCGAAATGTTTTTGGGTTACTATTTCAGTTTTCTTTAGATTTAAAGCGATGGGATACAACGCAATCCCTGAACAGGATAACTCTGAGGGTGTGGTGAAACTTGTGTTTAACAAGAAAGTGACAGATTTGCGGTAAGTAACTTTACATAAAACACCACTTCTTATTTATGAGAGCAGAAAACGTTTTATCTTTATATTAAGTTATATTCAATGTATGGTCAAATAAACTATACAGTAACAATATTAAATTAAAGAGGAGAAAAAAAATATTCACATTTATCGCCGTTATTTATTGATTAGGCAGTTTTGGTTATCAATAACACATCAATTCGTTTAACATTTTTGTCTGTTGTTATTCTATTTAGCATATTTATTATTACAGAAAGGAGCTTTATTTGAAATCACTACTTATTATTTACTTTTGAATTTTTAAACCATTTGAATCTTGTCATATATGCCCAAATCCCTTTAATGTAGCTGCGATTGGTTATAAAATAGCTATTTATGTAACCAGTTACGAAAAGTTCGATTTTGTGTAACGAATGAATGTTTGTAGGGCGAGCGCAGCGAGGTCCTACAATTTGAATGAGTTACACAATAAGACATTTTCGAAACGTGTTGCATACATAATTTTTTCTAATTTTGACCAAAAAGCTGTGAAAACCATCTTTTAAAGTGATTTAACACAAATATTCACTTTCATAGCACCTTGTATAAACTGTGACAACGACATGTTATGATGGATGTCGCCCATATGTTTCTATGGAAATGCATAAAAACAGGGAGTGATGAAATTAACTTTTTCTAATTTTGGCATATAAAGTGACACTTTTCAAAACTGATTAGAGTGACAAAACGTTTTACTTTTCGTAACTAGTTACAAAAAGTATCACTTTATGTAACTAGTTATGAAAAGTTCATTTCATCACTCCCTGTTTTTATGCATTTCCGTAGAAACATATGGGCGACATCCATCATAACATGTCGTTGTCACTGTTTATACAAGGTGCTATGAAAGTGAATATTTGTGTTAAATCACTTTAAAAGATGGTTTTTACCGCTTTTTGGTCAAAATTAGAAAAAATTATGTATGCAACACGTTTCGAAAATGTCTTATTGTGTAACTCATTCAAATTGTAGGACCTCGCTGCGCTCGCCCTACAAACATTCATTCGTTACACAAAATCGATCTTTTCGTAACTGGTTACATAAATAGCTATTTCATAACTAGTTACATAAAGTGATACTTTTTAAAACGTTTTGTCACTCTAATCAGTTTTGAAAAGTGTCACTTTATATGCCAAAATAGGCAACATTTTTAATCAGTTTCAAAAAACTCAGAATTTAAATTAGAGAGGAAGATGACCAAATACAAATCAATCATGCAATAATAATACTCAATCAACAGCAATATTTAAAGTTTTTCAAAACAATCAATTTTTGCAACATCTTACATTACCTTTACTAGTTTAGTTTTTGTAGCGTAAAGTCTTCTGTTTGTAAATTTGGGGATACGAATGTGCGTCAATAAGAGAGAGTTTAGGTCGTTTTTCATAATAGATGTTATTTTATTCTGCAGAAGAGTTTCTAACTCTCTTTTCAGCAGAAAGAGCTTCTGACTCTTGTCTAGTATTGTATTTTGTAGATGATGTTAAAGTTGAAAATATTTATTTTTAAAGATCTAAAAATGTTGCAAACAATTTTAAAATAATGTGAAAAGTTTGTAAAAAGGCTAAAATGTTGAAAAAAGCTTGAAGCTGTTATCAAAACTCTAAACATGTTATTAAAGCCTTGAAATGTTGCAGACAGTCTGAAAATGTGACCAAAAGACTAAAAATGATGCAAAAAGCTTAATAATGTCATCAAAATCTTAAACATATTGTCAAAAGGCCAGAAATGTTGTGAAAAGCCAAACAATTTTGCAAACAAATTAAAAATGTTTTCAAAAGCTATGACATGTTTCATAAAAATCCTTGAAATGTTGCGAAAAGTCTGAAAATGTTGTCAAAAAGCTGAAAATACTTCTAGACGTCTAAAAATGTTGCAGAAAGTCTTAAAATATGATCAAATCTTTTAAAATGTGAATGTGGTTTTTATGTTTTTATTTATTTTTGACGATCCTACAATATCCCTCTATATGTGGATATATTTTACGAGGAATTAATAAAGAATTAGTATTATTACTATAGCAATTCCAATTGAGATAAACATAAATTATGTAATTGGTTGATAAAATAGGTTTTTAACTATAAGAAAGCAAAAAACGTCTTTTGAGAAGTTTTGTCAATAATGTGAGTTACAGAAGAAATGAAGAAGAGTTTTGTAGTTTTTGCTGTAATTTAAATCGTGAAATTTTTTAGAAAACGATATTTTTACATTTGAATTTTTTGAAAAGCCTTCAATAAAGAATGAATAACTTTAAAGAAAAACAGTTAAATCTGAAACTAACGCTCGGACACTTCTGACCTCGTTTACCTAGTTCTATGTGGGTGTAAACGTAGTCCACTAGTCTGCAGGATGCAGAAGGTTACTTTGAATATTTTTCGCTTGCAGAATTTCCGTTACTCTCTAACCGTTTTCTGAGTCAATGGTTAAACATTTTAAAAGTTCTGTATCTCCATCATTTTTGGGGTTTAAGCGAGTGTAAAACTGTGCTAACCGCATCTCTATTAAACATATACAGGGTGTTTAATAAACAAAAAAAAAAACTATTATAAATTTGAAACTCACACTCTGGCAGTTGCTACCGCGTTTCCCGGTTCTTTTTATGTTCTAAAGCAGCTACATTTTATGGAATGAATTAAAAAAATATTGAAATCTATTTTTGTATTGTCTAGTAATCAGCAAGATCTGTTGAAGTCCGGAATCGGTGGAGTACTAGGCAACCGTCCTAACCTCACAGTGGACATTCTCTTGATTAAAGGTTTATCAGACTCTCAAACTGAAGTGAAAGTGAGCGTATCCGAAAAAGGCGTGACTGGCCTAAACCGGAAAATTCCTGCCACAGAATTGGCCGCCTACCTTAACCAACCCGCGCAGAAACAACAACTAACCAACGTGGGCGTGACTGCCATCACTCCTTTTGTCACGCCCACTAAAGGAGAGTTGGAAGAGTATTTGAAAACTCCTCCACCCGGTATCGACCGTCAAATGTGGCAGGCGGCCGTGCAAGACAACCCGGACCCGAAAAAATACATCCCGGTGGCCATTAACGGGTTCGGTGATTTAAGAACGCGCATGCTCAATCAGGAGTACCAAACCGGGTTACACGCAGCATTTTTGGAGAAAGTCGGCAAAGAGATGAGCGGACTAAAGACCAAACATTCAGCATCCATAGCGCACATTAACGAGTTAAAACAGAAGTTTTTGGAGTTGCAACACCGCATTTTGCGGGTTCTGGTGAAGCAGGAGAGTAGCAGGAAAGTGGGAATATCGCTGCAGCCGGAAGAGGAGGCGTTGCGAGGACGGTTGGAGGTGATGCATGCTCAGTTGAACGCTCCGAAACAGTTTAAGGTTGGTTCTAAAATTAGGTACTTACCTCAGTTTGGTTGGGCGATAGCCCTAAAAAGTGTAGTACATTGTCGGACATTATGTGTTTTCTTTTACATTTAAAACTGCAATAATAACAAATAACTGTGGTAGTTGTTATCAGGTTTGGTTAGTAATTGTGGAATTTTTCTAATTTTTTGCTGCGATAAGGCAACCTCGCGTGAATTATGTTTTTTGTTGAGGGGAACAGAGTGAAACATTTTTAAAATAGTTAGGGTACAAACATAGTGAAGTGAGGAGCAAAGCGTAGAAAACAAACATACAGTATTAATTGGCTGACACATAGTGAAGAGCAAAGCGGAGAGTCAAAATTGTATTTTGTCGCTTTGCTCTCCGCTCTGCTTTGATCGTCGCTCCACTATGTGCGTACCCTTACTATCTGACACTTTTTGTATGTTCATAATAAAACAGAAATAATTGTAGTACTATCTAAACATAAGCTTTTTTCCTAGATATCGGCGAAGACAAAGAGTTTAAAAATCTTAAAAAATATCGAGGTTTTTAATGAGATTTGCTTTACATAAAATTTTATTTGAAAACTATTTTTTTGTTCAAACGGACGTGAAGTACTCACTTCACGTACAGTTTAGCGGCCGTAAAATGCACTTTTACGGCCCTACGTCCGAATAAAAAATACAGGGAAAAAGTAAATTAACAATCACTATGTCACCGTCTACGCTTATTATTGCTTGCTGGTTACGATTTCTCTATGTGACCACTGTGTGCACCAATTACAGCAGTACACCCATCCATATCAGTACAGCAATCTTCGTCTCCCAATTTCATTTTTGCGTAATTGAAAAAATGGAAAATATTTCTGACAAGAGTCAGTCTATTATTTAACGTCCGTGAACAATGCATAACCTGCAACAAACTTAACGATAAACGTCACCGTGATTGCTAGACTCTTCTCATTTTATTTATCAAAAATTAAGAATTTCTAAATAAATACCATTTCACGGCCTAGGTATACAAATAACTATTTTTATGCACTTTAGGGATTAAAAGTGCACTTTTAATCCCTCATTTGAGGGATAAAAGAGACACTTTTAATTTTCATCCGTAAAATTCTCTGCATTCTGTTCAACGCACCATTTTTGGTAAACAAGAAACTGTTTTTTGTAAGCCTCGCGAGATTTTTCTGGAAGAAGGCTAGCGATGGCCTCTTGGGCGGCCTCTTAAATGTTCATTTTCTAAAAATACGATTTTCCTGGACTCACCGTTTGATAACAACTGATTGACATTTGTTTTGTGCCATAGCAACACTTCTAGGACACACAATAAATTTTAAGTGAATCCACCATGCCAACAACAATCAATAACAACTATCAGTAATACGAGAGTACGGTTGTAACCACTGTTAGTTTTGTAATTTTTTTTATTTTTAGTTTCTCGCATTCTAAAGTGCATAAAATAGTATATAAACCTCGTGACTAAAGTGTCTTTTAATAAAAAGAAAAAGAACCACTTTAGTCCCTAGGTTTATAATATACTATTTGTTAATATTACTTTGATTTAGACGTTGGAAAACATGGGAACATCTTGTCTTCGAGTACTTGTTATCAACATTCTAAATGACTTACAAAAGACATGCAATAAGATCGTAACTTCTTTTTATTTGAAATTCTTTACCATTAAAAGTTAGCTGAAATATTTTCACCACTTAAGAGACATATTATAGATTTTTCAAATGCCAGCAGTTAACAACTAAGGGAACAATCGCTTTTAATTAACATCAGTTTGTCTAAAATTAATAGTGTGGAGGGTGGCCACTTTTCGTTGGTTTTACGGGGTACAGAGCTAATCCAATCAGAATTGATGTTCATCTTCATCTTCATTGGTTTCGGATGTATGTACAGGGTTATTGATTGAATTTAGACCACCTCAATGCAAGCTTTATTTTTAGTATTAGAAAAACTTTCATAATGAAAGTGATAGATACGAATGTCTACTATATTCCTGGATAAATTTTGTCGTATCATCATCACTTTCATATAGAAAGTTTTCTTCTTAAACTAGGAATAAATCTTGTATTGGGGTGGTCTAAATTCAATCAATAACCCTGTACAGAGGATTTTTGGATATTGGACATATTCGATTCTTTGCGGTATCTCTTAAGTTAACAAAAAACTGAAAACGAGAACTTATAAGGTTTTTTACGTAGATTCAAGTGGCGTAGTAGCTTTTTACGGCAAAAAAGTCGGCGACATATACCCAGTTCTCCGTCCCTGACTTGAACAATGTAAGTTTGCTTTAATATGCAGCTTCTTTAACAAAAAACCTGCTTTGGACCACCAGAACTTTCTCATAGTTTTGCCTTTTGGGGCAGAAACGAAGATCTTTTTTACACTTACCAGATCTATTCTCTCAATTTGGCTTGAAATAGGTTGTCCATTCGCTATCTCATTTGTTAGATATTGAAAATAATGCAGATGTATCCATTTTTATTGGCTTATTGTTATGCAGTTGATGGCAGTAAACAAATAAGAAATATCACTTTTTTAAACTTGTAACTCAGTTTTTCACCGGAGACATGTTAGCAACGAAATCGGCAGTTCGTTTTTCCACCAGGGTGTCTACTCTTGAAACAAGGGAAGGGAGTTATCAAGAGAAAGGAATGCAGAATGTGACAGGAACCTGCCATTATTAAGTCTTCTATCATGTTCTAACAGCACTTCTCTTGAAAATCGTGTTCCCTGCTTTCAAGAATTAGCACCCAGAAGTTGCGCGTATTTGCTTTCTACCGTTTGTTATCCCGTCTAGTTGTTTTTGCTATAAACTATAATACTGTAGAAATATAAAATACAATTACATAAATAAAAATATATCATAGTAATAAATTTATTATATTGTGCATCATTCTGGGATTAAATCAAAGATGCAAATTTAAGTTAATAAAGTTAATTGGGGGTTGATAATCAAGTGTAGCAGGGGTTTGTTTTCGGTAAATCGTCTTGGTATTCATGTAGCTATAATGTTATGAAGAGAATTTTAAAAGGGTGACCCTTATAAAGGGCGTAGGATGAATTAAATGAGCGGCAGTAGAAAAAGTAGAAACATTTTACAATTTAAATAGTTTTTAAGGGTTGAAAATCGACCGTTGCTGGGCGTTTTTTTCACTAAATCGACTAAGGGTAGATATGGAAATAATATCCTGTCAAAAACTCAGACACCATTTAAGTAGAAAAATGTTTCTACTTTTTCTACCACCACTCATTTAATTATCCCAAACTTCCTTAAAGTACCCGGCCTTTTCGAGTTATCGACTATCGATTCGTTAAATTGTCTTATTTGTTCAATTTGGGTTTCTGAACAAACCTTTCGCTTTCATAAGTTATTGAAAAGATATCTCAGCTAAAACGACCAGATATCTGATCCACAAATAGTGACGCACGTGTATTGACGGCTACGCTAAACAGATATGACAGACGGTCACGGACATTCACTTAACTTTTAAAGTTCTAGTAATTTGTTCTTTTCTGTGTTGTTAATTCGTTATCAAATGGATGTTTCAGTGTTTCCTCTTCTTCTGATGAAGAAGTCATGAAAATTGTCCATTGAGCGGCCAAATCGTTTTCGACATACTAACTACAAAAATATCTGTTGTCATAGTTCCTTACTCGATTTAGTCTCAAAAGGTAAAAAAAAAATATCTGATCCCCAGCAACGGTTGATTTTCAACCCTTAAAAAATGTTTAAACAAACTACTTGGTATATTTTTCTTACCACCGCTCATTTAATTAACCCTCACTACCTTAAAGTACCCGGCCTTTCCGAGTTATTGACAAGATATTGTTCCTATATCTACCCTTAGTCAGTTTAATGAAAAAAAACCCAGGAACGGTCGATTTTCAAACCTTAAAAAATGTTTAAACAAAATACTTGATTTATTTTTTTACCACCGCTCATTTAATTCACCCTACGTCCTTTATAAGGGTCGGCCTTTTAAAGTTCTCTTCATAACATTACAGCTACATGTATACCAAAACGGTTTACCGAAAACAAACCCCTGCTACACTTGATTATGAACCCCCAATTAAATTTAATCCCAGAATGATGCACAATATAATATATTTTTATTTATGTAATTGTTTTTTATATTTCTACAGTATTATAGTTTATAGCAAAAACAACTAGATGGGATAACAAACGGTAGAAAGTGTAAAGCAAATACGCACGATCACTGGTGGAAAAACAAACTGCCAATAATCGTTCCTAACATGTCTCCAGTCAGTTTTTCAGCTAATTCCAAGTTAAGGTTTATTAATAATTCGATATTTGAGATTTATAAACAATATATTTTACGCTTTAGCACTTAAAATCAATTAAATTAATGATTTCCAATTTTCTGAAAAATCTGTTTTGCCTCTTTTTATTATTTGTTTGAAAAGTGACTTATAACTTTTACAGGGTCAAATCAACGAGTTGTTGTCGCACGTCAAAATGATGGACCATTCCCGTAAACAGTCTGAGAGGTACCGATTGGATGCGGATGCGCAAGAAGAAATCAAGCAATTTTTGAAGATGCAGCAAGGCGGCATCGCGCAACTGGTCGAAATCGTTAACGCCGACCTGCAATCGCTTAAAATTATTTCCGGAGGGTTGCAGGAGTTGACAGACAAACGTCGTCTCCTGTAGGATATTCACAGACTGATTTTCACGTTTTATTTTCATTATGTACTCCTTTCCATTTTTCTGGTAATAAACTATACTGTGTACTTTTCATATTGGGTTTGAACTTCAAGGACAAAAAAAAAACGTGGGATATTTTTACAACCGTTAGGTCAGTCAGACTTTATTTCAGGACGTACAAAAAAAATAAACACAAAATACACAAACTAAAAACGAATTAGAGTAAACTAAAACTGAGTCAGTATAAATAAAAAAATAATACATTCATCTAATGCACTGTCTCAAGGCACTAGGTTTGGCGCGGACGGCGGCCTCTTTGGCTTTCTCCTTAACAGGATCCATGACGAAACATTTCCATAACCTTAAAGTTTCGTCCGCTCCTGCTGACAAAACCGTGGTGCCATCTGGTGAGATTGCCAAATGTAAAACTCTGGCAGTATGTCCTCTTAGTTCAGTCACCTTTAAATTTACAAAATTATCAGAAGAAATTTGAATTTTGCATCCGTTTTCAAATATAATAAAGAAGATTCAGTGCCAGTGTTTTTATAGCCTAACAAAATTATTCTCAGAATAGTTTTTGTTTTAGAATTTAACAAAATGATTTGCAACCTATCAGTCAATCTTAAAGAAAAAAATTAAAGGTTTAGGCAATTGAAAAACAAATGTATAGAGTTGTAGGACACTTGAGGGGCCTCTGGACATTTTTGAGAGACAATTCGCAGTAATTAAAAACATCTGGCATTTCTATAATGAATCTCGAGACTTAATGCAAAATTAAAAAATTATTTGAATGTGTATAGAACAATTGGTGATGCTTCTGTAATAAAAACAATCATGGAAAATTTAATTTGTAGTGGATTTTTGGTAGTATTTAGAAGCCAAAAGGATTCTAGAGGCAACTGGCAATCTTGAAAAATTGTTAATTTGATTAGGATACTTGTAGAAGCCTTTGGCAATTTTTAGGAGGTTTTCAGTAATATCTAGCGGCCTCTGGATATACTAAAATGATTTTAGAGGCATCTGGCAATCTTAAGAACAGTTTGGACATTTTAGACAATGTGTGGAAGCTTCTGTAAAATCTAAAATGGTTTTAGAGATTTCTCACAATTTAGAAAAATCTGGAGATTTTAGAACTCTTGAAGAGGGCTCTGAAAATTGCAAACAAAAGAGCCTTTGGCTGTTTTAAAGGTTTAGGGCATTTGTAGAAGCCTCTTTCAATTTTTGGAAAGTTTTCTGTAGTATTTGGATGCCTATAGCAATCTTAAATTATTTAAGTAAGTGGTTTCAATCTAAAACTCCCGAGGGGGACTGGAGCAGGAGCAGGCCTACGGGCATCGCACCAAATACTCCGAACCCATGGGCCAGTTCCCTAGCATTTTTCAAGCAGAAATTCACGCCATAGAAAGGTGTATTCAGTTTAACCTCGGCAGGAAATACCGCAACAAGAAAATTGCGATTCTTTCCGATAGCCAAGCAGCCATCAAAGCGTTGAGCTCATCTAACATCAACTCGATGATGGTTCTGGAGTGCCTAGGAAGGAACAACAAGGTAACCCTCCTCTGGGTTCCGGGGCACGTCGGAGTAGAGGGTAAGGAACAAGCAGATACTCTGGCACGAAAAGGAGCATCAGCGCCACTGATCGGGCCAGAACCATTCTGCGGCCTTGGAAAAGCATATGTCCAGGAAGTACTTAATAAAGCTGAAGAAGAACTGAGAGCAACGCACTGGCAAAGACTTCCAGGACTGAGGCAGGCCAAAGATCTCCTCGGTAATTTTAACCGAGCAAGATCGAAGACACTGATTAACCTCAGCAAAATTAGTCTCAAGGCATTAACGGGTCATTGTCGACTCAGAGAACACCTAAGGAAGCTAGGCATAGAAGAGGACAGTACCTGCAGGTTTTGCGGAGAAGAACCAGAAACCCCGCACCACATCTTGCTGGAGTGTTATGCTGTACGCCACAGAAGATTAAACACACTGGGATTACCCCAGCTGGCTGTGGAAGAAATACCTCGAACAGACCCACTCAAGATCCTGAAATTCCTAAAGGAACTAAATCTGGAGGGGCTGCTATGAACAAGGAAACCTTGAGATAGCAGAAGAAGATGGGGTACAATAGATCTAATCAGGTCGCAGTACATTGTCACCATCCACACCTACCATTACCATTACCAAGTGGTTTCAATAAATTCAAAACCAGTCAGTAAGTTTACATTGTCAATTTTGACAGTTTTAAGACAGGAAAGCAACTTTTAACCTTAATACATATTTCTATAGCAGTAGAAATGTATTCTAGTATCTATTTTAACAAGTTAAAGAGAGAAAAAGTGGTTACAACACTAATTTTGGCACATTTAAGGCAAAAACACAGTTTCTTTCTTCAAATACCAAATACTCTATAAATTAAAAGTATCAAATACTTTAAAATGATAAACGCTTCACAAATTTTAAATTATCACATTTCGGAAGAAAGGCGAAATTCACATTTTTATTATTTTGAGCAACGTGTAGGTTATTAGTAGTATATTTTTATGCCGTGGTCAAAAAGGGAAGAAACGCGAAGCCTCACAGCTTAAACTGTGTGTGAAAATATCCCTACAACGAAGAAACGCGAAAGGTCCATGCGACGAAGTCGAGAAAGGTGAAATGTCCACATCGTCAACATACTGCGTGCAGCTGTAAACGTTTAGTTTAAGAAAATGATATGAATTTTTCAGTGATTACTGCAATTTTAAATATGTTGCGGTATTTGAAATACTGTCAGATATTTGCAATATTTGCTTTTAAGTACCAAATACTTTAAAATGATAAACGCTTCACAAATTTTAAATTATCACATTCAAAGATTATTAAAGATTTGCTCAGTTGGTTATTCCAACTTTTAAAATCAATTTTATTTTTATGGGTTATTCCACAGGAAAGGAAACCTAGCGGTCAAAAATAATAAAAGATAGGCTGAGATAAATTTTGTATATACGGTTACTGAAATGGAAACGGTGGAAAATGAACATTTTGGATTGGTCCAATTTTATGGCCGCCACGATCTCCCGACTTAAATCTATTGGGTTTCTATTTATGAGGTCATATGAACCATCAATCGAGTGAAAACGTTTTTAGTTTGTTGTTGTAAAGCATGTATTCTTGCAGAAGAAGGACATTTTGAGCAACTGCTGTGATTTTTTTGTTTTTAATTTCCCCATTTCAATATTTAAAAAATATAAAACTTTGAACTCCCTCAAACTAAGTAACTTATGTGACACCACTTACCTTAGTCATTACTGGATACTTCCAGATCGCAACTTCGTTATTGGCAAAACCGTGTCCAGAAACCAATTCTTTGTAGTTTGAAGACCACAACAGTGCGCACACTTGCGACTTAGTGTCAATAGCGTTTACGCATACTCCGGTATTAATGTTCCATAGACGGATGTGACGGTCGGCGGTACCGCCCCCAGTTGCCAACACGTGCGGTTTCCACGGACACCAAGCTAGCGCTTTAACCGCGGCCTGATGCTGCGTGAATGAGTGAAGAGCCGACGTTTCGGAATGGCACGCTCCGTGCGCTGCCGCCCATACGTTTACAGTGTTGTCGTTGCCACCACTAGCTAGATATTTTCCGTCTGGTGACCAGGATAATCCGCACACTTCTTGGCTGTGTCCTAATCAAATTTTGTTTAAAAAATCAGCAAGTTTACTATGAATTTTTATTGTATAAGATATTATAATTGGAAAAATGATCAAAACTATAATAATAGACCCTATACTTTGACTATATTGTATATTGAATTTCTTATTTAAAAAACGTGACTGGATAAACGTGGTTTTTTGCCACTATTTAATATTAAATTGATAAAGTAAACAAGGTTGCCAATTCTGTGTGTGTGTGACAAAATCAATTCATCATTGACAGTTGCAACGTTGCCAAAATATGAGTCAACATGCACTTTTTCAAAAATTATTACAGAAAAAAGGCAATAAATATGTAGGTATACCCAAAATCAAATAATATTATAAAATCGTAGAAATAGCACATTTTTGCGGAAAGAAACTTTCAGTAAACAATACGGTGTTGTTAAAACTCAAAGTCTCAATTTTTTGTTGTTTTTAATTGTGACTAAGATTTCGGCCTTAGGCATCCTCAGACGGATATGGTGTTAAAAAGACATTGTCATTACATGAGTACAAACAACAAGATTGCCAAGAAACGTTGCCAAGTGCGAATGTTTTCTTTAAAGTGGTAAAATGAAACTTTCCTCTGTTTGAAACACTCAAAACAAAGGCTTTTCCACAGTCTAAACCTTTCAGAAGTTTTTTAAAATAATTAGGAAAATGCCTCTACAAATTTTTTTTACTTGCCAGAAGCCTCTAGAATCAATTTGAAAATGCTGCCAGAAGTCGGAAGCTTCTAAATATTACTTGTATAGTAAAAAAAAAATAAAACTACCAAAGTCCTTTAAATACTACCCTACTAAGTGTCCTTATAGCCTTCCAGTACCAAATGCCTTTAATATTATTTTGGTAATACCAGAGAACTAAATACGACTGAAAACTGTTTTCAAATACCTTTTATAACTGCTAGAGGCTTCTACGAGTATCATAAGCCTACCAGGGTGCGTATTCTTGAAACGAAGGAAATTATCAAGAGGAAAACCTGCAGAATGTGACAGGAACCCGCCATTGTCAGCTTCTTCTGTCACATTCTATCAACACTTCTCTTGAGAATTTCGTTCCCTGCTTTCAAGAATTAGGCCCCAGGTGTTTTCTGAAATTGTCAGACGGCTCTAGAATGATTAAGAAAATATCAGAAACCTCTAAATACTTCTTAGAAACTTCTAAAAACCGAGGCAAATTGTCAGATGCTTTTAGAATTACTTGAAAATGCTAGATGCTTCTGAATATAACTTCTCCCAGAAAATTGTTTAAAACTCGCAGAGAATTCTACAAATGTTCTAAACTTTTTAGAAATTTCCTGAAGTTGCCATAGGCCTCTAGTATTATTATGGAAATACCAGATCTTCTAAATTCTACTGAAAATTGTCAAAGATCTTTACATGTGTTTCACAGCTTTGTTTAAAATTATTATTGGTCTCTAGAGTGATTTTGGTAATACCAAAAGCCTCTAAATACTTAAAATTACAAAACATTTTTAAAAATTTAAAAAGTCAATAATTTTAGACTGGATATTGAAAACCAGTTAGAAAATTTTTTCTGAGACTTATGAGAATTGTCTTGAAAAACTATTACTTTGATTACTAAAATGATCAAAACTATAATAATAGAAGTCAAACTTTAAAGAGAAGATATATTCTGTTCTAATCCTTAATTAGTATAATAATAATTAATAGTGAGTGCAGGATTGTGTAGAAAAAATCATCAGTCAAATTATATCCCCCTATATTATGTACTATCTACTAATATTTTGTATATGCCCGGACTTTTTATACTCGTTTTTATGGCAGAAATGTATATACCTATTTATAATACCTTTGATGTAAAACAACCTAATATGCAGAATAAATGATTTTCAAAAACACCAAACAAAAGAAGACAATATATTATCTCTTACTTTCTTATTAGTTTTGTAAATTTTAATTTTTAACTTTTTGCATTCTAAAGTGCATAAACCTGTGTATTTCAGAAACCAAAAATGATGCATGTTTCAAACAAAAGTGTTATTAAGTAATATGGCCATAGGAATACATCTAAAACATTTTCGTGAATCCAGAGTTTGTCGCATCTACATGAAATCAGTGGCAACAACGGATTTTTGTTCGACAACCCTAGTAACTGATGCTATTTCTTGATTCTGTTGATTAATCTCAACAGTTTTTGTTCTAATGTTGTTGTTTTCAAGATATTAACTATTAAACATTGGAGTTTTCACTATTTGGAAGGCTGTAGCATGCAAATGGTTGAAGATAGAGCAAAACGGTTCATGGAACATGTACCTTTCTTACTTAGTTGTATTTTCAAAAAATAACGAAAATAATACATAAAATTTCAATTTTCTTTTAAATTTTGAAAATACCATTGTAAGATAGATTTTAAAAAATAAGATAGGAACATGTAAACTGTTTTGCTGTATCTTCAACCGTTTGTCTACTACAGCCTTCCAAATAGTGAAAATTCCAATATTTAACAGTCAATATCTCTAAAACGACGACATTTAGAGAGATATTGATTAGAACAAAAACCCACTAGATTAAGCAACAGAATCAAAAAATAACATCAGTTACTAGGATTGTCGAACAAAAATCCGTTGTTGCCACTGATTTCATGTAGATGCTGGAAACACAAACATATTTTAGTTTCAAACATGTTATTATTATAAAAATGCACTTTTAATTCCTAAAGTACATAAAATTGTTTCTAAAAGTCAAAAAATATTGCGGAATGCTTCAAAATGTTTCTGAAAATCAAAAAATGTTCCAACAAGTCTAAATATGTTGCAAAGGGTCTAAAAACTTGCAAAAACGTCCACCAGTGTTGCAAAAGCTCTATAAATGTTACAAAAGATCTAAAAATGTGGCAAAGCCTAAAAAATATTCCAGAACATCTAAAAACATTGCAAAAAGGTTCAAAAATGTTGCAGCTTACTTAGAAATGTTCCAGAAGATCTAAAAATGTTGCCGAAAGTTTAGAAATGTTATAAAAGTTCTAACAAAATGCAAAACAACTAGAAAGGTTTCTGATTGGTTATAAGTATTTCAAAAAACTAAAAGTGTTGCAAATGGTCTGAAAATGTTCCAGAGCATCTAGATATGTTTTAAAAGCTCTAATAATGTTCCAAAAGGTCTAAAAATCTTGCCAAACACTTAGAAATGTTGCAAATAGTCTGAACATGTTGTCAAACAATTAGAAATGTGTCAAAAGGTTTAAAAATGCTGCAGAAGGCTTAGAAATGTTGCTGAAGATCAAAAAATGTTCCAGAGCATCTAGATATGTTTTAAAAGCTCTAATAAGGTTCCAAAAGGTCTAAAAATCTTGCCAAACACTTAGAAATGTTGCAAATAATCTGAACATGTTGCCAAACAATTAGAAATGTGTCAAAAGGTTTAAAAATGCTGCAGAAGGCTTAGAAATGTTGCTGAAGATCAAAAAATGTTCCAGTAGGTCTAAATATGTTGCAAAAAACCTAAAAGTGTTGGTGAAGTTCAAAAAATGTTTCAAAAGCTTTTAGAACCCTCCAAATGTTGCATATTGTCTAAAAATGCTACAAAAGTGTAAAAAAGTGAAGTGCAGCAATATAAAAAAACAACTTACCTACTAGGTATTTGGAAATACTAAAAATAACAATTTATAAGTAAATTATGTATTAGATAACATGAAATTAAGGTTTGCAACAATATTCTTGCAGCAAGTAGGTACTTGGCTTCTTGGCAAGCAAATTTCTGATCAGCATCTTTTTTTATAATCATTTTAATATTATAAAAGTAGTGTTCCAGAATCCAACCACAATTAATAACTAAATAGCAACCACTTTTTAATGTAGTCTGGTTACTAAGTGTGCCTCCAAATATTTCATAAAAATATTACAATCATTACAAACTACAAATAAAACACAATATCACAAGAATAAACTTACAAGTAAAATTACCCTTTACCTAATAGAAAGTGGAAAAAAATACAGGAAACCCCAAGTATAAACCTAATTGGTAAAATTGCTGAAATGTGAATAGATACTTACAAACTTTAAAATGGTGAAAATTATGCACAAAATTTGACTTTTTCAACTTTACTAAGTAATACTTAATTATTAAATTAAAAAAATCTATTAACTTACCAGAAATAGTTGCAAGAATATGTTCCCTCTGTCTGACATCATGATGAATGATCTGTCCACTTCTACAGCCACTACTCAGTACATATTTGTTCCAAGCCAGAGAACCCACCCGAGCTGAATGTCCATTCATAACCCTCAACCTCTTTGACCGAGAACAGTCCCATAGTTCAATACTACCTTCTGTAGTACCAACAGCTAAACAGTCACCTTCCTGAATCCAAGCCAAAGAACAGACATAGTCATTGCCTTGCAACTCAAGCAACTGCTCAATATTGCCAGTGCTGGCATTCCACAAATATACATGGGAACCTAAAGCGGCTGCTAGAATGTTATTGGAGCCCCAATCCAACAAGTTTAAATAAAAATCATCCACTATGTCGGGAGCATCCAGTATTCTGTCAGGACCTTGTGGAATGTATCTGTTGGTTTTGGAGGAAGTGGAGGGAGTGCGGGTTTGAGTATAAAGCACTCGCGTTGGATTCTGAAACCCTGCGGGAGCAGCAGGGCCTTGTGTTTATAAGCCAACACACGCTGATTACCCAACAAATTATTAGCTAAAGCTTTCGACAAATCATTTTTGTCTGGACTGCAATTTTCAGCATTATCTTCTTGAGAGATTTTGTAATGAGCCAAATCCAGGTTGCTGGCCACTCTTGACGGTATAAATCTATCACCTCCAGGAGTTCTGCCTGCTTTGTTTGGTGTCGGTGTTTTGGACTTTCTCAAGGGGGTTTTTGATGGGGTTTTTCCTCTTGCACTTTCCTCTGACAGACCTTTAGATGGTGTTTTGGAGGAAAAGCTTAGGCAAGATGAGGATAACGAGCGTTGCTTTGACAAGTTTAGGCTGCTGTTGTTCAGGTTGCCTCCGAGGGGATTATTCTTCTTGCGTTCATAACGGGGTTGAGGCCCTTTAGTTACAGGCCCTTCAAAATTTAGGACACTATTCATATCGTTCCAGAATTTAAACTGGGACATATTGGTAGGTTTTCAGTATAAATTGTAACGGCCAAATGAGTGAAGAGTGTTTAAATGTAGGTATTTGAATTAAAACTATACAAATACAATGAAAGCACTAAACAGATTTGTCCGTTAATCAACAAGAGTATTCGATTTGAAATCACGTCATGCTAATATGACAGTCCTGACACAAAGAGAAGAGGAAAAAGTTTTAAACGCTAAATAGCACGTGGCCACTTACCGAGACGCTTGTTAGTAGTCACGTGATAGCTCTCGGTCTTTGTTAACCTCAAACAGCCACTGAATTGAAAGTCAAATAATTGAAATGGAATTGGAATGATCAGAACTGGTTATAAAAAACTAATTTTAAAAGGTAAAACAAGGCAAAGACATGCCTGAGATACTGAATTTTAAGTGTAATCAAGTTACCGCACTTTTGTAGATAGAGTATGGTACATAATATACGTGTTGGTATACATGGTTATTATACCGTCCTCGATAGATTGCAAATCTTACCTCATCTGCTCGGTTTGCAAGTTTTACTCACGTGCACCAGTAATAAGCTACTTATTGCCACATTATTATATAATAGACTATTAAACTTGTAAATTAAACTGACTTACTACTACTACTACTACATGAAACTGGAGTGACTAGATCGTGGGGTCACCTGATTTGACTTTTCGATACAGGGTGTCCCATCGAAAAGAAACCAGGGACATTTTTAAAAACCCTCTATACAGATTATATCTAAAAACTCTCGGACACGTATTTTTATGGTTGTCCTTGATAATCTAAACATTTCCCATGTAATATATGTCTTTATACCTATCTCTAATCTCTAATCGTTCTCAAGAGATCATTTGAGCTTTAAAATTCAAATACTTTTTATATATATATAGGCCGGTTTAGAACGTCTTTCGACGTTGTCCGACACCTAATTTCCAGCCTCTTCGGTCTTCACAATCTTCAGGTGTTAGATTTCTCTCACTCATGCATTTATGCATGGTTTTCTGCCACTCCTGTTTTGGCCTTCCTCGTTTTCTTCTGCCTGTTGGTTGCCAATGAAGTACTCTTTTAGGCCATCGGGTATTTGACATTCTTTCCACGTGTCCGTACCACGTAAGTTGCTTGTTTTCGATATCCTGTGTTATTGCGTCTTCTATTGCCATCCGTTGTTTTATGATGTCGTTTCTTATTCTTTCTCTTCGTGAAATGCGCATCGATCTCCTAATTGCATCCATTTCAACTGCCTCAACTCTTTTCTTGTGTCTATCTGAAATTCTCCAGGTTTCTGATCCATATAGGAGGGTGCTTTTTACCATTGCCTCATAGATATTAAATTTCCGCTTCTTGGTTATTTATTTGCTCCATAGGATTCCATTCAGAGCTCCGATTACTTTTTTGGCTTTGACTATTCGCTTTCCGATTTCTTTTACATCTGTTCCTGTGTTGTCGAATGTAATGCCCAGATATTCATATTCCTGACACTGAAGGATTTCTTGGCCATTGTCCAGTTCCAAATTTCCGTCCTGAGTTCCCACACATAGATACTTTGTCTTGGCTATGTTGACTGTTAAGCCCCATTCTCTGTATTCCTCTATTAGCTTTCGCATCATGTACTGCACATCCTCTTTATCATTGGCTACTATGACTTGGTCGTCTGCGAACTGTAGGGTAAACAAGCAACCATCATCAATTTCTATTCCCATTCCCTGGACCTTTCTTTTCCAGTTTTTTAGTGCCATCGCTATGTATATTTTAAAAAGAGTGGGAGAGACACAGCATCCTTGACGCAATCCTTTATTCACCATAGCTCTTCAGTGACACATTTGCCTACCCTAATTCTTGATTTTGATTCCCTATATAGTTCTTTAAGGGCTGTTACGTAGGTGTGATTAATGTTGGATTGCTCTAAGACCCTCCATAGTTTTGATACTGGGACTGTATCGTAGGCTTTTTGTAGATCAACAAATGCTAGGTGCGTTTCCAAGTTTCTAGCACTTCTCTTCTCTATAACTTGTTTTAGAGTAAACACGTTGTCTGTATTTGATCTTCCTGCTCTGAAACCGCATTGTTCTTCCTCTTCTTTTCCTTTATAATCCTCTTCAATGAGATCACGTAAAATTCTACCATATAGTCTGCTCAATGTGCTTGTAACCGAGATGCCCCGATAGTTATTGCAGTCCAGTTTATTTCCTTTTTTGTGAATGGAGGAGATGAGAGCCATTTTCCATTCCTTAGGGACGGAATGTCCGTTCAAGCATTTATTAATAATAACTGTTAAATTTCTAAAGAGCCTCCGAGTTCCATATTTTAACATTTCAGAATATATTCCTTCTGGACCGCTAGATTTACCTGGTTTAAGGTTCATAACAGCTTTTCTCACTGTTTCAATACTTTTTATTAGGTATATTATAGCGTTATGTTAAACGGTTTCTTAGTCAATAGATTGAAAAAGGAGACTCAATGGCCTGCACGTTCTCCTGATTTATCACCGTTATACTTCTTCCACTGGAAACATACCTATCTCAAATCAATAATTTATGCTATTCCTAACCTAATCTACGTCATTAGAAGACTTTTGTTAAAGAATCTTACAGGAATGCGATCAAATTCCACCACAAATTCTACAAAATGTATGAAATTACTTTGTATGTACTTCATAAAATTTTATAGTAAACATTTTCAGCATTAGCCTAGAACATCTTGTTTTACTACTTTAATAGACTAATAATTACTGAGACAGGTATTCGATTTTTGATCGAAGAGATCATTATGTGTGAGCCACAATAGAACCCCACGGTCGCACAATGGAGAGAAGCAATTGTTCACTAACTTTACATAACAATTCTTGTTTGTTTTTGTTGTCTTTTTCAAAAATAAAGTTGACGTGTCTGAAAGTTTTTTAAAATAATCTACAGAGTTTCTAAAAACGTCACTGATTCGTTTTCGATGGGCAACCCTGTATACCTAGTTTATTTTGGTAAAAATCATTTTGAGAAAACACTGCAAGATCTTAGAGAAGTGTACATAAGGCTTGGCAACTTGCTGCTTACTTTGAGAGAGAAAGGTTGTGTATAGCGAGTATCCATTTGGATTTCTGGGAAGCAAATAGTACTGTAAAGGAAAGTTTACTTGGTAAATGCTATTTTTGGAGAAGTGTGGAGAGTCTAAAAAGGTCCTAAAATTCTTTTTTGTCATTTTCCCTCCATTTATTCCCCAACTTTTTCTACTTTTACTATTTTGATCCTTGTTACCCAAAGGTCCCGTTTTCATGACAAATACAAGCCGGAATATCCACATTCCAAAAAAGACAATATCTTGCAGGTGGAAAGTGTCGAGGCCGTCGTCCTAACAGACGATTGGCTATAGCTGAGTTTCTTGTTCCATCTAATAGATGACAGGTTTGTTTCTGTCGTTCTACGTAGTGGATGTACATAGTAGGTATGGGTATAGATGTCTGTTTACTGTTTAGACACACTGGCCTGACAAAACCGCAGTCAGAGTTTTTAAGAACCAACGATTCCTTGACATCAACCCTTTGGATGTTGTCTTGGCGTCACTTAGGATTCGAATCAACTCTTTAACCTTTTTGCTTCCAAGAGCCCAGTCATTTGGAGGGATTGCTACCTTTTTGCTAGTTAATCTTTTGTGTGGGTCGGTTATAGTGAGCTCAGACCAGAAAACTCCATCACAGCCTAACCAATACATCCAGCCCGCTCGTTTTCCAGAAAAGACCCTATTTGCGGCGGCAAAAGCTACACTAGTACTACTTATTGCTTTTGTTCTGCCATTTTGTTTATCAGGACATTCCAGCATTCTTGGATCATGCGGTGGAATATATTTCTGTATTACCGTGCGACTAGAGTACTACAATTTAAATGACATCAGCATTCTTTCCCTTGAATTATATCCAAGAGAGAGAAGACAGAGGCAGAGAGTTAGGGTGAATTGGTCGTCATCTACCAAAAGCCGAGGATGAATATGGACTACTGATGTTTCTGGAAATAAGCTTTACGCTTGCTTGTCAGGGAGCAATAAAAGACCGGTTTGCTTCAAACGGGTTTTCAACTCGGTCAAAGACTGCTTGGGATGTTCTGCTGAATGCTGCAATTGACTATGCAAGAATAGACACAAGATACTTCAATCTTATCAAACATATTTAGGAAAACTCTTCACTACAAGTAGTGATTGACGACGAGACCTCAACAGATATACCAAATAGACAAGGGTTCGCCAAAAGGATACCTTATCCCTGAATGTGTGCATTGGAAAGCGCCAAAAAACAAAACCAAACAGCTGAAATATTCCGGAGAGCAAAACTTAGCTAGGCCGCATTCGGTAAGCTAGGCTACATGCTAAAATCCCATAGCATCTCAATCAATCTTAACCGAAAAGCCTATGAGACACCCGTCACAATATACTGACTGGAGACTATGACACTTACAACGAGGTGAGTGCAGAAAAACTCAGAACAACTCAGAGAGCCATGGGGGATCAGTTGGAGAGATTGCATAAAAATTGTGAGAGTCGAAGAAAAACAAGGGTAATGAATGTTGTGAGAGGAGTACCCATACTAAAACGGAAATGAGCAGACCATGTTGCAAGGCAGAACTCACCTAAGTAGATCCACAAAAAGAAATGCAGGAAAACCCCAAAGCGATGGAGGAACGACCAAAAAATACCGGAGATAAATTGTTGTCAGTCAGCCTTGAATAGACGGACATGGGCTAAGGAAGAAGAAGATTAACTTTCAGGAATAGAAAATAATGAAACCAAATCTAGCATTTTCTTATAATTACATCAGTATATTAAACACTAATTCAGTACCAGCCTATACAATAATAAATAAGTAAATGCCTTATCGTATTTACACATCTATATAGCTTAATTAACCTAGAAACTTCCTCTCTCCCTCTGCACCAACACTCCTTTCACTTTTTTCACTCAACGAAGCGCTCGGTCTTTTGTGCTTCCCATTCTGTCTGCCACTTGACGGTGTGGCTGTCTCCAATATTCCCCTCTCCCTTCTGCACCAAATCCGTAGCAGACACGCTCGGAAATTATCCGACAACACCCCGTACAGCAAGGGGTTGATTACGGTGTTCAATAGGGCGACACTCAACGCGGAAATAAAATGATGTGACCTCAAAAAGTATCCGTAGTCCTGGTTTTCCCTTCTTCCATCTATATGGATTAGTATCATTACTAGAGTAATGGGCAGCCACATTACCAGAACCACTACAACGTTTAAAAAGAGTACCCTGACCACTTTGAGATGCTTATTGAGCCTCAATTCTTCCTGAGTGGATAGGGAACCATGTCGACTGTTTGAGTTGATTTGGCTAGAGAATTTACGAGGCCACGGTACAAAAATATCGCTCAAACTCAGTTCGCTTTGTCTTCTAGTCTGAGTTCTGCCACATCCTTTGATTTCCACGGCGCTGATTACAACACAGGAAGTTGACCAAGCGTTTTTCGTAGATAGAATCTTCTGGAAAATTTGCTGGTAGTGGTAGACTAGCAACGCCATCGGTAGCAGACAGGCAAAAAACACCACAGTGATAATGAAAAGCACTGAATAGTTGATCGTATCGGATTTGGGAAAAACCAAAGTGCAAACTGTTAATCCTTGGTCTGTAGTGATTTCCCGAAACCACAGAGCTACGGGTACTGCCGCCATTGATATGGCCAGCCAGATGAGGACGGAAGTGCAGTTTGCTTGGGGTAAGGACATCTTGGAGCGGTACGGTGGTACTACTATGCAGCGATGACGGTCGATGCTGATGAAGGCCAAAGTCCAGAGCAGCACGATGCCTGAAACAAACTGTTAAAACTTGGTAAGACTAAGTGTAGTTGATGGATAGAATCTATAGATTCCAGATTTTGCCCTTGTAGACTATAAGTAATAGTTTTTTTGTATGTTTTTGATTGAATTTGAATCTTGGTTCAAATATTCATTAATACCTACTAGGTAGTACTAGTTCTGAGAAATGTTCTGAAAAGTCAAAATAATTTATGCCTAGTAACATTATGCATGTATTAATTTTGTTGTTATGCATCTGACAACTGGTTGGAGTGGTACTGATGGTGTAACCAATTACACAATGAAGTTTATTTTGCCACTTGTTATTAAAGAATCCATCCCTATATTTGTCAAAATTAGACTCGTTTACTTTTATTCTCAGAGCATTTACGTACGTGATGGAGGAGCACTAGTAAAGTCCTCTTCAGAAAGGTTCTAATTTATCATTATGTCAATTTTTTTTTGGATATTTACTCTTCGTGTTTAGATTTATCTCCCTACTGTCCCATCAGTCTTTTTTGAAAGGATCTTATGCCTTTTTCCTGTCGTCGTGGAATCATGTTTTTCTCGATTTTTCCAATTTGACAATCCCTTAGTTTTTCTTCTTAAACGTGTCTTCCACACAATTTTACTTTTACTTCTTTTGGCCTTCTAAGAGTGTTGTTAAATCTTTTAAATAATCTTCATAATTTCTTTTTCTTGGTTTTCAGTTCTTTTGGCATCCATGGTTTCCTTCAAGTCGAAGAAAAGTGGTCTCCTTCAGAAGGTTTACAATTTTCTATCTATCTTCTGACGTTTTTCTTGTATTTTGCTTTTGTGTTTCTATTTACTTACGTCTACTCACTAGTTCTCCAGTCATTTTTCGCCTCTATGAAGAAATTACATGCCGTTTTTTCGCTACTTTCCGGTAAATGTCCTTACTCCAAAGAGATCTACCGGAACAGTTTAGTTAGTTTTCACAAACAATGGAGTTTTGGTGTGTATAACAAAATTTGTAAAAATAGTAACTTAGAATGTGTTAACCGTTCAGGAGTTCAGCAGATTCATTAACTAACTAACTTGAAAAATAATTTTCTAGGAACAAACAAGCTCTTTCGAAATCACATTATAATAAGCTTTATAAGCTATTCCTGTGCATTCAGCTTTAAATTATTCAATCAAAGGTCAATTTTCAGTCAGTAATATTTTAAACAAACTATAAAAATCACAAAATCTGAAACCTATTTTGATGTATCAAAAATATTTGAGTACAAACCTGCAGATAAGGAATAATCCTGCAAGTAGTGTCTCCCAGCTTCCACGACTGGCTTATCCTGGTGTAAGCCACCACCGGAATGGTAAGTGCGAACAAAATATCGCTGATGGCCAAGTTAAGTACGAAACAGTTTGTTACAGTCTTCATTTCTGGATACCTGAAAAACAAAGTTTTTCAGTTGTTGTTGCCAAGTCTCTTAATTTACATTTAGATTCACAATTTTCAAGAAGATTGAATAAACATCAACCACTTTAATTTAGCAAACTGTGTTTGCTTTGATGTCACTATGTTACCATCATGCACGTGGTTTTCTTTCTAGTCCTGAAAGATTTTGCGGTATCTCTAGAACGTCAGAGGTAATTGTTTCTTGTTTATCATTCGAACGACATTTGTGCAAATATTATGACCTCAACGATGATAAATTTATCTTTTAATTAATTGGATCCCCCAACGGCTAACTTAGCTAAATACAGTAATTGGAACACGTCGTTTATCATAAATGGTCTTGAAGTCCATTTAGCTGAAAGCTTTTTATGACCGAAAGTAGATCATGCATTTAAGTTTAATGTGAAACATAATGGATTCTCTTTGTTCGAATTTATTAACTTTAGACAAAGCTATCTTTATAAATGAGGGATAACTTAAAGTGCCGCTTTAGTGTTAGAGTAGTTAACTTCAAAATCAGATTAAAAAATTACTCTGTTTTTTCGACAATTTATTTAATTCAAAAACTCCCTACCTCAATCAGTCTATAAATTACTTAATTGTTTAACTAACTAACTATAAACCTAAGAGATTTTAATCGTTGACTTGCCAATGTTCTTTAATCGATTTTTGGTGTTATTATTTACATTTCAGACAATTTATTTCTTTGTAACAACTAAAATTCAAAACCCCTTTCCTCAATCAGTCCAAATAACAATTTTTTACCACTATAGGCAAGTTTAATCACTTTTCAGTCAGAAACTGGCTTCTGAATAGAGATAAAATTTTTGACAGTAGTCAACCTAATATAGTACTAAATTTGACAGTTGTCATTTGCAAGTAAAAATATTAAAATTCACATTTATTTCAACAACTTAAATACCAGGCAGGTTTAATCACTGATATCTCAGCCCTGGACAAAGCTAAAATTTTTGACAGCTGTCAACCTAGCCTAGGACAATAAATGTACTGAATTTGACAGTTGTCACATGACGGCAACTGAAAATATTGAAATTCACATTTGTATCAAAAATTTTAACACTAGACAGGTTCAATCACTAACATCTCAGAAACTAGCTTCTGAACAAAGTTTAACCTTTTGACAGGTATCAACCTAAGCCAGGGCAATAAATGTACAAAAATTTGACAGCTGTGACTTGGCTGCAACGTAAAATATCGAACATCACAGTTGTATCAACAATTTATAAAACACTCAATCAATTTACTTACTTAAAACTTACAAGAGCTGTTAAACGTTCACTTGCGAATGTATTTTCTGTGTTAATTACACCTTCTTGAAGGATTTTTTCATTCAGCTCGGAGATGAAATAAGCTTTAACTACTCTAAACAGTCTTTTAATTAAAAGCAGCAATTATTGTCTCTCTGCTCTGACTGTATAGAGCAGTTGCTCCGTTTTGATTTTAAAAGCGCCTATTAAAGTGAAATATCAGGTTATTATTTAATTAGAAGGACGTTTGTAATTAACGTCTAACTAAACTTAATTTGTTCGTCAGTCCAAAAGTGATAAAATGATTTTAAATGAAAAAGTACCTACAAAATTAGTTCTTCTTTAACGTTGTATGTAGTAATTCTATGACACACTGACAAACATTTTTTTATTCAGATCGAACCTGATTAATTTATACAAACATTGTTATGCTTATTAAAACTTGTTAGGAATTCAATCAAAAATTCCTTACAGAACCTAAGAAACCCTTTTCACTATCAAAATATCCCTTAGACTTTATTAAAGCAACTTTTATATGCTTAATCTTATTGGAATTTTAAATATTTTTGCTTTTCAGCTTGCTGTAAAAGTTTGAATATTTGAGATGTAATTAAGGCTCAAAAACTTTAAAAAATAATTATGAATCTGTGCAATCATGAATTGTCACACAAAACTTACTTACGTATAAAATGAACTTTAATAATTAGGTAGCTATTATATTAGATGCTGCATATTCTTAGTAAAATAATTTTCTAATTTTTAATGCAACGCTCCAAATGTGTACAAATTTCTTGATATTAACTAAATTGAAATAAAATGAATCAGTTAAGTTTTCCAATAATTTTTGGATAATAAGTATCCATACACATACATCGTACCATCTGGGAGAACACTTTTTGAGTTCAATAATCTCAATCGCCTGTGATAATCTGCAGGATAATATATTGGTATTTTCAAAACTTAAATCCAAAATTTGATTATTATTTTTTTTTAATAAAATTTTGGTTTTAATTCTGTTTTTTAAACAATTTTTTTTTCAAATACCATCGACATCTTGTCTTAGGTGGATCACCCGGTACATAGTAATGTTATTCTACAGAGAAGAATAAATTATATTACCTATGATTCAAAACCAAAACATCCTCACAGAACCTCTTCTAACATACAACTTCACAAAAACAGAGTAAAATTAGTCTACGTAATTTTGTTTGTTTTTTACGTGTTATAAAATGATTACAGTCTAATCCTAGACACTAATTACAATTTAATTATTATAGTCACGTTTGCCAACAATTACAGTCACAAAACACGCAACCGCTATCGTATTTCTTCATAATAAAGTGAATGACCTCGTTAATACAATATGCTTTTAAGGAGTCTGCACATACGAGGAAGTTGGAAACATTTCCAGTTAAATTAATGTTGGAAGTCATTAACAGGAGTCAATACACTATACGAAATGAAATTCTTATAACTTTTAGAAAGAAAAAACAGAAATCACTATAATACAAAGTTTTTATACATACAATTATGAAAGCAATAGAAAGTTGAAAATTTTTCACTTAAGTTGTAAATGTTGATTATTTTTTATTAGCTGCATTCTTGTTTTGCTACAAAGTCCAAATACTATCAAAAATTACGAGCAGTTCCAACCAAATGGCGAACATTCCACCCTAATGAAAATAAGGGTATTCTAATAATAAATACGATATCCCAGATGTTATATTATGTTGCGGCTTTCATTGATAGTTAACAGAACGCCCTCGTTAAGGGCCTGCCTTAGGGAATCTAAGTATATACCCGAAACTCCCAAATACTCGAGAAAACCCATTAATACATTGAAAGGTCCCATTGTGCTAAAACAAAGCAAAGATTAAGGAAACTGTTATTTTGAGATTGTTATACGGCCTTTGCTTTTATTGGATGTTATCTCATTGATTTAGGTCGTAACTTAATTAATTAGTCATGATTTTACAAGACGTACAACCGCCTACACAAAATACTTTCAAAAACAAGTAATTTATAAAGTGACCTGGAAAGGGAGTTTTAAAATTTTGAAACTGTTTATGTTTTGCTTTTAGTGGATGTTGTCTCATTGATTTAGATTGTAACTTAAATCATAAGTAATGATTCTACAAGTACCTACCTACACTTACCCAAAATACTTAAAAACAACAAGTAACTTATAAAGTGACCTAGAAAAGGAGTTTTTAAATTTCTTTCACTGTTAGCTTATTTTCAACAATGTGCATTTTAAAGTAGGTCACTTATAGATTTTCGCCTAAGGTGACGATGCTAATAAAACGATAGTGAATAAGTTTTCCTCTAACTGATGACCTCCCCTAAGGACAACTAAATGCAAATCAACACAAAATTACAGCATCAAGGTTTTACCAGAAATGCAATTTAAAGTTGTGACAAACCCTGAAACTAAACTTTTAATTCCTGTTAGGAAATAGTCGGAACTTGACACGAGTTGGGTAAATGACATTCCGGAAGTTTTTTTCGCATTTTTAGCGTAGAATTACGAGAAAGTCGAATATTTTCAACGTGAAGCAAATACTCGATGAAATAACAGGAACAGTCTCTCAATAATACTCCCAAGGGAGCGAGAAAAATTTTCGCCCACTTGCAACTCTAATGAAACCTTCATCGCCTACGAAAGTTGGTTTATTAAGGCCGAAAGTTATTTTTTAGTGACTGGAGGGGATTATTGTAAGAGGCTTAACCAAAAAGAAAATGAGTTTAACTATCATTGTGTTAGAGAAGATGCATCTTGGGTAAATCCAATTTTAAACAAAGAATTGAACAATATTATATCAAACATTTCGTGATTAATTTGCCACTTTTTAAAGGTGGCTATAAAGTAGCTTTTTTACACTTGGAGCAAAGAAAATTCCAAAAAAAAGCATTGACAAAGGTCAAGTTGAAAATGAGAAGGAAAAGTTAAGTTAGATGCAGAACTGAAAATTATGAAATTAATTTTAAATAAAAAAATTCAGATAGTTTCTGTCAATTGTCAGATAGTTTCTGGCAAATGTTAGATAGTTTCTTGCAATGCCAGATAATTTCTGGTAATTGTGAGATAGTTTCTGGCAATTGTGAGATTGTTTCTGGTAATGACAAATAGTTTCTGAAGTAAAAATGATTTAAAAAAACAGGTTTGAACCAAAAATTGCAAAAAACAGCAGATACGTTTTGAAAATAGTTAACATATTACCTTGCAGATTATTATATGCATCAATTATTTGTTACTTATTGTAGATTAATGAATTCAGAACAGAAAATTATTTGAAAAATAGTTTTCTCAGTTAGTTAATTGATGATTCACCGGTCTACTTTCTTGTTTTTACAAACAATTTAAAACATCAAAACTAACTTTTTTTTAACTGTATGAATTGAATTTTATTTATTAAAAGAGCACTTTGCTTACTCTAATAATTACGCTTCTAAAGAATATTTAATAAAAATGATAAAACTAAAGAGTACTTCTTACTCATTCCCCAAAGTAAAGCGAATTGGACAATTTAAGAAAACTTGTTCGCTAAAGTAAACTTATTACCCAAAAATTATTACAAAATCAGATCAGAAGCAATATCAATAAAGCTTTAGATCACTGTTGCATTATTTTTCTGCTTGATATACTGTTGGTCTTGATAAATTTTCTGATTGATCCATTTAAAGCTACAAACACAATTTTTAACCTAAAAAATAATTCCTCAAGGCTTCCTAAGACTCTCGTCCACTATCGCTTTTACACTATAACAGAATCCAAAACGTTTTTATTTACTTTCCGTAAAAATATCTTTCGCTTCTGCTTTTTAGCATCAATCTTGGTAAAGTGGCATGAAGGCGTAATCAATATTTTAATATTCTAACAGCTTACCTAAATATAATATTCAATCAATGTTGTTATTTACTTTCCATTAAAAGTTGTCTAAGTTAATCTTGGAAAATGTACGATTTCTGCTCTTACGTGAAGTAAACAAAACTTGAAAGTCAGAAATAAAAATATAAAAAATACCGTAAAATTATGGGTTCTCACTAACTTATACACATTTGTATTAATGTTATCATTTATTTTCAGTTTCCAGATTACTCATGTATAATGTTTGTGATTTTGTAAAAAGGAAAAACTGTGGAAGTGATCATCTAATTTAATTTTGATAACTTGTGGTAAGTAAAAGAATTAAATCTTTTAAAAGACGTTGAAATAGAAGAAAAATTATGGAAAAAGTTTTAATGCAATTATGCTAAAACCGCTCACCGCCTGTTAACTTTTCAAAATTAAGACTCTTGTCTTAGTTTAAAAGCGTTTCTGATGTAACTAGAATTTTATTATTTTATTAAAGTAACTAATATAATAATAATTACAAATGTTGTACGTGAAGTGATTGTTATATTTAGATAGTTATGTTACATTTGATCTGAAATTTAGACAGTTATAAAAGATGTTATTATGAAGTTTTGAGTTTGAAACCTGTAAAGACCATTTAATAATCCAATTTTTGAGCTGACAACACTGTAAATGCCCTGTCAAATATTGAAATTATAAGGGACATACTACGTGATGTTGATAATCCAATTCTGAGTTTGCAACACTGTAAAAACCAGAGTTGACACCTGTCCACAGAGTCACGTGACCATAAAAAATAGTTTGAACAGTGAAAGTTGCCAAATCAAATTTATACAGTTTTAAAAGCTGAATTGTAAAATACACGTCACATGACGTTGATAAAGCAATTCTGAGCTTGCAACACTGTAAAGGCCAGTTGACACTAAATTTTAATATTAGTCAAATAATTTAAACAACAGTATTACGTTTGACAAATACAAATTTATATTTTTGAAAAGTAACCAACACGTATAACCACAGTAAGTTAGACGTATTTGAAATCAGAAAAAAAGAGCAAATAAAATACAGAATAAAATACATACATCTGGTATTTAAAATAAGCAAAACATGTGTCAAAAATTTAGACATATTCAGTTTTGATATTAGTCTCAGGCAATTCAGAAAAAAATACTGCTAAATTAAATTATGCTGCAAAATTTACAAAGTTAGTTTTGAGTAAAATATAAACGATTACCCAGAACGTTTTCTATTTGTCACTTGTAATTGTTATTGTGTTTAAAGTTAAATTTGTTAATTTTGTCATCGTATTAGTCAATTTTGTGTTCACATTGTGCTTGTGTCTTCTCTTACACCACCTAACAATCACAAAACTACTACAAAAATGGTAAAAGCCAATTAATTAGTAGGGAGTTACTTAATTAGTACTTTTTGTTCAGTTAATACTTGATCTAGCACTAAATTTAAAGCAAGATGTTTATTAGAAGCTTAAATTGTTCTTAAGTTAATATAACATTAGTACATATTCAAATTGTAGTTGGTATTTTATGTAAAAAATAAACAATATTACAAAACTCCTTTCCTAGATCGCTGTGTAAGTGCAATTTGAATTTAAACGTTTCTGAAGTTAATTTTAATATTACAAGCTTCTTCCGGATATAATATATATCCTCCCTGCATCTCATCTAGTCAATACCCTCTAGAAGTTTTATCAAAAATTGAGCTGAAAGTCTAAGAATAGCTTTTACGAGCACACTCCAGCCACTCTATCCTATTGACGTTGAAAGGCAACGCGTTATTTTTAGCTACCTCCACTTGTTTGGTCGCGACCTTTTTCCTTATTTACGAACTCCTTCATCTTACAAAGTGACGATTTTTAATAATAGAACAGCAGAAATCCCACCGCATAAACAGAAGTGGTGGAATAATAAGAAGCCTTTTAATAAGTCTGTTTTTAGGTCGTCCACGTGTCAAAAGGGCATGAATATGTATGGTCTGGTGAAGAAAAATCAAGTAATCGAGTCAAGTTTTTGCTTTTCAGTGGCACTTAATAGTTATTTACATAATGGTCTGGCGGCTAATTTGAGTGTCGCAAGCCGGAACTTTCAACCTGAAAGTTTCAGTAGTTTTAAAGTGCTTTTTTAATTGGTTTACCAAAGTTTAGGAACATTTCCTTCAATTGTTAATTCACAAGTTAACAACAAGGAAGTTGCTTTTAAGAAATTTGTTTAGTACAATATCTTATCCCCTTTTATTCTTCGCAAATTCAGTTTGAACGTAGTAATCAGCATTCAGGAGGAATGGCGCTTTTTGGGTTGGCGCAATTGTTATTTTAGTGGAATAATGTGAAACGTGCCATTTCGTTTTTCCGCACATAAAAGGGTCGAAATTACCCTTAAACGGGGTTGTTTTAGTGCAGCTCAAGAAGGTATATTTCTGTAATAATTAAATTATATATAATTTTTAGTTTTACGCATGTGCAACCCACATTTTTACTGTGATACATTTTGAAAAAATAAAACTTTTACTACTTTTTTTGTGACATAGTTTTGTATAAATTTTGACTACATTTTAGGTCTAATATCTTTTTAGGCTGAGGATCAGCTGCTGCATATCCAATTGTCTAATTTTTGAAAGCAGGGAACAAAATTCTCAAGAGAAGTGTTGATAGAATGTGACAGAAGAAGCTGACAATGACGGGTTTTTTGGAAGAAAATGACAAGAAAATTTCAGAAAAACTTAAGTGAACGAAGAATTCAAACAATGGAATTTGGACTACATATTTGGAAATTACAAAATGACAAGTAGATGTTTCCTGGAAGAACCACAATGTATGTACCCTTTTATAGCTCCAGGAGTCAAATTTGACAGTTCTGACGTTCAGCTTTGATGAAACGTATCAAAGCCTCACAAATGTCAAATTCGGGGATTTATTAAGGTGTAAACACAATACACAACAACTGTTCTATTTGATAATTTTATCTCACTGCTTAATGAATTTTCTAATAGTTATAAGTGTCACTTGATTATAAGCCACGCTATAAAGTGTCATAACTGTCAAATTTAACGTCTTAAAGTGTCATCCAACGTCACAACTGCCAAATTAAACTTTACAGTGTTACGAGTCTATATTATGACAACCATCAAAATATTCTCCATATAAAGCTGTAAAACCACAAAACAGGCTTAAAGTCAGTACAAGCGTTATCAAACGTATTTTATAGCTTTATGAGTGGAATTTTGACAGTTATGACATTTGACCGTCAGTTAAAGGTTACAGCTCTGTCAGACAACTTGACAGTCAAATCAACAAGTCAAATTTGACAGACAAAATAATGAAATTGTCTGCTTTAGTACTCAAATTTGAGAGTAAGAATTATGAAATTGAGTGTTCAAGTGCCAAGGTTGGCAGAAAAAATGATGAAATTGATAGTTTTAGTAACCAAATTTGACAGTAAAAGGATAAAATTGACTGTTTTAGTATCCAAATTTGAGGCTAAAAATTATGACATTTACTGTTTTAGTACCAAGTTTGACAGTAAGAATGACGAATTTGATAGTTTTAGTGCTCAAATTTAAAAATAAAAATAATGAAATCCACTGCTTTAGTGCTCAAATTTGCTAGTACAAATTATAAAATTGCCTGTTTTAGTGATAAAATTTTAGAGTAAAAATTAAGAAATTGACTGTTTTAATGCTCAAATTTGACAGTAGGTAAAACGATTAAATTGACTGTTTTAGTGTTCAAATTTACCAATACACATTTTGATATTGACGGTTTTAGTACTCCAATTTGACAGTACAAACTACGAAGATGACTATTTTAGTGCTCAAATTTGACAGACAAAATAATGAAATTGTCTGCTTTAGTACTTAAATTTGAGAGTAAAAATTATGAAATTAAGTGCTCAAGTGCCAAGTTTGGCAGAAAAATGATGAAATTGACTGTTTTAGTATTCAAATTTGAGGTTAAGAATTATGACATTTACTGTTTTAGTCTTGGTTTTAGTACCAAGTTTGACTTGCTCAAATTTGCCAGTACAAATTATAAAATTGTCTGTTTTTAGTGATAAAATTTGAGAGTAATAATAATAAAATTGATAGTTTTAGTGTTCAAATTTGCCAATGCAAATTATGACATTGACTGCTTTAGTACTGCAGTTTGACAGTACAAACTACCAAGATGACGCGTTTACTACTAAAACCTGACAGTACAAATGATGACACTGTCAGTTTTAGTACTAAAATTTAAAAAAAAATTAGTCGGAGTAGCAAACGTCTAAAAACGCTGCAAAAGGTCTAGAAATGTTGCAGTAGATTTAAAAATGTTGCAAAAGATCTACAAATCTTCGAAATAAACAAAAAATTGCAAAATCATTGCAACATAGTCAAAACTACAATCACTTACTGACGATACTATGACATGGTTCTACAGATGGAGACTGACCCCCAACGCAACTAAAAACCAACTTTTACTACCAAACCATAGGATCAAAGACAACTCCCCAAACATAACCGCGGACGGCCACATAACTGAACCCAAACATGACGTAAAATACTTAGGCGTAATACTGGACCAAAAACTAAAATTTACAAAATACTTAAAAAATGCAAGAACTGAAACTATTAAACGGACAAAACATTTTAGATCACTGACATACAAAAACAAAGGTATTAGCACGAAAACCGCCACACAAATATACAAATCCATCTGTAGACCAGTTCTAGACTACGGACACTTACTTAGAGCAAACGCTACTGACAAAACTAAAAGATATACTCAGACTACGGAACAGATTGCTCTAAGACTAATAACCAAAATAAGACACCCAGAAAACCCACTACACAACCCATCCAACCAACTTCTCTACGAACGTACAAACATGACCAAAATAACAGACAGACTTATACAACTACAGAACAAATGGAAGAATAATTCAAACAACTGGACAATAATAAACCCACTGTGCATTACAAGACAAACCAGACAATCCCGTTACCTCTTTCCCACTGCCACCCTACTAGAACACTTTAACTAAGATTTTTATTTTTTTTTTTTTGTAAATAAATTGTAAATAATTAGAAATAAGTTAACATGTATACTAAAACCATAAAAAATCCCACTGTTAACATAGGCAGAAAGACCAAGTGGTCGATAGCCTTTTTTCTATTGGAAATAAAGATTGTTTATATATACCAGGTGTCCAAGAGCACCCTGGACATAGGAGATTAACATGGGAAAACGGTTTTGATTTTTTTGCGCCTGTACGGTTGATTTGATTGAAAAATCGTATTAATGAAAGTTGTAGTACCTATCACGGACTAGTTTTCTGTATTTTTTTCGGATCTCTAACTTGAGCCCTTTCGTCGTAAAACACGAACAAAAATGAGAATATTGCAAAATGTCTAAAAATATTGCAGAGTCTCAAAACCTTTAAAAAATCTTCCAAATGTTTCAGAAGATCAACAAAATGTACAATTTTCAATCAGGAAGAGACAACCTCTACGTTGCTCGCAACGTTCTACCGACTTTTTTAGCGTTTTCTTTTTAGAATGTTCCAGATGATTATTCTAAGTTTCATGAGTGCATTATCAACTGACTAACTTACCAGGAATTCGCCTATGAACCACCAAAATAGCAGTAAAGACCAGGAAAACAGTCAAAATTACAAAGTTAAATATGAAGTGAAATGGTAGTGGGGAATTCCACTTTTTCTTTCAAACTGTTTACTGCTTTAAGTCAGATTAGAAGAGTGTTTGTAGTGAGTTATTACACAAAGGACCATCAAACAGAATGATGATGAAATAGATTGGGAACTAATTGGGAATCTTGTGACCTGAGCATTAAAACAACAAAATGTAAAATCTTGTTCTGCTCTATATCTGAAAACTGTCAAATTCAATCCCGTACAAAACAATGAAACATTTACTTGAAAAGTAACAAAATCAGTTTGATTTTAATTGAATGCATTCTATACCCTTTTTAGTGCATTTTTGACATTTGGTTGTCTATTTCGGACTTATTTTTAGTCTATTTTTGACAACCCTCTAAATCCTCTTCATAAATCTGTAAAACCTCAAAACAGTCTTAAAATCCAATAAAATCAGTATAAACAATATGAAACGTATTTTATAGCTTTATGTATAATTTTAGTATTAGTAATAATTGAATTTACTTAAAATCAATTTCTTATTGCTAATACTAAAATTAAATCTCTTTTCACAGTTAATACTAATACTAATACTAACACTAAAATTAAATTTTGTTTTATAAACTAGGCTTTACAAACTAGTTGAATAATATACTATTTTCTTCCAAAATAACCACGTTGCGGGAAAGACTACTAAAAAAAGTCACGTGTTTTAAGTGCTTAAAAAATAATAACTTTTTGATTATGTTTCAAGACAATTCCTATAAAACGCCTTAAGCCACTTCCAGGCATCTAAAACCTTATCTAAAAATATCCTTCCAATTATTACGAGCTTCCACAAACGAAAACAACCAATTTTACGACAATATAATAAAAACATCTCGAGCGAAAACCCGTAAAACTGGAATTATTAACCTTTTATAGTTAATTGAAAAGAACGGTTATGCGCTCTAATTTTCGATTCGTTTGGTTTTACAATCTGCTCGCTATTCGCCTTTTGCTCTAAATTGATATCTAATCGTGTGGTTTAATTAAATTCCATTACTCGTTTAGTAAACTTACTCTGCTGAATGAATGCTATTCAATAGGAACTTTCAGAGTCAAGGACCTTGTACAGGTCGCAGACCCACTCAGATTTATTGATTGAAATAACTTAACATGTCAATGACAGAAAATAGCAGGATTTATTAGGGAAACGGAGTTTTAGAAAATATTTACGAAGCTTGGAAACATTTGTCTATGTCAATTATTGCATGGACTTGAATATTTAGTTGACCTAATTCCATTTAATTCGGATGAACTCAGTTTTGCTTTGATTCTACGTTTTTATACTTTGCCAATTCATTTAAAATGCTATTATTACATCTACTTAATATGGATTGATGATCCCAAAACAAACAGAATTTTGCCGTTGGCATTTAAAAATATTTTTAGAATAACACACACATAGTCACAACCGGTAAAACTCATTTCATAAACCTATAAAATCCTTTAGGACTGTATTGCTTTTGAGCATGTTTTTGCACTTTTATAGCTTCATAGAGTGGTATTTGCAGCATTTTTACATTTAGAATTTAGCGATGCCAAAACTACCCCTATCGGGGTACATCTACCTCATTTACAATAACTTCACCCCGCTCGCTCTTCCCATCAAAATCTACCAATGTTGCCAGGTCTACCGTTAAAACCGTATATCTACCGTTTTTGTAGTTCTTCTACCGTTCTTCTGTTATTTGTATACCTATAATCTACCGCTTTTAATTACGTTATTGCCATTATGTTGGTTGTGAAACTTTTCATATACTTTTTCAATTTATTGAATAGGAAATTTAATAAGGATTCTAAAAATGCGCTTAAAACAGTCATTTTCGTACTCCAAATTATTCTCTAAAACCACGTGATGTCTGTCACTATTGTCAGAATTGTCAAAATTTTACTAGAATTTGCAAGAATTACATTTTAACACAGTTTTCGAAACAAGACGATTTTCTGAGATTTAACAGTTATTTTGACAACTGTCACTTCATAGTCTAGCTTCTAAAATCACGTGACAACTGTCAATAACGTCAAACCTGTCAAACCATGCTCTAAAGTTGCAAAAATTAAGGTTGAGGAACGTTTCCTTGCAGTATTTGATATAAAACGTGTTTCTGAGAATTATGACAGTTATTTGGCCAATTGTCACGTGACGGTCTAACTAAATAGTGTTCTACGATCACGTGAAAACTGTCACTAACGTCAAAACTGTCAAACTATGCTCAAAAGCTGCAAAAACTAAGGTTTAGGGACGTTTTCTTGCAGTATTTGATAATAAAACGTATTTTTGAGAGTTATGACAGTTATTTTGACAATTGTCACGTGACCGTTTAGCTAAATAGTCTTCTACAATCACGTGACAACTGTCATTAACGTCAAAACTGTCAAACCATGCTCTAAAGTTGCAAAAATCAGGGTTTAGAAACGTTTTTTTGCAATATTTGGTATAAAACGTGTTTCTGACATTTATGACAGTTGTTTTGACAATTGTCACGTGGCCGTCTAGCTAAATAATGTTCTACAATCATGTGACAACTACCACTAACGTCAAAACTGTCAAACCATACGCTAAAGTTGCAAAAATTAGGGTTAAGGAACGTTTTCTTGCATTATTTGATATACAACGAGTTTCTGAGAATTATGACAGTTATTTTGCCAATTGTCACGTGGCTGTCTAGCTAAATAGTGTTCTACGATCACGTGACAACTGTCACTAACGTCAAAACTGTCAAACTATGCTCTAAAGTTGCAAAAATCAGGGTTTTGGAACGTTTTCTTGCAGTATTTGGTATAAAACGTGTTTCTGAGATTTATGACAGTTATTTTGATAATTGTTACGTTACCGTTTAGCTGAATAGTGTTCTACAATCACGTGACACCTGTCACTAACGCCAAAACTGTCAAACTATGCTCTAAAGTTGCAAAAATCAGTGTTGTAGGAACGTTTTCTTGCAGTATTTGATATAAAACGTGTTTCTGAGAATTGTGACAGTTATTTTGCCAATTGTCACGTGACCGTCTAACTAAATAGTGTTCTACAATCAAGTGACAACTGTCACTAACGTCAAAACTGTCAAACTATGCTCAAAAGTTGAAAAAATTTGAGTTTAGGGACGTTTTCTTGCTGTATTTGATAATAAAACGTATTTTTGAGATTTATGGCAGTTATTTTGACAATTGTCACGTGACCGTTGAGCTAAATAGTGTTCTAATCACGTAACAACTGTCATTAACGTCAAAACTGTCAAACTATGCTCTAAAGTTGCAAAAATCAGAGTTTAGGAACGTTTTCTTGCAGTATTTGATAATAAAACGTAGTTTTAAGATTTATGACAGTTATTTTGACAATTGTCACGTGGCCGTCTAGCTAAATAGTGTTCTACAATCACGTGACAACTGTCATTAACGTCAAAAGTGTCAAACCATGTTCTAAAGTTGCAAAAATCTTGGTTTAGAAACGTTTTCTTGCAGTATTTGGTATAAAACGTGTTTCTGAGATTCATGAGAGTTATTTTGACAACTGTCACGTGGTCATCTAAGTAAATAGTATTCTACAATCACGTGACAATTGTTATTAAGGTCAAAACTGTCAAAATATGCTCTAAAGTTGCAAAAATCAGGGTTTAGAAACGTTTTCTTTTAGTATTCGATATAAAGTGTGTTTTTGAGATTTATGGTTTTGACAATGGTCACGTGACTGTTTAGCTAAATTATCCTTTAAAACCACGTGATCTAACGATTATTATTAAAAAAATGAAAAATCTGTATTTTTAAAGTACGGTAATTATATTATTTATAGCAAGAATCAATGATTATGTAAAATGAATGAATTTGTTTGGATCTACCGTTTTTTGACTGATTATTCTATCGACATTAAATATTTTGACTTGGCAACATTGCCAATAATAACAAACAGAGACGGTGTGAACTCAGCAGGAGTAGGAGTTCATTCTGGTCTGGTCTAAAGCCTGATCGTCATTGTTCTTAAAAAAATCTATATGATAATAAGTAATATAATATGATGAATGTCTGAACTGCCCCAATCTATTCAACACATCTACCCCGAAAAAAAAATACGTTTGGCAACACTGATAGAATTAGCTCCAAAGAAAACAAAACATCACATCATTGTCAAAAATTCTGCTCAAGGAGCTCTAAAAAACATGCAATAAAAATTTAAACAGACTGTACTTGTATTAAGAAAATTTTGATATTTTATAGCTTCATGGAAAGAGAGAGATTTTCATGTTTGTGATAGATTGAAATATTCTCAAAATTAACACGTCACGACTGTTCAATTTCTACTCATGGACCTATAAACAAGCATTAAATATGATTTGTACTGCCTTTAAGCAATGTTTTATAGTTTTATAGCTCTATGGACTTGTATTTTACAGTTACAAATTGAAATCTATACACAATAGACAGTTACACGTCACAACAGCCAAAAAACCACTCATGAAACTAAAAAATTATAATACTAAATATTTATTTGATTTACATTGATTGTATTGGATTTAAATAAGTTTTGTAGTTTTATAGCTTCTTGGAGTGAGAGTTTCCAAGTTTATGACAAAGTGAAATAAGATTCAAATAAACAGATACAGAATAAAATATAAAAAATCACCTTGTACAAGCTTGTTTCCATAATGGTAACTACTGGTATTGTGTTCCACACACACAGACAACCCCTAAAATGGAACAAATCCACCCTCCATGACACACAAAAACTGTACAAATCGTCTTATCGTGAATCTACCCTACTTAAACTAGCGTTTGTTTCGAAATTTCCTGCCTTTTATGCAGTAGACGAACATAGAATTGCAGGCCAGGCACAATAACCAGAAAACGAGGTCGGCAACGGAGAGCTTTGCAGGTTTTATTCAGTTTAAGATTTGAAATTCAATTTCGCGTTTTGACCTAGATAAACTGTGGAACGATGCTGATTTGACGACCGACAAGTCAAGGTGAGATGGTAAGAATGGTAAGTCTGAACAGTGAAATGAGATTTGGAAATGTTCTAGTGTTTGCGGAACAAATTTGTGTGCTTTTCCTTTGAATTTTTATGATTGCCAGAGTTGTATTGTTTTTAACCGGGCCAAATCCATCAAAAGTTAAATATAATAGTTGGTTATGTAACCAGTTAGGAAAAGTTTGATTTCATGTAATGAACATTCTAAAAATGACGAGTTATACGTGAAAACCAATAAATATATGAATTGTACAAGTTTACGTACATTTTTCAGGATACTACTATCAAAAGTTCAGTCACCCGTAGTATACAGGGCGTAACAAAAATATAATGCACTTTTTAAATGTCTATGCTATCTTTTGCTTAAACCGTTATTGAGTCATTCAGCGTAAAATAATAGAGTTACTATAATTACAAAATTGTTAAACAAAGTCGAATTAAATAACAATGACAACTATTGTGTTTGACAATTGACATTTCGGTAATTATGTCATCAAAATAGACTATTAAAGCAACAATACTTTAACATTGCAAACAATGTCAATGTTAAAATGATCATTTTTTGTCAAAACATCAATTTTTATTTCTTTAAATTTGACAACTTTTGACAGACAAGGAATAACAGTTTTTGACAATTTTTATTTATTGTTGAACCAGGCGAGTTTTGGCAGCGTTGTCAAACCGTACCCACTATCAATAAAAAAATAGTTTATTAATATTTAAATTAAGTCAATACTCAATATTTATCAATACTAATTATTTTTTTAACGTTTTGAATTTGAAAAATGGCTGCAAATAGTACGATAACTCGATACAGGCCTCTGAAACATTCTAATAGGCATTTCAAAGTGCCAGAAAATTCTAATAGTGATTGGAATGTGGCAGAAGTTATTAAAACTTATTAAAAATTTATTAACTCTGCCAGAAGCCTCTATTATAGACATTTTAAAAGTGCCAGAGGCTCCTAAAACATTCTAATAGACATTTCAAATTGCCAGAAGCTTCTAGCAGATATTTTAAATATGCCAGAGTCCTTTGAAACATTCTAATGGATATCTCAACGAGCTAGAAGGTTCTAATAGTGATTTGAATGTGGCAGAGGTCATTAAAACTTATTAAAAATTTATTAAATCTGCCAGAAGCCTCTAACAGACATTTTAAATGCGCCAGAGGCCTCTAAAACATTCTAATAGACATTTCAAATTGCCAGAAGCCTCTAGCAAATATTTTAAATATGCCAGCCATTAAAACTTATTAAAAATTTATTAAATCTGCCAGAAGCCTCTAACAGACATTTTAAATGCGCCAGAGGCCTCTAAAACATTCTAATAGACATTTCAAATTGCCAGAAGCCTCTAGCAAATATTTTAAATATGCCAGAGTCCTTTGAAACATTCTAATGGATATCTCAACGAGCTAGAAGGTTCTAATAGTGATTTGAATGTGGCAGAGGTCATTAAAACTTATTAAAAATGTATTAAATCTGCCAGAAGCTTCTAGCAGACATTTTAAATGTGTCAGAGGCCTCTGAAACATTCTAATGGATATCTCAACGTGCCAGAAGGTTCTAATAGTGATTTGAATGTGGCAGCAGCCATTAAAACTTATTACAAATTTATTAAATCTGCCAGAAACCTCTAGCAGATATTTTAAATGTGCCAGAGGCCCCTAAAACATTCTAATGGACATTTAAAATTTGCCAGAAGCCTCTAGAAGATATTTTAAATATGCCAGATGTCTCTGAAACATTCTAATGGATATCTCAACGTGCCAGAAGATTCTAATAGTAATTTGAATGTGGCAGAGGCCAATAAAACTTATTAATTTTTTTTTAAATGTGCCAGAAGCCTCTAGCAGACATTTTAAATGTGTCAGAGGCTTCTGAAACATTCTAATGGATATCTCAACATGCCAGAAGGTTCTAATAGTGATTTGAATGTGGCAGCAGCCATTAAAACTTATTACAAATTTATTAAATCTGCCAGAAACCTCCAGCAGATATTTTAAATGTGCCAGAGGCCCCTAAAACATTCTAATGGACATTTCAAATTGCCAGAAGCCTCCAGAAGATATTTTAAATATGCCAGATGTCTCTGAAACATTCTAATGGATATCTCAACGTGCCAGAAGGTTCTAATAGTGATTTGAATGTGGCAGAAGCCATTAAAACTTATTAAAAATTTATTAAAACTGCCACAAGCCTCTAGCAGACATTTTAATAGTGCCACCTCCTAAAACATTCTAATGGATATCTCAACGTGCCAGAAGGTTCTAATAGTGATTTGAATGTGGCAGAAGCCATTAAAACTTATTAAAAATTTATTAAAACTGCCAGAAGCCTCTAGCAGACATTTTAATAGTGCCACGGGCTCCTAAAACATTCTAATGGATATCTCAACGTGCCAGAAGGTTCTAATAGTGATTTGAATGTGACAGAGGCCATTAAAACTGCCAGAAGCATCTAGCAGACATTTAAAATTGGGGAGGAGGGTCAATAATTCCGTTTCTACAAAACAATGATAATTTGAGAACTTTTACGCAAAATCTCTCTGTAACGTCATTTTGCATCAAAGCTCAGTTAAATAGCTAATGGATTATTAAGATGTGGTTTTGGGTGAAAGTTCCCTGAACACGAGATAGATAATAGTTCTTATATTAACTCTGAGGAGCAAAGTTTTAGTATAATTAGGTCGTAAAGCATGAATTTCCGCAGAAAATCGAATACAAACTCCAAGCTTAAACTTGATTTTCTATCAAAAATGTATGTAATACACTAAAAGTAATAGACTAACTTTTTTCTCTCTATCTAATAACTAGGACTTCCGATTTAATAAACCAACCAATGAGACTTGAAATATGACATAATTTTAACTTGTCAACCGTGTTTATCTCACTAATTCAGTAAATGAGTCACAATTTAATAAATTTGGCATCAAAATCATTATTTTAATTAAATTGCAAATTTTTTAACTTTATTATCCACGGCGTTTTCCATGTTTAAATTGCTATTTTAAAACGAACGAAACAAAATAGATTTTGACATTTATTTATGCACTTTTACGCTAATTGGACTCTAGCTGCAAGTTATGCAACAACTGATTAATTATAGGGATTAATAACTAAAGTGCAGCTTAACTTATGAAACTCGTCTCCCTCATCGATCTGTAATATTATACCTATTTTCTTGGTAATTGATTAACCTTTTCGCGACCACTTTAATAGCAATTTTTTGGTTGTCAAAATACTATTGGGACCCAAACAATGTTCTCAAAAGTCTGCTGGTTAACTAAACAGTTAATTCAATTGGACTTCCACACGTAATAGATGGAAAATTAATTCAGGTCAATGTTTTTTACTTCTTTTGAATGTAAACTTGACCATTTAAATTTGTCTTGATGGCGTTTTTGACAGTACGGATGGGACTAATAAGTTCTAGTTCAAAAAACTGTTGGGACACTTATAGGGTGTCCCATAATCCCATTAAATTTTCTTTTGAGACTGATTTTCACTTTGCAAATGATATTAGCCACATATTATAGCAATTTTAATTTGTTCTATATAAAAATAAACATTTTTGTATAACGGATTTCTAGAAATTTTACTTTTTGTAAATAATAAATGCAACCAAACTTTGACATCTAATGTGAATTAATTTAGTTTTTTGTGCTTATTTGCTGCTATTTTTTGTATGGCTTGTATAGTTTAATTTACAGCTATATTGAGATATTGAATGCTTCTGAGAGACAAAAACAATTTACAAATTTAAACTGACCAAATAATTTCCAAATGCTTCAAAGTAGTCGAAAAAAAATTAAAGACATTTCAAAACACTATAGAAGCTCCAAAATGCCTTGCAAAAGCTTACAAAACAGCCTAGAAGCTTCCAAAAGCTTTTCAACTTATCTACAGAAACTCTCAAAAGATTTCAAGACAGTCTAAAAGTTTCTGTATGCTTCTAGAGCAGTTTAACAGCTTCTAAAAGAGAATCGTCTACAAGGTTTCAAATGCCTTAAATGCAGTTTAGAACCTTGAATGCCCTTTAAACTGTCCAAATGCTCCTAAAGTAGTGTAGAAAGGTTTTAAAACACTACAGAAACCCCAAAATGCTTCTCAAGCAGTCGAAAACCTTCCAAAAGCTTTTCAAACAGTCCAAAAGGCTTCCAAATGATCTTCAACTAGTCTAGAAGCTCTCAAAAAATTTCAAGGCAGTCTAAAAGCTTCCGTATGCTTCTAAAGCAGTTTAAAAGCTTCCATAAGTTTCTAGAACCCTCTATAAGTTTTCAAATGCTTTAAAAGCAGTCCAAAACCTTCAATGCTTTTAAACTCTCCAGAAACCTTCCTAATGCTCCTAAAGTAGTCAAAAAAGATTTCAAAATACCACAGAAACTCTTCAAAGCTTCTCTTCTCAAGCTTTTAAAACAGTCTAGAAACTCTCAAAACATTTCAAGACAGTCTAAAAGTTTCAGTATGCTTTTAGAACAGTTTTAAAGCTTCCAAAAGTTTCTAGAACCGTCTACAAGGTTTCAAATGCCTTAAAAGCAGTCCAGAACCTTCAATGCTCCTCAAAGTAGTCTAAAAAGATTTGAAAACACTACAGAAACTCCAAAATGTTTCTAAAACAGCCGGAAACCTTTCAAAGCAATCTAGAAGCTTCCAAAAGCTTTCAGAACAGTCTAAAAGATTCCAAATGCTATTAAACTAGTCTAGAAGTTTCCAAAAAATTTTAGAACCGTCTAAGAATTTCCAAAAGGTTTTAAAACACTACGAGAACTCCAAAATGCTTCTCAAGCAGTCGAAAGTCTTCCAAAACGGCCTGAAAGATTTCAAATGCTCTTCAACTAGTCTAGAAGCTCCCAAAAGGTATCAAAACATTCTAGAAGCTTCCAAAAAAATTCTAAATCTGTCTAAGAATTTCCAAATTTCTCTAAAGCATTCCAGAACCCTCAATATGCTCTTTAAACTGTTCAAAAACCTTCCAAATGCTCCTTAAGTAGTTCAAAAAATTTTGAAAGTTTTCAAAACAGTCAAAAAAGATTCCTTGACTGAAAAAAGTACAAAAATTGCATCTCTGAAAGAGTTTTGTTCTTTTTTTACAGCTTTTTTACAGATTTGTATGCTTTTTTGAGGAAAATAGTTTTGCTTTTTAAGCGCTTTTTCACGATTTTAGTGCCTTTTAATCCGGACTTTACATATAACGTTTGAAAGGATTACAAAGTGTTAATTTTAGCATTTTTGTGATTTTCATTTTTGTTTCTCTGTCAGTTACACGGTTTTCCTATGATCGGTTTTTCTTCTACCACACTTTTTTTGTTTGTATGTCGTATTTTTCGCTCAACACTAAGTTGTCCAATATTCCACACAAAAATAAATGTTTTATACAAAAATACTATTTTAGTTATTGTTTAATGACAGCCAATATTTAAGCACGAGTTTGAAAGAAAATTCCTCTTAATAAAGGAGCTTAAATTTTTTCATTTAGTCTAGCAAACAAGTGTATTTATAACGCCCACGAGCCGCATTTAATCACACTGGTTACGTTTAAGGGTGTTGCGCCGATGAGAAAAGGGCAAACAAAACCGTAACAAATGATTAAAACGGAGCTTAATTTATATTTGTCGATCAATCGAACTCAAAAACGTGCCAACGCGGTTCATTATAAATTATCGGCACGTTTTTGACACCCAATTAAATTTCGTGCCGGGGATAATATTGCGCCATTTCGGTCGGCCGCAAGGCCGAAAGAGTCTAGACTATTAAGTTTAAGTTTAAAACGTAGTTTCCCAAAAAAATACATTAAAAGAAGAATCGTGCACAATAAATTTGAACCCTTGAGGCAGTTTGATAAATCCAGGATTTGAATTGTGAAATAAAACGTGTTTTTTTCTATGACTGGTCAATAATATGCTTATTACTCACTAGTTTTGAATGTAACGTTTGTGAACGTTTGCTTCTTCATTTGTCAATAGTGTTATTCTTAAACATATTGATTTTCTTTTCTGTTACATTATTACGTCGTATACAAATGACATTTGGCTGTCTGTTACAGCTTTGTCTTTTGTTCTGCTCTAAACCTGGAAACTGTAAAATTCTGCATTCTTGTTTTTCGCAGTTCCTACCAAATGGCGAACATTCCACCCTAATGAAAATAAGAGGTACAAAGTAACAAAACATACTTAAAAAGTAACAAAATCAGTGTGACTTCAATTAACTTTGATTTTTGCTTTGGCTGTCAAATTGTCCGGTACCAAACCGAACAATAGCAGGTGATGGAAATTGTCATGTTGACAGCAGACAGCAGACTTTATCACAGTTGTAGAAAAAGTATAGTATTCTACACGCATGTAATGGCTATTACTCACTCGATAATTTACGGCACTCGTCTTCGGCTCGTGTACTTCGCCCTCGTGAAAAATAGCTATCATTACACGCTCGTTGAATAATATACTATAACTGCCTATTACATTTGAAAAAATCTCAAAACTGAAACACAGCGTTTTTAAGCAACTTTGATGTTATTTTCAATATGTCAATTATGAAATATTTGTTCTACACTCTGTTTGTCGTAAAAGAGCAGATTTGCATAAAAGAAATTTTAGGTTTTTGCATGCACTATCCACTTTAGCTTTGTTCACTTCACTCTTTAGATTCAAAGTATGATAAGTAAAGAAATTTCATAATTTTTCTTCTGAAAATTGATAGCACAAATGATTGGAGAATTGAGTCTGTTCAAAGTAGCTTTATCTGTTACAAACACTACAAATTTATGTTCTTTTAAACGGTCTTAACACCCCCTAAAGTATTTACTCTGAAACCGATTGAAAATTTGATTTCATGAACAGAAAAACCGAAAATATTGTCGTAATCGTCTGTCTGTAATACACATGGAACTTGCAAGCATTAAAGACGTGTATCTTGCTACAAAAACCACCCTGTATAACCCTTAGACACGTGTTTTAATAACCCTTTATCCAGAACAGGACAGTATGCTTTTCAAATTGTAGCAATTTCAAGCACAAATTCCAGCTGTCAATTTCAGCATTTTTTCTGAGTTATAAATGTCAATTTCAACATTTTAAAGCAATTTTACGTATCAATTTCAGCATTTTTAAGTGTCGATTCCAGCACTTGTGCAGTTAATCTTACGTTATCTTGTTATACTACTTAAGTATATTTCGAAAATTCCTCTCCTCAATCGCTCTAATTTCTAATTGGATTCTATTACACGTCCTAAGCTTGTTCACCTGCTTTTACACATTGCAATCTCCAGTTAAACCGGTAAATGTAATTAAATTACAGTAACATTCTCAGAATAACACTTACTCAATTTACAATCGTACTCAAATAGGAAATATTTTGTTTTTATTCCACTGAGAGCTTGATATTTTTACCTTCTATCAAAATTTGAATAAACTCTGCTTTTTGTGTTAAATATTATTGGTTTTCTTGCAAAAAAGAGAAAAACTTACTGAATTAAGTCACAAAACAATGAAATCATCGTATGTGTCAATGTTTTTTGTAAAAAGTGCATTTTGTCAAATAATTGGGGTTTCGGTTATAATAATATTTGTATAACTTAATTTTCTATGCATATGCACTTTGTTTTTGGGTTTTTAGGTTAATTGCTCAACTACATTCACTCACCTGTGCGGTAAACGAAGGCGCACCCAAAACTGGTTAACCAATATGGCGACTTCCGTCGCTTATCGATCTTACATTAAAAAACTTTCTATTAATAATTCACAGGTTTATAAAAATCTGTTGACTCTACATTATCACAATGATAAACTCTACCCAGTTCACTCTATCAGTCAAATGGTCAACAAAATAATAGCGATGAGCCTCGAAGCACAGATCAACATAAACAGGGTCAAAATTAGCATAACAGGATTGTCGTAACATCGAACATCCCACGGGTATAAATAGGAAAGCTTTCCGATAGTTTGTTGTCCTATTTGAATGCATGTTGTACGGGGTCATGGTTGCATATTATTCTATTTTAGGCCCAACTAGGATTCGAATTTATGAAACAAACATACGCACCCCAACAGAGCCTCATCAAAATGTCAAATATTATGTTCTCAAATTGCAGTTTCATAAATAATACAAAACATACAAATTACTGTTTATACTGGAATACCAAGTGAAAATGGCTGTCATACAATCTAGGTATATTAATTAAATTTAGTTTACCTAGTTATTGCTTGTTGACCAATACCAAAAAACTGTAAAAAGGAAAGTTGTAGAGAATTTCATTATCTACAAGATTGCATTAGAGGAGATATTAAGGCACTAAAGTGCTTAGAGATCTAGTTCCAAATTCAACCAACCATATCTCCGTTATAGAAGAGAGAGAGAAAAGATGTAGAAGAGAAATATGTAGGAAATTTCATTATCTACGAAGTTGTATTAGAGCAATTTTGCTGTAGGTGACCGTCCGTAGAAGATACTTGCCAAAAACTGTCTTAAGGCACTAAATTGCTTAGAGAAAACTAGTTCCAAATTCAACCAACCATATCTCCGTTATTTTAAAAAGTATCAAAAATCTGTAAAAGAGAAATATGTAGGGAATTTCATTATCTACAAAGTTGTATTAGAGCAATTTTGCTGTAGGTGACCGTCCGTAGAAGATACTTGCCAAAAACTGTCTTAAGGCACTAAATTGCTTAGAGAAAACTAGTTCCAAATTCAACCAACCATATCTCCGTTATTTTAAAAAGTATCAAAAATCTGTAAAAGAGAAATATGTAGGGAATTTCATTATCTACAAAGTTGTATTAGAGCAATTTTGCTGTAGGTGGCCGTCCGTAGAAGATACTTGCCAAAAACTGTCTTAAGGCACTAAATTGCTTAAAGAAAACTAGTACCAAATTCAACCTACCATATATCCGTTATTTTAAATTAAAAAGTATCAAAAATCTGTAAAAGAGAAATATGTAGGGAATTTCATTATCTACAAAGTTGTATTAGAGCAATTTTGCTGTAGGTGGCCGTCCGTAGAAGATACTTGCCAAAAACTGTCTTAAGGCACTAAATTGCTTAGAGAAAACTAGTTCCAAATTCAACCTACCATATATCCGTTATTTTAAATTAAAAAGTATCAAAAATCTGTAAAAGAGAAATATGTAGGAAATTTCATAGAAGATAGTTGCCAAAAACTGTCTTAAGGCACTAAATTGCTTAGAGAAAACTAGTTCCAAATTCAACCAACCATATCTCCGTTATTTTAAAAAGTATCAAAAATCTGTAAAAGAGAAATATGTAGGGAATTTCATTATCTACAAAACTGTATTAGAGCAATTTTGCTGTAGGTGGCCGTGCGTAGAAGATACTTGCCAAAAACTGACTTAAGGCACTAAATTGCTTAGAGAAAACTAATTCCAAATTCGACCTACCATATATCCGTTATTTTAAATTAAAAAGTATCAAAAATCTGTAAAAGAGAAATATGTAGGGAATTTCATTATCTACAAAATTGTATTAGAGCAATTTTGCTGTAGGTGACCGTCCGTAGAAGATACTTGCCAAAAACTGTCTTAAGGCACTAAATTGCTTAGAGAAAACTAGTTCCAAATTCAACCAACCATATCTCCGTTATTTTAAAAAGTATCAAAAATCTGTAAAAGAGAAATATGTAGGAAATTTCATTATCTACAAGATTGTATTAGAGCAATTTTGCTGTAGGTGACTGTCCGAAGAAGATACTTGCCAAAAACTGTCTTAAGGCACTAAATTGCTTAGAGAAAACTAGTTCCAAATTCAACCAACCATATCTCCGTTATTTTAAAAAGTATCAAAAATCTGTAAAAGAGAAATATGTAGGGAATTTCATTATCTACAAAATTGTTTTAGAGCAATTTTGCTGTAGGTGACCGACCGTCCGTAGAAGATACTTGCCAAAAACTGTCTTAAGGCACTAAATTGCTTAGAGAAAACTAGTTCCAAATTCAACCAACCATATCTCCGTTATTTTAAAAAGTATCAAAAATCTGTAAAAGAGAAATATGTAGGGAATTTCATTATCTACAAAATTGTATTAGAGCAATTTTGCTGTAGGTGGCCGTCCGTAGAAGATACTTGCCAAAAACTGTCTTAAGGCACTAAATTGCTTAGAGAAAACTAGTTCCAAATTCAACCAACCATATATCCGTTATTTTAAATTAAAAAGTATCAAAAATCTGTAAAAGAGAAATATGTAGGGAATTTCATTATCTACAAGATTGTATTAGAGCAATTTTGCTGTAGGTGACTGTCCGTAGAAGATACTTGCCAAAAACTGTCTTAAGGCACTAAATTGCTTAGAGAAAACTAGTTCCAAATTCAACCAACCATATATCCGTTATTGTATTAGAGCAATTTTGCTTAAAAAGTATCAAAAATCTGTAAAAGAGAAATATGTAGGGAATTTCATTATCTACAAAATTGTATTAGAGCAATTTTGCTGTAGGTGACCGTCCGTAGAAGATACTTGCCAAAAACTGTCTTAAGGCACTAAATTGCTTAGAGAAAACTAGTTCCAAATTCAACCAACCATATCTCCGTTATTTTCATTAAAAGTTGTATCAAAAATCTGTAAAAGATAGAAATATGTAGAGGTACCAAATTTCATTATCCGTTATTTTAAATTAAAAAGTACAAAATCTTGTATTAGAGCAATTTTGCTGTAGGTGACCGTCCGAAGAAGATACTTGCCAAAAACTGTCTTAAGGCACTAAATTGCTTAGAGAAAACTAGTTCCAAATTCAACCAACCATATCTCCGTTATTTTAAAAAGTATCAAAAATCTGTAAAAGAGATTTATGTAGGAAATTTCATTATCTACAAAATTGTATTAGAGCAATTTTGCTGTAGGTGGCCGTCCGAAGAAGATACTTGCCAAAAACTGTCTTAAGGCACTAAATTATAGAGAAAACTAGTTTCAAATTCAAAAAACGGTAAAAGGGAAAGGTGTAAGGGATTTCATTATATTACATTTAATTAAAAACTACCTCTTCTGTTTTTTTTTTGACAGTAAGTAGTGTTTTTGCCTACTTATGCCCCTACACTTTTAAGTACAAAAATGTGACAGTCAAAGTAATCTTTGTAAGTTTTGGCTGGACTTTTTAAGCAAAGTTTTAAATTCCAAACAGGTTGCAACTGTAAAATTAACTTTGTATTTAAATCCGACCTAATTTTATCTGGATTAAAATTTGCTTGATATTTCACCATATTTTGAGTCCAATTTCCTTTTACGGATATGATAAACGATAAACGAAACGTAACGATCCACGCCGCTGGTTCAATTTACTTTTAAAACCGCACACGATTCTATTGTTTATGTACACTCGAAACATGTTTCAAACTGAATTTAAAGCAAAATCGAATTATCAATTAACACTCACGAATTGATTACGGACATTTAGTGTGGTTTTTTAAATGGTTTTTTTAGTTTATCGCGTTCTATTAAACACCGCACTGTATTCATTTATTCATCAGAACGTGTACGTTTTCTATTATACGGAGGTTTTTCAATGTGATGATGAAAAGTGGAAAATGGGAGTCTTTTGTACTAGCTTTTCCGTGTATTCTAGTGCTTATTAGTTCTTTTTTGCCTCGCTTTTGGCATTTATGCATAATTTTCAAATTTTCAACTAAACTACTATTATTTAACTATATTATATTGTACAGGGTCTTCACTGGGGACTGACCAACCCCCCTTTTTGTGCTTTCTGGTATGTAATTAAAAAAACTGAAATAGCCTATTAATGTAGTTTAAAAAGTTGAATTCAAAAATGACCACCAAATGTTTTTTGATTTTTTTTTGTATTACTAAAATTATTATTATTTCTAAATATTTCATTTTAGTTCGTTGTAAAATTGTAAAACTTGTCTTATATTCTACCTTCATTTATTTATGGCTAAGTTTGCAGAGTTATAATAACAGTAATTCCAGAGTAATAATAATTAATGAATGGTCCTCTCTATAATTTTTTTTATCAATATACAGGGTTTGTCAAANNATGTNTAGANCTCNCNNANNTAGCNANAAGCGTAANTNNCGTGAAGNNAGNTANCGGATNNATANANCAGCNTNAAGGTCTCACCATTTNGTTNNTGAANGAACGTGANAGCGTANCTTNTNANCANTGGGACNTGGGTTAGCATNNGGNGNNCACCTCGANGNACCTCNGCNTTANTTTGTGGTGGAAGCATGAGNGTNNACCAGTAGACGGCTCAGGGCGNTAANCCCTAGTNGTAATATANCGCATNACTNNAGAGCTGTCGTGNNNGTAGCACCCTGGTTAANNNTACTGCTCAACTNTNGGCCTGNCNTACAANNAAAGAGTACGGAGAAGTCTCTGTCAGNGANAGAGGGANNCANNCATTTAATNGCTNCANAGTGGAGCNTCCCNGCNCANTCCNTACAAAGGTTTACNGCCNTAAGACGGNNNNTAGCGACGAAGCGTAGCTTCCAAGTTCNTNGGNNCTATCNGTATCATNGGNTNANANCAATNATCAAGAAATCCTGGAAGGATTGCGGGTAAAACGAAGAGCACTACGAGACCATTCTAACCCATTTGAGTTTCCTGAAACGCAGGTTCGCAAGCATTATCGTCTAAGCAGAGATTTAACCCGAAATCTCATTGAGGAGCTAACACCTCATTTAAATATGGGCAGAAGGAGCACAAAGATTTTGATACCAGCCAGAATATTTGCCGCTCTTAGTTTCTTTGCACAAGGATCTTAACAAAGAAGTGTTGGGAATGAAGCACATGTTGCATTGGCCCAACAAACTATGAGTAGGGTACTTGATGAAATTTGTCAAGCAATTGAAATCATTGCCCCCCGATGGGTGAAATTTCCAACAAGTCCTGAAGAGAAGGAACAGAAAAAGTTAAATTTCATGAGAGCATTTGAGTTTCCTGGGGTTTTAGGATGTGTTGATGGAACCCACATAGCCATAACGCAGCCATTCCATGATGAACATCTTTATTTCAACAGAAAAGGATTTTACTCAAAAAATGTACAAATTATTTGTGACTCTGATTTGTTCATTTTAAATGTGAATGCCAATTTTGGAGGGGCTTTTGGATGATGCTTTCATTTGGCGAAACTCTGCAGTCGAAACTCAAATGGAACAGAGTTTTAGGGCAGGTGACAGAACTAGTTGGTGGTTAGGAGATAGTGGTTATCCTCAGGAGCCTTGGCTCATGACACCCATAAGAGGTGCTCCAGAAGATAGTCCTGAAAGTCGGTACACACGGGCTCTAACAAGAACTAGGAATTGTGTGGAAAAATGTATAGGTATGAATATTTACTAGTTTATTATGAGTAACTAACTATATGATACCTCAGTTCTATAGTGTAACAAGTCGAAAATGACAAAAACAGATTTGGAACATGATAACAATAATGTATTTTTTGTACTATTATACTTCCATTCCTACCATCTTCTGTACAAATTAACAATTTTTACCATATTGAAATTGGTGGAAAGTTATATTAGAAACATCATGACTTCAATAACTAAAATTTGATATTTTTGGACTTGTTACACTACAGAACTAAGATATCAATAATATGATATATTACACTCTTGTATGTACTATAAAAAAACTTTTTCGTAGGTGTCTTAAAGATGAGGTTTCGCTGTATATTGAAAGACAGAGTATTGAAGTATCAACCCCACAAAGCAGGGCAAATCATAAATGCCACTTGTGTTTTGCATAACATGTGCATTAGAGGATATTTGCCTTTGAGGAAGCTGAGATCATCCCTCCAGAAGAAGTTGACCAACAACTACAAAACAATGATTTAGTTGCAAGAAATGACCAAAGAAGAGAGGAATTGATTCACCAATATTTTAATTAATATTTCATATAACATTAACTGATAACTGTTAAGTGCTTTAATTTTATTACATAAGTACTTGTTTATAGACCATATATTATTCAAGTGTAAATAAAAAGAAAAATATATAAATCCATCATTTTTATTATTAAAAACATGAAACAAACCAAAAATTAATTCTTCATAAATTTTTCATACCCATAGCATTGAAATAAAAATCAGTAAATGGAGTCATAACATTTGAGCAATCTTTAATAACTAGTTTTTAACAAATAAATATAAACCAGCTTCAACATTTCTAATACCTTAAAAATATTAAACTTTAAACTCATCACAGAAAAACAACAACAGGAACATCACTTAAATTCACTAATTAAGAGTACATCTAACTAAGAAATCACAGCAATTTCAGTCTTAATGAGACTACTTTTATAGCAGTAATCTTCATAAAAAATATAAAAGAAAAAACCTGAGTAGCCCTAACAATTAATGATCAAAAACTAAAAAAGGTAAATTCTAAAGTCACAAAAAAAATAAATAATTAGGGCTGTACTTGATTAGGGCGCAACTGATCGAAGACGCGAACCGACCACGATAGGTCCGGTCAGAACCTTCGGAAAGGTGACATTCCTTAAAGGTATTTTTTATTGTCGATCCGAGGCACGATCGAGCAAACAAAGTGAGACGTTCGAAAAACGGTAAATTGACAAAATATTACTGATAAATATTGCGATAAAAAGGATTGTTAATTAGCACTGACAACATTATGAAACTATGATTGGATTGAATGATACAGCTAAAAACAACAACTTGGACGAACACACAAAGTGGACGGACCATTTCCGCCCCCTCAAAGTGGAGAAACTAGGACTCTAACGGCAACGGACAGACCTTAACAGCCGGTCGTTTAAAAACACCATTAACAGTGCGTAACGTTACCACACGGACAACTCCATCCTTACCCGGGTGTACGTGTATGATGCGAGCTAAGGGCCACTCTAAGGGAGGGACGTTGTCCTGCTTGATGACTAAGTTCCCAGGTTCAAGTGCACGAGACGTGGAGTGCCATTTAGTACGTTGGTGCAGCGTGTGCAAGTATTCGCGAGACCAACGGGACCACAAATGCTGTTGCATTTGGGTGAGCAACTGCCAACGAGACAGGCGATTGGAGGGAACCAGCGTAATATCGGGTTCCGGCGGTGCGTTAAGCGATTCCAAAGTCAAGAAATGACCTGGAGTTAAAGCTTCGAGATCATTAGGATCAGAACTAATCGCCGTCAGTGGCCGTGAATTGACAATAGCTTCAGTGCGGGTCAATAAAGTATAAAGTTCTTCATATGTAAGGACGCATTTGCCTACTACGCGAATTAAGTGAGTTTTGACAGATTTAATATTGGACTCCCACAAACCTCCAAAGTGAGGTGAAGAAGGAGGATTAAAATGCCAATTAATAGTCTCGCGTTTGGCCGCAGAAGAGGCAAAGTCCATGAGCATTTTGTTCGCCTTGACAAAATTAGTCCCGCAATCGCTGTACACATCGGTACAGCGTCCACGGCGACTGACAAAGCGTTGGAAAGCGGCTATAAACGCGGATGCTGACAGATCTGAGACCAGTTTAAGGTGAATGGCTTTAATTGTCAAACACACGAAGAGGCAGAGATAAGCTTTGGTGGTACGAGTACCACGACCTTTGGACATCGTAATGTGAAATGGACCGGCAAAATCGATTCCCACATAAAGAAATGGTTTCACTTGGGAAACGCGCGACGAAGGTAAAGGACTCAGTGGGTAAAGTCGCAATGGGTTGCGTTTTCCAACAACGAACGCACTGTGATAGAACTCGTCGAATGATTCGTTTAGCCGACAGTATCCAAAACTGTTGCAGCACTAAAAAATGTACAGTTTGAATTCCTGCGTGAAGATAGTGTAGATGCAATGACTTAATTAGCAACCTCGTAAAGTGATGATGAGACGGCAGCAAAATGGGAAATTTTCGATTATAAGAAATAGGTGCGTACCGTAAACGACCTCCAACGCGTAACAAACCAGACTTGTCAATAAAAGGGTTCAATTTACGTAAACGCGGTGGTACCTGGTCACGTCGAACCGCGGCTATCTCGGAAACAAACGCGGTTTCTTGAACTCGTTTGGCAAAAATGAGCATGCAATGATGGTGTTCTTGAGTTGAGATAAAATCATTGGACTTGTCTGGTGATAGCTTACGAACGGCATTAACAAACCGTTTAACATAAACAAGGATGCGTATACACCTTGATAAAGAAGAATTCCTTTCGAGTAACGAGTCCAGAAAATTAGAAGAGAGAGTGCTGTGTAGGGTAACTTTTTTTTGCTCATCGAGCGTTTCCGAACATTCACCTGAAAGTGGAGAAAATGGAGAGGGAAAGTCATCCAGAGAAAGTACAGATGGAAACCACCAAGCTCTGCATTGTAACAATTCGTCCGGTAACAGGCCTCGCGACCCGAAATCAGCGGGATTATTACCAGAAGGCACATAAAACCAAGAAGAAGCGGGACATCTATCATGAATGTAAGACACACGGTTGGCCACAAACGTGTGCCACCGGTGCGGGGACGAATGAATCCAGTGAAGAGTGACTTTAGAGTCAGAATAACAGAAAACTTGAGAAATTGAGATTAAAGACGCTAAATGCAAAGGAGACAAGTTTAGCTGTTAACGCTGCTGTGCATAATTCAAGACGCGCCAGTGAAATTGTTTTTAATGGGGCGACTTTCGATTTGGCGGAGACAAAATGGACAGTAGGTTTTGAGACTTCAGAAAAACAGCGTAAATATAGAACACTGCAATAACCCTTTTCGCTTGCATCACCAAATGCATGAAGCTCAAACCGAATAGAGCCAGCAGGACAGAGTAAACGGGGTAGATTAAGTGAATTCAACAAGGGTACCTCGTCGACAAATCGTATCCAGAGACGAAGAATGTCATTCGGGACGGCGTCATCCCACGAAAGTTTTAAAGACCATATGCGCTGAATCAAATGCTTAAGAAGAAATGTGACTGGTGTCAGAATTCCAAGAGGATCGAAAATTTGAGCGAGGTGAGAGAGCAAGGTGCGTTTGGTGCAAAGATTGAGTGCGGGTATGTTGATGGAAAAGAAAAAAATATCGGAAGATGCGTTCCATCGAAGACCAAGAATCTTTAACGACGATTCGGAAACCGATTGTGAGCCTAAGCAAACGGCGGGGTCAAGTGCGGTATGTGAAGAAGGAAGGCGATTGAGCAGAGCTGGATTGTTGCTTGCCCACTTTCTAAGTTCGAATCCACCTCGTTGAAGAAGGCTGATTAAATCCTTTTGGAGCTGCAACGCGGCTTCCAAGGATGAACAGCCTGTGACTAGGTCGTCAACGTAAGTTGACGTGCGTAAAGTGTCAGCAGCAAGAGGGAAGCTTGATTCCTCTTCTTGAGCTAATTGAAGAATGGTGCGGAGTGCTAAAAACGGAGAACAGTTAAGTCCGTAAACCAAACGTTTAATGCGAAACTCACGAACTTGTTCATGTGGAGAAGACCGCCACAAGATGCGTTGATAATCTTGATGCTTGGGTGCGATAATAATTTGACGATACATTTTCTGTATGTCTGCGGAAAAAACAAATAAATGAGTGCGAAAGTTAAGCAAAATCGAAATTAAGTCAAGCTGCAGCTTTGGTCCTCGAAGCAAACAATCATTAAGAGAAGGTTGTCCGGGTACATGTGCAGCTCCGTTGAAAACAACACGCAGTTTAGTAGTTAAACTCTCGGGCTTGATCACACAATGGTGTGGCAAATAAAAACAATCACTCGTTCCAACTTCGGTAACTAGCTCCATGTGATCCAAATCCAGGTATTCGTTGATAAAGTCACGATATTGTTGATAGATAGGCGGGTTTTTACTGAGTCGGCGTTCTAAACTGTAAAATCGGAGTAGAGCAAGATTGCGAATTCTTGGAAAGGTTGGCATCGTATCGAGGAACGGAAGTTCGACTACAAATCTGCCAGTTTTCTCTCGCTTGTAGGTATCAAGAAAATGTTTTTCACATGCAAGGTCATCAGGAGAGTGGTGTGACACGCTTGGAACCTCTTCGACCTCCCAAAACCGGCTGATTTGGTTATCAAGTGTTTCAGAGGAATCAAAATTACAATGGAGCGAAGTTATTTGATGCGGTGCCTGATTACTAATGCGACCCATTAAAATGTAGCCAAGCACTGTGTTAATAGCAACCGGATGACCGGCCTGACCTTTCACCTGACCATCCAACAACAGTTGACCAAAGACATCTGCTCCTAACAAGACATCGATCGAACCGGGAGTTCCAAATTGCTCATCAGCAAGTCGCAGATTACTCAAATGCGGCCAGTTCGATCTTTGTAAAACAGATGTCGGTTGATCGTTACAAATTGTATCAATGGTGAGTTGAGGCTCTGGTTGTGCAAATGGTCTAAAAGTAAAAGTGACTCCCTGATTACAAGAGGCTGTCATAGGGCCTAATCCAGACAATTGAACTGGAGAAGATTCAGCATTCAAACCTAAACGACGAGCACATTTCAACGTAATGAATGAAATCATGCTTCCAGAATCCAGAAGGCACCGCACTGGTTGGAATGATCCACGACGATCACGGATTTGAATGCGAGCAGTTGAGAGAAGCACGCTAAAGCTTGCAGAGGTAAGACCGGCCTGCAAACTAGGGGGCTGAGAAGATGGCAAATCAAGTGCAGTGGATTGCCGGCCCAGTACAGATGATGTCGGAAAATGTAAAAGTGTGTGATGGCGCTGATTGCAACGGTGACAAGACGTGGAAGACTGACAAGACGAAAGAATATGCTGACGACTCAAACAGTAGATGCACATTTTCGAGGTCTTAACCGACTGATACCTGTCATAAGGTGATAAAGTCAAAAACTGCCTGCACTTATAGATTGCATGATCTGGTTTCTTACAAAAAGAACAACTGCGAATATTAGGATTAGCTTCAACGTGAAGAGACGTGGGTGCAGCTCGAGAGATGGGCTGCGGTGGTTTACGATTGGGTAAACTTTGAAGTCGCGGAAGGTTCACATTGTCTGAAGCCGTACAATTTTTTGCCAAAAACTCGCAAAGTACTTTGTAAGATGGCAGAGTGGTGGAATTGTCATATAAAAGTTCAAAACGAGTAACAATAGAATATCGAGGCGACTAAGAATCATTTGAACCAAAATAAAAGTCCCAATGTTGAGTTGGAAGGCCCAAATTGGTTAATGCGGCAAGATTCTCAGCAAAAGTGTCGAGTAAACTTCGTAATTCCGCAGGATTATCACTCTTAACCCGTGGCGCACTCTCGAGACTCTTCCATAAAGTTGTTGCAATTAATCGAACATTCTTAAAACGCTTACATAATGTTTCATAAGCGATGGTGTAATTGGAAGACGTAACCGGAAGATGCTGCACAATGGTAAGAGCGGTTCCCCGCAAAGTTGATAACAAATATGTAAACTTTTCGCAATCGGATAAGTTAGAATTGTCATGAATTAGCGCGTCATATAAATCAATGTAAGATTGAAAAACGGTAATATCACCCGAAAAAGTGGGCAGACCAATTTTGGGTAAATTATTGGAGGTAATATTACTGGGTGCAGCGCCAGATGTAGAGGCAGCTGCAGATACCATTGAAGGCAACCCGAAATGAACTGCTTTGATTTTATAATACATAAAATCGAAGTCCTTCCGAACCTTGTCTTCAATGTTAAAAGCCGATTCATCTGCCGATGAAATCAACGTTATGACGTTGTTATGCATGTCATAAAAGGCTTTGTGAATGTTCTCTACTGAGTGGTACATGCAACGAAAAACGTTAATTTCAACCTCCGTACCCTCAGAAGCTCGCTGAGCTCCATCATACACGTCGCGTAATTTTAAGTACTCTGTTTGCCGTAGAGCCTGATATTTTTTAAGTTTGTCAGCCATTGCCAAGGAAATCAATTAAATACCAAGTGACAAAGCTAAGCAAAAAACGTTAATCCAAAATAGGAATCAAAGAATATGGCAAATTAACAATTCACTACAATCCAGTTAATGGTATAAAACCACCAGTATTTGTTACTATTTTAAACCAGGCGTCAATGCACACTCAAATAAATGTTAAAATTAGGGTACAACAATAGATACACAAAAAAAAAGGTACAAAATAGATCAATCTCCAAACGTGTACCGTTCTATCTATCGGCACAAAAGGAATGCTAAGAATGCGTGCGTCCAAATCGTGCGTGAATCAAAGGTCAGTGCTAACCAAAAATATGTATTTTATTGAAATTATTTGTGTTTGCGAAATGAAATGAAAATATGATAAACTACAAAATGCATCTACAATTGAAGCCTTTTTAGAATTAAAACAAAACCAAATCGGAAAAGGCAAGGTCGAACTAAATAAGAATTGATGTTAATTTAATATAATGTACGCCCTAAATCCGGCTCGACGGATCAAAAAAATGTTGTGCTTTGGCTTATTAGTTAGTTAACTTTGTTTTCTCGGCTCGTGAGAGAGATTAGTGGACGTATGGTATCGCGCGACCTTTTAAAAGCTTTTAAAAACACTACTACAATTCCACAATTATTCCACTACTTAAACTTTACCGCGTTCCCAAAATCACTACTTTTATATTCGCAAACCACGTTCTAGAACGACCGCAAAACGCTTCGCGAGTTGCCTCGAACATTAAAGAATCTTCCAGGTGTGGCGCTTCCTAACTGTGGCCTACTTTAACACGCGCCCGGCCAGATAATGCGGCGCATCGGTTTCATCCCGAATCGAGTGCTCGTTCAGAAGTATCGAGCATAGTAGGCCCAAACCGTAACAATATTATTGCTAAGCCGAGAATAGTTCACTCAATCTTACCACGAAGATGCCAATATAACTAAATGCCAATATAATGTTATGTATTCCTTATTACTTGCATCAAATTGATGGATGTGACGTGGGTAAGTCCAATGACGTGTTGGTATTGCGTGTGGACTATGTTGTATACCAACGTCGATAGTCGTGGAAGAAATTAAATGTCTTCAGCAGAGCAGGATCAATGTGTGGTATTACTTCGATCTGGCTTGTTGATTCTCGTGTGCGTTTACATGAAATAAAAATAGGAACAAAGGTTAATATGTGTTCATTCATGCTTAATATACTTATATTCAATGTATACTCTGCATGCATTGTTATGCACTACTTTATGAAGTTAATTGACATGTAAAAATAATCAGGAATCCGGTCGAGAAACTAAAAAGTTTGAACTCCGTAAGTATAAGACGCTCTAGTTTTCATTTTATGGAAAGCAGAACGTATTTGCCCGTTTCAAAAAATACAGAAAAATTAACACCGTTTCTAATTAACTTCAAATCCTTTTGTAGAAGTTTGTTTTATCAAAAATTGGATGTAATGTCCTCAATCAAAAGCTTTTCCCTCATTGATTTCTGTAAAAATAAAAATATGCCATTAGTATGTAAATGCAAGTAGGTATTAAATGATTAACTTAAATCCTTTCTGGCGTATTAAAAAAAAACTCTGATTATTGCATTACCACAAATTTGCATTGTTTGTCTTAGTTTCACTTTGCCTTACTAAGCTGAATCAAGGCTAAAGTTTGTCATCATTCAGATTATCAGCCGGACGAAGTAGAAATAAGCAGCGATGTTTGCTTTTGTTTTAGTCCAAAAGCTGATTTATTTTTGTAACTCTTTATTTCTTATGGTATAATTCATAATATACCATGTATCTGTCTTACTATTTTGCAAATAGTATAAAAATCAGCATAGGTAATAAGTAGTCTGTTGACATTTTGACCGTGCAATACAGTCTTTATTTGTCAATGTTCAATAAGTATTTAGCCCAGTTTTATTTAATAAAGTCTTCAATTAATCCATTTACTCATACAATGAAAAATTGCTATATAAAACTAAAGTGTACACTTCTTAACTTTTATAATAACAATGGCCATTTTTCTTAATTATTCTCATATGCTAAAAAATTCCATGTCAAAATGAAATTACAATGATATTTATCCATACACAGTTTTTGTGAACGTTCGTACCGCGATGACTTAAATAACAAAGTGATTACCATCTGTCGGCGGCATAAGAAAAGAATTATCTAATCAATTGGTTAGGTACCTACGTACCTATATATCGCATTTTTTCATGTGCACAAAACCAAAATATATCCTACTGTAGGATAATTCATTTAAGCAAGTAAAAGTAAATCATTTTTATAACTTAATTATGAGCATTTTGACTTTATCGGGCTTGTAACTTGTAACTCTGAATTATTCAGCAGTTCAATATATGTTTAAAAAAGTAGTCGTAGTCAGTCTGCTAGGAATTTGTACAACTTATTGTACCTTGTAATGAGACAATCCTATAAACGGAATTAAGGTAAACGATTAAAGCAACTAATACGCAAATTTCCAGGATAACGTATAACCGGTTGCTGACAAATTTAGCTATTTTATATGGACCTTTTTATATCCGAGTTTAAAGATGTCTAGTATCGATTTGCTTAAAACACCCAATTTTCAAAAGTTAATAAACGTATGTATTTCGTTTAGCATACTACAGACGATTATATCAGTCTGCTACTAATTTCGCATTCAACGAGTATTTTTGGTTTGTTCTTTGAGAAAAGTTCATGCACCGCCCTAACATCGATAACAGCAAACAGTATTGCTGTGTGGCATTAAAACAAATATTTCTCAACATGTACAGACCTTTCGGTATCAGGAACTTCTCAACTGAGAAGGGAAAAATCAGAAACAACTACTTTGAGAGCTAATACTCCTACCAACATTGAATTATACTGTTTTTCCTGTTGAATTATTGAGTATTTAAATTACTCCTTTATAAAAAATACCAATATTTTTTCATTGGCAACTCAATAATTATTTCATTTAATTATGAATCTTGAGCTGGACATCTTCGAACAGATGCACCAAAAATAGTTCAACTGCATGTAACTTGAAACTTTAGTACTCATAAAACTCATTATAATGGGTTGGTTAAAGAAACAAACTCTATGTGCCACTTACGTAATAAGGTATTACGCTCAGCTAGCGTTTTTCACCTTAATTATTTAACATAATAAAATTTAGCAGAAAAAAAATTAAAAATAAAATCACATTATCATGATGTGTGGGTCTTATCGTCTCATTCGAGTAGTTTGTGTGTTCAATGTGTTAATATTACTTCAGAAATACTTTATTACAAATGTATCATTTACCATTCGTATTCAAAAAAAACTTGGGTCACTTTTTAAATCAGTTGTAACGTTCACTTTTTGGTACTACAAATTATCGGTTATTAGTTTCATTTATTAGTTTTATTATTATTTATTATTTTGATTAATTTTCAGTTATTTATGAGTTGAGTGTACTAATACCTTTTTTTGTATTGCTTTCATAGTATTCTTTCACTGAGCTTTAGTGTTTGCGCAGCTCGTATGAGGTCGCATCAGTCGGTTTCCATCTCTCTTCTTCCGGCATCTTCATTTTCCTTGTCTAGTGTCCAGAAAGACGATTACTGCCATTAGGATTTATCTAGTACCGGCTTTCAACAGTGTTTCTGAGCGCGGACCGTTTTCCCGATTTGGGGCTATTTCCGACCAAAAAATCACTGGAAATTCCGCTTCTTCCTTTGGTTGGTTGCGTTAGAAGCGTTTGTTGCCTTTTGCGTGAAGCGGGTTCTCGTCACCTTAGGTGGATTTTTGCTGTTATTCAGAAAGCGTGCTGCTTAGAAATCGAATCCCTTGCTGACAATTTCTCATCGACACCGGCATTGGATCATTCCACATTTCACCTCCAAGATCTGAGGCTACGTACTTTCTTCCTGTGTTTTTTTTATGAAACTGTCCACTGCAGATCGGTATTTGGAATCGGAAACCATCCGCCGAAATTCACCACCGTTTTGAGCGAATCATTTATCACCAGTGGCTCGAGAAGAGCCCTGTAAAGGTAACACATTTTCTCTTAACTAACTTGTTCATACCCGACTGTTGTGCTTAAAGGATGCTCTTTCCTGTATTTTAATGATAATAGTGCTGTAATACTCAATAAAGTTTGATTTGACAATTTAGCGGTTAGCTTGAGAACATTGCTTACTTGCATAATTTTGCCATATTGGTAGTTTCAGTAATTTAATTTTTAATTTGAGTTTTTAATAATTCTAACTGTAATTGCCTTGGAATTTTGACTGTCAATAGTTGATTGGATAATTAATTGAATTGGACTATGTATTATCTTTAATTGAAAAGGTGTTTTAAAGAAATGTTTTGTAATTAAGTACCTGGAAAGAGACTTGGCCAATTAATATATTTTTTTATTAATATTGTTGAACAACCATTTAAACAGGTTTTCTTTCCTAGGGCTCTTTCTTTTACCCGGGATCATTTCGCTCGTGAGTTATTTTCTTTACATTGTATTCGTCCAGTTGGACGGTTGAAGCCTTTACAAGTTCAGCTTGTAGTTACATCGTCGCCTAAGACCATTTGTTGGAGTCGAGTAGAGTAAAACATAGAGAGTAAGATACGTAAATAAATCAAAACCTTTTGTGTGTATAATTGTTTGATTTGGGGGTTGCTGTGGCTTTGCTTACCTGATTGCTTTATTTTATTTTGAATTCAATTTCAGTTTAATTGCAATTTCAATTTAAAGTTATTTGAGTTGGAAGTAGGCAGAAATAGGTTCCAGAATCCATCTTGGGGCTTTCTGACTTAAGTTGTCTCTACAAGTCAGTGGCGCCATATAAATGACCTCCCCTACTCTCCGGGTTTCTGAGCTAGGGCACTAATTTGCCACTTCAAAGACAACCTATTCCTGTTGATCCAACTGATTATTTTTCTTTTCTTTTTTTTTCTTAATTAAGTAACTTAATCTTTATCTTATTACAAAACGCATAACACTCCACCAAGGAGCGTGGCACAGTTGTCATTTTTTCCAATATTTCGACTTGTTATTGCTATTCCATGTAAGTAAGAGCTAGCTAAATGTTATCTGGGTAATAAATAAAGACGACATACTTAAGCTACAATCTTGTTTCTCTTCCTACGCCACCCCCTAAACGTGACAATATTTACAGGTTCTTCCAAATTAAACAGATTGAATTCAGATATCAGCTGTTTTAACCAACAGGCCTCTGATACAGCTAATGCCAAAGCAATACATTCTGCTTCTGTGGAGGATAACGAAACACATTGTTGCTTTTTACTTGCCCATAATACAGCACACCCAAAAAACTTAAAAACATAACCTGATGTGGACTTTCTGTCAACAATGTCTCCTCCCCAGTCAGAATCCACATAGCCGTCAACAATCGCAATATTTTCGGACATTGTGTCTATCTTTAATTTTAAGTCTAATGTTCCCTTAACATACCGAAGTATTCGTTTTAGCGCTATAAATAAGTTTTCATTGGCCTTCTCTTGAAAACGACTCAAAAAATTCACACTTTGACATAAATCTGGTCTGGTTCCTAATACTGCATACAAGAGACTGCCAATTAACTTTCTACACACAAATGTTGGTATTTTTCATTTGGTTTGGAATCTTTCAGTAAAGTAAAATCAGCATTTATCGGTGTAATAATTGACTTACAGTCTGCCATTCCAAATTTAGTTAAGATTTGACGTAAGTATTTTGTTTGACACAAATATGTAATTCCTTCGTTAAGATTTTGTGACACGTTGATTCCTAAATAATCCGAAATTATTCCTAAATCTGTCAGATCAAATGATTTATTAAAAATATTTCTAAGTTTATTCACTTCAGTAGCGTTGGTACCAAGAATTAATAAATCATCAACATACAACAATACAAACAACCTAAATTCATCTCAACATTTCAAATATAGACAACAATCATTTTCTGAACGTTTGAAACCTGTGTTAAGCATTAAATCATTGAATTTGTTGTTCCAACATCTTGGCGACTTTTTAAGACCGTACAAAGATTTTTTCAATCTGCAAACATTTGTAGAGTTGTTTTTATTTGCTCCCGGTAAAGATATATATACTTCTTCATTGATATCACCATTAGGAAAAGCACTCTGAACGTCCATTTGAAAAATCGGTAGTTTTAATTTATTTGCTATGACAACTAAAATACTGAAAGTGCTTAGTTTGGCAACTGGTGTGTGTATATCAAACGTATCAATTACTCCCTGCTGAAATCCCTTTGCGACTAGGCGTGCTTTGTACTGATTGTCATTTTTAATTTTGAACACCCACTTACTTTCAATAACCTTCTTATTAGTTGGCCATGGCACCTCTGTCCATGTGTCATTTTTACGTAGGGTACTTAATTCTTTATCTATGGCAGCTTCCCATTTTGACTCATCGTTATCACCTACAGCTTCTTCAATTGTCATAGGGGATTCAGTTTCTGAATAAAAACTGACATGATAATCATTCAACCAAGATGGTGTTTTTATCTGTCTACCCCTTCGATCAGCCCTCAGATAAGTAGGAGTATTCTCACAATCACCTATCGGTTCGTTTTGGTCTTCATCAGAACTAGGAATTACTTCAGGATTTAAATTTTCCTGAATGTCATCCTGGTTTTCTACTTCCATTTCTTGACTTTCACCTTGGAAATGTACAGTAAGTACATCTTCTTGAAACTGTTCATTTAAAACACAATCTGATTCTGTGTCACTGTCAATGTTTAAGGTTATTACTTTTGTTTTAGTCTCTTTGTTAGAATCACTAGGTACTTCACCTACTTGTGGTAAAACGATTATATCTCTGTGTAAAGTAACTGCATTTTTATCAGGGAAATAAACTCTATATCCCTTCACTTCTTCGCTGTATCCTACAAGAATTCCTCTTTTGCTTTTTGCATCTAACTTGGTTCTCCTTTCTTTGGGTATGTGGACAGAAACAGGGCTTCCAAACTGTTTCAAAAAATTGTTAAGTTAAAAAGTTAAAAGACCTATTACTCCACAACTCGAAAGGTGTTTTGTTCACTTGAGAACTTTTTCCAACCCGATTAAGTGTAAACACAGTAAAGTTGATTGCCTCTGCCCAAAAACTCTTGTCTAGACGACTACTATGTAAGAGAGTTCTTGCAGCCTCCACCAATGTTCTATTCTCCCTCTCGGCTCTTCCGTTTTGCTGTGGGCTATATGCACATGTTTTCTCATGTTTTATACCTTTTTGGTCTAAAAATTGTCGTAATTCTTTATTAATAAATTCAAGGCCATTATCTGTGCGAAGTGTCTTCATTTTCTTACCTGTCTGGTTCTCCATTAAATTAATAAACTGTATAATTTTCAATTTAGCTTCAGATTTTGCATTTAGAAAATAAACTACTCGAAATTTTGAAAAATCATCTTTCAATAATAAAAAATATTTAGCACCGCCTAATGAAGGGACTTCAAAAGGACCACAAACATCTGAATACACCAGTTCACCAATTTCTCTGGTAATTGTTTCACTTTTGGGAAATGGTATGCGATGCTGCTTACCAGCTAAACAACCATCACATGAATAATTGTTACTATCTATATATGAAATGCCATTTGAACACAAAACTTGCTTGACGCTATTAAAGTTTAAATGTGCCATTCGACAATGCCAAAAATGTATGATTTCAGCAACATTACATAAATCAACTTGTAGATTTGCCGGATTAAACTTAAATTTCATTACAAATAACTTACCCTGTCTAGTTGCTATTGCACGTACAAAACCATTCTTATCTACTATTTCACATTTTTCCCTATCAGATATCATAGTCATATCCTTATCTTTTCCCACTGAAAAAAGATTTATTTTCAACCCAGGCACATACAACACTTCATTCACTGTTGTTTGAATCCACTCCTCTCCATTCCATGCCTGCAACTTGATTTGACCAACACCCATCACTTCCATGAGTGTACCATCACCAATCTTCACTTTTCTACTCACTTTACGATTCAAGCTTTTAAAAAGACTTTCATTGTGACACATGTGGTCAGTAGCTCCACTAGCCAGACACCATTCCCTTGCATTTAATTCGAGGTTATCGATCATTAGATTTAATTCTTGGCAACCTATAAATGCATTGGAAAAATCACTACTAGGTCCTGCTCCATTTCCATTTTGCCTGTTTTTGTTTCTGTTCCAACAATTATTCCAGGAATGTCCCTTTTTCTTACAATAATTGCAATAATTACTGCTACCTTGTCCTGAACTTTGACCTCTGTAACCTTGAGCATTATTAGCCTTTCTTTATTGAAAAATAATGCAATTCTTTTTCATATGGCCTGGTTTGGAGCATACAAAACATTTTCGATCTCCTGCAGCTCCTCTCTGTCTATTTTCTATATTTCTAGTAGTGTCTTTAACCACGAAAGCATTTACTTGTTCATTCACTTTTAATCTGGACTCCTCGACCAACAATCTGGAAGTTAACTCAGTCAGGGTTCTTTTTTCTGTTGATGTTGACTCCCAAGCCGATACAAAGTGTTTCAACTGGTCTGGCAGTGACATTAAGACTTTAGTTATTAACATTGCATCACTTAAATTAGCTCTTCTCCGAGATGTTTTAACTGTTGCTGGATCTCTTCAAGCTGTGAAATAAATTCTGCCACTGTACAATTCGTGTACCCCATATTAAAAAACTTTTGCTGTAATAAGTGAACACTAATGGCAGATTGGTGTTCATATACGGCTTTTAACTTAGCCCACATGGCATGTGCTGACTGACAAGTAATTATATGATTTAGGGGTCTCTCTTCTAGTCGAAGTGCAATGATTTCCTGAGCTTTTGCATCTTTCCTGCACCATTCGTCTGCATTGGCCTCAGTACGTTGAAATTCTCCGGTGATCACCGAGTATAGTCCCTTTGATTTCAGAATTACCTCTGATTGGAACTTCCATGTGCTCCAGTTTTCTCCATTCAACTTCAGTGTCCCTGATAACGACTGATCCATCGTTACTGCTTTGTACAGCTTTACTTTTCCAAAAAGAAACTTCGGGTGAATATCTTTAATAGAGTCCCGCCACACGTGATTAACCTCACTTTTTCTCCTAGTGTATTTTCTGCTACTGAACCTGTTTAAACTGGGCCCATAACCTGTAGCGCAGTAGGATTTCTAGTAGAAACACTGAACAACCGAATGAATAAATAACTGGATTTATTAGAAAAAGGTTAAAAAGATTTTAATGATAAACAACAGCACATGTTAATTCGTACAGCTACACAACTAAACTTATATCAGCGCAAAGACACGTCCACTCTAACAATGACGTTTGACATTTCCAATACTTCGCTCTTTTTTAATAGTTCAGTCATTTACAAATTAACATTATAAATAATTTCATTGTTATCTTTTACAATCACCATCAGATACTGTAGTAAACTCCATTGCTGAACCTCAAGCTAATAATATGTATTATACTGTCAGCATCAAAACTATTTCAAATTTCGCGCCATACTACCGGATATATTTTAAGGTTATAACTGTCAAGAGTAGTTATGAGGTCAGATAAAAACGGAGTACATGTGTGTAATCTCGGCCTAATGGTGTTTATACAGTCGCACAACATACAATTTTTAACCAATGAAAAAAGCTTATGACAACACATGATAAATGTCATTGCAATGTGAAATGTTATTTTTCTGTCACTTGCCATTTGTCAATCATGTCAAGCACAGATAAGGAGGATAAGGCAAAAAAGATGTGCTTGCTGTTGTAAAGTTGGATAAAGGGAAAAAAACATTTTTAATAACAACAATATATTAGAATTCTCCATATTTAGAAAGCCAACACAAACCGACCATGCCATCCCTAATGATTCCAATCACCACTGGCAACACAAGATGGCAGGGTTCAGGTGTTATTATTCCTATTATTCTATGCTATTTGTTGCATAGAACAACCTTCTGATAAATAACTGAAAAACAGAACTGGCAATACTACACATTTTTATTTGGAATTGAGAATATACGGCTAATTGGATTTTTTGTATTGTCTTTCTGCAGGAATGGCCCCACAAGAGCCAATAACTTCTGGAACAGTTCCGGAGTCATACGCGTATATTTGAAAAACTGCTCTGTATCATGTTTTTCTGCAAACTGAACTATTTTTTCAAAAACACTATGTTCATTGCGTTTTCTATTCATAGGTCGCGTTTTAAACCTCCGTATTCTCCTTTTCTTGACATCTAAACTTAATGCTGTAGCTGCAGCACCCATCAAGAGTAGAAGCCCCAATTGTTGCCAAGGTTCCATCTGCAATTGGTTAATAAATTCTTGATGTAAAGAGAAACTAATTAGCTCTAGATAATTTTTACCACTAAACTCTGTTTTTTCCGTAGACACTTCAACTATTTTTATTGCACTAAATGACCAAAAAATCAAAAATACAAAATCAACAACAAACCATAATTCTTGAACAATCCAAATCCACCATTCATAAACAAAACAATAACACAATACAATGACGGACGGCGGATGTCAAAATATGACATTACAAAATTTTGCGCATGCGTACAGCCACCGCCCTCTGTACAAGAAAGCCAAGAAGGTGCATGCCAAAAATTCCAATATGGCCGAAATACTGGTTTGACAGTTTGCATTTGTTTGTATTGTGAAAATTGAGTTTTTCGATGATTAAATTAATTTTTAAGGTTTAAAGTCAAGACTTGGGATTACTTGCCAAAGTAATTTTTGTTTGCTATTATATATTGTTGTTTATATGTTTGTTGTTCTAGTGAAAGTGTAGTTTGTGTTGATTTTATTGTGTTATCACTATTGTTATTGTTCCATCATTGTTCTATAATTTGTTGTTGGTTTTTTAACTTAAATTCTATTGCCTCTACAATATGCCGTCCACTTGTTGTTTGCCAAATTGTAAAAGCAATTTGGTGAAAGGCCCAAGTGTCAGTATTTTACTTTCCAAAAGACCCTGCTCGAACCCAACAGTGGTTGAAAGCTTTGAACTGGAATGATTTTACTCCAACACAATACTCAGTGGCAAGTACAATATGCTTTTTCATTCAGTAAACTTATTGCCTCTTACATACATAATTATGTGAGTTTTGAAGCCGCCTGCATTTTGAGAGCAACAAAGGTTTACTCTGAAAACACAGGACAGCTTTTAGAAGTTCCATTGGCACATTTACATTTTAAAAGAAAGGTCTTGGTAATAATATAAAACCCATTTACCAGTTTTGCTTACCTATGTTACGGTTTGGGCCTACTATGCTCGATACTTACACGAGCACTCGAAACCGATGCGCCGCAATATCTGGCCGGGCGCGTGTTAAAGTAGGCCACACTTAGGAAGCGACACCTGGAAGCATCTTGAATATTCGAAGCAAATCGCGAAGCGTTTTGCGGTCATTCTAGAACGTGGTTTGCGAATATAAAAGAAGCAGTTTCAGACGGCAGGAGCAGTAGTAGTGGAGTAGTGAATTTGGGAACGCGGTAAACTTTAAATAGTGGAATAGTTGTGGAATTGTAGTAGTGTTTTTAATAGCTGAGTTAATTATTGTACGGAGTGTTTTGAAGTGTAAATAAATTTATTAATTGTTGAGTTAAACTGACTTTGTGTGAACCCACGGGAAAATCGTAACACCTAGCTTCAAGGATTTCCAAATTTTCTTTGATTGAGCAGTTTTCACATTAGTTTGTTGTACTTTCCAGGACAAAAGGTTCTAACCAAACTTGCTTTGGCTGGACTTTATTGGGTATAAAAAGCCATATCTACACATATCTGGATCAGGAATGAAGCGTTCTTTGATTTTTCACTCACAACTTCTAATCAACTACACGAAAAAATAAAAAAAAACATATTTTCTACTGCATCTGCATAGGTTTGTGTGCAAAACGAAAACCGCTAAATGACCGCTAACGCCGCCATTAAAAGTGACATTCTAGGCTTTCTTGTACAGAGGGCGGTGGTACAGCGGTTTTCGCATAAGAATTGCATAGAAAGTTAAAAATTATGAACTTTCTATGCGGTATTGTGCAAGTGTTGTGCGCTGTATAAACGACAGTAGGCATTACTGTAAAGCCAACTTTCTATGTTATGTATTAAGTTATTCATTGTGCGCTGTATAAACCCAGCTAAAAAGAAACCCTTGTGATTTCTTGTGCAATGTTATGCATTAAGTTATGCATTGTGCGCTGTATAAACCCAGCTTAACAGTTTGTGTTATACCTTAACTACGAATGCGAAGTTCTCAAAGGGCGGTAGTTGTGATGTCCTTGGAGAGCCTTACAATACCTAGTCTTATCTTAAAGAATTGTTAAAGTAATAGCAGTAGTAAAGTGGTTTGGTGTGAGTTCAACTAATAGGTCTAGAAACTACTCATATGAGACAATATTTACATTTTATTTTTTTTTATATGTTTATTTATTTTTTTTATTTTTCTTTTTTTTTTATTTATTTTTTTTATTTTTTTTTTTATTTTTTTTTTATTTTTTATTTTTTTTTAATATTTTTTTATTTATTTATTTTTTTTTTTTTTTTAGAAAGTGACTACATTTCTCAGGGACTGCGATCAAGTCAAGTTAAAGAAGAATAAAATCCTGTGCAATATTTTATAGTTTATCTACATTAAGGCCCAGTTGTACAACAATGGTTCAACCTTAGAACCTGGTTCAAGTCAGAAACATCACTTTGACAGCAATGCAATTCATATGGAAAAGTTTAAGTACCGGTCGCAGTTCAACTGAACTAGTCTTTGAACTGTGATTGTACAACTGGACCTAAGTACAACAGTGGATTAAAAAGCAAGTTTTAAGGTGAGTTAACTGATTTTAATGATAAGTAACATTAAAATAAAAAAGCAATGCAGTTTTAATTATGGTTTTACCTTTAAAACAATAATCATCGTTGTACACTTTGTAGACTGCATTGTTCAACCTTGAGTTAATATGTAGTATATGAGGCAGGGTTTACCCAAGTTTTTAGTTGTATTAAGTAAATTTATGATTAATACTACAACTAAAAACTTGTAAAAGCTAAAATTGTAAAATACACGTTACATGACGTTAATAATACAATTTTGAGCATGTAACACTGTAAAAGCCAGTTGACACCTGTAAAAAACAGTCACCTGACTTTAAAAACGTAGTTTAAATGATGAAAAATTGGTAAATCTTTATAATAATTTGTAATGAATATGGTTTCAACTCAATATCATGTAACAAAGATTTTACCATAATAATTACTTGTGCCTATGCTGTTATGTTCAATTTTCAGTCAATTTTGTTATATTAATAAACTACATTTTGAAATATACAGACAATGCCTACAAAATACTCTCAAATGCCTTATCAATATCTCAAAATGCCTCGTAATGTCTTGTAATACCTCACAATGCTTCATAGTAATGGAAAAGTGCCTCATAATACCTCGAGTATGTACATATGTAAAATCTTTCTTACATGATATTGAGTTGAAACAATATTCATTACAAGTTATTATAAAAATTTACCAATTTTTCAACATTTAAACTACACTTCTAAGGTCACGTGACTATTTTTAACAGGTGTCAACTGGCTTTTACAGTATTGCATGCTCAAAATTGTATTACTAACGTCACAAAACGTGTATTTTACAATTTCAGCTTTTACAACTGTCTAAATTTAATTTACCAAATGATCAACATTTAAATTACATTTTAAAGTCATGTGACTGTTTTGACAGGTGTCAGTTGGCTTGGATAGTGTTGCAAGTTCTAAAATAACATAATCAAAGTTACGTGATGTGTCTCTTGCAATTTCAGCTTTTACAACTGTCTAAAATAGTCTAAATGTAATTTACCAAAATTTTAAATTTTAAACCACATTTTAAAGGTCATGTGACTAATTTTGACAGATGTCAACTGGCCTTTACAGTGTTGCAAGAACGTGCAGAATTGCATTTTCTACGTCACGTAACGTATATTTTGCAATTTAAGTTTTAACAACTGTTTAAATTTAATTTACCATTTTTCAAAGTTTAAACTGCGTTTTGAAGTTTATGTGACTGTTTTTGACAAGTCAACTAGCCTTTACAATGTTGCAAGCTCAAAAATTGAATTATCAATCAGAATCTGGTGAAACAACTTACACCACAAACCACTGGAAATTAAAGTATTAACATTAAAAAAAAGGTTTCTTTTGGGCAACAAGTATTCTACAACGGCAAAATAAAAACTTACTTTCATAAAATAAATATTTACTAATTTGAAAGTTGCACATGCAATATCAAAATATTGGATACCTCAAAAACGGTCAATTTTTAAGACTTAAAACAAGTATACCTTTTTCACGTAGAAAACATATTAGAATCATATTTTGAAATGTGTCTGTTTCAGTGGCGTAGAAAAAAGTATTAGTCCTTTTAAGCAACTGAAAAAGCTGCAGGTAGCGCCCCCTATCAGCTACTGCAAATAGATGAAGGCATCATTTACCGGCTGTCAAAACCCCCTGATACACATTTTCAGTAATTTATATCAAAATACCTAGATGATATGATAAAAAAACAAGAACAAAATTTCAACTTTCACACCCTGTATCTTTCTTAATATTAACTTTCGGTATAGGACAATTTAGCTAAATCGTATTATTTTGATGTCTGGAATATGCTGTAGCTCTACCAACGGTTGACAACACCTGCATTTTTAGTTTGTCGAAAGCTAGTTATAAAATTACTTTAGTGAAGAACACTAAAATCAAAGGGAAAAATTAAAAACCATAAATAAATTGCAGTCTACTCAAATTAGGTATATGACATACTTAATAAAAGTTCAAGTGTTTCGTAAAACCTATCAGACAAAATAAATAATGTACAGGGTGTTACATTTATAAAAGTCGAAATTTCTTAAACTGAATTAATCAAAATGTAGCATCTAATGCAAGTTTATTTACATAAATAATTTTTGTCGTTCCTGTAGAACGTTCGTACCAAATATGAGTATTCTACTTTTAGAAACAATGGCAATACAGTCAATTTTACATCATAGTAAAAAGTAATATGTTTATGGAAAAATTAAAAATTAAATAATCTGACATTATTAACAGAAAAGTTTTAAATTTTTATTAAGAATTTAATAGTTATTTAACGAACGAGTGTATTAATGAAAGCGATTAATAATCGAAATGGTTTAACGCAGTGAACGGGTTACTAAAATTGAGATTATTAATCGCTTATTAATATAAAAGTTGGTTACAACATTTTTCCGTCAACTGTAGTTTATATTAAAGGTTTATAATCCTACAGTTTTGAAAAAAACTGTTCTGTCAGTAATGGTGGAAGTCAACTAAAGAATGTGTGTTTATTTCTTTTTGTTTCATACAAATAAAAAAGGATAGAACTATACCATGAGCGTATTTGATTGCCTGATAAGATCATGCATTAAAGTAAAACAATTGAAAAATCATGCATTAATGGAACTCAATATTGAACGATTTTGCATTCGTTATCGTCAATCAAAAAAGGCTGTCAATACATGGTCGACGGAAAAAATGTTCAAAAAAGGGTATATTTAAAAAAATTAATGTTTTCTGTCATGTCGTTATCAACCTGTATGTCCAAAAGTAATTTTAAACTATAAATATCAATATTCTCTTTTTCATTTTTTTATTTCACAAATCAATTATTTTTCTATTTCACAAATCAAACGAGATAATGAACTTTATCATTGAGTCACCTGTACAGGGTGTCCGGATTTAGAGTGTTTTGACAGGAAAACCCCATTTTACAGCTAGATACGGTGTTATGGCAAAAACCGTATTTCGATATCTTGTCGAAATATTTTGGACTTTGCAGTGCTACCATATCAGTCGGAAAGAACACCTACTTTTGATTTTCAAATGGAATACACTGTTTCTAATCTAATTTTTGAATTCCTCGCAAGAAGACTAGTAATTAATGTTAATACTTCGCTATCCTATTCTATTCCCTATATTGCACCGTTTCTTAGATATTTCATAAAAGTAATTTGTCAGCAAAATGGTAGTCTAAACATTTATTAAATTTTCAAGTCCTGAAAGGTTTGCTGATGTGATCTTTTGTCCTCAGTTAGACAATACCACATGGTTGAAAAGCCCAGAGACGGAAAATGACAAAAATTTACAAGGTGAAAAAAACAACATTAAATTTAGAACAAATCTATGTGTACTCTTCCTCTACCTAATTTCAACCGTTTCTGACTTAATAACAGTTTTTCCTTAAAGTGCGTATAAAATCGTAATCCATACTAACGGACCCCTGCTTGTGCTAAGTTTCAACCAGTTTTGTATTTGACAAATATCTGTCAGAACATGTCGTTATAGAAACGACAACTAGTCATTAAGGCCAAGCAGGTGTCCGTATTCAGATTGGATGCGATTGTATGCACCCTTTAAGGAAAAACTGTTAATAAGTCAGAAACGGTTGAAGTTAGGTAAAGAAAATGTATACATGAATTTGTTCTAAGTTTAATATTATTTTATTACAAACCATAAAACACCGATGAATCCATTAAAAAAAAAGAACTTTTGGCAGTTTTTATATCTGTCTGTAGGACCGGTAGGTTTTTTTCATTTTCTGTCACGGGGTTTTCAACCATATGTAGTATTGTATAACTAAGGACAAAAGGTCACATCGGCAAGCCTTTCAGGACTTGAGAATTTAATTAATGTTTAGACTACCGTTTTGCTGACAAAGCCACCATTTTTATGTAACATCTAGGAAATGGTACAAAATAGGTAGGTATGGGGAAGTATTATGAATAATTACTAGCCTTCTTGCAAATAATTCAAAAAAAAAAGAATAGAAACGGGGTGTTCAATTTAAAACATTTTCTCCCTAGGGAGGAAAAGTGCCCCCAGTAAAAGTCACACTGTCTAAAGACAGTTTGTCACTTTCTTGACAAATTGACAAACATATCTTTAGTAACACCACCTTCTTCAACCAGGTATTTACATAATATTTAACTATGCGCAAGTAACTATTTTCTACGACTCCTATAGAAAATAAAAGTTTTCTACCTCATTTGAGAGATGAAAATATCACTTTCACTACCTAGGGAGTAATTAGAGAATTTTAAACTAAAGCCTGTCTGAATATTGTTGATTTTCTTTCGTTTGTTATCTGTTTAATGACTTTTTTTAATATTAATTATAGGTATTAATTATACAGGGATTTGCATCTGAACTCCCTTTGAAGCTTATACGGTGTCGCAGAAATATTTGAAAATGCGTATAACCTAAAGAATTAAAATTAGAAGAAATCGACTTGCACATTACTTTAGTTCAACATTAGTCTATAACTTAATACACACGGTCGACGTACGACGTGTTTTTAAATCGGTCTTGCTTATTGGCTAGTTTTCGTGAGTAGAACCGGTGTAAAAATTTTAAATTTCGGCATGAGTGCAGAGAGTGGTGGGTACCGACAAAGCTAGCGGATCGAACACGAAATTTTCCGGAAAATATACTGAAAAACCCAGATCGTTTTCGCTAAGTGAAATACAAGAAATTATTTTAGGGTCGGATAGTAAAAATTCCAATGAACAGAAAAATACCGAGAGCGAAAAAATAAACACCTTGATACGAATTGGACAAAAAATAAAAATAAGATAACGCCATCGGTCGACGATATTGAATCTCTCAATAACGTGGACTTAATATTAAAACCGCAGAATGGGTTACAGCGTAGTCCACCCCCTCCACCCTTAGGCACACCCAACGACTCAAAAAAAACGCCAAGAGAAGAAAATTCACCATCTGGAAATGAACAAGAAACAAAAAGACCCTGTGATAGTGATACACCCGAGATAAACAACCGTTTGTTAGAGGAAGTAATTGATGGAATTATGGAAAATGAAAAACGCGTAAACTTGGAAAATTCACTACTAGAGATTTTTGAATCGCTGGAAACAATACAAGGACTATCGAACCAAGACAATCAGAATATTATCCAAAATTCTACATTTAAAATTCAAAAAAAACTGACATTAATAACGTATAAAATAGGCCAGTTGGAACAAGAAAAAATGGATCTGAAACATAGGATACAGCTAAGAGAACTTAAGTTACCCATAGAGAAGACAAATGATGACAAAGTAATTGAAAGTTTATCACAACAGAGAACCAATGCTAACATAGTAGAAAACGCTACGTCCGAATCAAAGGGCCCAAAGACAAAAAGTGGACCACTCCTAAAACCTCCAAGAAGTTGGAAACAATCATAACCATGGACAACATCACAGACCCGAACGAGACTATTCGTCAAATTAAAACTGGAATTGGAAGCAGTGCGCTAGATGGGGGACTGAAGAATATTAAGCAGCTTAAGAGCGGAGCCGTAGTACTGGAGAGCTATAATGAGTCCCAACGACAAAAAATTAAGGAAGCTCTTGGAAACAAACAAAATATTACTGTTAAAGAAACATCTGTTGTTAACCCCATGTTCTTAATCACTGGCATTTTAAAAGGTTATTCAAATTCCGAATTCATAGATGAACTGATAAGAATGAATAGTGAAATACAAGACGACTTACCAGATACGGACTTTCACAAGGTCATCAAGGTAATTGCTAAAAAGAACTGTCGTAATGCCATAAAAGAGAATTGGATCTTAGAAGCGCCTCCACGCGTAGCTAAATGGTTCCTAAAAAAGCAGACTGTATTCTTTGATTTAATGAAAGTATACATACAAGAGCATTTCAATTTAGCAGTATGTTTTAATTGCTCAGGATTTGGGCACGTAGCCAAATACTGCAAGGATTCGGCATGCTGTCACAAGTGTGCAGCTACTGATCATAGTGCCAAGGATTGCACAGCAACAGATCTAAAATGCCCAAACTGTCGGAAGATGAAATATAAAGAAGAACTATGTAAGCACTCAGCAAAAGATACAAATTGTCCTGTGTACCAAAAGCGAGTAACCGAAATATTTGAATGTGCGGCAGCAGAGTTCAAGATTGGCGAAATCAGTTTAGTGATAATTGCCATCTATAGACCACCACAAGGAAACGTAAGATTGTTTATGGACACGTTAGAAGAGTTGTTGGCTAATATATGCCAAGAAAATAAAGCGATAGTTGTCGCAGGTGACTTCAATATAGAATTACTCAAAGACAATAAGGTAGGCTGTGAACTCATAACGGTATTTAATTCATTTAATCTAGTACAAACTGTAACAGAAAATACAAGAGTAACGGCAATTTCAGGTAGCTGTATCGACAATGTCTTCACAAACCTTCGTACTGTAGACTGTAGAGTCATAGAATATTTCATCTCGGATCACATGGCACAGAAAGTTGCTTTTGAAACAAAATCAACGGCAGTTTCTGACAATATTAACAAAAGAATATTTTTTTTTAGATTGTAATAATGGAAACGGACAGTGGGATAATTTTATAAGTACATTTATAAGAATCTTCAATCAGAATTTTCCTCCGACAAAAATCAAAACAAAAAAAAAACGAAATCATTTAAAACACACCCAGATGTCATCAACTACAAACAAAAACTAGATCTGCTTCTTACACTGAGTCGCCACAACGACAGGTATAAAGAGGCATATAAATCGGTGAAACAAAACTATGATAATGTTTTAAAAAGGATTAGAATTAGGGATTATGATAATAGAATTAGCAAGTCGGACAATAAAATGAAATGTATGTGGACCATCATTAAAGAAATTACGGGAAAAAATAGAGATTGTTCTTAGATTCAATTGGAGGGAAATGCTGAAATAATAGCAAATAACTTTAATAGCTTTCTAGTAAATGAAATACCAAACATGGTGCAAAATGTTCAAAGAGATTCTTATGGATGTATAATTCCGAATGACAAGTCAATGTTTTTAGAACCAGTCAGTCCAGACGAAGTTTGCGAATTGGCCGACCAAATTAAAAACAAGCATAGCAGTGGTATTGACGAAATACCAACTAGCTTAATAAAAATGTCAGTAAGTGAAATAAGAGACGTGTTGTGCTTTATAATTAATAACTCTTTTAAATCAGCCCNCTACCCNGTGCTACCATCCCCAGTTTNNNCTCTAACTNCGTNGATTNGTCTTCGTGCANCNCGTNTCGGCGTTACNTANTACTACCCCNTCNGGNGCACNNGGGTCCGTTANNCAAAGTGCCTCCGGCGNGCGAGAAATNGCGANGGAGACCAGNGAGCCNATGANCTAGCAGATATTAACNGGCNNNCTNANNNTCNAANNNANGCCTGANTCANGAGAGTNATNTATCTAGTTTTTTGNNNNCNTTNACAGTTNATTGNGNGTATCTGNGGTAGCNNGTACCAAAGNGCGTNATNGNTAGCGGAGGTGCNATTATANGGATNNCTNAANGNAGGTTTATNNAACANNNGGCAANANGNCGANTTCNACCCCTTACCCCCCTCCGCACCNAANNTNCCCGTCTTGGAGGACATGNGCTTNNNTAAAGGNGNGNNNGCAANNNNATNAACAAGNTAGGGTGNGCNNCCAATNGNCTTATGATGAGCNGGTCCGGAGGCATCCAGGATCAACCCATGGACTCTGTTAATCTTTGACAGAAGCGCTTTGCGAGTGCGCTTTGGAACAAATGGAGCTACAAGGGTTTTCATTAGGTGATAACGGATATCCTTGCAGAAATAATTTATTAACTCCGGTTATTAATCCAGGTTTGTAATAATTTAAATTAAGTTGTAAGTATATTGTCACGTTTAGGGGTGCGTAGTGAAGGATGGTAGAGAAACAACTTAGGTCACTGGCAAGCCTCGTTTATTATAAAAATATACCAAACACTTCAGAGGGGTTATTCTTACCCCCAGAATAGAAGGGCCAACACGGCCGTAATCGTCGTTGAGCGCATGGAAGTTCGGGGAGGGTGAGTTTGGTTTTAGCCCTTCAGCTACACCGTAAAGGGGCACGCAAGGTGTTCTTGTACGATGTGACCAAAGGACCAAGTAAACAACTGACAGGGTTAAGGGTTCTGACAGTCACTTCAAGTTGCGAGAGAACCCTTCTCTTTTCAGCCTGGGATCCTAAGAGGGTAGCGAGCCGACCCACCACTTCAAGTTAGGGAATGTTGCTCGCCGACCAACCCGGAGACCAGTGATTTTAGATGGCCAGCCTTGCTGAATAAATACTCGTCGATTGACCCAGATTCCTACCAGACTTGCTGACATAAACGATTATTCAGTGTATTGTACGATAGGTATGGTGAATGTAAATGTTGGAATCTGCGACAATATAACTTAAATAATACTTAAAAAATAAATTAATTGTAATTTTATATTAACATATACATTTTTCTAGGCAACCCAAATGAAGTAAATTACAATACTGCACACATCAGGACACGAAACATTGTTGAACGGCTGTTTGGAGTATGGAAAACAAGATTCCCATGTTTAAGAAGAACATTAACCACTAAATTAGATACTTCTATAGCAATAATTTGTGCATGTGCTGTTTTATATAATATCGGATTATATCAATATAACATTAATTTTGAAAATGAGTTATGTGAAGAGTTACCTAGGGATTTACCAGCAATTCGTATTGCTGAAAATAATGAATTGGGATTGATATTTAGACGTAACTTTATACATCAACATTTAAAAAAAAATAAACAAAAGTGTATCCCGTTTAAAATGATGCACACATAATACATAATATTGGAAACCGTTGGAGATACAAAGTTGGTTAAATGGAAGTTACTAGAGAAGATCATTTTTGGAATAAGTCTTTGCTTGGTTTTCACCCTGTATGAACGAAACGGTACTGATTTAAAAAACTTATAAACTCGGATTATTTTTAAAGCCAGTCTGCAACTTTTCTTCCATTCAAGCAACATTTTTATTTGTTTATTTTTTCCGAAATCTTTTATTTAATTACCTTTATCTGGGTCAGCCTGTATATAAATTAGTGATATAATATAAACTAGAATGTGGAAAGCAAACCGCCCACCGCCAATCCTGCCCCTTGCAGCAATTGCAATTCGTTTGAGCATCGATCAGAAGATTGTAAAACGCCAATCAAATGCAAATAAATGTTTAGGACGACATTCAACCTCAACGTGCAGCTCTCCACTTCCTGTCAAGTGCGTGGCCTGCAATTCCGACGATCATGCGGCATGGAGTCTAAAATGCCCGAACCCGACCTACAGCTCCTATTGAAGGTATCCCCAACGTTCGAATTAAATGCTTAAATAAGAACGGCCGAAGTGTCAGAAACGGTGACTAAAGAGAGGTAGAATCCACAAACCGATAACAACACACGACTTTATAGTAAATACGTACAAACATGAGATTGATAAAACGACTAACATCATTAAGAAAGAACTTTTAAAAAAAATTACGCAAACAGTTTACCGAAGATTTATGATATTGACACCTCGGTTGTTTCTTCGGTAGTCATGTGTATTTATTTTAATGTTCGACCTGCTCCTTCCTAACAGACAGTCCGCGACCGAACCCCAGGACCAACTAAAACAAACAATCACTAACATAGAACATTCAATATAAAAGTACTTTTCGCCAACTATTAACGGACTGAACAGTAAAAAAATACCTTATTTACAATTACATTGAACAAAACAATACTGACTGTTGTATGTTTGTGGAAACTAAAACTAAAATTGGACAGACACCAACGTACAGAGACTGGCAGTTTATCTGCAGACATGGTAACATACTTAACAACGCTAGAGGAGGAGCCACAGTACTGCTAAAACCATCAATAAAACTAGGAAAGTCAAACCCTCCCGCTCTGAATAATCCATTGAATGACTGTCTCCCCTTTACTATACCCTACCTTGACGACAAAATCCATATCTTCCTTGTATACATCCATCCTTATTCAGACATCGAGCAAAACATACTGACTAAAGCTTGCCTGTACAAGTACGCTATAATCGTTGGAGACTTAAATAGATTATTAAATGTAAATATAAATATATAGAAGTGTATTGGCTAGGTGTTATTTAAAAAACAGTTAACACTCACCACTGAAACTAAAATTACTTATCCTATAGTCCTTTACAAGATCACAGCAACTTACTTAATTGTTCACGTACCAACGGGTACTATATAACTTAAAACCTTAGACGTACACTTAACTTAAATTAGTGGGTTTCTAGGGCTTCTTAATCAACAGCCAATCTATCGATATTACTCCTTCCTTATATCCTCAAGACTAATGATGCAGGTCGTCAGAGGGATTAGCTAACGGCTGCCTTAGTACGGGTGCTGGATTTTGCCAATCCGGCGTACCTCTTAGTAATGGCGATCGATATCAGGTCCTCAAGTATTTAGCCTTAACACCGGCTGGCTAAAATACCCACATCATTTCCCTACATACTAAAATTAATTAATAAAGTAAATTCAACCTGAAACAGCGACAATGTCCTTTTGTTCAGCCTTCTAATATTCTGCGTAGAAATCACACTTTAAATTACACCCATTGTCGTTCAAACTTCTAGCTTAAAAGATCGAATTCACACGTTTTCCGACGAGGCATTTCGGGTTTAGATTATTTTTTGCTTAACTCGTACCGCATACCAAAACGTTAGGATTGCAATAAAGTAAAATAAAAAAGGTTGGTTGGCACCGAGAATCGAACCAGGGCATCATCGATCTGTTCATCAACTTCGGCGTATCCGCCCTGGTTGCTTGAACCTATCGACCACCAACACCTCTTGATAGAGTGTGCACTAAACTGTATCAAACGGCAATTATAGCCGTTGCAAGCCATAACGTTTGATATTAACATACAACAAACACAATCTACATTAAATACGAAAGATAACACACACAAATTTGACTTAAATAAAACAAACATAGAAAAAGTTCAGCTACAAATACATGACTACGTACAATCACAAACGATAACACCTCCCATGGAAAACTTACAAGAACAATTGACATTGGCAGTAGAAAAGTTTTCTCCACGGGTAAAAAACACTTTCTAGCAACAAACCCTGCCAAAATTTATACTGAGACTAATCAAACGAAAAAGAGAATTATACAGACTATACACGCACACACAAGACAATGATTTAAAAAGAAAACTTAACGAACTCAACAGAAACGTCAAGACTTTAATAGACCAATACAAACAAGACAAATGGCTGCAAGCATGCCAAGAAATCGAACATGACAACGGAAAAACATACTGGCAGAAAATTAAAAAACTATCACGGTACAAGAAAACAAATCCGCTAGGGACAATAAACGAAAATGGTACCGAACAATACTCAGACCAAGACAAAGCTAACGCATTTGCCAGACATTTTCAGAAAGCTTTTCAAACATCTACTAACCCTAACTTTGATGACCAAAACTGGACCTTAATAAACGACTGGTACAACAATTACTTTGACAACCAAACTGACAACACATTTCCGTTAATCTCTAACGATGAATAAGATAAAGCACTGACTAACTTAAAGAACACCGCACCAGGCAAGGACAAAATTAAAAGCAAATTGCCGGACATAATACCGGATGCATGGAAAACGGGCATAATAATTCCCATTCCAAAAAATGGACTCGACAACACACAAACTCAAAATTACAGACCTATTACACTACTTCCAGTACTAAGCAAATTACTCGAACTCATTATAAAAAACAAACTTCAAGAACAGATCGGACTGCACATTCCATCATACCAGTTTGGCTTTAAACCAAAACACTCGACTATACATCCACTTTTTATCTTAACCAACAACATACAAACAACGCACCTCAACGGCAACAAAACAGCTTGTTTGTTCATGGACATTAACAAAGCTTTTGACCGTGTCTGGCACAAAGGACTACTTTACAAACTACTTAAACTTGATACACCAAAATACTTACTTTACACAATTTACTAGAAAATAGACAACTGCACGTTCGGATAGACAACACACTTTCCTTTCCTTTCAGTCCTGAACAAGGACTACCCCAAGGATCTCACCTTTACTTTACAACCTATACTGCCACGACATATACAATCACAACAAGCAGGACAAAAATCAATTTGACAAAACCGCATACATATTACAATACGCAGACGACACTGCACTTATAGTACACGACAAAACTACGTCAAAAGCAGTCTCAAAACAAGCACTTACTGACGATACTATGACATGGTCCTACAGATGGAGACTGACTCCCAACGCAACTAAAAACCAACTTTTACTACCAAACCATAAGATCAAAGACGACTCCCCAAACATAACCGCGGACGGCCACATAACTGAACCCAAACATGACGTAAAATACTTAGGCGTAATACTGGACCAAAAACTAAAATTTACAAAACACTTATGCCCGTATTTATAAACGAATCTCAAGTTGATTTGATTGTTTTAAAATGTATCTTGTCTAATCTCAATAGTGTCTAATCTCAAGAGAACATGGGAGTACTTGCGAGCTAAATACCTACGAGAAAGAAGAATCCAAAAAAATGTACCATCAGGAGCAGTGGAAACAGAAATTGCAACTCAGCCTGAAGTCACCGTCACCTCGTGGTATGCGTAAGAACTCTTGTCTTTTCAGCCTGGGCTTCCAAGAAGGTAACGAGCCGTCCGGGCACTAGAAAGTTCGGACTGTCGCTCGTGACCTCCCTCTGGGGATGACCCCAGAGTTCGGTGTCTTAGCCGAGCTACGGTGCATCTTTTATACTCGTCAGCGACCTCAATACGCTAACCTTGCTGACTATGGTGGTTACTGGGTGTGCACCGTAACTACTAACACGGGTGTGACAATATAATCATCTTGCCATGGAACAAAACCTGCAGGTGAAGAAAAAAAATCAGCTAATGTATCTCTCTGCTGCTTTGCAACATTGGTTGGGTTGTTTGAGGACACTCTGGAAACAGATTTGAGACTTTTTCCCTCTTCTCTCCAAGTCCCAGGTTGAACTGTACCAGTTTTGTCCACAAAATCGGCAAATCCTGTTGGACAATACCTTCTGTCACTTTTATTGATCTCCATTTCATCATTCAGTAGGTAGTTGTGTAGTACCACTGTACTTTGAATAATTAGTTCACAAGTATCTATGCTAGCAACAATTGGTCTGCGTAAAATTTGCCACCTTTGGCTTAGTATACCAAATGCACTTTCAATTGTGCGCCTAGCCCTACTTAACCTATAATTAAAGATGTTTTTTCTTTTGTCCAAATTATTTCCTGGGTAGGGTCTAATTATATTTTGGTGTAGGGGAAAAGCTGCATCGGCCACAACAAAATGATGTATTTTACTATTAGTTTGTGGTAACGCTTTTGAAGGAGGTATGTTTAGTAGTCCTGATAAAAGGGCATAACCCATTGAACTATTCTTAAAAACTGTTGCATCATGATTAGCTCCAGCAGCTCCTATATCAACCATTGTAAATCTGTTGAAAGCATCACAACATGCCATCAAAATAATGCTGAATGATTTCTTGTAATTGAAATATTCACTTCCTGAGCATTTTGGTGCTTCAATAACTATGTTAGTACTATGTATGTTTCCCATCAACTGCACCTATGCAGTTGGGAATATTCCATCTTTCGTAAAACTGGTTACTTATTTCTTCAAATTTAGTCATAGTTGGCTTAGAAAGTTGTGACTTTTGCAACACTCTCCATAAAACTTCACAAGTATCAATAAGGATATTTCTTGCTGTAGCTTTTCCTACTCTGTACCCCCACGCAATCTCCTGCATCGAACACCCCTCAGACAGATAACTGAAAACAAATTTTAACAATAAGGTAATTGAACAGGAATGCAAAAAGAAATTAATGAAAATACTTACTGCAAAGTCATTATTAAACGCTGAGCTGGTGCTATATGAAGCCTCTTCTTGTCTTTTTGTAAATAGGGTGCAACCAATTTGTGAAGATTAAGAAATTGTCTTTTACTCATTCGGGAATACTTATGAAATTGCTCTTCATCCCATTCTAATTTAAGCATATCCCTTATTAAGGTAGCAAACAGGCCCTCTGAATTTCGCTTTCGGTTCATAGGACGAACTCCAAATCGTCTTTGTCGTTTCAGTTTTTCATGCAAAACTGCTGCCACACAGCAGGAAAAATATAAAAAAAGGAGACCACTTGTTGCTAACACAGCAACTCTTGGTTGAAAGCTATTTTGATCTGCTTTCATTTTTTATACGAAACTAAGTATTAATTTTTTACTCTGGATGCCTGGAGTGGCGGATGATAGATAAGAAGCCCTGAAATGGAAGGGGACGAAATTCTAATTTAAAAATTTAAATGTATTTTGGGATTTTAATCTAGATATTATTTTTTTAGTTTTGACTGTTTTGAGGTTAGAAACAGTTAGAAAATAATTTTTGATGTCAAATCAAAAGTCAAAAAGGGCATTGACATCTGTCATTATTAAGAATAAAGATAAGGACGTGTAATTGCATAAACATGTACTGATTCATTAATTTCAATTTCAAAAATAAACAAGATTTGTGGTTATCACTACATTTATGAATTAGTGTTATAAAGCTGGGTAAACCCGGCCTAATTCTCGGCAAAGCATAACCAAAGATAGTTTTGCTAGTAATTTTTAATTTTTTAACTTCATTTTCTAGTAACTTTCGTGTTATATTCATTGCCAATGTCAAAAATGTTTGGCAATTTACTTGGAACGCGGAAGTTGTTGTTTGAGCGTTGATTGTAAGTTATTTGAATTTGGTTTGGTTTGGTGGTTTTCTTTTTAAAATATTTATTATTAATTTATTCAATTTTATTGTTTATTATTTTTTTTTATTATATTATATTTTTTAAATAATTTTTTTATTGTTATTGACTTAATTGCTTTGAATCTGAATAAAGATCTGAAAGAAGTGCTTACGTCTACTCCCAGAGCTGAATCTCTCTTTGGAAATGATTTAGATTCTCGGGTGAAATCAGCAAAGGACTTGGAAAAGGCAACTTTTCAATTAAAGAGTCCACTTCCCTTCAAGACAGGAGCCAGGAGAAGTGGACATCCCAACCGAGTTCCGGTTCGATCTCAACCATCTCGGAACAAGAGGACTCGGCCGCTCCATTGGATGGAGGAGAACGACAAGCGTCGTCCTCAAAGGCCTCGACGACAATAGATATCTCGCCAGAGCTCCCGGGGACGCAAATCAGCTGGTCGCTTAAGACACTTTAGTAAGAACTGGGAGGGGAGAATTTGTCGATGCATAGCAATGTTTTGCATTGTGTAAGGGGGATATTCCCTTCGTAAAACCACCTAGGCAAAACATAGTTCCAGTTGAAAGGAAGTGGTCTAACACTGAAAAGGTAATCATAATGGGCTTAGTCGATAAGCTATTGCTTAGTGGAGCGATTTCCATTGCTGCTCCTAGTGTTGGCCAGTTCGTTTCAAACACCTTTACGGTTCAGAAGCCTGATGGATCATATCGTTTAATTTTAAATTTAAAAACTTTTAATCAATTTGTTAAAAATCGTCATTTTAAGATGGAGGATTGTAGAGTGGTAGCCAGAATGATATCGCCTGCTTCCTTCATGGCTAAAATTGACTTGAAGGACGTTTATCATTCAATACCGATTCAAAGGAGTCATAGAAAATATTTGAGATTCTTTTTTAATGGTACTCTGTATGAATATAACTGTTTACCAGTTGGGTTCAGCTGTGCTCCCTTGGTATTCACAAAGGTTATGAAACCTGTTGTTCAAAACTTACGAGAAGGAGTTCTTTTAGTAATCTACTTAGATGACTTCCTAATTTTAGGAAATTTCAAAGAGTGAGAATTTCAGGAGTGTCAATATAATGTGGAGTTAACTAAGGAGTTGTTGACACGTTTAGGTTTTATAATTAATTATGACCAATCTAGTCTAGTTCCTTCAAAAATATGTAATTTTTTGGGGTTTATTTATAATTCACAGGATATGACAGTAACCTTGCCGAAAAACAAGAAAGAAAATTCAATTGCTTAAAAAGAATTTAAAATTGCCTACCTGTTCAATTTGCAAAGTTCTTGGGCACAGTGGTCTCAGCTTGTCCAGCAATAAAATATGGTTTTCAATTTACTACATTATTTGAGCGATATAAATACATTGCCTTGCAACGTTCCAAAGGGAATTATGATACACCAATGTCTATATCGTCTCAGTTACTTGTTGACTTGAAGTGGTTTCTTTCTCAAGTTCCTTTAGCGATGAACCATATTAGAATTCGTCGGTTTGACATAGAACTATTTACAGATGCGTCAAGAATTGGTTGGGGAGCATATTGCAGAGGAAGGAGTACAAATGGTTTTTGGTCACAAGATGAACAGAGATTCCATATTAATTATTTAGAGCTTCTGGCATTGTTTTTTGGCTTACAGAGTTTTGCAGCTGACTGTTGTAGTTGCAATATTCTTTGTAGAGTGGATAACACTACTGCGATTGCTTGTGTTAATAGAATGGGAAGGGTTCGTTTTCCAAATTTGAACAGTATTACCCAAAAAATTTGCTCCTGGTGCGAGCAGAAAAATGTTTATTTGGTCGCTAGTTATATAAACTCTAAGGATAACACAGAGGCTGACAGAGCTTCACGGGAAGTTCAGAAAGAAACTGAATGGAGCCTGTCAAAAGCATCTTTTCAAAGGATAGTTAGTAAATTTGGGCAGCCTTCAATAGATCTGTTTGCTAGCAGGTTGAACAAAAAATGTTCTACATTTGTATCATGGAAAAGGGACCCGGAGGCCATTGCGGTCGATGCATTTACAATGGAGTGAAATTCTCTTAATTTTTATGCTTTCCCTCCCTTTTCTATGGTCTTACAAGTGCTTCAGAAAATAATTGAAGATGAGGCAACTGGTTTAGTAGTTGTTCAACTTTGGACAGCTCAGCCCTGGTATCCTATTTTTAAATCCTTGTTAATAGATGAGCCTTTGGTGTTGCCACCTAACAAATATTTGCTTTCATTTAACAGGACGGCTCATCCACTTTGGGAGACCCTTTCCCTGGTGGCAGGGAAGATATCCGGAAAGCCTTGTCCATCGGAAACGTTCCGAAGGATTCGTTAGAGATATGTATGCTGTCAATAACAGCGTCTACGTTAAGACAGTATAATACAGGATTACGTCTTTGGTGGGAGTTTTGTCTTAAAAAGAATAATGTTGACCCATTTCACATTACGGTTCCAGATGTTCTTACTTTCTTGACCTTCCATTTTAAAAAAGGAGCTTCCTATGGGACTCTTAATTCTTATAGATCCGCAATTGCTCAAATAGCAGGTCCAGAAATGGGTCAGGATTATCGTTAAAAGCGGTTATTTAAAGGTGTTTTTAGTTTAAGACAACCGCTTCCTCGATATGAAAATATGTGGGATCCAGGATTAGTTGTTAATTATTTGCGTTCTTTAGATAGTGATTCTTGTTCGTTGGAAGTTTTAACTCTTAAGTTAGTTAGCTTAATTGCTCTTGCGTCGGGACAGAGAATTCAAACGTTAAGTTTAATTGACATTGACAACATTACCTTTAGAATAGATAAAACAGAAATTAAAATCCCGCATAGAATAAAAACATCTGCTATTAACAAGAGTAAGCTTTTTCGTGTTCCCTTCTTTTGATTCAGATCCGAATGTGTGCGTTGTGAGAGTTCTTCAACGTTATTTAGAAATGACAAAGGTCTTGCGGGGTTCTTGTAAATCGTTATTTATTACATTTAAGAAACCTCATAGGAAGGCTACGCCACAAACCATCAGTAGGTGGATAAAGGTAGTTTTGGGAAAAGATACAAAGCAGTTCAAACCGCAGCAACGTCTGCCGCCGCTAGGAAGGGAGTTAGTTTTGACACTATCAGGTTAGCTGCTGGTTGGTCACATCAGTCGCCAACATTTGCTAAGTTTTATAACCGCCCATTACTTCATAATGACGAATTTGCAAATATAATTTTGAATTCGTAGTTCGTTCAGGTTTGTTGTTGGGTATTTTTTTGAGTTAAGGATATTCTGTATGTGTTCTAAGTTATGTTTACAATGTTGTTGTGTTAAATTAAATGAGAGGTTTTTTAGTATTGTCGTTACGTGTTTCAAATTAATGTTATCGAAAATGTGTTGTTGCAACTTCTTACTGTAAACATCTACAAGTAACTTATTTATGAGATGAGGCCGAATATAATCTTAAGATCAAACGAACTTACCTTATGTGATGTTCGATCTTGATTATATGACGGCCTCATCGAAATAAATAAGGTCCCGACCCTTCCCTGTTTACCGTTTTCTTTGTTAGTAAACCACCCTAGATTACAACAACTGCTTTAAATTAGACTAAAGGTGGGTTGCGTAGGATGGTGGTGACAGGCGGAGGTTTGGGGTTATTTGTTACTGCGCTTTAAAATTTGTGGACGTTGGGCCGGAAACGAGGGTACTACAAGTAACTTATTTATTTCGATGAAGCGTCATATAATCAAGATCAAACATCACTTAAGGTAAGTTCGTTTGATCTTAAGATTTTAACTCATTTCATAAATTTACGTGGGTATATTTTTTATTTTCTGTAACCATGTTTTCACCCATGTTCTTTTACGCTTTTTTGTTCCAACATCACTGGTACTTTTTTCATTAATTACACATGCAATTGCAGTGCCAATTAAACACAAATCACTAATATTTGGCATATTACACTTCGTGCTATACTATAAAATAAAGTGAGGTTTGCGAACCAATATGAATGTGTGTAGGCAAAATAAAATAACGCACTTACTCGCAGACTTGCCTCTTCAGGTAGGCGCGAAGGAATGCTTGACCGAGTGTATTCCCATTTAGATGAAAAACATGAGGTTTTTGTGAAAAGTAAGTCCCTTCCATTTTATCAAATTTAGGCAGTACTTTACAAAGACACTATATAATACATATTAACTCAAAGTTGAGCAATGCAGTTTATTAAAGTGTATAATGATAATTATTGTGTTAAGCATAACAATAATGAAAACTGCAATGCTTTTCATTTTGGATGTTAATTTAAGTAAAATCAGTATACTGACCTTAAAACTTGCTTTTTATCCAATGTTATAATCTAAGGTAAGTTGCTCACAATTTTATTCTTCAGCTTTGTTGCAATCTCTTTAGTCGGTAATTTGTTCCTCGCTTAATGGTGCGAAAACCTCGCTTAACATGTATCACGTAAGATGCAAGAAATTAAAAGTGAGGTTAACACATTAGATATGGCGATCCCGTTTATACTCGCGTAACACGTAGGAAGAAGTGCCCTTGAATATTGGTTATATTTTAATTAAGATGTAAGTAAGATATTCTTACGTGAAAATCGTACTACGCAAGTCTTTCAAACTGTCAAGTGTTAACCCTCTCCCCCAGGTGATAAAGGGATTTACCGTTTTTTCAGGGCAAAACCAAAACGCCGCCATTTCTCTTTGTGATTTCGCGAGTTCAACACTGTGTTCGGCACTTTTTTCATATCCAACGCTCCTTTTTCCGTTTTCTTATTCTGTTTTTAAATTTAGTCGTTCTTTTGTAGTTTATTCGTTTCGTTTGTGTAGGTTGTAGGTAATTGTTTGATGTAGGTAATAGTAGTAGTAGTAGTAGTTTATTCCCTTGGTTTTTAGTTTTAAGTAGGTAGTTTGCTTTTGTAGCTTTATTTCTTCTTGATCATTCCATTTCCATCTGTACAATGAAGGAATTCGCTGATTTTCCTGGTCGCAAAATATAGGGTCATTTTTGACAAAACTGGCCCTAATTTTAAGAATGGGGAAGCCATAAAAAATGCCTGAAGAACTATATCCGAGATTATGGCTAATGTGACTGATAAGTAATTTGCTTTCTACCTTACTCAGAAAGTTTAAAGATAAACATCTAACTTATAGCTGAGGTCTGTGAGAAACGATTTGTGGTGCTCCGCAATAAGTATGGGGCTGAAAAAAGAAGCCTCCAGAACCAGACAGTCTCTGGAATGAATCGAATCGGCCCTTATTTAAACTTATGGGCTTTTTAGATAAGCACATGTTGACTAGAAAGTATGTATCAAGTTTCTAAGAAATATAATTTTATTTCATTCACAAAAACAAACGTTTTAACAAACGACCAAAGCATCTCTTAGATGTCAACACCTGAGCCGGAACTGTTGTCACCGACCCAGGGCAATTCTGGGACACTATGTCCGAGTTGCTGTCCCCAAAACCAGAACTGGTTGCAGAAAGAACTGCATCCCCCGCAGTTCAACCTGGACCGTCAACGTCTTCTGAAGTGACCAGTAGGACTGTGGTCAGTCCAATGGCTACAATGACCAACCCAAATAAAAAAAAGGAAGCTACCCGCTAAACAGGTTCCAGATCCCCTGGATCAAGCTCTGGAAACAGTAAAAGTTTATTACTCAGAAAAAAACAAAAAAATGAACATCGGCCAACAGTCGCAGCAAGATCATTTGCGCAGACGGTAGAGCAAATGCTTGAAGGCATTCGAAATACAAAGAGGAGGAGGAAAGTGAAAGCTCAATTCATGAGTATTCTCGCGGAAACTAGAAGCGATAGCGAGGATTCTAGCTAGTTCTAGTACAACTATATAATTTATGACTGAAATACAAAAGTAATCCGGGCTTATAAACCCGTATAACTTTTGTATTTCAGTTTTAACCGGCCGTGAAAGCCTTCATAGTCTTATATAATTTATATTAAAAATATTTTGAGATGGTTAATAATGTAATTAGAACAAATCATGAAGTCTTAGGACATATGGGGACTGGAAAAGTTTTAGAATACATTAAACAAGTTTACTGGTTTCCCCAAATGAAACTTAAAATTAAGAATTTTATAGAAAATTGTCTTATGTGTATTGTTTATTCACCAAAGTATGAAAAAAAAACGGTTTGTTGCATAGTATTGAAAAGGGAAGCAAAGCATTTGATACTATCCATATAGATCACTTGGGACCACTAGAAAGGTCAAAACAATTTTACAGACATATTCTAGTAGTAGTGGATGTTTTCACAAAGTTTGTACGATTATACCGTTGTAAATCTACTACAAGTAGGGAAACTATTAGACACCTAGAATATTGTAACGGTTTATTTTTGTCACTACGCTATTATGGCTAATTGCCAAATTTCATATACCTGCTCGGCCCATCTCTACTTTAATTTTCAATGTCGCGATCTTCATCTGGGCGTCGGTCTGTCATATGTCCGAGATTTAATTTTGACCCGTCCATCCGGTGAATTCTCTTCCATTGTGTCAGCGTGAAGTGCCGGCCGGATTTATTTAATGCTCTCGCAAGGCGCTACCAAATCTTTTTTTTATCCGCGAATTTAGCCACCATCATTGGGATTTATCGCGAGATGAATATTGATTTGTGTGCGATAGCGTAGTGGGTGAGTTTTCTAGCCAATATTTTCGTCCACAATAATTTATTTCACGGTGTTATAATTGTTCTTAGGCTCGAGGCAGACGGCCATTTTCTTCACCAACTTGTGGTTTCTATTAGTGATGTTAGAAATTCCATACGTAAGTGCATTTTACCTTGATAATTTTAGTTATTAATTTTGCTTTTCTTTAAATAGTAACAGACAGGGAAAAAAACCAAAGCAAAGCGAGCTACACGTCTCGGTCAGCTATCTAGCTATATCTTAACCCTGAATCCAACAGGTAATACTTTATTAATTAATTTTTACTTAACTATTTCACTATTTCTAATCATTACATTCATTGCAAGAGGCCCAAATTGATAGTTTTTTTTCCTAATCAGATTAACGTTGTTTACTATAGTCTACACCATGCGTGTGTGTGTGGTTATGTCATATTTGTTTGAACTATTTTATTAAGTACTAGTCAAAAACAGCCTTCTTGTGGATGTATATATTTTATTTGCGGTTTGTATATTAGTTTTTTCTAACAGGGTTCAACCTAGGGGTTAACAATCCAAACAACCGGCCCTTAGTCACGCCAACAACGACGTTTTGTAGTTGGGCGCCGGTTAGGCAGTTGACCTTATTGCGTAAGAATTAGCCTAAGTTAGCTGGATTTATAGTGTTGTGGCTCCAGCAGATTTGCCTGAATAAATTGGTTATTATTTTATTTGTTGTTTGAATTCACAAGTCTCTATTATTAGTTGTTATCGTCATATAATCACTAAATAATTGCTGCATAGTTTCTTCCTTTTTTTTTAGCTTTTTTATTATTTTCATTAACTTTGGTTTTGATAACTAGCAGGACATCTGAAGGTTTCCAGTTTTCTTTACCTGTTCGATAAAACTGGTGGCGAACCCCTGAGCTAGTCGAGTGTTGTTTGCACGCGTCACACTAATCGAACTAGTCATCAGAACCAAAGTATTTATTTTTTTGTGTTCAATTAATTTTCCTTTGTTTTACATACTTTAATAAATTCAAATATTAACTTTTAAAAGTCTCTGCAATTTGACGTGTTGCAAGATTATTTTCGTTGTTACAGCGTACCAAAGCGAGTCATATCGGACCGAGGAACTTGTTTCTCCTCTTCTGAATTTAGACAGTTTACAGAAAGTTTTGACATTCAATTAGTACTCATAGCAACAGGTGTTCCAATGGCAAATGGTCAGGTGGAAGTTGTCAATAGGTCATTGACACCAATGCTGGCTAAACTGTCCAGTGGGACGGATACTTGGGACAAAGTTTTGCATCAAGCAGAGTTTGCATTCAATAATACAGTAAACTCTAGCACAAGGAAAACACCCAGTGAGTTGTTATTTGGAATTCCACAAAATGGAAGAGTAAACGATAGATTGAGAGACATGCTTTCAACAGAAAATGGAGGAAAACAAGAAGATCTAGAGAACTTACGGGAAGAAGCAGCTGGTAACATACAGAAGCAGCAAGAGTTTAGCAAACGAAATTATGACAAGTCACATAAGGAAGCTGTGAAATACCAAGAAGGGGATTATGTCCTGATTACTAATACAGACACTACGGTGGGAACTAATAAGAAGCTTGTCCCTAAGTATAAGGGACCTTATGTGGTCAAAAGAGTACTTAGGCATGACAGGTATGTTCTTGAGGATCCACCTGATTTTCAGTTAACCCAAATACCTTACAAGGGAACTGTTGACGCCAGTAATATGAAGCTTTGGATTGACTCTTCCAAATGCTGAATTACTTTTAACAATTTGATTTTTCTCTTCTCAACTATGTCATACCTATACTGACTGTTGTGTATTCATGGCAACACTGCGCGGGCAATTGTCATGTCACTCATATTAGTTAGTTGTTGTTAGGTTAAGAGAGTAGTGGATTGAATGTTACCGTCGACCGCATGTTTTTTCTGGTGGAATAAACTAAGGTTGTTAACGTTGACCCCAGTGGTTTTATTCGTTCGTTCCCCGGGAACAATACATTACATTTTTGGCGACGATCCCCTGTAGGCAACTCCCAGTGAAGTTAATACACGAAACCGTTTTACACGCGTTTAGACTGTCCAGTGCCAGTTCGCGGACTCTCTAAGTGAAATTTACAGAAGACCTATTCAGACTATAAGATGACTACGCTTGGAAATATCGAACACTTCAATACCAGCGACCCATCGGGGTGGGAGGCTTATCAAGAGCGCGTCGAGTTCTTCTTGGTAGCCAACAACATTACAGATGATGACAAGAAAAAGGCGGTGTTCCTAAGCCTTTGTGGCCCTTCGGCTTATGAAATTCTGCGATCGCTTATCGCCCCGGTGAAAGTCAAGGACAAGCATTATGACGAAATTATACAGATTCTCAGCAATCATTTTGCACCCAGAACATCCGAGATCGTGAATCGTTTCAGATTCTATAGGCGGGATCAGCAACCAGGTGAGAGTTTTTCTATCTTCCTCAAAGAATTGCGACAATTAGCCGAGAAGTGTGGGTTTGATGCCGCTTTGGATACCATGCTTCGGGACCGTATTGTCTGCGGAATTCGTGACGAAGCTCTTCAGCGCCGCCTATTAGCAGAGGACAAAATTACGTTGAAGCGAGCTCAAGAAATGTGCTTAGCTCAAGAGGTGGCAGCACGTAGCGTGGCAATCATACAACAAGAGACGGCAACAGCGTCAAACGCTGCGACAGCGTCAAACGTCAATAGGATTGACAATCGAACAGACGGATTTTCAAAACACAAACAAAAATCTGTTTTGAATGTAAACAAATCCAAATGGAAGTGTTTACAGATGCGACAATGAACATTCAGCTGAAACGTGCGTGTACAAAACAGCCAGGTCTCGTTACTGTGAAAAGGAGGGACATATAGAACGTGCTTGTTTTAAGGAAAAAGAAACAACTGGAAACCAGAAGATCAGTAAATATTGTTGAAGAGTGCGAGGACAATGCAGATAGCGCGGATAATAGCTTTATGTTAGAGATGGAGAGTCAAGAGCAGCTGGACTTTGAACCATCTATAAAGAATCTGCAAACCCACAAGGCTGCAGGGAAATTTACGATCACAGTAAAGTTAAACAAACAAACCGCATACCATGGAGGTGGATTCAGGTGCAGCATTTAGTGTCATTGGCCAATTTGATTTCCAAAGGCTATTTTCGGGACAGGCGGCCCATTATCAAGCCAACCAGGGTCACACTTAAGGACTACCAGAATGCTGTTATATCAACTATCGGTGAGTGCATGGTTTCAGTTCAGTTTGGCTCCAAGCACGCCCTTTTGCCACTGGTCATTCTGGAAGACGAACGGAGTAGTTTGGTTGGACGGAATTGGTTTTGGGCCTCTGGGTCTATCTATAGCAGGTTTGCATCAAATTTCAAATACTGTTGATTACGTTATGGAGTTTCCAGAAGTTTTTGAGCCCAAATTGGGTGTTTACAAGGGACCACCAGTGTCTTTTGATTTGGACTCTTCCGTGAAGCCAATTGCTTTAAAAGCTAGGAAGGTTCCGTTTGCATTGAAGAACAGGATTGACAAAGAGCTTGACAGTACTTATTGACGAGGGAGTATTGGAACCAGTAGCTTATCCAAGGTGGTGCACGCCCATTGTTGTTGTAGTGAAAGGTGATGGTCAAGTACGTCTTTGTGGAGATTACAGAAGCACTATAAATCGTGCTCTGCGGCAAATACATACCCAGTTCCTCGAATACAGGATATTTTGGCCATTTTAGCTGGAGGAACAGTTTTTTGCTAAGCTGGACATGGCCCAAGCTTACTTACAGCTGAGTGTGGATCAAGAAGCAGCTGAGGCGCAAACAATTATAACCCACCGGGGCGCTTTCCAGTGCAAAAGGCTACTCAATTTGGTGTTTCGGTAGCACCTCAAATTTTCCAAAGGTTTATGGATTTACTACTTACAGGAATTCAGGGTGTTTTCCATATTACGATGACATCCTGATAGTGGGACATTCTACCACCGACTTAGACGGGGAAGATGCGCGCAGTTCTTTCCCGTTTCAAAGAATGCGGACTTCACCTTCGTAAAGATAAATGTATCTTTCAAGCCTCAAGAATAAATTTTTTAGGTTTTGAAATCAGTGATTCAGGCATAAGTCCTAACAAAGACAAAGTAGCAGTGATCGTAAAGGCGCCCCCTCCAAGGAACAAAACAGAACTTCAAGCTTTCCTAGGTTTGGTAAACTTTTACCACGTATTTTTGAAGGATAAGGCTTCTTTTGCTGAACCTCTTACATAAACTATTGCATAAAGACATGCAATTCAAGTGGGTTTAGAGGAAAACACTGCCTTTAAACAAATTAAAGACATTTTAGCCAGGAACCGGTGCTGGGTCACTATGACGAATCGAAGATGCTAATTTTGACATGCGATGCAAGTCCATATGGAGTGGGATGTATTTTGAGCCAACCCAATGACCAGGGACTGGAAATGCCAATAGCCTATCATAGTAGGACTCTGTCATCAGCAGAAAGGAATTTTGCACAATGGGATAAAGAAGCTTTAGCTATAATTGTAGGTATGAGGAAATTTCATGATTACGTGTATGGACGCCATGTGATCATTCGCACGGATCATAAGCCTCTTTTAGGGATTTTGCAGTCCAGTAAAGGGATTCCCTGAAATTTAATATAAAATAAACTTATTTTAAGCGCTTATGACTATAACTTACAATCCGTGCCAGGGAAGAAAATTAGCAATGCTGACGCTTTAAGCAGACTACCTGTAGAGGGTACAGTACAAGAACCTCCAGTTTGCGGCGACGTCCTGATGTTAGAAGACCCTCCCGAAAAGATGTTCACTGCAAAGGAAGTGGCTTCTGAGACTAGGAAAGATCCAACTCTGGCCCAAATCTTGCAATGGGTTCAGAAAGGTTGGCCAGATAAAAACAAGAAACTTTTACCCCAATTTTTACCATACTCTATGAGAAGAAACGAGATATCGTGCTACCGAGATTGTCTTTTATGGAGCACTAAAGTGATAATTCCACCAAGGGGGAGGAAAATGGTCCTAAAAGTTCTTCACTCTGCGCATCCAGGGATTGTGAAAATGAAGAGCCTCGCTCGTTCTTACGTGTGGTGGCCTAATTTAGATAAAGACATCGAGGAACTCGTGAGCACTTGCTCAGACTGTCAGGAAAACCGTAAAATGCCAAACAAAGCTCCAGTACATCCTTGGGAGTGGGCACGGGCACCTTGGTCGAGGATTCACTTAGATTTTGCCGGTCCAATGAATGGCATCTATTTCCTTATAGTGGTAGATGCATTCTCAAAGTGGCTCGATGTGAAACAAGTTCCAACTACATCGACGGCTGCTACTTTAAGGGTTCTGAGGGAACTTTTCGCCACGCATGGGCTGCCTGATGTGTGTGTCTCGGATAATGGAACAGCTTTCACGTCGGAGGAGTTTCTGAAGGACAACGGCATACGTCAAGCACTAGTAGCACCATACCATCCAAGCAGTAATGGTCAGGCTGAAAGAATGGTCCAGAATGTAAAGGCGTCGCTCAGGAAGATGTCAGGTAAGGACGTCTCATTGAAATTGACACGATATTTATTGTCCCAGCATGTAACACCGCATTGTATGACTGGAAGATCACCAGCGGAAATGCTTATGGGTAGAAAACTAAATACCCTATTGGACAGAGTTTACCCAGATTTCTCCAAAGAAATGATGGCAAAGCAAGAGAAACACCTGGAAAGAAAACCTACCCGGGTTTTCCAGGAAGAAGACACCGTCTATTCTCGTTCTTTCCTGCCGGGTCAAAAATGGTTACCATCAACGATTGTCAGTCAATCCGGCCCAGTCAGTTACCGGGTTAAGACGCCAGAGGGTAAGATCATTAGAAGGCACACCGATCAATTACGTTCCAGTGCGGAAAAAGAGCAAGACCATTCTGATCAAGCAATTGAGCCTGATGATGAAGAGATTGCCGTACCAGCGACGATTGCTGAACCTGAAGCCATGGTGACCGATACGTCAAACGAATTAAATGTGGAAGCAAGGTCAACCCAGGCGCGTTTACCAAGGTTGAGAGCACCTCCAAAGTACTTGGATGATTTTATATGTACATAATTCTATATTGTCCAGGGGGGGAGGAGTGTTGTGTATTCATGGCAACACTGCGCGGGCAGGTAGTAATGGCAGGTTAGTTGTTGTTAGGTTAAGAGGGTAGTGGATTGAATGTTACCGTCGACCGCATGTTTTTTCTGGTGGAATAAACTAAGGTTGTTAACGTTGACCCCAGTGGTTTTATTCGTTCGTTCCCCGGGAACAATACATTACACTGACCTATACTGATTTTGACTTTTTCCTGACGATGAATTATGACTTTTATTTTGACATTCTTATGTGTTTTACAAGTTGCTGTAGTATCATACTTGAAAATTTATTATGCTGGCTCTTATGTCTTATGATTTATAATTTTATACTATGATCTAATTATGTTTGTTAGGGGTTGTAGTTTTATTGGTTTTCAACCTTTATGTTATAATTTTTGAAGTATTATGAAATCCAGTGCATTTGCTTAACTTTTCGATTATGAATGCCTTATGTTACTTATAAATTATGTCACTGTTATGTTTATGATAAATCTTATGTGAACACTAGTTGTATGGTTTGCTTGTGTCTTCAATTTTTGATAGATATTTGGATCATGTATATTGGTGTATTATCGTAATGATTTTAGTTTCGATCGAGGAGATCTCATGTCAGGTTGGCCGAACTGTTACCATTTTTAGTTTTAATGTTATGTTAGTCGCCCAATTATGTATAAGGAAGAGTGAGGTTAAGTTAAGGTAGAATGACAGTTTAGGGAGATGATTGATTTAAAAAAATTACGTGATGATGATTATGAAGAAGCTGAGTGAAAGTTTTATGGATTTACGATTTATCTGATTATATTCCTGACATCGTGAAACTTGTTTAATTTCCGCTAAGTGCCATCGGACCCTCTAACAAATTGAAGTTAACTTTGGAGAAACTGAATCAGTCCTACCACAAGTATGTAACGATTCCGCGATTCCGCTAATTTAAAAGATTTTGAAGGATTAGATCAAGAAGAAATTGAGACAGAAGAGCAACAAAATATCGAAGATGAGAATTCATCAATCTGTTCATTACACTCAAACAAAGAACCTGAAGGTACCGGTAACTACTGCCTATTTCTTAAGTTCCTGGCAATTGTGCTGCACGCAGACTAATTATAACATATGGAAATAGTTTTAATCAGTATGTCACTAAGCCTTTTAACAAAACTCATATTTTTGTGCGTATTCCAAGAGAGAATGATGACAAATTTTTGATACAGGTCATGAAAGAACTGTTAAATTACCAAACGTTGACTACAATATACATTAATGACCATAATCTTGAAGAAAAATTTAAACAACTATTAAAACAAAATCTATCAAACAATGTAAAATTAGCTATATCGTACAAGTATCTCCAAGATATCACAGATCCTCAGATACAAAAAGATATAATTGAAAACTACCACCACCAAAATCATAATGGAATCACTGAAACTTATCAACAGTTAAAAGAAAAATATTACTGGCCACAATTAAAAGAACATATTTCGCTAGTCATTAACCAATGTGACATTTGTTTACAAAGTAAATATGAGCGAAAACCCTACAAAATACCATATGAAGGACCTCTTTTAGCAGAGAAACCGTTTAAAACCCTTCATATAGATATATTCCAATATTCACAATGCTTATTTTTAACAATATTAGACTCGTTTAGCAAATATGCTCAAGCATATTTTATTAAAGACAAAAACGCCATTACTGTACTAAATAAACTTCATTTAATTTCACATCATAATGTTCCCCAACAAATTGTAGCTGATAAGGGACTTGAATTCAAAAATAAAACTTTCAAATGAGTTCTGCCAACTACACAATATTGATGGTACATTATGTAACACCCAATAATTCTAACCTCAAACAGTCCCGTTAAAAGATTACATTCCCACACTAATTGAAAAAATAAGTATTGCAACAAATAGACTCAAAAAATCAATCAATAATTTAATGATATCTTGTATATGTATTTATAATCTCCTCCTTATTATCATGATTTTTGGAAGTAAACCACGTCATCAATTTTTTAGCATTATGAACGAAAAAAAAGTTCCTTCTTTACAGGTCACTCAAAATGTTGCAGGTCAAAGCAATGGAGATAACTCCACTAGAGAGTAACGGCTATTTTTTTGAAAACATTAACCCTCATACATTAGTTTTTAGACAGTTACCATACGACATATGTGCCATTTAATCTTACTATTATAAGATAAACCCTAACACAGTACGTTATATCCTCTAATTTTACAACGAAAGTTAAAGTTGTCATTTCCTCTAGAAGATAACTTGCATGCTCAATTAAATCATTTCTATAATCAATTGGACAATGCTTTTAATACACATACACAAGGTTGACTTTTTACGGCAATGACTATAGAAAGCGACGCGGTTAAATTTAATGGTTCTTGGCTCATCTATAAAATTTATCACCGGTAACCTAGACCAAGAAGATCTGGGAAAATATCAACTTACTCTTTGAAAATTTGTAAAGAAACCAAATTACAACAATGCATAAGATAAACCAATTAAGTTCGTTTGCTGGTCATATTACAAAGAGCTTCCAGGATAGCATTATTATTAATCCTTAATTTATACAAAAAACCAAAAAAAAAAAAAAAAATCGAAATTGAAAGTTTATCAAATTTAGTTGACATATCAATACAGTTGCAAATAACCACTGTTGATTTGTTTCTGAACAAACTATTAAGAACAATAACATTTTGCATTAAAAAACACCTTAGACATTGAACTTCTTGACTCAAAACATAATAGGACAATTTGGACCTTCTTAAAAAGCTCATTATGCGGTCTTATCAATTGTGGCCCTTAACTCAATTACACGAGTTCATCTCTATTAGCAAAATCGGTTTTATCCAAACACAAGAAGAGGAAATATTGGTACATAAGATACCGTTATTTAAAAAAAAAAACATATTGTTATCTACAATTTGTATATTTTACTCCAACTAATAATCAGTTAGTTTTAACTCCACCTAGTAAATATTATTGTAGTGATTTATGGTACGAAGATTGTTGGGAATACTAATAACAAATGGATTTGTTATCATCAACTATACGATTCATGTTAATTTACCTAATTGTACCTTTGCCAAGCTTAAACAACGACTACAAGTTTGCCTTTTATGCTCAAATGAGATATCTTGTGTATTGTTCTAAACAAACCTTTAGAAGTACGTGAAGTATGTGAGTCTGTATCGAAATCGGACATTGAGCATTGTAAACCTAATCACGATTAAAAAACTTGTACCTTAATTATAGGAAACGCAAAGTTTGACAATAGTGCTTTTAATATAAGTTACGAATTTAAATTCGGGGAATTAAATAACTTAAGTTCAGAGCTTGTCAGTAACGAAGTAAAGTCGTTACTTCCACGTAAACGCGTTTACGACTCTGTAACTACGTTACTTTTTAATCTAGCAAGAAAGTAACGGTAACGGCCTTTACTTTTGTTCAGTAAACGAAAAAAAGCTATCGTTTTTTGAGTAACGCGTTACTAAAATAGTAAAGAGTTACTTGAAACGCTAGTGAAAAAAATATCCGTATGTTGAAAAAAGTTTTTACGAAATTCAATACTGTTACCTTCATCAGCACCAGATGCTAGCTTTTATAGATTCTCCTCATTCATTTTCTGATAAAACTTTGAGAGACTTGTTTCTTATGAAAGCAACAATAAACTTAATTAAGTGGTAGGTGGTGTAGGTTGTTTGTTTTCTGTTCTTGCAAACAATTTGGTATGTAGAATAAGGAATATTAATAAAATAATAATATATTGTCTTACAGTTTTCTTAGAAACGCCTGAATAAAATTACAGCAATAATGTAATTATATTTACTCACAAGTCACAAGAGTGAGAGTATTTGAACCATTTATTTTAGTATTTAGATACCGTTAAAATCTTATGTGCAAACTTACATAATGGGCTCTTATTTATACTCTTGTTGTTGTTAAAAACTAATAAATAACGTTTTCTGCGCAATTGCAAATAAGAATATCCCTCTTTTTCTTTTGATTATGATAACATTGTTCGTTGTTTACAGACCCTACGTTACCTTTATGATCGATTTTATAACATACCAGAAGGCGAACTCTCTAACGAATAGCAAGGGAAATTTCTTTGCAATCATAGAAAACCCTTCTCTATCGTACTCTCTACGTTTCAATTGGTGAAGATCGGCACTCAACGTAATAGCTATCGGGTTGTGTAAAATAGACCAAACTGAGGTCTTGCTATGATTTATAACTCTCTTGGCGGCTATGAAAATTTGTATTTACCAATCTTTCTTTTCCGTCGTCTTCTAAAATTCAAATGTTTGTGTTTTTTAACCTTTTGCCCGTCAGTGTCAAACATTGGTGTCAATAAGGTTGGGTGGGGAACGATTGATTGTATTAGCTGCATTGCATCTATTAGTTATTGTTTTTGAGGTGTAAGCGATGTTCATGATGGAAATCGTTGTGGTTTATGGCTATACGGGTTCCATCAACACATCCTAGTCCCATCCTACTTTCTTCACATAAATGCATAAAAATTGTTTACACAGCAACTGAAAATAAATATGAATGATCCCAACAAGAAAATGAGAAACTGAAGAGACAGAACTACAATAAATAAAACCAAGAAACAAAAATGGCAACAAAACGAATTATTTTAGAATGTAAACTTTAAAAATATGATTAATTACTGANCTTCTANANCACTGGTGNGGTNATNGNCAGTNCTAANAACTTTCGANANATGATNTCTACANGAATTGCTTCCGNCANCNTTGNNTNCANGGCAGATTTTAACNNCNGNAANGGAGCNGATTAGNCCTCGCGGCGGNTGGAGAANNTTNAANNCAAAANCCAGTGCTTCNCGCNTGACCCTNCAAGGCAAANCGAGCNGAGTAAGAAACNGAGAGGCCTNCCTNAANCANGCCAACNGANTCTGAGGGNTNGNAGGCCNGNGGANNTGNCACCNCATTTTCCTTGCTNCACTTTCNGACCCCNAANTNNNNAAACNCCCTCAAATGGACCGAGCGTCAGNGCCGGAGATGNNCAGATAANNNCTGTGCCGCNACNCTCNGCTANGGGNATGTNGTGTNANATACNCCTGTCGNTTNNACTTTCCTCNACTGTCANTTNNAANCTTCCTAGNTANGCNAGNCGCNAGNNAAGCTTGACNTGGGCGCGNTTTAANNTNTAGCCTGAACTTGAAAAGTTGTGGTAAAATTTGACTGTTATGTCTATTTTCCTTTTGTTATTTGATAGTATAAATAAAATGAGTTTTTTGAGAATGTGTTTGTTATTACTTATTTCAGAACAGTTAAACTGGCTTTTAAGTCTTCTGAAGAGTCTTACAGTGGTATAAAAGCCTTCAGGTATGAAACTGAGGACACTTTTCTCAGAACAAGTAGTTTGATTCCTGAACATGACTGTTTTTGTACTAAATCAACTAAAGACGCTTCAGGACAAGATAACTGCTACCTGAATGGTGCTATGTACTTTAAACCTTGCTTAGGTGAATGTTATATTAAAATCGCTTCTACAAAACTAAAGCTTTGCTTTTAGGTGCCCCAGCCCTAATTTCGCAGCCCCACTTTCTCAATGCCGACACGAAAGTTACCTTGAAGGAGTAACCGGTTTAAGTCCTGATAAGGAAAAACATGGAATCTACCTACTTTTAGAGCCTGTAATATCTGCTACCATAGCAAATACTTGAAATAACTATTATTGCATTTTAGAACACAGGAACTCCCCTTGAAGGGATGAAAAGGATCCAAATCAACATAGTATTAAGAAGCCAACCCCTAATAAACATGACCACACCCACAACGATGCACAACGGGATCGTTCCAGTTTTATGGCTGGAAGAAGGTTTCAGTTTACCTGAAGAATACGTGGACGAACTAAACGATCAATATTTTAAAGTAGTCAAAATTGCAACGGGTTTGAAATACGCTCTAATTGCTGTGACCAGTGCTTTTTTCGTCGCTTGTATTTATTTAGTGTGGCGAAAAGAATATTTCAAGAAATGATTATAAAATAAGAATTTTATTTATAATGGGAAATCTCCTTTTTTGGTATTAAAACATGTTTCATACACTGGACAAACTGCTGAGATAATAATAAAAGTAATTGAACTCAATTCAGTTAATTTATTTAAAGTCAGTTATTCAATGAGTTCCTATTGTAGGCTGAATAACCACTAAATCCCAAACGAAATTTAGCAACATTGTAACTTAGCAATATCAAAAACAGGGTGATATTTTGACTGGCAAAGTAAGAAAAAAAATGTCGTATTATAAACACAATACTCAATATAAATACTTGTAAATGATTATATCTAGATGGTGTTATAATTTTATAGGCACACATTTACCATACATAATTCGTTCCAATGCCATTCGAAAAAGCATAAAAAATACTACAAAATGGGTTAAAAATGGCCTCTGTAGCTCCTCCCGTTACCGAGATATTGAATTTCAAAAAGTACCTAAAAAACCTCTCTAATACCCCCCCATTCTTTAAATTTTTTTGAAAAATGAAAAATTTTTAAGTGTTTTTTTTGTACTTATTTCACCTAATTTAATGTTGTTTGGTATAAATATGCCCTTTGCTGTGCATTGCAGCCCTCCTGGAGCAAAATAAAAAATTGCCAAAATTGCACTTTTTGCAAAAATAAAATGTTTTCAATTTTTGAATGATTGTAACTTTTTTATTTGAACTCTTATAGATTTCGCTAAAACGCCATTAGAAAGAGGATAAAAAATACTACAAAATGAGCCAAAACTGGACTCTCTAACTCTTCAGTTTACCGAGATATTGAATTTCAAAAAGTACCTAAAAAACCTCTCTAATACCCCCCCATTCTTTCAATTTTTTTGAAAAGTGAAAAATTTTAAAGTGTTTTTTTGTGCTTATTTCACCTAATTTAATGTTCTTTTGTATAAATATGCCCTTTGCTGTGCATTGGAACCCTTATAGAGCAAAATAAAAATTTGTCAAAATTGCACTTTTGACAAAAATTGAATTTTTCGACTTTTTGAAAAATCGTAGCTCTTTTATTTAAAGTCGCAGGAAATTCGTTCCAACGCCATTCGAAAAAGCATAAAAAATACTACAAAATGGGTTAAAAATGGCCTCTGTAGCTCCTCCCGTTACCGAGATATTGAATTTCAAAAAGTACCTAAAAAACCTCTCTAATACCCCCCCATTCTTTCAATTTTTTTGAAAAGTGAAAAATTTTAAAGTGCTTTTTTTGTGCTTATTTCACCTAATTTAATGTTCTTTTGTATAAATATGCCCTTTGCTGTGCATTGGAACCCTTATAGAGCAAAATAAAAATTTGTCAAAATTGCACTTTTGACAAAAATTGAATTTTTCGACTTTTTGAAAAATCGTAGCTCTTTTATTTAAAGTCGCAGGAAATTCGTTCCAACGCCATTCGAAAAAGCATAAAAAATACTACAAAATGGGTTAAAAATGGCCTCTGTAGCTCCTCCCGTTACCGAGATATTGAATTTCAAAAAGTACCTAAAAAACCTCTCTAATACCCCCCCATTCTTTAAATTTTTTTGAAAAGTAAAAAATTTTAAAGTGCTTTTTTTGTGCTTATTTCACCTAATTTAATGTTCTTTTGTATAAATATGCCCTTTGCTGTGCATTGGAACCCTTATAGAGCAAAATAAAAATTTGTCAAAATTGCACTTTTGACAAAAATTGAATTTTTCGACTTTTTGAAAAATCGTAGCTCTTTTATTTAAAGTCGCAGGAAATTCGTTCCAACGCCATTCGAAAAAGCATAAAAAATACTACAAAATGGGTTAAAAATGGCCTCTGTAGCTCCTCCGGTTACCGAGATATTGAATTTCAAAAAGTACCTAAAAAACCTCTCTAATACCCCCCCATTCTTTAAATTTTTTTGAAAAGTGAAAAATTTTAAAGTGCTTTTTTTGTGCTTATTTCACCTAATTTAATGTTCTTTTGTATAAATATGCCCTTTGCTGTGCATTGGAACCCTTATAGAGCAAAATAAAAATTTGTCAAAATTGCACTTTTGACAAAAATTGAATTTTTCGACTTTTTGAAAAATCGTAGCTCTTTTATTTAAAGTCGCAGGAAATTCGTTCCAACGCCATTCGAAAAAGCATAAAAAATACTACAAAATGGGTTAAAAATGGCCTCTGTAGCTCCTCCCGTTACCGAGATATTGAATTTCAAAAAGTACCTAAAAAACCTCTCTAATACCCCCCCATTCTTTAAATTTTTTTGAAAAGTGAAAAATTTTAAAGTGCTTTTTTTGTGCTTATTTCACCTAATTTAATGTTCTTTTGTATAAATATGCCCTTTGCTGTGCATTGGAACCCTTATAGAGCAAAATAAAAATTTGTCAAAATTGCACTTTTGACAAAAATTGAATTTTTCGACTTTTTGAAAAATCGTAGCTCTTTTATTTAAAGTCGCAGGAAATTCGTTCCAACGCCATTCGAAAAAGCATAAAAAATACTACAAAATGGGTTAAAAATGGCCTCTGTAGCTCCTCCCGTTACCGAGATATTGAATTTCAAAAAGTACCTAAAAAACCTCTCTAATACCCCCCCATTCTTTCAATTTTTTTGAAAAGTGAAAAATTTTAAAGTGCTTTTTTTGTGCTTATTTCACCTAATTTAATGTTCTTTTGTATAAATATGCCCTTTGCTGTGCATTGGAACCCTTATAGAGCAAAATAAAAATTTGTCAAAATTGCACTTTTGACAAAAATTGAATTTTTCGACTTTTTGAAAAATCGTAGCTCTTTTATTTAAAGTCGCAGGAAATTCGTTCCAACGCCATTCGAAAAAGCATAAAAAATACTACAAAATGGGTTAAAAATGGCCTCTGTAGCTCCTCCAGTAAAATACAGTCTTTATTGTTCAAAAATCCCTGGCAATTAAAGTAAATGATACTGGAGTTTTGGATAACTAAATTATTTAATTGCTATTGCAAAAATTTGTTTTTTTGCATTTTTTCAATCCGTTTTAAGGTTTCACAATTCGCTACATCCCACACTGTATGGTTGGTTTTCAAATTTAATCCATATTTTTGATTTGACACAATACAATTAATACATTTAACATTAACTTCCTGGCATTCCCTTGAGTCATGCTCCCCTGTGCATTTAGCGCAAATTTGCTTATCTTTGCATTCCTTTTGTAGATGGCCAATATTATTCCGTATTCGTTGTATACAGGACATCTATTTTATCCTAAATTTAATCTTTGTTTATTTATCAACAAGTTATAGGTGTTGGAGTCTGCTTCAAAAATAATGTTAAATTTGTTGTTGACAACATTGGTTTTTCGAAGTATTTTCATATTAAAGCTGATGTCATTTTTGTTTAAATCATTTTGCTTTATCACCCTATTTACAATCTCTTCATCATCAATGCCGTGCTCGCACGCATTAACACCTACAACTTTAATTCTATGTTCGTGCTTTTTTGGTCTGTCTACTTCATACTCGGTACCAAGCCTGGTCTGGATCTCCGACTGTACACTGTTAATATCTTTTTCCATGCCACAACTGAGTATCAAGCTACCATTCTTTGTCGGACGTCCGATGGCGACCCCCACTCCAAGCTCCACTGGATTTACCTTCTCTTTTAAATCTATTTTAATTTGCTTGATGTCCTTTTGTTGGCTTTTCTGTTTAATCAATAATACTTTGCTATCGTTGGTTTGGTTACTTTTGTTTGCGAACTACTGACGCATATGAAAAAAGTGAGTTACTAGACGATGAAGAAGGGTTTTCCTTTAGTTTGGCGATTTCTAACCTGAGAATTTGATTCTCGGCTAGTAGCTGATCGACTTTCTTGGTTAACTCGTTTGTATTTTTCAAAACCAATTGCAATGTTTCACTCATTGCTTCAATGACACTTTGATCAATATTGTCATCTACTCTGCTTCTCTTTCGCGCCTCCCACCAACATTTTCAGGTTTGTTTTTCGCTCACATTTTCCACATTTCCATGAACACTTTCTCATTGGAATCCACGAAGATCAAATTTTCACATTTGGCGTGATAAACATTTTCGCATCCTGTACATTTAGCTACTGCCCTAACATCATCAATAATAGACTTACATTTGTAGCAGTTTTCAATAGAAGTTCACACGGGGTCATCCGGCATACCTCCATCCATATCTGCGTACTCGTTGGCCTTGTCCACTATCTGCTTTGATTGAATTTCAAAAAGTACCTAAAAAACCTCTCTAATACCCCCCATTCTTTAAATTTTTTTGAAAAGTGAAAAATTTTAAAGTGCTTTTTTTGTGCTTATTTCACCTAATTTAATGTTCTTTTGTATAAATATGCCCTTTGCTGTGCATTGGAACCCTTATAGAGCAAAATAAAAATTTGTCAAAATTGCACTTTTGACAAAAATTGAATTTTTCGACTTTTTGAAAAATCGTAGCTCTTTTATTTAAAGTCGCAGGAAATTCGTTCCAACGCCATTCGAAAAAGCATAAAAAATACTACAAAATGGGTTAAAAATGGCCTCTGTAGCTCCTCCCGTTACCGAGATATTGAATTTCAAAAAGTACCTAAAAAACCTCTCTAATACCCCCCCATTCTTTCAATTTTTTTGAAAAGTGAAAAATTTTAAAGTGCTTTTTTTGTGCTTATTTCACCTAATTTAATGTTCTTTTGTATAAATATGCCCTTTGCTGTGCATTGGAACCCTTATAGAGCAAAATAAAAATTTGTCAAAATTGCACTTTTGACAAAAATTGAATTTTTCGACTTTTTGAAAAATCGTAGCTCTTTTATTTAAAGTCGCAGGAAATTCGTTCCAACGCCATTCGAAAAAGCATAAAAAATACTACAAAATGGGTTAAAAATGGCCTCTGTAGCTCCTCCGTTACCGAGATATTGAATTTCAAAAAGTACCTAAAAAACCTCTCTAATACCCCCCCATTCTTTCAATTTTTTTGAAAAGTGAAAAATTTTAAAGTGCTTTTTTTGTGCTTATTTCACCTAATTTAATGTTCTTTTGTATAAATATGCCCTTTGCTGTGCATTGGAACCCTTATAGAGCAAAATAAAAATTTGTCAAAATTGCACTTTTGACAAAAATTGAATTTTTCGACTTTTTGAAAAATCGTAGCTCTTTTATTTAAAGTCGCAGGAAATTCGTTCCAACGCCATTCGAAAAAGCATAAAAAATACTACAAAATGGGTTAAAAATGGCCTCTGTAGCTCCTCCCGTTACCGAGATATTGAATTTCAAAAAGTACCTAAAAAACCTCTCTAATACCCCCCCATTCTTTCAATTTTTTTGAAAAGTGAAAAATTTTAAAGTGCTTTTTTTGTGCTTATTTCACCTAATTTAATGTTCTTTTGTATAAATATGCCCTTTGCTGTGCATTGGAACCCTTATAGAGCAAAATAAAAATTTGTCAAAATTGCACTTTTGACAAAAATTGAATTTTTCGACTTTTTGAAAAATCGTAGCTCTTTTATTTAAAGTCGCAGGAAATTCGTTCCAACGCCATTCGAAAAAGCATAAAAAATACTACAAAATGGGTTAAAAATGGCCTCTGTAGCTCCTCCCGTTACCGAGATATTGAATTTCAAAAAGTACCTAAAAAACCTCTCTAATACCCCCCCATTCTTTAAATTTTTTTGAAAAGTGAAAAATTTTAAAGTGCTTTTTTTGTGCTTATTTCACCTAATTTAATGTTCTTTTGTATAAATATGCCCTTTGCTGTGCATTGGAACCCTTATAGAGCAAAATAAAAATTTGTCAAAATTGCACTTTTGACAAAAATTGAATTTTTCGACTTTTTGAAAAATCGTAGCTCTTTTATTTAAAGTCGCAGGAAATTCGTTCCAACGCCATTCGAAAAAGCATAAAAAATACTACAAAATGGGTTAAAAATGGCCTCTGTAGCTCCTCCCGTTACCGAGATATTGAATTTCAAAAAGTACCTAAAAAACCTCTCTAATACCCCCCCATTCTTTCAATTTTTTTGAAAAGTGAAAAATTTTAAAGTGCTTTTTTTGTGCTTATTTCACCTAATTTAATGTTCTTTTGTATAAATATGCCCTTTGCTGTGCATTGGAACCCTTATAGAGCAAAATAAAAATTTGTCAAAATTGCACTTTTGACAAAAATTGAATTTTTCGACTTTTTGAAAAATCGTAGCTCTTTTATTTAAAGTCGCAGGAAATTCGTTCCAACGCCATTCGAAAAAGCATAAAAAATACTACAAAATGGGTTAAAAATGGCCTCTGTAGCTCCTCCCGTTACCGAGATATTGAATTTCAAAAAGTACCTAAAAAACCTCTCTAATACCCCCCCATTCTTTCAATTTTTTTGAAAAGTGAAAAATTTTAAAGTGCTTTTTTTGTGCTTATTTCACCTAATTTAATGTTCTTTTGTATAAATATGCCCTTTGCTGTGCATTGGAACCCTTATAGAGCAAAATAAAAATTTGTCAAAATTGCACTTTTGACAAAAATTGAATTTTTCGACTTTTTGAAAAATCGTAGCTCTTTTATTTAAAGTCGCAGGAAATTCGTTCCAACGCCATTCGAAAAAGCATAAAAAATACTACAAAATGGGTTAAAAATGGCCTCTGTAGCTCCTCCCGTTACCGAGATATTGAATTTCAAAAAGTACCTAAAAAACCTCTCTAATACCCCCCCATTCTTTCAATTTTTTTGAAAAGTGAAAAATTTTAAAGTGCTTTTTTTGTGCTTATTTCACCTAATTTAATGTTCTTTTGTATAAATATGCCCTTTGCTGTGCATTGGAACCCTTATAGAGCAAAATAAAAATTTGTCAAAATTGCACTTTTGACAAAAATTGAATTTTTCGACTTTTTGAAAAATCGTAGCTCTTTTATTTAAAGTCGCAGGAAATTCGTTCCAACGCCATTCGAAAAAGCATAAAAAATACTACAAAATGGGTTAAAAATGGCCTCTGTAGCTCCTCCCGTTACCGAGATATTGAATTTCAAAAAGTACCTAAAAAACCTCTCTAATACCCCCCCATTCTTTCAATTTTTTTGAAAAGTGAAAAATTTTAAAGTGCTTTTTTTGTGCTTATTTCACCTAATTTAATGTTCTTTTGTATAAATATGCCCTTTGCTGTGCATTGGAACCCTTATAGAGCAAAATAAAAATTTGTCAAAATTGCACTTTTGACAAAAATTGAATTTTTCGACTTTTTGAAAAATCGTAGCTCTTTTATTTAAAGTCGCAGGAAATTCGTTCCAACGCCATTCGAAAAAGCATAAAAAATACTACAAAATGGGTTAAAAATGGCCTCTGTAGCTCCTCCCGTTACCGAGATATTGAATTTCAAAAAGTACCTAAAAAACCTCTCTAATACCCCCCCATTCTTTCAATTTTTTTGAAAAGTGAAAAATTTTAAAGTGCTTTTTTTGTGCTTATTTCACCTAATTTAATGTTCTTTTGTATAAATATGCCCTTTGCTGTGCATTGGAACCCTTATAGAGCAAAATAAAAATTTGTCAAAATTGCACTTTTGACAAAAATTGAATTTTTCGACTTTTTGAAAAATCGTAGCTCTTTTATTTAAAGTCGCAGGAAATTCGTTCCAACGCCATTCGAAAAAGCATAAAAAATACTACAAAATGGGTTAAAAATGGCCTCTGTAGCTCCTCCCGTTACCGAGATATTGAATTTCAAAAAGTACCTAAAAAACCTCTCTAATACCCCCCCATTCTTTAAATTTTTTTGAAAAGTGAAAAATTTTAAAGTGCTTTTTTTGTGCTTATTTCACCTAATTTAATGTTCTTTTGTATAAATATGCCCTTTGCTGTGCATTGGAACCCTTATAGAGCAAAATAAAAATTTGTCAAAATTGCACTTTTGACAAAAATTGAATTTTTCGACTTTTTGAAAAATCGTAGCTCTTTTATTTAAAGTCGCAGGAAATTCGTTCCAACGCCATTCGAAAAAGCATAAAAAATACTACAAAATGGGTTAAAAATGGCCTCTGTAGCTCCTCCCGTTACCGAGATATTGAATTTCAAAAAGTACCTAAAAAACCTCTCTAATACCCCCCCATTCTTTCAATTTTTTTGAAAAGTGAAAAATTTTAAAGTGCTTTTTTTGTGCTTATTTCACCTAATTTAATGTTCTTTTGTATAAATATGCCCTTTGCTGTGCATTGGAACCCTTATAGAGCAAAATAAAAATTTGTCAAAATTGCACTTTTGACAAAAATTGAATTTTTCGACTTTTTGAAAAATCGTAGCTCTTTTATTTAAAGTCGCAGGAAATTCGTTCCAACGCCATTCGAAAAAGCATAAAAAATACTACAAAATGGGTTAAAAATGGCCTCTGTAGCTCCTCCCGTTACCGAGATATTGAATTTCAAAAAGTACCTAAAAAACCTCTCTAATACCCCCCCATTCTTTCAATTTTTTTGAAAAGTGAAAAATTTTAAAGTGCTTTTTTTGTGCTTATTTCACCTAATTTAATGTTCTTTTGTATAAATATGCCCTTTGCTGTGCATTGGAACCCTTATAGAGCAAAATAAAAATTTGTCAAAATTGCACTTTTGACAAAAATTGAATTTTTCGACTTTTTGAAAAATCGTAGCTCTTTTATTTAAAGTCGCAGGAAATTCGTTCCAACGCCATTCGAAAAAGCATAAAAAATACTACAAAATGGGTTAAAAATGGCCTCTGTAGCTCCTCCCGTTACCGAGATATTGAATTTCAAAAAGTACCTAAAAAACCTCTCTAATACCCCCCCATTCTTTCAATTTTTTTGAAAAGTGAAAAATTTTAAAGTGCTTTTTTTGTGCTTATTTCACCTAATTTAATGTTCTTTTGTATAAATATGCCCTTTGCTGTGCATTGGAACCCTTATAGAGCAAAATAAAAATTTGTCAAAATTGCACTTTTGACAAAAATTGAATTTTTCGACTTTTTGAAAAATCGTAGCTCTTTTATTTAAAGTCGCAGGAAATTCGTTCCAACGCCATTCGAAAAAGCATAAAAAATACTACAAAATGGGTTAAAAATGGCCTCTGTAGCTCCTCCCGTTACCGAGATATTGAATTTCAAAAAGTACCTAAAAAACCTCTCTAATACCCCCCCATTCTTTCAATTTTTTTGAAAAGTGAAAAATTTTAAAGTGCTTTTTTTGTGCTTATTTCACCTAATTTAATGTTCTTTTGTATAAATATGCCCTTTGCTGTGCATTGGAACCCTTATAGAGCAAAATAAAAATTTGTCAAAATTGCACTTTTGACAAAAATTGAATTTTTCGACTTTTTGAAAAATCGTAGCTCTTTTATTTAAAGTCGCAGGAAATTCGTTCCAACGCCATTCGAAAAAGCATAAAAAATACTACAAAATGGGTTAAAAATGGCCTCTGTAGCTCCTCCCGTTACCGAGATATTGAATTTCAAAAAGTACCTAAAAAACCTCTCTAATACCCCCCCATTCTTTCAATTTTTTTGAAAAGTGAAAAATTTTAAAGTGCTTTTTTTGTGCTTATTTCACCTAATTTAATGTTCTTTTGTATAAATATGCCCTTTGCTGTGCATTGGAACCCTTATAGAGCAAAATAAAAATTTGTCAAAATTGCACTTTTGACAAAAATTGAATTTTTCGACTTTTTGAAAAATCGTAGCTCTTTTATTTAAAGTCGCAGGAAATTCGTTCCAACGCCATTCGAAAAAGCATAAAAAATACTACAAAATGGGTTAAAAATGGCCTCTGTAGCTCCTCCCGTTACCGAGATATTGAATTTCAAAAAGTACCTAAAAAACCTCTCTAATACCCCCCATTCTTTCAATTTTTTTGAAAAGTGAAAAATTTTAAAGTGCTTTTTTTGTGCTTATTTCACCTAATTTAATGTTCTTTTGTATAAATATGCCCTTTGCTGTGCATTGGAACCCTTATAGAGCAAAATAAAAATTTGTCAAAATTGCACTTTTGACAAAAATTGAATTTTTCGACTTTTTGAAAAATCGTAGCTCTTTTATTTAAAGTCGCAGGAAATTCGTTCCAACGCCATTCGAAAAAGCATAAAAAATACTACAAAATGGGTTAAAAATGGCCTCTGTAGCTCCTCCCGTTACCGAGATATTGAATTTCAAAAAGTACCTAAAAAACCTCTCTAATACCCCCCCATTCTTTCAATTTTTTTGAAAAGTGAAAAATTTTAAAGTGCTTTTTTTGTGCTTATTTCACCTAATTTAATGTTCTTTTGTATAAATATGCCCTTTGCTGTGCATTGGAACCCTTATAGAGCAAAATAAAAATTTGTCAAAATTGCACTTTTGACAAAAATTGAATTTTTCGACTTTTTGAAAAATCGTAGCTCTTTTATTTAAAGTCGCAGGAAATTCGTTCCAACGCCATTCGAAAAAGCATAAAAAATACTACAAAATGGGTTAAAAATGGCCTCTGTAGCTCCTCCCGTTACCGAGATATTGAATTTCAAAAAGTACCTAAAAAACCTCTCTAATACCCCCCCATTCTTTCAATTTTTTTGAAAAGTGAAAAATTTTAAAGTGCTTTTTTTGTGCTTATTTCACCTAATTTAATGTTCTTTTGTATAAATATGCCCTTTGCTGTGCATTGGAACCCTTATAGAGCAAAATAAAAATTTGTCAAAATTGCACTTTTGACAAAAATTGAATTTTTCGACTTTTTGAAAAATCGTAGCTCTTTTATTTAAAGTCGCAGGAAATTCGTTCCAACGCCATTCGAAAAAGCATAAAAAATACTACAAAATGGGTTAAAAATGGCCTCTGTAGCTCCTCCCGTTACCGAGATATTGAATTTCAAAAAGTACCTAAAAAACCTCTCTAATACCCCCCCATTCTTTCAATTTTTTTGAAAAGTGAAAAATTTTAAAGTGCTTTTTTTGTGCTTATTTCACCTAATTTAATGTTCTTTTGTATAAATATGCCCTTTGCTGTGCATTGGAACCCTTATAGAGCAAAATAAAAATTTGTCAAAATTGCACTTTTGACAAAAATTGAATTTTTCGACTTTTTGAAAAATCGTAGCTCTTTTATTTAAAGTCGCAGGAAATTCGTTCCAACGCCATTCGAAAAAGCATAAAAAATACTACAAAATGGGTTAAAAATGGCCTCTGTAGCTCCTCCCGTTACCGAGATATTGAATTTCAAAAAGTACCTAAAAAACCTCTCTAATACCCCCCCATTCTTTCAATTTTTTTGAAAAGTGAAAAATTTTAAAGTGCTTTTTTTGTGCTTATTTCACCTAATTTAATGTTCTTTTGTATAAATATGCCCTTTGCTGTGCATTGGAACCCTTATAGAGCAAAATAAAAATTTGTCAAAATTGCACTTTTGACAAAAATTGAATTTTTCGACTTTTTGAAAAATCGTAGCTCTTTTATTTAAAGTCGCAGGAAATTCGTTCCAACGCCATTCGAAAAAGCATAAAAAATACTACAAAATGGGTTAAAAATGGCCTCTGTAGCTCCTCCCGTTACCGAGATATTGAATTTCAAAAAGTACCTAAAAAACCTCTCTAATACCCCCCCATTCTTTAAATTTTTTTGAAAAGTGAAAAATTTTAAAGTGCTTTTTTTGTGCTTATTTCACCTAATTTAATGTTCTTTTGTATAAATATGCCCTTTGCTGTGCATTGGAACCCTTATAGAGCAAAATAAAAATTTGTCAAAATTGCACTTTTGACAAAAATTGAATTTTTCGACTTTTTGAAAAATCGTAGCTCTTTTATTTAAAGTCGCAGGAAATTCGTTCCAACGCCATTCGAAAAAGCATAAAAAATACTACAAAATGGGTTAAAAATGGCCTCTGTAGCTCCTCCCGTTACCGAGATATTGAATTTCAAAAAGTACCTAAAAAACCTCTCTAATACCCCCCCATTCTTTCAATTTTTTTGAAAAGTGAAAAATTTTAAAGTGCTTTTTTTGTGCTTATTTCACCTAATTTAATGTTCTTTTGTATAAATATGCCCTTTGCTGTGCATTGGAACCCTTATAGAGCAAAATAAAAATTTGTCAAAATTGCACTTTTGACAAAAATTGAATTTTTCGACTTTTTGAAAAATCGTAGCTCTTTTATTTAAAGTCGCAGGAAATTCGTTCCAACGCCATTCGAAAAAGCATAAAAAATACTACAAAATGGGTTAAAAATGGCCTCTGTAGCTCCTCCCGTTACCGAGATATTGAATTTCAAAAAGTACCTAAAAAACCTCTCTAATACCCCCCCATTCTTTCAATTTTTTTGAAAAGTGAAAAATTTTAAAGTGCTTTTTTTGTGCTTATTTCACCTAATTTAATGTTCTTTTGTATAAATATGCCCTTTGCTGTGCATTGGAACCCTTATAGAGCAAAATAAAAATTTGTCAAAATTGCACTTTTGACAAAAATTGAATTTTTCGACTTTTTGAAAAATCGTAGCTCTTTTATTTAAAGTCGCAGGAAATTCGTTCCAACGCCATTCGAAAAAGCATAAAAAATACTACAAAATGGGTTAAAAATGGCCTCTGTAGCTCCTCCCGTTACCGAGATATTGAATTTCAAAAAGTACCTAAAAAACCTCTCTAATACCCCCCCATTCTTTCAATTTTTTTGAAAAGTGAAAAATTTTAAAGTGCTTTTTTTGTGCTTATTTCACCTAATTTAATGTTCTTTTGTATAAATATGCCCTTTGCTGTGCATTGGAACCCTTATAGAGCAAAATAAAAATTTGTCAAAATTGCACTTTTGACAAAAATTGAATTTTTCGACTTTTTGAAAAATCGTAGCTCTTTTATTTAAAGTCGCAGGAAATTCGTTCCAACGCCATTCGAAAAAGCATAAAAAATACTACAAAATGGGTTAAAAATGGCCTCTGTAGCTCCTCCCGTTACCGAGATATTGAATTTCAAAAAGTACCTAAAAAACCTCTCTAATACCCCCCCATTCTTTCAATTTTTTTGAAAAGTGAAAAATTTTAAAGTGCTTTTTTTGTGCTTATTTCACCTAATTTAATGTTCTTTTGTATAAATATGCCCTTTGCTGTGCATTGGAACCCTTATAGAGCAAAATAAAAATTTGTCAAAATTGCACTTTTGACAAAAATTGAATTTTTCGACTTTTTGAAAAATCGTAGCTCTTTTATTTAAAGTCGCAGGAAATTCGTTCCAACGCCATTCGAAAAAGCATAAAAAATACTACAAAATGGGTTAAAAATGGCCTCTGTAGCTCCTCCCGTTACCGAGATATTGAATTTCAAAAAGTACCTAAAAAACCTCTCTAATACCCCCCCATTCTTTCAATTTTTTTGAAAAGTGAAAAATTTTAAAGTGCTTTTTTTGTGCTTATTTCACCTAATTTAATGTTCTTTTGTATAAATATGCCCTTTGCTGTGCATTGGAACCCTTATAGAGCAAAATAAAAATTTGTCAAAATTGCACTTTTGACAAAAATTGAATTTTTCGACTTTTTGAAAAATCGTAGCTCTTTTATTTAAAGTCGCAGGAAATTCGTTCCAACGCCATTCGAAAAAGCATAAAAAATACTACAAAATGGGTTAAAAATGGCCTCTGTAGCTCCTCCCGTTACCGAGATATTGAATTTCAAAAAGTACCTAAAAAACCTCTCTAATACCCCCCCATTCTTTCAATTTTTTTGAAAAGTGAAAAATTTTAAAGTGCTTTTTTTGTGCTTATTTCACCTAATTTAATGTTCTTTTGTATAAATATGCCCTTTGCTGTGCATTGGAACCCTTATAGAGCAAAATAAAAATTTGTCAAAATTGCACTTTTGACAAAAATTGAATTTTTCGACTTTTTGAAAAATCGTAGCTCTTTTATTTAAAGTCGCAGGAAATTCGTTCCAACGCCATTCGAAAAAGCATAAAAAATACTACAAAATGGGTTAAAAATGGCCTCTGTAGCTCCTCCCGTTACCGAGATATTGAATTTCAAAAAGTACCTAAAAAACCTCTCTAATACCCCCCCATTCTTTCAATTTTTTTGAAAAGTGAAAAATTTTAAAGTGCTTTTTTTGTGCTTATTTCACCTAATTTAATGTTCTTTTGTATAAATATGCCCTTTGCTGTGCATTGGAACCCTTATAGAGCAAAATAAAAATTTGTCAAAATTGCACTTTTGACAAAAATTGAATTTTTCGACTTTTTGAAAAATCGTAGCTCTTTTATTTAAAGTCGCAGGAAATTCGTTCCAACGCCATTCGAAAAAGCATAAAAAATACTACAAAATGGGTTAAAAATGGCCTCTGTAGCTCCTCCCGTTACCGAGATATTGAATTTCAAAAAGTACCTAAAAAACCTCTCTAATACCCCCCCATTCTTTCAATTTTTTTGAAAAGTGAAAAATTTTAAAGTGCTTTTTTTGTGCTTATTTCACCTAATTTAATGTTCTTTTGTATAAATATGCCCTTTGCTGTGCATTGGAACCCTTATAGAGCAAAATAAAAATTTGTCAAAATTGCACTTTTGACAAAAATTGAATTTTTCGACTTTTTGAAAAATCGTAGCTCTTTTATTTAAAGTCGCAGGAAATTCGTTCCAACGCCATTCGAAAAAGCATAAAAAATACTACAAAATGGGTTAAAAATGGCCTCTGTAGCTCCTCCCGTTACCGAGATATTGAATTTCAAAAAGTACCTAAAAAACCTCTCTAATACCCCCCCATTCTTTCAATTTTTTTGAAAAGTGAAAAATTTTAAAGTGCTTTTTTTGTGCTTATTTCACCTAATTTAATGTTCTTTTGTATAAATATGCCCTTTGCTGTGCATTGGAACCCTTATAGAGCAAAATAAAAATTTGTCAAAATTGCACTTTTGACAAAAATTGAATTTTTCGACTTTTTGAAAAATCGTAGCTCTTTTATTTAAAGTCGCAGGAAATTCGTTCCAACGCCATTCGAAAAAGCATAAAAAATACTACAAAATGGGTTAAAAATGGCCTCTGTAGCTCCTCCCGTTACCGAGATATTGAATTTCAAAAAGTACCTAAAAAACCTCTCTAATACCCCCCCATTCTTTAATTTTTTTGAAAAGTGAAAAATTTTAAAGTGCTTTTTTTGTGCTTATTTCACCTAATTTAATGTTCTTTTGTATAAATATGCCCTTTGCTGTGCATTGGAACCCTTATAGAGCAAAATAAAAATTTGTCAAAATTGCACTTTTGACAAAAATTGAATTTTTCGACTTTTTGAAAAATCGTAGCTCTTTTATTTAAAGTCGCAGGAAATTCGTTCCAACGCCATTCGAAAAAGCATAAAAAATACTACAAAATGGGTTAAAAATGGCCTCTGTAGCTCCTCCCGTTACCGAGATATTGAATTTCAAAAAGTACCTAAAAAACCTCTCTAATACCCCCCCATTCTTTCAATTTTTTTGAAAAGTGAAAAATTTTAAAGTGCTTTTTTTGTGCTTATTTCACCTAATTTAATGTTCTTTTGTATAAATATGCCCTTTGCTGTGCATTGGAACCCTTATAGAGCAAAATAAAAATTTGTCAAAATTGCACTTTTGACAAAAATTGAATTTTTCGACTTTTTGAAAAATCGTAGCTCTTTTATTTAAAGTCGCAGGAAATTCGTTCCAACGCCATTCGAAAAAGCATAAAAAATACTACAAAATGGGTTAAAAATGGCCTCTGTAGCTCCTCCCGTTACCGAGATATTGAATTTCAAAAAGTACCTAAAAAACCTCTCTAATACCCCCCCATTCTTTCAATTTTTTTGAAAAGTGAAAAATTTTAAAGTGCTTTTTTTGTGCTTATTTCACCTAATTTAATGTTCTTTTGTATAAATATGCCCTTTGCTGTGCATTGGAACCCTTATAGAGCAAAATAAAAATTTGTCAAAATTGCACTTTTGACAAAAATTGAATTTTTCGACTTTTTGAAAAATCGTAGCTCTTTTATTTAAAGTCGCAGGAAATTCGTTCCAACGCCATTCGAAAAAGCATAAAAAATACTACAAAATGGGTTAAAAATGGCCTCTGTAGCTCCTCCCGTTACCGAGATATTGAATTTCAAAAAGTACCTAAAAAACCTCTCTAATACCCCCCCATTCTTTCAATTTTTTTGAAAAGTGAAAAATTTTAAAGTGCTTTTTTTGTGCTTATTTCACCTAATTTAATGTTCTTTTGTATAAATATGCCCTTTGCTGTGCATTGGAACCCTTATAGAGCAAAATAAAAATTTGTCAAAATTGCACTTTTGACAAAAATTGAATTTTTCGACTTTTTGAAAAATCGTAGCTCTTTTATTTAAAGTCGCAGGAAATTCGTTCCAACGCCATTCGAAAAAGCATAAAAAATACTACAAAATGGGTTAAAAATGGCCTCTGTAGCTCCTCCCGTTACCGAGATATTGAATTTCAAAAAGTACCTAAAAAACCTCTCTAATACCCCCCCATTCTTTCAATTTTTTTGAAAAGTGAAAAATTTTAAAGTGCTTTTTTTGTGCTTATTTCACCTAATTTAATGTTCTTTTGTATAAATATGCCCTTTGCTGTGCATTGGAACCCTTATAGAGCAAAATAAAAATTTGTCAAAATTGCACTTTTGACAAAAATTGAATTTTTCGACTTTTTGAAAAATCGTAGCTCTTTTATTTAAAGTCGCAGGAAATTCGTTCCAACGCCATTCGAAAAAGCATAAAAAATACTACAAAATGGGTTAAAAATGGCCTCTGTAGCTCCTCCCGTTACCGAGATATTGAATTTCAAAAAGTACCTAAAAAACCTCTCTAATACCCCCCCATTCTTTCAATTTTTTTGAAAAGTGAAAAATTTTAAAGTGCTTTTTTTGTGCTTATTTCACCTAATTTAATGTTCTTTTGTATAAATATGCCCTTTGCTGTGCATTGGAACCCTTATAGAGCAAAATAAAAATTTGTCAAAATTGCACTTTTGACAAAAATTGAATTTTTCGACTTTTTGAAAAATCGTAGCTCTTTTATTTAAAGTCGCAGGAAATTCGTTCCAACGCCATTCGAAAAAGCATAAAAAATACTACAAAATGGGTTAAAAATGGCCTCTGTAGCTCCTCCCGTTACCGAGATATTGAATTTCAAAAAGTACCTAAAAAACCTCTCTAATACCCCCCCATTCTTTCAATTTTTTTGAAAAGTGAAAAATTTTAAAGTGCTTTTTTTGTGCTTATTTCACCTAATTTAATGTTCTTTTGTATAAATATGCCCTTTGCTGTGCATTGGAACCCTTATAGAGCAAAATAAAAATTTGTCAAAATTGCACTTTTGACAAAAATTGAATTTTTCGACTTTTTGAAAAATCGTAGCTCTTTTATTTAAAGTCGCAGGAAATTCGTTCCAACGCCATTCGAAAAAGCATAAAAAATACTACAAAATGGGTTAAAAATGGCCTCTGTAGCTCCTCCCGTTACCGAGATATTGAATTTCAAAAAGTACCTAAAAAACCTCTCTAATACCCCCCCATTCTTTCAATTTTTTTGAAAAGTGAAAAATTTTAAAGTGCTTTTTTTGTGCTTATTTCACCTAATTTAATGTTCTTTTGTATAAATATGCCCTTTGCTGTGCATTGGAACCCTTATAGAGCAAAATAAAAATTTGTCAAAATTGCACTTTTGACAAAAATTGAATTTTTCGACTTTTTGAAAAATCGTAGCTCTTTTATTTAAAGTCGCAGGAAATTCGTTCCAACGCCATTCGAAAAAGCATAAAAAATACTACAAAATGGGTTAAAAATGGCCTCTGTAGCTCCTCCCGTTACCGAGATATTGAATTTCAAAAAGTACCTAAAAAACCTCTCTAATACCCCCCCATTCTTTCAATTTTTTTGAAAAGTGAAAAATTTTAAAGTGCTTTTTTTGTGCTTATTTCACCTAATTTAATGTTCTTTTGTATAAATATGCCCTTTGCTGTGCATTGGAACCCTTATAGAGCAAAATAAAAATTTGTCAAAATTGCACTTTTGACAAAAATTGAATTTTTCGACTTTTTGAAAAATCGTAGCTCTTTTATTTAAAGTCGCAGGAAATTCGTTCCAACGCCATTCGAAAAAGCATAAAAAATACTACAAAATGGGTTAAAAATGGCCTCTGTAGCTCCTCCCGTTACCGAGATATTGAATTTCAAAAAGTACCTAAAAAACCTCTCTAATACCCCCCCATTCTTTCAATTTTTTTGAAAAGTGAAAAATTTTAAAGTGCTTTTTTTGTGCTTATTTCACCTAATTTAATGTTCTTTTGTATAAATATGCCCTTTGCTGTGCATTGGAACCCTTATAGAGCAAAATAAAAATTTGTCAAAATTGCACTTTTGACAAAAATTGAATTTTTCGACTTTTTGAAAAATCGTAGCTCTTTTATTTAAAGTCGCAGGAAATTCGTTCCAACGCCATTCGAAAAAGCATAAAAAATACTACAAAATGGGTTAAAAATGGCCTCTGTAGCTCCTCCCGTTACCGAGATATTGAATTTCAAAAAGTACCTAAAAAACCTCTCTAATACCCCCCCATTCTTTCAATTTTTTTGAAAAGTGAAAAATTTTAAAGTGCTTTTTTTGTGCTTATTTCACCTAATTTAATGTTCTTTTGTATAAATATGCCCTTTGCTGTGCATTGGAACCCTTATAGAGCAAAATAAAAATTTGTCAAAATTGCACTTTTGACAAAAATTGAATTTTTCGACTTTTTGAAAAATCGTAGCTCTTTTATTTAAAGTCGCAGGAAATTCGTTCCAACGCCATTCGAAAAAGCATAAAAAATACTACAAAATGGGTTAAAAATGGCCTCTGTAGCTCCTCCCGTTACCGAGATATTGAATTTCAAAAAGTACCTAAAAAACCTCTCTAATACCCCCCCATTCTTTCAATTTTTTTGAAAAGTGAAAAATTTTAAAGTGCTTTTTTTGTGCTTATTTCACCTAATTTAATGTTCTTTTGTATAAATATGCCCTTTGCTGTGCATTGGAACCCTTATAGAGCAAAATAAAAATTTGTCAAAATTGCACTTTTGACAAAAATTGAATTTTTCGACTTTTTGAAAAATCGTAGCTCTTTTATTTAAAGTCGCAGGAAATTCGTTCCAACGCCATTCGAAAAAGCATAAAAAATACTACAAAATGGGTTAAAAATGGCCTCTGTAGCTCCTCCCGTTACCGAGATATTGAATTTCAAAAAGTACCTAAAAAACCTCTCTAATACCCCCCCATTCTTTCAATTTTTTTGAAAAGTGAAAAATTTTAAAGTGCTTTTTTTGTGCTTATTTCACCTAATTTAATGTTCTTTTGTATAAATATGCCCTTTGCTGTGCATTGGAACCCTTATAGAGCAAAATAAAAATTTGTCAAAATTGCACTTTTGACAAAAATTGAATTTTTCGACTTTTTGAAAAATCGTAGCTCTTTTATTTAAAGTCGCAGGAAATTCGTTCCAACGCCATTCGAAAAAGCATAAAAAATACTACAAAATGGGTTAAAAATGGCCTCTGTAGCTCCTCCCGTTACCGAGATATTGAATTTCAAAAAGTACCTAAAAAACCTCTCTAATACCCCCCCATTCTTTCAATTTTTTTGAAAAGTGAAAAATTTTAAAGTGCTTTTTTTGTGCTTATTTCACCTAATTTAATGTTCTTTTGTATAAATATGCCCTTTGCTGTGCATTGGAACCCTTATAGAGCAAAATAAAAATTTGTCAAAATTGCACTTTTGACAAAAATTGAATTTTTCGACTTTTTGAAAAATCGTAGCTCTTTTATTTAAAGTCGCAGGAAATTCGTTCCAACGCCATTCGAAAAAGCATAAAAAATACTACAAAATGGGTTAAAAATGGCCTCTGTAGCTCCTCCCGTTACCGAGATATTGAATTTCAAAAAGTACCTAAAAAACCTCTCTAATACCCCCCCATTCTTTCAATTTTTTTGAAAAGTGAAAAATTTTAAAGTGCTTTTTTTGTGCTTATTTCACCTAATTTAATGTTCTTTTGTATAAATATGCCCTTTGCTGTGCATTGGAACCCTTATAGAGCAAAATAAAAATTTGTCAAAATTGCACTTTTGACAAAAATTGAATTTTTCGACTTTTTGAAAAATCGTAGCTCTTTTATTTAAAGTCGCAGGAAATTCGTTCCAACGCCATTCGAAAAAGCATAAAAAATACTACAAAATGGGTTAAAAATGGCCTCTGTAGCTCCTCCCGTTACCGAGATATTGAATTTCAAAAAGTACCTAAAAAACCTCTCTAATACCCCCCCATTCTTTCAATTTTTTTGAAAAGTGAAAAATTTTAAAGTGCTTTTTTTGTGCTTATTTCACCTAATTTAATGTTCTTTTGTATAAATATGCCCTTTGCTGTGCATTGGAACCCTTATAGAGCAAAATAAAAATTTGTCAAAATTGCACTTTTGACAAAAATTGAATTTTTCGACTTTTTGAAAAATCGTAGCTCTTTTATTTAAAGTCGCAGGAAATTCGTTCCAACGCCATTCGAAAAAGCATAAAAAATACTACAAAATGGGTTAAAAATGGCCTCTGTAGCTCCTCCCGTTACCGAGATATTGAATTTCAAAAAGTACCTAAAAAACCTCTCTAATACCCCCCCATTCTTTCAATTTTTTTGAAAAGTGAAAAATTTTAAAGTGCTTTTTTTGTGCTTATTTCACCTAATTTAATGTTCTTTTGTATAAATATGCCCTTTGCTGTGCATTGGAACCCTTATAGAGCAAAATAAAAATTTGTCAAAATTGCACTTTTGACAAAAATTGAATTTTTCGACTTTTTGAAAAATCGTAGCTCTTTTATTTAAAGTCGCAGGAAATTCGTTCCAACGCCATTCGAAAAAGCATAAAAAATACTACAAAATGGGTTAAAAATGGCCTCTGTAGCTCCTCCCGTTACCGAGATATTGAATTTCAAAAAGTACCTAAAAAACCTCTCTAATACCCCCCCATTCTTTCAATTTTTTTGAAAAGTGAAAAATTTTAAAGTGCTTTTTTTGTGCTTATTTCACCTAATTTAATGTTCTTTTGTATAAATATGCCCTTTGCTGTGCATTGGAACCCTTATAGAGCAAAATAAAAATTTGTCAAAATTGCACTTTTGACAAAAATTGAATTTTTCGACTTTTTGAAAAATCGTAGCTCTTTTATTTAAAGTCGCAGGAAATTCGTTCCAACGCCATTCGAAAAAGCATAAAAAATACTACAAAATGGGTTAAAAATGGCCTCTGTAGCTCCTCCCGTTACCGAGATATTGAATTTCAAAAAGTACCTAAAAAACCTCTCTAATACCCCCCCATTCTTTCAATTTTTTTGAAAAGTGAAAAATTTTAAAGTGCTTTTTTTGTGCTTATTTCACCTAATTTAATGTTCTTTTGTATAAATATGCCCTTTGCTGTGCATTGGAACCCTTATAGAGCAAAATAAAAATTTGTCAAAATTGCACTTTTGACAAAAATTGAATTTTTCGACTTTTTGAAAAATCGTAGCTCTTTTATTTAAAGTCGCAGGAAATTCGTTCCAACGCCATTCGAAAAAGCATAAAAAATACTACAAAATGGGTTAAAAATGGCCTCTGTAGCTCCTCCCGTTACCGAGATATTGAATTTCAAAAAGTACCTAAAAAACCTCTCTAATACCCCCCCATTCTTTCAATTTTTTTGAAAAGTGAAAAATTTTAAAGTGCTTTTTTTGTGCTTATTTCACCTAATTTAATGTTCTTTTGTATAAATATGCCCTTTGCTGTGCATTGGAACCCTTATAGAGCAAAATAAAAATTTGTCAAAATTGCACTTTTGACAAAAATTGAATTTTTCGACTTTTTGAAAAATCGTAGCTCTTTTATTTAAAGTCGCAGGAAATTCGTTCCAACGCCATTCGAAAAAGCATAAAAAATACTACAAAATGGGTTAAAAATGGCCTCTGTAGCTCCTCCCGTTACCGAGATATTGAATTTCAAAAAGTACCTAAAAAACCTCTCTAATACCCCCCCATTCTTTCAATTTTTTTGAAAAGTGAAAAATTTTAAAGTGCTTTTTTTGTGCTTATTTCACCTAATTTAATGTTCTTTTGTATAAATATGCCCTTTGCTGTGCATTGGAACCCTTATAGAGCAAAATAAAAATTTGTCAAAATTGCACTTTTGACAAAAATTGAATTTTTCGACTTTTTGAAAAATCGTAGCTCTTTTATTTAAAGTCGCAGGAAATTCGTTCCAACGCCATTCGAAAAAGCATAAAAAATACTACAAAATGGGTTAAAAATGGCCTCTGTAGCTCCTCCCGTTACCGAGATATTGAATTTCAAAAAGTACCTAAAAAACCTCTCTAATACCCCCCCATTCTTTCAATTTTTTTGAAAAGTGAAAAATTTTAAAGTGCTTTTTTTGTGCTTATTTCACCTAATTTAATGTTCTTTTGTATAAATATGCCCTTTGCTGTGCATTGGAACCCTTATAGAGCAAAATAAAAATTTGTCAAAATTGCACTTTTGACAAAAATTGAATTTTTCGACTTTTTGAAAAATCGTAGCTCTTTTATTTAAAGTCGCAGGAAATTCGTTCCAACGCCATTCGAAAAAGCATAAAAAATACTACAAAATGGGTTAAAAATGGCCTCTGTAGCTCCTCCCGTTACCGAGATATTGAATTTCAAAAAGTACCTAAAAAACCTCTCTAATACCCCCCCATTCTTTCAATTTTTTTGAAAAGTGAAAAATTTTAAAGTGCTTTTTTTGTGCTTATTTCACCTAATTTAATGTTCTTTTGTATAAATATGCCCTTTGCTGTGCATTGGAACCCTTATAGAGCAAAATAAAAATTTGTCAAAATTGCACTTTTGACAAAAATTGAATTTTTCGACTTTTTGAAAAATCGTAGCTCTTTTATTTAAAGTCGCAGGAAATTCGTTCCAACGCCATTCGAAAAAGCATAAAAAATACTACAAAATGGGTTAAAAATGGCCTCTGTAGCTCCTCCCGTTACCGAGATATTGAATTTCAAAAAGTACCTAAAAAACCTCTCTAATACCCCCCCATTCTTTCAATTTTTTTGAAAAGTGAAAAATTTTAAAGTGCTTTTTTTGTGCTTATTTCACCTAATTTAATGTTCTTTTGTATAAATATGCCCTTTGCTGTGCATTGGAACCCTTATAGAGCAAAATAAAAATTTGTCAAAATTGCACTTTTGACAAAAATTGAATTTTTCGACTTTTTGAAAAATCGTAGCTCTTTTATTTAAAGTCGCAGGAAATTCGTTCCAACGCCATTCGAAAAAGCATAAAAAATACTACAAAATGGGTTAAAAATGGCCTCTGTAGCTCCTCCCGTTACCGAGATATTGAATTTCAAAAAGTACCTAAAAAACCTCTCTAATACCCCCCCATTCTTTCAATTTTTTTGAAAAGTGAAAAATTTTAAAGTGCTTTTTTTGTGCTTATTTCACCTAATTTAATGTTCTTTTGTATAAATATGCCCTTTGCTGTGCATTGGAACCCTTATAGAGCAAAATAAAAATTTGTCAAAATTGCACTTTTGACAAAAATTGAATTTTTCGACTTTTTGAAAAATCGTAGCTCTTTTATTTAAAGTCGCAGGAAATTCGTTCCAACGCCATTCGAAAAAGCATAAAAAATACTACAAAATGGGTTAAAAATGGCCTCTGTAGCTCCTCCCGTTACCGAGATATTGAATTTCAAAAAGTACCTAAAAAACCTCTCTAATACCCCCCCATTCTTTCAATTTTTTTGAAAAGTGAAAAATTTTAAAGTGCTTTTTTTGTGCTTATTTCACCTAATTTAATGTTCTTTTGTATAAATATGCCCTTTGCTGTGCATTGGAACCCTTATAGAGCAAAATAAAAATTTGTCAAAATTGCACTTTTGACAAAAATTGAATTTTTCGACTTTTTGAAAAATCGTAGCTCTTTTATTTAAAGTCGCAGGAAATTCGTTCCAACGCCATTCGAAAAAGCATAAAAAATACTACAAAATGGGTTAAAAATGGCCTCTGTAGCTCCTCCCGTTACCGAGATATTGAATTTCAAAAAGTACCTAAAAAACCTCTCTAATACCCCCCCATTCTTTCAATTTTTTTGAAAAGTGAAAAATTTTAAAGTGCTTTTTTTGTGCTTATTTCACCTAATTTAATGTTCTTTTGTATAAATATGCCCTTTGCTGTGCATTGGAACCCTTATAGAGCAAAATAAAAATTTGTCAAAATTGCACTTTTGACAAAAATTGAATTTTTCGACTTTTTGAAAAATCGTAGCTCTTTTATTTAAAGTCGCAGGAAATTCGTTCCAACGCCATTCGAAAAAGCATAAAAAATACTACAAAATGGGTTAAAAATGGCCTCTGTAGCTCCTCCCGTTACCGAGATATTGAATTTCAAAAAGTACCTAAAAAACCTCTCTAATACCCCCCCATTCTTTCAATTTTTTTGAAAAGTGAAAAATTTTAAAGTGTTTTTTTTTGTGCTTATTTCACCTAATTTAATGTTCTTTTGTATAAATATGCCCTTTGCTGTGCATTGGAACCCTTATAGAGCAAAATAAAAATTTGTCAAAATTGCACTTTTGACAAAAATTGAATTTTTCGACTTTTTGAAAAATCGTAGCTCTTTTATTTAAAGTCGCAGGAAATTCGTTCCAACGCCATTCGAAAAAGCATAAAAAATACTACAAAATGGGTTAAAAATGGCCTCTGTAGCTCCTCCCGTTACCGAGATATTGAATTTCAAAAAGTACCTAAAAAACCTCTCTAATACCCCCCCATTCTTTCAATTTTTTTGAAAAGTGAAAAATTTTAAAGTGCTTTTTTTGTGCTTATTTCACCTAATTTAATGTTCTTTTGTATAAATATGCCCTTTGCTGTGCATTGGAACCCTTATAGAGCAAAATAAAAATTTGTCAAAATTGCACTTTTGACAAAAATTGAATTTTTCGACTTTTTGAAAAATCGTAGCTCTTTTATTTAAAGTCGCAGGAAATTCGTTCCAACGCCATTCGAAAAAGCATAAAAAATACTACAAAATGGGTTAAAAATGGCCTCTGTAGCTCCTCCCGTTACCGAGATATTGAATTTCAAAAAGTACCTAAAAAACCTCTCTAATACCCCCCCATTCTTTCAATTTTTTTGAAAAGTGAAAAATTTTAAAGTGCTTTTTTTGTGCTTATTTCACCTAATTTAATGTTCTTTTGTATAAATATGCCCTTTGCTGTGCATTGGAACCCTTATAGAGCAAAATAAAAATTTGTCAAAATTGCACTTTTGACAAAAATTGAATTTTTCGACTTTTTGAAAAATCGTAGCTCTTTTATTTAAAGTCGCAGGAAATTCGTTCCAACGCCATTCGAAAAAGCATAAAAAATACTACAAAATGGGTTAAAAATGGCCTCTGTAGCTCCTCCCGTTACCGAGATATTGAATTTCAAAAAGTACCTAAAAAACCTCTCTAATACCCCCCCATTCTTTCAATTTTTTTGAAAAGTGAAAAATTTTAAAGTGCTTTTTTTGTGCTTATTTCACCTAATTTAATGTTCTTTTGTATAAATATGCCCTTTGCTGTGCATTGGAACCCTTATAGAGCAAAATAAAAATTTGTCAAAATTGCACTTTTGACAAAAATTGAATTTTTCGACTTTTTGAAAAATCGTAGCTCTTTTATTTAAAGTCGCAGGAAATTCGTTCCAACGCCATTCGAAAAAGCATAAAAAATACTACAAAATGGGTTAAAAATGGCCTCTGTAGCTCCTCCCGTTACCGAGATATTGAATTTCAAAAAGTACCTAAAAAACCTCTCTAATACCCCCCCATTCTTTCAATTTTTTTGAAAAGTGAAAAATTTTAAAGTGCTTTTTTTGTGCTTATTTCACCTAATTTAATGTTCTTTTGTATAAATATGCCCTTTGCTGTGCATTGGAACCCTTATAGAGCAAAATAAAAATTTGTCAAAATTGCACTTTTGACAAAAATTGAATTTTTCGACTTTTTGAAAAATCGTAGCTCTTTTATTTAAAGTCGCAGGAAATTCGTTCCAACGCCATTCGAAAAAGCATAAAAAATACTACAAAATGGGTTAAAAATGGCCTCTGTAGCTCCTCCCGTTACCGAGATATTGAATTTCAAAAAGTACCTAAAAAACCTCTCTAATACCCCCCCATTCTTTCAATTTTTTTGAAAAGTGAAAAATTTTAAAGTGCTTTTTTTGTGCTTATTTCACCTAATTTAATGTTCTTTTGTATAAATATGCCCTTTGCTGTGCATTGGAACCCTTATAGAGCAAAATAAAAATTTGTCAAAATTGCACTTTTGACAAAAATTGAATTTTTCGACTTTTTGAAAAATCGTAGCTCTTTTATTTAAAGTCGCAGGAAATTCGTTCCAACGCCATTCGAAAAAGCATAAAAAATACTACAAAATGGGTTAAAAATGGCCTCTGTAGCTCCTCCCGTTACCGAGATATTGAATTTCAAAAAGTACCTAAAAAACCTCTCTAATACCCCCCCATTCTTTCAATTTTTTTGAAAAGTGAAAAATTTTAAAGTGCTTTTTTTGTGCTTATTTCACCTAATTTAATGTTCTTTTGTATAAATATGCCCTTTGCTGTGCATTGGAACCCTTATAGAGCAAAATAAAAATTTGTCAAAATTGCACTTTTGACAAAAATTGAATTTTTCGACTTTTTGAAAAATCGTAGCTCTTTTATTTAAAGTCGCAGGAAATTCGTTCCAACGCCATTCGAAAAAGCATAAAAAATACTACAAAATGGGTTAAAAATGGCCTCTGTAGCTCCTCCCGTTACCGAGATATTGAATTTCAAAAAGTACCTAAAAAACCTCTCTAATACCCCCCCATTCTTTCAATTTTTTTGAAAAGTGAAAAATTTTAAAGTGCTTTTTTTGTGCTTATTTCACCTAATTTAATGTTCTTTTGTATAAATATGCCCTTTGCTGTGCATTGGAACCCTTATAGAGCAAAATAAAAATTTGTCAAAATTGCACTTTTGACAAAAATTGAATTTTTCGACTTTTTGAAAAATCGTAGCTCTTTTATTTAAAGTCGCAGGAAATTCGTTCCAACGCCATTCGAAAAAGCATAAAAAATACTACAAAATGGGTTAAAAATGGCCTCTGTAGCTCCTCCCGTTACCGAGATATTGAATTTCAAAAAGTACCTAAAAAACCTCTCTAATACCCCCCCATTCTTTCAATTTTTTTGAAAAGTGAAAAATTTTAAAGTGCTTTTTTTGTGCTTATTTCACCTAATTTAATGTTCTTTTGTATAAATATGCCCTTTGCTGTGCATTGGAACCCTTATAGAGCAAAATAAAAATTTGTCAAAATTGCACTTTTGACAAAAATTGAATTTTTCGACTTTTTGAAAAATCGTAGCTCTTTTATTTAAAGTCGCAGGAAATTCGTTCCAACGCCATTCGAAAAAGCATAAAAAATACTACAAAATGGGTTAAAAATGGCCTCTGTAGCTCCTCCCGTTACCGAGATATTGAATTTCAAAAAGTACCTAAAAAACCTCTCTAATACCCCCCCATTCTTTCAATTTTTTTGAAAAGTGAAAAATTTTAAAGTGCTTTTTTTGTGCTTATTTCACCTAATTTAATGTTCTTTTGTATAAATATGCCCTTTGCTGTGCATTGGAACCCTTATAGAGCAAAATAAAAATTTGTCAAAATTGCACTTTTGACAAAAATTGAATTTTTCGACTTTTTGAAAAATCGTAGCTCTTTTATTTAAAGTCGCAGGAAATTCGTTCCAACGCCATTCGAAAAAGCATAAAAAATACTACAAAATGGGTTAAAAATGGCCTCTGTAGCTCCTCCCGTTACCGAGATATTGAATTTCAAAAAGTACCTAAAAAACCTCTCTAATACCCCCCCATTCTTTCAATTTTTTTGAAAAGTGAAAAATTTTAAAGTGCTTTTTTTGTGCTTATTTCACCTAATTTAATGTTCTTTTGTATAAATATGCCCTTTGCTGTGCATTGGAACCCTTATAGAGCAAAATAAAAATTTGTCAAAATTGCACTTTTGACAAAAATTGAATTTTTCGACTTTTTGAAAAATCGTAGCTCTTTTATTTAAAGTCGCAGGAAATTCGTTCCAACGCCATTCGAAAAAGCATAAAAAATACTACAAAATGGGTTAAAAATGGCCTCTGTAGCTCCTCCCGTTACCGAGATATTGAATTTCAAAAAGTACCTAAAAAACCTCTCTAATACCCCCCCATTCTTTCAATTTTTTTGAAAAGTGAAAAATTTTAAAGTGCTTTTTTTGTGCTTATTTCACCTAATTTAATGTTCTTTTGTATAAATATGCCCTTTGCTGTGCATTGGAACCCTTATAGAGCAAAATAAAAATTTGTCAAAATTGCACTTTTGACAAAAATTGAATTTTTCGACTTTTTGAAAAATCGTAGCTCTTTTATTTAAAGTCGCAGGAAATTCGTTCCAACGCCATTCGAAAAAGCATAAAAAATACTACAAAATGGGTTAAAAATGGCCTCTGTAGCTCCTCCCGTTACCGAGATATTGAATTTCAAAAAGTACCTAAAAAACCTCTCTAATACCCCCCCATTCTTACAATTTTTTTGAAAAGTGAAAAATTTTAAAGTGCTTTTTTTTGTGCTTATTTCACCTAATTTAATGTTCTTTTGTATAAATATGCCCTTTGCTGTGCATTGGAACCCTTATAGAGCAAAATAAAAATTTGTCAAAATTGCACTTTTGACAAAAATTGAATTTTTCGACTTTTTGAAAAATCGTAGCTCTTTTATTTAAAGTCGCAGGAAATTCGTTCCAACGCCATTCGAAAAAGCATAAAAAATACTACAAAATGGGTTAAAAATGGCCTCTGTAGCTCCTCCCGTTACCGAGATATTGAATTTCAAAAAGTACCTAAAAAACCTCTCTAATACCCCCCCATTCTTACAATTTTTTTGAAAAGTGAAAAATTTTAAAGTGCTTTTTTTGTGCTTATTTCACCTAATTTAATGTTCTTTTGTATAAATATGCCCTTTGCTGTGCATTGGAACCCTTATAGAGCAAAATAAAAATTTGTCAAAATTGCACTTTTGACAAAAATTGAATTTTTCGACTTTTTGAAAAATCGTAGCTCTTTTATTTAAAGTCGCAGGAAATTCGTTCCAACGCCATTCGAAAAAGCATAAAAAATACTACAAAATGGGTTAAAAATGGCCTCTGTAGCTCCTCCCGTTACCGAGATATTGAATTTCAAAAAGTACCTAAAAAACCTCTCTAATACCCCCCCATTCTTACAATTTTTTTGAAAAGTGAAAAATTTTAAAGTGCTTTTTTTGTGCTTATTTCACCTAATTTAATGTTCTTTTGTATAAATATGCCCTTTGCTGTGCATTGGAACCCTTATAGAGCAAAATAAAAATTTGTCAAAATTGCACTTTTGACAAAAATTGAATTTTTCGACTTTTTGAAAAATCGTAGCTCTTTTATTTAAAGTCGCAGGAAATTCGTTCCAACGCCATTCGAAAAAGCATAAAAAATACTACAAAATGGGTTAAAAATGGCCTCTGTAGCTCCTCCCGTTACCGAGATATTGAATTTCAAAAAGTACCTAAAAAACCTCTCTAATACCCCCCCATTCTTACAATTTTTTTGAAAAGTGAAAAATTTTAAAGTGCTTTTTTTGTGCTTATTTCACCTAATTTAATGTTCTTTTGTATAAATATGCCCTTTGCTGTGCATTGGAACCCTTATAGAGCAAAATAAAAATTTGTCAAAATTGCACTTTTGACAAAAATTGAATTTTTCGACTTTTTGAAAAATCGTAGCTCTTTTATTTAAAGTCGCAGGAAATTCGTTCCAACGCCATTCGAAAAAGCATAAAAAATACTACAAAATGGGTTAAAAATGGCCTCTGTAGCTCCTCCCGTTACCGAGATATTGAATTTCAAAAAGTACCTAAAAAACCTCTCTAATACCCCCCATTCTTTCAATTTTTTTGAAAAGTGAAAAATTTTAAAGTGCTTTTTTTGTGCTTATTTCACCTAATTTAATGTTCTTTTGTATAAATATGCCCTTTGCTGTGCATTGGAACCCTTATAGAGCAAAATAAAAATTTGTCAAAATTGCACTTTTGACAAAAATTGAATTTTTCGACTTTTTGAAAAATCGTAGCTCTTTTATTTAAAGTCGCAGGAAATTCGTTCCAACGCCATTCGAAAAAGCATAAAAAATACTACAAAATGGGTTAAAAATGGCCTCTGTAGCTCCTCCCGTTACCGAGATATTGAATTTCAAAAAGTACCTAAAAAACCTCTCTAATACCCCCCCATTCTTTCAATTTTTTTGAAAAGTGAAAAATTTTAAAGTGCTTTTTTTGTGCTTATTTCACCTAATTTAATGTTCTTTTGTATAAATATGCCCTTTGCTGTGCATTGGAACCCTTATAGAGCAAAATAAAAATTTGTCAAAATTGCACTTTTGACAAAAATTGAATTTTTCGACTTTTTGAAAAATCGTAGCTCTTTTATTTAAAGTCGCAGGAAATTCGTTCCAACGCCATTCGAAAAAGCATAAAAAATACTACAAAATGGGTTAAAAATGGCCTCTGTAGCTCCTCCCGTTACCGAGATATTGAATTTCAAAAAGTACCTAAAAAACCTCTCTAATACCCCCCCATTCTTACAATTTTTTTGAAAAGTGAAAAATTTTAAAGTGCTTTTTTTGTGCTTATTTCACCTAATTTAATGTTCTTTTGTATAAATATGCCCTTTGCTGTGCATTGGAACCCTTATAGAGCAAAATAAAAATTTGTCAAAATTGCACTTTTGACAAAAATTGAATTTTTCGACTTTTTGAAAAATCGTAGCTCTATTATTTAAAGTCGCAGGAAATTCGTTCCAACGCCATTCGAAAAAGCATAAAAAATACTACAAAATGGGTTAAAAATGGCCTCTGTAGCTCCTCCCGTTACCGAGATATTGAATTTCAAAAAGTACCTAAAAAACCTCTCTAATACCCCCCCATTCTTTCAATTTTTTTGAAAAGTGAAAAATTTTAAAGTGCTTTTTTTGTGCTTATTTCACCTAATTTAATGTTCTTTTGTATAAATATGCCCTTTGCTGTGCATTGGAACCCTTATAGAGCAAAATAAAAATTTGTCAAAATTGCACTTTTGACAAAAATTGAATTTTTCGACTTTTTGAAAAATCGTAGCTCTTTTATTTAAAGTCGCAGGAAATTCGTTCCAACGCCATTCGAAAAAGCATAAAAAATACTACAAAATGGGTTAAAAATGGCCTCTGTAGCTCCTCCCGTTACCGAGATATTGAATTTCAAAAAGTACCTAAAAAACCTCTCTAATACCCCCCATTCTTTCAATTTTTTTGAAAAGTGAAAAATTTTAAAGTGCTTTTTTTGTGCTTATTTCACCTAATTTAATGTTCTTTTGTATAAATATGCCCTTTGCTGTGCATTGGAACCCTTATAGAGCAAAATAAAAATTTGTCAAAATTGCACTTTTGACAAAAATTGAATTTTTCGACTTTTTGAAAATCGTAGCTCTTTTATTTAAAGTCGCAGGAAATTCGTTCCAACGCCATTCGAAAAAGCATAAAAAATACTACAAAATGGGTTAAAAATGGCCTCTGTAGCTCCTCCCGTTACCGAGATATTGAATTTCAAAAAGTACCTAAAAAACCTCTCTAATACCCCCCCATTCTTTACAATTTTTTTGAAAAGTGAAAAATTTTAAAGTGCTTTTTTTGTGCTTATTTCACCTAATTTAATGTTCTTTTGTATAAATATGCCCTTTGCTGTGCATTGGAACCCTTATAGAGCAAAATAAAAATTTGTCAAAATTGCACTTTTGACAAAAATTGAATTTTTCGACTTTTTGAAAAATCGTAGCTCTTTTATTTAAAGTCGCAGGAAATTCGTTCCAACGCCATTCGAAAAGCATAAAAAATACTACAAAATGGGTTAAAAATGGCCTCTGTAGCTCCTCCCGTTACCGAGATATTGAATTTCAAAAAGTACCTAAAAAACCTCTCTAATACCCCCCATTCTTACAATTTTTTTGAAAAGTGAAAAATTTTAAAGTGCTTTTTTTGTGCTTATTTCACCTAATTTAATGTTCTTTTGTATAAATATGCCCTTTGCTGTGCATTGGAACCCTTATAGAGCAAAATAAAAATTTGTCAAAATTGCACTTTTGACAAAAATTGAATTTTTCGACTTTTTGAAAAATCGTAGCTCTTTTATTTAAAGTCGCAGGAAATTCGTTCCAACGCCATTCGAAAAAGCATAAAAAATACTACAAAATGGGTTAAAAATGGCCTCTGTAGCTCCTCCCGTTACCGAGATATTGAATTTCAAAAAGTACCTAAAAAACCTCTCTAATACCCCCCCATTCTTTCAATTTTTTTGAAAAGTGAAAAATTTTAAAGTGCTTTTTTTGTGCTTATTTCACCTAATTTAATGTTCTTTTGTATAAATATGCCCTTTGCTGTGCATTGGAACCCTTATAGAGCAAAATAAAAATTTGTCAAAATTGCACTTTTGACAAAAATTGAATTTTTCGACTTTTTGAAAAATCGTAGCTCTTTTATTTAAAGTCGCAGGAAATTCGTTCCAACGCCATTCGAAAAAGCATAAAAAATACTACAAAATGGGTTAAAAATGGCCTCTGTAGCTCCTCCCGTTACCGAGATATTGAATTTCAAAAAGTACCTAAAAAACCTCTCTAATACCCCCCCATTCTTTCAATTTTTTTGAAAAGTGAAAAATTTTAAAGTGCTTTTTTTGTGCTTATTTCACCTAATTTAATGTTCTTTTGTATAAATATGCCCTTTGCTGTGCATTGGAACCCTTATAGAGCAAAATAAAAATTTGTCAAAATTGCACTTTTGACAAAAATTGAATTTTTCGACTTTTTGAAAAATCGTAGCTCTTTTATTTAAAGTCGCAGGAAATTCGTTCCAACGCCATTCGAAAAAGCATAAAAAATACTACAAAATGGGTTAAAAATGGCCTCTGTAGCTCCTCCCGTTACCGAGATATTGAATTTCAAAAAGTACCTAAAAAACCTCTCTTAATACCCCCCCATTCTTTCAATTTTTTTGAAAAGTGAAAAATTTTAAAGTGCTTTTTTTGTGCTTATTTCACCTAATTTAATGTTCTTTTGTATAAATATGCCCTTTGCTGTGCATTGGAACCCTTATAGAGCAAAATAAAAATTTGTCAAAATTGCACTTTTTACAAAAATTGAATTTTTCGACTTTTTGAAAAATCGTAGCTCTTTTATTTAAAGTCGCAGGAAATTCGTTCCAACGCCATTCGAAAAAGCATAAAAAATACTACAAAATGGGTTAAAAATGGCCTCTGTAGCTCCTCCCGTTACCGAGATATTGAATTTCAAAAAGTACCTAAAAAACCTCTCTAATACCCCCCATTCTTACAATTTTTTTGAAAAGTGAAAAATTTTAAAGTGCTTTTTTTGTGCTTATTTCACCTAATTTAATGTTCTTTTGTATAAATATGCCCTTTGCTGTGCATTGGAACCCTTATAGAGCAAAATAAAAATTTGTCAAAATTGCACTTTTGACAAAAATTGAATTTTTCGACTTTTTGAAAAATCGTAGCTCTTTTATTTAAAGTCGCAGGAAATTCGTTCCAACGCCATTCGAAAAAGCATAAAAAATACTACAAAATGGTTAAAAATGGCCTCTGTAGCTCCTCCCGTTACCGAGATATTGAATTTCAAAAAGTACCTAAAAAACCTCTCTAATACCCCCCCATTCTTTCAATTTTTTTGAAAAGTGAAAAATTTTAAAGTGCTTTTTTTGTGCTTATTTCACCTAATTTAATGTTCTTTTGTATAAATATGCCCTTTGCTGTGCATTGGAACCCTTATAGAGCAAAATAAAAATTTGTCAAAATTGCACTTTTGACAAAAATTGAATTTTTCGACTTTTTGAAAAATCGTAGCTCTTTTATTTAAAGTCGCAGGAAATTCGTTCCAACGCCATTCGAAAAAGCATAAAAAATACTACAAAATGGGTTAAAAATGGCCTCTGTAGCTCCTCCCGTTACCGAGATATTGAATTTCAAAAAGTACCTAAAAAACCTCTCTAATACCCCCCCATTCTTACAATTTTTTTGAAAAGTGAAAAATTTTAAAGTGCTTTTTTTGTGCTTATTTCACCTAATTTAATGTTCTTTTGTATAAATATGCCCTTTGCTGTGCATTGGAACCCTTATAGAGCAAAATAAAAATTTGTCAAAATTGCACTTTTGACAAAAATTGAATTTTTCGACTTTTTGAAAAATCGTAGCTCTTTTATTTAAAGTCGCAGGAAATTCGTTCCAACGCCATTCGAAAAAGCATAAAAAATACTACAAAATGGGTTAAAAATGGCCTCTGTAGCTCCTCCCGTTACCGAGATATTGAATTTCAAAAAGTACCTAAAAAACCTCTCTAATACCCCCCCATTCTTTCAATTTTTTTGAAAAGTGAAAAATTTTAAAGTGCTTTTTTTGTGCTTATTTCACCTAATTTAATGTTCTTTTGTATAAATATGCCCTTTGCTGTGCATTGGAACCCTTATAGAGCAAAATAAAAATTTGTCAAAATTGCACTTTTTACAAAAATTGAATTTTTCGACTTTTTGAAAAATCGTAGCTCTTTTATTTAAAGTCGCAGGAAATTCGTTCCAACGCCATTCGAAAAAGCATAAAAAATACTACAAAATGGGTTAAAAATGGCCTCTGTAGCTCCTCCCGTTACCGAGATATTGAATTTCAAAAAGTACCTAAAAAACCTCTCTAATACCCCCCCATTCTTACAATTTTTTTGAAAAGTGAAAAATTTTAAAGTGCTTTTTTTGTGCTTATTTCACCTAATTTAATGTTCTTTTGTATAAATATGCCCTTTGCTGTGCATTGGAACCCTTATAGAGCAAAATAAAAATTTGTCAAAATTGCACTTTTGACAAAAATTGAATTTTTCGACTTTTTGAAAAATCGTAGCTCTTTTATTTAAAGTCGCAGGAAATTCGTTCCAACGCCATTCGAAAAAGCATAAAAAATACTACAAAATGGGTTAAAAATGGCCTCTGTAGCTCCTCCCGTTACCGAGATATTGAATTTCAAAAAGTACCTAAAAAACCTCTCTAATACCCCCCATTCTTACAATTTTTTTGAAAAGTGAAAAATTTTAAAGTGCTTTTTTTGTGCTTATTTCACCTAATTTAATGTTCTTTTGTATAAATATGCCCTTTGCTGTGCATTGGAACCCTTATAGAGCAAAATAAAAATTTGTCAAAATTGCACTTTTGACAAAAATTGAATTTTTCGACTTTTTGAAAAATCGTAGCTCTTTTATTTAAAGTCGCAGGAAATTCGTTCCAACGCCATTCGAAAAAGCATAAAAAATACTACAAAATGGGTTAAAAATGGCCTCTGTAGCTCCTCCCGTTACCGAGATATTGAATTTCAAAAAGTACCTAAAAAACCTCTCTAATACCCCCCCATTCTTTCAATTTTTTTGAAAAGTGAAAAATTTTAAAGTGCTTTTTTTGTGCTTATTTCACCTAATTTAATGTTCTTTTGTATAAATATGCCCTTTGCTGTGCATTGGAACCCTTATAAAGCAAAATAAAAATTTGTCAAAATTGCACTTTTTACAAAAATTGAATTTTTCGACTTTTTGAAAAATCGTAGCTCTTTTATTTAAAGTCGCAGGAAATTCGTTCCAACGCCATTCGAAAAGCATAAAAAATACTACAAAATGGGTTAAAAATGGCCTCTGTAGCTCCTCCCGTTACCGAGATATTGAATTTCAAAAAGTACCTAAAAAACCTCTCTAATACCCCCCATTCTTTCAATTTTTTTGAAAAGTGAAAAATTTTAAAGTGCTTTTTTTGTGCTTATTTCACCTAATTTAATGTTCTTTTGTATAAATATGCCCTTTGCTGTGCATTGGAACCCTTATAATTGTCTTTATTTAGCACAAGGCTATAAGGAAAAACAAGTACAGGTATCAGTAAACTTAAAACTACGGTACTATAAATTATAGAATAAAAAATAAAAGAGTAAAATATCAATCGGGTATAGTAAAACAGATTAAAATTTTGAAGACAATACATAATTTCGAATCAATTTTTTAAAAACATTCAAATCTCTGCAGTCCTTAAGAGTACTAGGCAGCATATTAAAATCGAGCAAGCCTCCATACAGTATAGAATTGTGCATGTGACTAGAATGACACTTCTCTATTAATGCAAAATTTGAGCAATGCCTTGTACTGTAGGTGTGAATATCGCTGAAAACCTTAATCCTGTCACAAATGTAAGAAGGCAACAGATTGTTTCTTAATTTAAAAGCAAATACATGGACGCTAAACACAATTTTTTGTTTGACTGACAAAAAGTTTAAAACATTGAGCATTGTTGCAGTAGGGGTATACCTATTGCACTTTAAAATCGTTCGCATTGCTCGATTTTGCACAACCTGAATCTGTTCGATCTTAAAGATGGCAAGTTGTACAACAGACAAGAGCAGAACTCCAGATGTGGGGCAGCTATGCTATTATATAACAATAATCTGGTACCGAGTGACAATTGACCCCCCACTCTGGCAATAAAACTAACTTTCTTTGCAAATTTGCGTGTGACGCAATCAGCATGGGCGTGGAAGTCCAAACACGAATCAAATAAAACACCCAAATACTTGATCTGGTGAGCGCGCTCAACTCTCTGGCTGTTAATGGTTATGTTCAAATGTTCAAAATTCACTTGCCTCAAGTGAGCTTTTTTGCCAAATACACAAAACCTTGTCTTTGAAGCATTAACACAAAGCTTATTGATACACAACCACTTAAACAGCTTCCCTAGTTCACAATTTATAGTGTTCTGCATAAAGTCCAGATTCTTCCCAGCCAAATAAAGCATGGTGTCATCGGCAAATAGTTCAATTTTACATTCATTTACACAACTAACAATATCATTGACATACAATAAAAATAATAGAGGACCCAATACGGTCCCCTGAGGAACACCATGCGGAACCTCCAGAGAATCAGATGTACATTCTTTAAATTTAACCATTTGATGTCTACCAGTCAAGTACGATTCGAACCAACTCAAAACCATATCCTTCACGCCCATGCCGCTCAGCTTGCGCAACAACAGCCCCCTATCAACCGTTTCAAATGCTCTTCTAAAGTCCAAAAAGACTGCAAGGACAAAATTACCGTTATCTATTTCTTTTTTAAAAATGTCACACAAATTCACAACCACAGACTCACACGAGTGACGTTCACGGAAACCAGACTGATTGACCACCAAAAGACTGTTGACATCACAGTGCTCTTGTAACTGTTTTTTCACCGCCAGTTCTAGCACCTTTTCGTAAACCGGAACTGTATTGATAGGTCTAAATTCATTATAAAGAGTCGTGGCTGAAACTTTTGGCACAGGAATGACAGTTGATTTCTTCCATCTTTCAGGAAATATACCATTACATAACGACGTGTTTATTATGTCCAACAAACGATTGCCAGCCACACAACAGACATCACACAGGACCTTCCTCGATATTCCACTTTCGCCCCTCCGACATTTTTCATATCGGCCAAAATATTCTTCATATCTTTCATAGTCAGTTGTTTAAATTTTCCAAAATGAACAGATACCTTAGGGACAGTCAGAAAAATCCGTTCAGGTGGTAAGTATTTAGGAATGCCATCTATAACGTCGTCAATACTAGTAATAAAAGAATTGATTAAATTTTTGGGCCGCTATAAATCCATCAGTTATTGTTAGATTCTCAAATATGATCTCATCAGGTGTTGTGAGCTGTTTACCGGGCAATAGCAATTTTAGTTTCTTCCACATTACAATAGAATTTTTGTTATAGTCATCAATCATTTCCTTAAAATATCGTTCTTTTTCATGTTTTATTTGTGTCACTATATAATTTCTCATTCTTTTGTACTCCGCCCAAGTATCTTCACCTCCCTGTCCAACCGCTCTAATATACAAATTATCTCTAATTTGCATATTTTCTCTCACACTCTCTGTTATCCACTCTTTATTCAAATAATTTTGTTTAAAAACGTAATCTTTTTTAGGGCACATGCTATTTAATATCGATTCCATATCGTCAACAAAATTATTCGCAAGTACATTCACATCTCCACTTTCATTCATCCATGGCACACCAAAAAAGTAGTCATGCAATACATTTATGTTATAATTCTTCATTGAACGATAACGCTTTATTATATTCGGAACCTTATTTAATTCTCGATCAAGACAAACGGACAATATAGAGTGGTCACTAATCTTTGGTGTTTGATGAACATTAAATGGAAGATTCTTGTCATTGGTAATTATATAATCAATCAATGTCTGGCTCCTATCAGTCACCCGCGTGGGAACGTCAACAATTTGGGAGAATCCATTTAAATACACATCCGATATTAACTTTTCACCATAAAAAGATGGTTTTGTCAAATCAAAGTTAAAGTCTCCCACAATTATATTGACTCCCCCAAACACACTCAAGTCCTCCAGATATTCTCTAAAGAACTGAACAAATCTAGCATTCTCGGTCTGTGGCGGATGATACAAAACTGTAAAAAGGTATCTTATCCTAAACATACAAATCTCGACAGACAACATCCACACAAAATTATCAACACACTGTACTGTTTTAACCTTATACGTAATATCACTCCTCACCAACATCAAGACTCCCCCAGTTCTCCTGTTAGTCGTCACACACTGTTCCATGCGATAACCGTCGATGTTCAATTCGACTTGCTCCACATCCGCACACACATGGGTTTCCGACAAACACAACAACATGGGCTTCCAGTCATTCAACAGCATCATTATATTGTCTTTATTATTTAAGTAACCCTGACAATTAACATATAAAACACTGGATGTTAGGGCTATATTTACATCTAATTGCTATTGGAGAAATTTGTTTTTCCGGGATTTTTCGATGCGCTTAAAGGTTTCGCAATTTGCGTGATCCCATACTACATGATCAGTCTTCAAATTCATCTTATACTTCTCATTAGATGCAATGCAGTTTGTACATTTGACGGAAACTCCCTGGCAATCTTTGATGTCGTGCTCACCGTTACATTTAGCACAGGTCTTTTTGTCCCTACATTCCTTCTGAAAGTGTCTATATTTATTACAATTATAGCATCGGATAATACCATAGTCGTTGTAAACCCAGTAACGACCCCAGCCCAAGTTCAATTTTTGATTCTCAATCAGCGAGTTATAAGTAACAGAATCGGCTTCCACAATTAAATTAAATTTCCTGTTCAACAACTGCGTTCTTCTAAGAATCTTTATTTTAAAGTTTTTGTTGTTTACTCGAAGGTCATTCTGTTTAGCAACTCTATCTATAATTTGTTCTTCTGTAGACTCATACTGATCCTCATGAATACCGACAACTTTAATTCTATGCTCCCGTGTTTTTGGCCTATCTACTTGATAGTCACTTCCAAGTTTTGTCTGAATCTCCGATTGGACTGCAGAGATCTCTCTTTCATTTCCACACGTAAGCACCAGCCCCCCATCTCTTGTTGGACGTCCCATTGAGACGCCAATGCCCAGCTCTTCCGGATTGACTCTGTCCTGCAAATCCTTTTTTACCTGTTTCACATCTTTTTGTTGGCCCTTTTGTTTAACCAATAGGACCTTGCTGTTATTATATGATTTAGCCGCAGTCGAAGCATACGTAGGCAGGACCGAGTGAGTGACAGTAGGGTTTATAATCTGCGATTTCTTTAACTCAGCTATTTGTACTTTAAGGGATTGATTCTCAGTTACGAGTTTGTCCACTTTATCGTTTAGCTCATTTGTGGTTTTCAGCAGCAAACTTAAAGTACGATGTATGCCTTCAATGAGACTCTGATCAATACCATCTTCAACCCTGCTCCGCTTTCTCGGTCTCGGACAACCATTATCATCACTGCATCGTCCACACTTCCAGGTCAATCTTCTCATATGAAACCCTCTCAGATCCACATTTTCGCATTTGCCATGATAGTAGTTTTTACACTCCACACATTGAACAATGCTCTTTGCATCTTCAAACAGTGTTTTACATTTAAAACAATTCATTCCACCAGGATCTTATAGATCTAGATTATCTTATAGAGCAAAATAAAAATTTGTCAAAATTGCACTTTTGACAAAAATTGCATTTTTCGACTTTTTGAAAAATCGTAGCTCTTTTATTTAAAGTCGCAGGAAATTCGTTCCAACGCCATTCGAAAAGCATAAAAAATACTACAAAATGGGTTAAAAATGGCCTCTGTAGCTCCTCCCGTTACCGAGATATTGAATTTCAAAAAGTACCTAAAAAACCTCTCTAATACACCCCCATTCTTACAATTTTTTTGAAAAGTGAAAAATTTTAAAGTGCTTTTTTTGTGCTTATTTCACCTAATTTAATGTTCTTTTGTATAAATATGCCCTTTGCTGTGCATTGGAACCCTTATAAAGCAAAATAAAAATTTGTCAAAATTGCACTTTTTACAAAAATTTAATTTTTCGACTTTTTGAAAAATCGTAGCTCTTTTATTTAAAGTCGCAGGAAATTCGTTCCAACGCCATTCGAAAAAGCATAAAAAATACTACAAAATGGGTTAAAAATGGCCTCTGTAGCTCCTCCCGTTATCGAGATATTGAATTTCAAAAAGTACCTAAAAATGGGGAAACGGGAGAAGCTACAGAGTCCAGTTTTGGCTCATTTTGTAGTATTTTTTATCCTCTTTCTAATGGCGTTTTAGCGAAATCTATAAGAGTTCAAATAAAAAAGTTACAATCATTCAAAAATTGAAAACAATTTATTTTTGCAAAAAGTGCAATTTTGGCAATTTTTTATTTTGCTCCAGGAGGGTTGCAATGCACAGCAAAGGGCATATTTATACCAAACGACCTTAAATTAGGTAAAATAAATACAAAAAAAGCACTTTAAAATGTTTCATTTTTCAAAAAAATTTAAAGAATGGGGGGGTATTAGGGGTCTTTTTTTAATACTTTTTGAAATTCAATATCTCGGTAAACTAAAGAGTTAGAGAGTCCAGGTTTGGCTCGTTTTGTAGTATTTTTTATCCTCTTTCTAATGGCGTTTTAGCGAAATCTATATGAGTTCAAATAAAAAAGTTACAATCATTCAAAAATTTAAAACATTTTATTTTGGCAAAAAGTGCAATTTTGGCAATTTTTTATTTTGCTCCAGGAGGGTTCCAATGCACAGCAAAGGGCATATTTATACCAAACAACCTTAAGTTAGGTGAAATAAGTACAAAAAAAGCAGTTTAAAATTTTGCATTTTTCAAAAAAATTTAAAGAATGAGGTTGGATGATAGACACCGTAGCGAGCGGACGTGTGTCGGGAACGCCAACAATTTAAGTGTAAACAGTTTTTTTTTTTTTTTAAATTGATATAGTTCGTGTATAGTAGTGCAAAGTATCGAAATAAACTGCTAAAGAAGATTTATCTTTGAAAGGCTAGTCCTGCATCGTGGTCCGAGCATGAGTTCTGTGTATTCACAGGACTCGGGATCGGAAAGATCCTCGGGGCATGATGGTTTTCAAAAACCAAAATCGAAAAAGAGAGGTAGACCGAAAAACTCAAATCCAACTACCCCCGAAGGAACAAGCAAAAAAGCAAACACCAATCCTCTGGAAACAATGTTAAACCCTATAATACCGATCAGCAACACAAACAACATAACTTTAAAAAAACCTAATTATGCGTTTCCTTCGTTCGCGCATTGTTTTGTTATACATGCACCTTCGTCTATCACCCGGGTTCAGCTTGCTGTGCGCTGGGAGGAACTAATTCAGGGAAACAAAGACGTTATTATAAAGCAGGAACACAACTTTCTTCTTAAAACCAACAACATAGAAACAGCCAGATTTGCGCTTCAGCAACTGGTTGACAACCAAACAATTTCGCAATTTAAACCACAAAGCAACCCCACACCCAACATTCCAGCAGGAAGTTCATCCTCCAACAAAAATCTCTACCCACCTTCATACTCTGCAGTAGTCACGGGTGTTGACCTGGAAATTACAGATGATATGTTTGCTCAGCATCTTAAATCTATGGGTTTAGGGGTCCGTTACTGTAAACGCATAATATCCAGAAAGCTCAGTAAACCAACGCTAATGATGAGGCTCATCACTTCGGATTTGGCAATCTACGAAAAACTGATGGCTGATAGACTGCTGCATTTTCTCGGCCGTGTCTTTCGTGTTATTGAAAGCAAACCACCATCGCCCATTCCATCTCCATGTGCAAAATGTAACCAGTTCGAACACAGGACGGAGGACTGCAAGGCCACTACTAAATGCAGCAAGTGTCAGGGTCCACATTCCACCTTACACTGCACATCTCCACTGCCAGCAAGATGTGTGGCATGTAACTCAGACGAGCACGCAGCCTGGAGTCTAAAATGCCCGAAAAGACCAACAGCGCCAATAGAAGGTATTCCAAACGTAAGAATAAAATGTACTAACAAGACGTCTACTGAACTGCCAACAAACATAACTAAAAGTAGAATTCACACACCTATCACGACACATGACTTTATTATAAACAAATTTAAACACGAAATAAACAAGACTAGCAACACGAACAGAGAGGAACTACTCAAAAAATTGAGAAGACGTTTTATTGACGATTTTGAGATAGATACAACGGTTGTATTTTTTGGTTCATATATGTACATCTTAATGTTTGATCTTACACAACCTGACGCTACTTCTCCTACTGAACCTAAAGACCAAACTAGACAAACTATAACTAATATTCAAAATGTCTCTTAAACTGGTATACGCTAACATCAACGGACTATACAAAAAAAAACAAGTTTTATATAACTATCTAGAACGTTACGACATTGACGGGTGTATGCTTGTTGAGACTAAGACTAAAATTGATCAAACCCCATCATACAGAAATTGGCAGTTTTTGTGTAAGCATGGTAGTGTGTTGAATAATGCACGAGGGGGAGCGGCGGCTTTGTTTAAACCTAATGCAAGGATTGGCAAAGCTAATCCTCCATCATTAAACAACCCCCTGAATGAGTGTCTACATTTCACAATTCCATATGTGAACGATAAAATCCACGTTTTCCTTGTGTATATACATCCTTTTTCTGACATTGAACAGAATATCTTTAATAAAGTAAACCTTTACAAGCATGCTATTGTTATTGGAGACTTTAATATTAATCGGCGAAAATCGAAACAGCTAAAAACTTTTCTGGAAATCTCTGATTTTATTCGACGAGAAACACCCCCAACATTCTTGATGCCTGAGAATGACGACACAACACCGGACCTTTTACTTCACACAACAAACCTAACCAATCTTATAGACAATATTCAACTAACGAACGAACTGGGATCAGATCATTTGGCAATAACTTTTGAAATAGACCTAACTGTAATGCAACATCCAATACCAGACATAGCAAATAGAGAAAAACTTAACCTATCTCAAACTGACGTGAGTAAAGTTTCCACGGATGTTCATAACCACCTACATTTAACTACTGAGACAGTTACTTTAGAACACATACAAAGCAAAATTTCACATGCGGTTCGAAAATTTTCACCAACGAAGAAAGTTGGTTTTTACCAGCACACTCTACCCAGATTTATACTTAGATTAATAAAACAAAAACGAGAATTATACAGACTATATGTACGAACACAGGACAACTCACTTAAACGGACCTTAAATAGCTTAAACAGAAATATCAAAACATTAATACAACATTATCGACAAGACAAATGGTTAGAAACCTGCCAAGACATTGAAAACGACAGAGGTAAATCCTTCTGGACCAAAGTCAGAAAGCTGAGCCAATACAAAAAATCCAGTATGCTTGGCAACATCACTGAAAATGGTTCTGAACTGTACTCGGACAAAGACAAAGCAGATGCTTTTGCTCGACATTTTTGCGAAAGCTTTAAGATGTCCAATAACCCCAAATTTGACAAAGACAATTGGCTTCAAGTAAACATCTGGTACAACAATTATTTTAACGACAACACTGTACGAAAACAATCCATACCAATTACTGACGCAGAATACCATACAGCCTTACAAAAACTTAAAAACACAGCCCCTGGAAAAGATAACATTCAAAGCAAAATTTTACAGGGCTTATCTCGCGAAACGCACATACTGTTACGTACCCAAATGAATGAATGTCTGGAAAAACGCTTTATTCCACAGGCTTGGCGAAGTGGTATAATAATACCAATTTCCAAAAACGGACAAGACAATTCACAAGCACACAACTATAGACCTATCACTTTGCTACCGGTGTTGAGAAAGTTTTTTGAGCAAATCATCAAAACAAGATTAGAACGCTTAACTCAAAAACGAATACCCGAACACCAATTTGGATTTAAAAACAAAAACTCGACAATTCATCCCCTATTTGTGATAACAAACAATATACAAACTACTCACCTAAATGACAGACGAACAGCTACTTTACTGATGGACATAAATAAGGCTTTTGATAGCATTTGGCACAAGGGTATGCTTTTTAGACTTTACGAACTCGGAACACCGCAATACCTACTATATACCATTAGAAACCTTCTCAATGACAACCTTTTAGAAATCCGCATCAACGACACTTTGTCCTTTCCCTTCTCCCCTGAACAGGGCCTTCCTCAGGGCTCGCCGCTGTCTCCTCTATTGTATAATATTTACTGTCATGACATTTACAATCACAATCAAAAAGACGAACTTACGTTTGACAACTCTGGACAATACTTGCTACAATACGCTGACGATACTGCTTTGATTGTACATGACAAGACGACTAAAAACGCGACAAGTAAACTACAATTACTTACAAACAAAACTATGGAATGGTTCTACAAGTGGAGACTGACTCCTAATCCCACAAAAAACCAACTTCTTTTGCCAAACCACAAAATAGGACCAAACTCACCTACAATTACGGCTGACGGATACACGACTAGACCAAGTTACTTCGTTAAGTACTTAGGTATGACATTGGACTCAAAAATGAAATTTACTAAACACTTACGAAATATTAGGGTTAACATTACTAAAAGAGCAAAATACTTCAGAGGACTTACTTACAAACAAGCCGGAATTAGTACACATACAGCTACAAAAATTTATAAGTCCATCTGCAGACCTTTACTGGACTATGGTAACATAATACTAGCAAACGCAAACGACAAAACCAAAAAATACATTCAAACGACAGAACAAATCACCTTGAGACTAATTACAAAAATTCGGCACCCAGAAAATCCTCTTTTCAACCCATCTAATGACCTACTGTATGAACGGACTAACTTAATTAAAATAACGGACCGACATCAAAAAATACAAACAAAATGGAAAAACAAAAAAGACAACTGGACAATAATTAATAAGTTATGCCTCACCCGACAGACCCGAACCTCACGATACCTGACGCCAAACACAACTCTGACAGAACACTACCAAGACATACATTAATTCTAGTTATAAGTATTGTATTATTAAGATTGTACATACATAGAGATAGCTTATAAATAGTGTATATTATTAATCCATAATGCTGTTATTACAATGGGCAGAAAGGCCACTAGGGCCGATAGCCTTTTCTTTTGTAGAATAAAGATTGTATATATATATATATATATTTAAAGAATGGGGTATTAGGGGTCCTTTTTTACTACTTTTTGAAACTCAATATCTCGGTAACCTGAAAAGCTAGAAAGTCCAGTTTTGGCTCATTTTGTAGTATTTTTTATCCTCTTTCTAATGGCGTTTAATCAAAATTTATAAGTGCAATTTTGTCAATTTTTTATTTTGCTCCAGGAGGGTTGCAATGCACAGCAAACGGCATATTTATACCAAACGACCTTAAATTAGGTGAATTAAGTACAAAAAGAGCACTTTAAAATTTTTCATTTTTCAAAAAAAATTTAAAGAATGGGGGGGTATTAGGGGTCTTTTTTTACTACTTTTTGAAATTCAATATCTCGGTAAATTGAAGAGTTAGAGAGTCCAGTTTTGGCTCATTTTGTAGTATTTTTTTATCTTCTTTCTAATGGCGTTCTAGCGAAATCTATCAGAGTTCAAATAAAAAAGTTACAATCGTTCAAAAATTGATAAAATTTTATTTTTGCAAAAAGTGCAATTTTGGCAATTTTTTATTTTGCTCCAGGAGGGTTGCAATGCACAGCAAAGGGCATATTTATACCAAACAACCTTAAATTAGGTGAAATAAGTACAAAAAAAAAACACTTAAAAATTTTTTTCATTTTTCAAAAAAATTGAAAGAATGGGTAGGGTCTTTTTTTACTACTTTTTGAAATTCAATTTCTCGGTAAACTGATGAGTTAGAGAGTCCAGTTTTGGCTCATTTTGTAGTATTTTTTATCCTCTTTCTAATGGCTTTTTAGCGAAATCTATAAGAGTTCAAATAAAAAATTTACAATCATTCAAAAATTGAAAAAAATTCATTTTTGCAAAAAGTGCAATTTTGGCAATTTTTTATTTTGCTCCAGGAGGGTTGCAATGCACAGCAAAGGGCATATTTATACCAAACGACCTTAAATTAGGTGAAATAAGTACAAAAAAAAACACTTAAAAATTTTTCATTTTTCAAAAAAATTTAAAGAATGGGGGGGTATTAGGGGTCTTTTTTTACTACTTTTTGAAATTCAATATCTCGGTAAACTGATGAGTTAGAGAGTCCAGTTTTGGCTCATTTTGTAGTATTTTTTATCCTCTTTCTAATGGCTTTTTAGCGAAATCTATAAGAGTTCAAATAAAAAATTTACAATCATTCAAAAATTGAAAAAAATTCATTTTTGCAAAAAGTGCAATTTTGGCAATTTTTTATTTTGCTCCAGGAGGGTTGCAATGCACAGCAAAGGGCATATTTATACCAAACAACCTTAAATTAGGTGAAATAAGTACAAAAAAAGCAGTTTAAAATTTTGCATTTTTCAAAAAAATTGAAAGAATGGGGTATTAGGGGTCTTTTTTTACTACTTTTTGAAATTCAATATCTCGGTAAATTGAAGAGTTAGAGAGTCCAGTTTTGGCTCATTTTGTAGTATTTTTTATCTTCTTTCTAATGGCGTTCTAGCGAAATCTATCAGAGTTCAAATAAAAAAGTTATAATCATTCAAAAATTGAAAAAAAAAATATATATATATATAAACCATCTTTATTTCCGAGGAAAAAGGCTATCGACCTACCGGTCTTTCTGCCAATGTTACAGAAACAAAACTTATGTACTAAATATTTGTTAAAAAAAAAAAATATATATAATGTTTTACAAAGAAAAGGTTAAAATTAATAGTTCGTTTTTTTTTAGGTAAAATGTTCCAACAGAGTATATTGAGGAAAGGCGTAGCGAGATTGTCTATTTGGTCTTGTGAGGGAGATGGGGTTTATAATTGTCCAGTTGTGGGGGTTGCCTTTCCATTTTGCCTCTAGTTTCGTTAGTCGTTCTGTTATTTTTGTCATTTGTGTCCGTTCGTAGAGTAATTCGTTGGTTGGGTTATGTAGCGGGTTTTGAGGATGTCTAATCTTAGTTACTAGTCTAAGTGCAATTTGTTCTGTAGTTTGTATGTGTTTTTTTGTTTTGCTGGTCGCATTAACTCTTAGTATGTGTCCGTAGTCGAGTAGAGGTCTGCAAATAGATTTGTATATTTTAGTTGCAGTTTTTGTGCTTATACCTCTGTTCTTGTACGTCAGGGCTCTGAAATGTTTAGTTTGTTTAATAATTTCAGTTCTCACATTTTGTGCATGTTTTGTAAATTTGAGTTTTTGGTCAAGTGTTATCCCTAAGTATTTTATTTCTGGGCTTGGTGTAGTTACATTACCGTCTGCTGTTATTGTAGGAGAGTTGTCTTTTATTTTGTGGTTTGGTAAGAGTAATTGGTTTTTCGTGGGGTTTGGTGTTAATCTCCATTTGTAGAACCATGCCGTCGTGTGGTCTGTTAATGTCTGAAGCTCCTCTACTTTTGCCGTAGTTTTGGCATGAACTATGAGTGCTGTATCGTCAGCATATTGTAGAATGTAGTCATGTTTGCTTATGTAGTTTTTGTCAAGTAGATTGTGGTTGTATATGTAATGACTGTAGGGATAATGGTTCGAAATCAGTGATGGAGATTGATTTTAAACAAAAAAACTGTATTGAAAAATAGAGTGAACAAAGAAAAGTAAATAAACGTCGTCTAATCGTTTGTTATTCGTCGTTCGTCGTCAATGCACGTCGTTTACGTCTTTTTTCTGCTGCTCTCTTATGACGACTGCCCGGGATCACGTCTTGACTCGTCGGTTACGTCGCGCGCGCACTTCTGTCTGGGGGAAAACCAGTGGCGTAACCAGCGGTGCATTCCCACACTCGGCCGTCCTGTACATCATACGTCTCGGATGATTCGGTAACATCTTCAAGGTCATCGTTAGATAGATTTGCCCACGGCTTCATAAACTCCGCCGTCGTGGAAGTCCTTGAGGGTCCTTCAAAAAAGCCTTCTTTCTGAACGTCATATGTATCACATCCTTTCTTTTTAATGATTTTGTATGGTCCCAAAAAATGAGGCTTCAGTTTTAATCCTGGTCCCATCTGCGTCCTCTTTATGGCAACAAAGTCGCCGACTTTGTACTTACTAGGTGGTCTTCTTCTTAAATTGTACGTCCGCTTGTTTTCTTCTTGTAATTTCAATATCTGCTTCTTAGCTCTTCTTCTTAACTCTTCTCGATCGTCTTCAAATTGGTGTTGCATTTCAGCATCTATTAGTTCTTTGATTTCCATCTGCTTCTTATTTCTCATTGGAACTCCTACTAGCAATTCAAACGGTGTGGTGTTGATGCCTCTGTGAAATGTTACATTCATCGCTCTCTGAACATCATCAACATGTTTGTACCATTTAGCTGGTTCTTCTATGGAAAGTTTTGCTAGCACAGAAATTATGATAGAGTTGATTCTTTCGACTTGTCCGTTAGCACGTGGTAAACCAGTCGTAATCGTGTGGTGTGTGATATTGTAGTGATCGCAATACTCCTGAAACTCGGCGGAAGTGAATGCTGTCCCCCTGTCAGAAATTATGTTCACTGGATTTCCAAAATTCTTCCTTTGAATTTCCAACTTTGCAATAACTTCTTTCGTGGTGGTGGATTTAGTTGGGTACAACCAAACAAACTTCGTAAAAGAGTCTATCACAGCTAGAATGTGCTTATAGTTTTTATTGGTCGATTCCAATGGTCCTAAGTGATCAATATGCAATGTCTGAAGTGGGCTGCTGTCTTTCTTCAAAGGATGTAAAAATCCTTCTTGTTTACCTCGCTTACGATTTGCAAGTATGCAGGGAACGCAGTTGTCAATCACCTTTTTGATTTTCTCTGGAAGTTTTTTAATAAAGTAGTCCTTTTTTACTAGAGCTTCAGTCTTTTTTATTGAGAAGTGTCCTCCGTCTTCGTGGAACTTTCGTATCACCGCCATCTCTAAACTTCTGGGAATTACTAAAAGTTCGGTCTCATCGTCAGATTGTTTATAGAGTACTCCATTTTTTAGTAAATAGTCATCATAGGGTTTGTGGTTCAAGACTCCTTTGATTGCTTTAATTTCGTCATCATCATTTTGTTGGTGGATAATTTGGTTAGTTAAGGAATCTTTGATGATCCCGATGTTCATTACGGAGTATCTGCTGAGTGCGTCAACGTGATGCATTCTCGTACCAGCTCGGTGTTCTATCTCGTAGTCAAAATCTTGGAGAAATAAAGCCCATCTTGCGACTCGTGTCGGTAAGTCGTTTTTAGACATGGTTTTTTGAAATGCAGCGCAATCCGTGATGATTTTGAAGTGATAGCCCAGTAGATAAATTCGTAATTTCTTAAGTGCTTCAATGATAGCTAATACCTCGAGCTCGTAAGATGAATATTTTTTCTCAGCATCGGTAGTCTTTTTGCTAAAATAGTACACAGGATGAAACAAGTTATCTTCCTGCGACACCTGGAACAAGATGGCTCCATAACCATTTTTCGAGGCATCAGTGTGTAGTTCCATTGGGGCGCCTTGTTGATAAATCTTAAGGACTGGCTTAGCCGCTAAAATTTCTTTAAGTTTGGCAAAAGCTTGTATTTCATTATCTTGAAACTTGAAAGTAGCGTCCTTTTTTAACAAATCACTGAGAGGTCGTGCAATTAGGGAATAAGATGGTATGAACTTCCTGAAATAGTTGGTCAAACCCAGAAAACTTTGGACATCTTTAATGGAATTTGGCATGGGAAATTTCAACACAGCTTTTGTCTTGTACTCTGATGGATATAATTTTCCTTCTTCTATCCGATGACCTAAAAATTCTACACACCGTTTAAGAAATTGACATTTCTTAAAATTGATTTCTAGTCCATATTCCTTCGACCTATCAAACACCATCTGTAGTCTCTCCAAAGCCTGATCTTCGTCTCTTGAGGGAATTATCAAATCATCCATGTAAGGTACGACAATCCCCAGGTTGGTCAAATCTCGAAAAATTATGTTAATATATCTCTGGAACACGGCAGGTGAATTGCATAATCCAAATGGTACTTTTAAGAATTGAAACTGGCCTTTATCAGTCACAAATGAAGTAAATCTTCTGCTTTGTTTTTTAACAGAAACATGAAAAAATCCATTTTTAAGGTCAAGCGTGCTAAAAACTCGAGCTTCTTGCAATTTATCCAAAACATCTTCAATTAACGGAAGTGGAAATCGATCTTTGATGACTTTTAAGTTCAGTCTTCTATAGTCAATGCATACTCTGGACGATCCATCCTTTTTCTTTGTAACAACAACTGGACTGGCATAATCAGAATAGCATGGTTCAACTATGCCATTCTCAATCCACTTTTCCACTTGAGTATCCACAATTTCTCTTTCAGTAAATGGTAAACGTCTAGGACTTGTGTATACAGGTACATCGTCCTTCAAAATAATTTCCATAGCAACGTTGGTGTCTCTCGTCTTCGTTGGTGTATAGTTTGAAATCAAGTCATCTATATGTTCCCTAAGTGACCTTGAAACATTTCCTATGTCCAAAATGACCTCGGCGGTAACGTCATCAGGTTGAATGTTAAAAACTTCGGCTTTTGGGTAAACCTCTGAATATTCTGTAACCTTTAGTTCGGAAATCTTGACACCATTTTTGTTGATTTGAGTTTCAACATCGTTCAAAAATTCTATTCCTAGTACACCGTCATGGTTCATCATATCTCGATGGACAACATAAAATCGTGCACAGGTGTTAACATCGTCAACTTGAATGTTACAGGTACAAAAACCTAAGGGTTTAACATCAGAATTACCAAAACCACTTAAGACGACAGTCGACTTCGTTAGAAAGGGGATCCGATTTTGGCATGCACGTCAGTAGATATAATGTTGACCTGGCTGCCTGAGTCTACTAAACAAATGACAGATACACCATTTATTATCGCAGATTTACACAATTTAGCAAGCTGAGTGTTGTCGCCCTGATGAATGGTTTCAACACGTCGACGTACAGCTCCCTGAGGATCTGTTTGTGATGGGTTTCTATGAGCTTGTGCTGGTTTTTTGCACTCATAACTTTTATGACCAAACTCGTTACACCGGAAGCATTTTACTCCTAATTCTTTTGATCTACAATCTGAAGACTTGTGGCCTCTTTTACCGCAGTTGAAACAACGTAACTCTGACCCGTAATGTGCACTTGGAGTTGATTCGACAGGTTTTTGTGTTGGCGTCCTCCGATTCCATCCACTGTTCGGTTCTCGGTTTGATTCAGGTTCTTTGGACTTCATTAAAGAATAAGTTTTTAGCTTGTCTCTAAAGTCTTGTAATGTTTTGGCGCCGTACAAAATTGCTTTTCGTCCTGGATCATCAGATATACCATCTATGACGTATTGAATTAAAGCGTCATCTTCAATATTGCCGCGACTTGCCATTTCCCTCATGATAAGAAAATACTCCTGTACTGTTTCATTTTTGCCTAATTTTCTTGCTGCTAACATCTGGTGTAAATGGGCGCTGTTCAGCTTTGAACCATATTCTTGTTTGAGAACGTTCCTAAGTCGCACCCAGGAAGTGACTTTTTTCTCCCCTTCAACAAACAATTTTGCTAGGCCCGTCAACGATTTTTTTGCAAATATGAAAGTGTGTAAATCGGTCCAACCGAACAACGTTGACATCTCTTCTAAACACTCGATCCATTTTTCTACTGGATAATTTCCAACACCATCAAACTTATGTATCGAGTCTTCAACATCTCGAAAATTCATGGCAAACATCATTTTATTTGAGTTACTAGTGACAGACAAATTTGACATGCGATCGTCCAACTCCGCGTCATCTTCGTCGTCGGGTCAAGTTGGCATCCTTATTTTCTTGTTTAAGAATATTTAAATCTATCAAACTATTGCATATATTTTCTCGATTAAAGCCGTTTTCTCACAGTCGTAGTCAAGCCTGAGTAAATTCGCGATTGAGGTTAAGTCATTAAATGAAAAATTCTCGTCTATAAATAAAACTTTGTTGTCATAATCGTCGGAGTCTTTTCGAAACGTAAAACCGGTAAAATTACGAAGTTTAGCACGATTAACCCGTTCACAGTCCGAATCAAATAGAAGTTTATGAAACAGTTTTATAATGTCACTTTTAGCACCTTTTATATTCTCGACTACACCCGGTATTTCGCCTAGAGAAGACCTTATACACACTTTTGTTATCAAAAGTCAATCGGCAAACTAACGGTCAGTAATCAAAGTTTTATTGAGAAAAAAGTTCCGTCGACGTAAACGTTTTTGAAACAATTATCCAGAAAATCGGCGAACAAATTCAAAAAATAACGTCACCTTACCTGCTGCTGTGGAGGCAACAAAAAAGGATATATTCTGAACGTTTAATAGTCGTTTTTTCGTTTTATACCAAAGCAAACATCTGTCGGTCTTCAAAAGCGTTGTCCGTCTCGCCTACTCGTTTTGTGATGCCGCCTTCTTCATAGATTTTGCCTGGTTACTGCTTTTCCACTCCACGTCGTAGTTAATTGCACTTCAATTTCCGCTACCAGTTCTGGTTGTTATCCCGGTTGAGCCACCAAATTTGTAGGGATAATGGTTCGAAATCAGTGATGGAGATTGATTTTAAACAAAAGAACTGTATTGAAAAATAGAGTGAACAAAGAAAAGTAAATAAACGTCGTCTAATCGTTTGTTATTCGTCGTTCGTCGTCAATGCACGTCGTTTACGTCTTTTTTCTGCTGCTCTCTTATGACGACTGCCCGGGATCACGTCTTGACTCGTCGGTTACGTCGCGCGCGCACTTCTGTCTGGGGGAAAACCAGTGGCGTAACCAGCGGTGCATTCCCACACAAGTTTGGTGTGAGGTGGAGGGTCTCTCTGTGAATCGGCCAAAGTGAAGTCGTCATCTTTATGAGACAACGGACACTCGGGCCGTTGCCGGACTTAAATCTGTTCGGCCACATTCTGGGGTACAAATCCCAGGTCACATACCTAGGGGTCATTCAAGATTCCAGGCTCGCAGCTCAAGCTGTATCAGGTGCCTCCGACGCTTATGTACAGGGTGCTGCATTTTCGATGGTGTTACTAAAATGTATGCAACAAGTGCAAAAAGTTCATCTTTTTTGAACGCGTGAAAGTTGTTATAACATATAATATAAAGATATATATTATATACGTTAAACATGTACTAATTTACCTACTTTTTGCACTTGTTGCATAAATAACTATTTGTATTATAGCACTAGGTACATACCTTTTAATCTTCTGTTCTGTTAACACTGTTACAGCTGGTTCTCTTCGAGTACTGACTGAATTCTGATCGAAGCATTCGGCGACCTTTATAATCATACAATAGCGGCTCGATTTGTGGTACTTTACATTTTCTTAAGTAGACGGGGATTCACTTTTCGGTTATACTTTTGATTGCTAATTCGCGACCGTAAATGAACTCTGTTTAGATTACAATGTGTGCCATTGCGTAGGAAATAACAAACGCATTCTAGGAAGTCACAGTCTTATAAATACCAGGGATTTTTTTCACAGTTTATCATTTTTGTTTACTTTGCTTTGTATGCAGATTAATACTATTTTTTGTACGACCTATATAAATTAATATTAATCTGCCGACATACTGTTTCACAATAAATTTCTGCGTCATATTTCAAAGCCTGAGTTTACATAAGAAAATAACTCAAGTTACTAAGTACGGACCAATGTTGTTTCATTACGGACCTACAGGGTGTAGTATAAATAAAAAAACACAAGTTTTTACAGGTAAAAAAGCAAAATATTACCAATAAACAGACAAGCAATTGTTTTACATAAAAAGTAGAATAACTGACCGACATTTTAACGTTTATCGTTGTTATTTGGTTATAGTTTCGAAGGTGAATTTACGTTGAACAGAAAACGGTCACCACATTACCACAAAACTACGTTACGTTCCTAATTACCCTAATTTAAAATGTTTTTTCGTTTGTCTCTGACACCCGGTTTTCAAAATTTTGGAAAACGCTTAGAAATTTTGGAAGAAAAAAAAATGTTCAGAATGAGTTTATGCATCCAGTAAACTAGGTAGACCACTTAGAATAGGGTAAACGCCATCACAACCGGCATCGGTAGAGCGTTAGTTTCAATATTAACTAGTTTCATCTTTATTTGTTGAACACCCTGTATATGTTCAATCGTGTTGCGGTTCGTACGCGCTGGAAAAGCATTTTTTCGAGTACTGACTTTGAAAGTACCTCATGTACGCTTCCATTTCAAAGCAGAGGGTGGTTATTTGCCGCACGTGTACAGAAAGTGAATCATTTTCTGTCCTAGAGCGTTTTCGCTTTCTACTAACAATCTACTCACCAACTTTTTCGACGTTTTCATATCAATGCTTGACATACCTGTTTGAAATAAAGCCATTCCGTCAAAGTGATTTATCGGTGACAATGAGTTCCAGCTACGAAAATGATGTGAATTGTCCTTCTACTCCAACCCAGAGCAGTCGTCGAAAAAAAAACTATATTTCCGAAAGTACTTTTTCCGCTTTTACATGATTGGAGCGTTCTACGATACTCATAAAAGGCAAATACCTCACATGTTCTACTCACAACTTTATCACATTCTCCGTAAATAATAAACAGATTTAAGTAATCTTGGTTTGAATAACGTAACCGCGATGGCATATAGTAATAGTAACTTATAGTATACGTATAGTAACTTTTAATGCTCAAAATGATTCCGTCATAAAAAATGTGGGTTTCTATTTAAAAAAATTGAGATTTTTCATTTCTTTTAGTGGCAAGTTTATGATTTTTTTTTGACGACCCTGTATACAAATGACTCATTACGCACCCTCAGTTTAATAAAACGATCCTATATTTACAATAACCCAAAGTTTCATTGCAAAATAAAATACGCTTTTGACAGAGTACAAAAAGATGTTGAGCGTTGCAACTGTCACTTTTTTGGAAAACAAGGCATAGGGCATTGTACACAAAAGTTGCTCAGAATTTTGTGAGGAATCCAAATATGTAATAATATATAGGGTGTTCTATTTAAAATAAGAAAGTTGTGATCGACTTCCGGTATAAGCGGAAGTGCAACCATCTTGAAAGTATTTTAGTTAGATTGGGCATGCCCACATCAGTATCATGCCAAATTTTCAAAACTCTCCTATTTATACTTTTTCCAATATCAATCGATGTCTTTCGTCGTGGGACACCCTGTATAGATGCTCATCTTCAGAGGTTTAGGTTTGGTAAACACCGCCGACTGTCTTTCTAGACGGGGAGAGACCGTAAGACCCAGGAGAGACAGTAACACCCAATTTACATTAAGAATTTATGTAGAGAAAGAGACCTGACTTTTTGTCCTGACTGCCTATGTGAACCGGTGGTAATTGTCAAGGGCTGTAGTTCAAAGTTAGGGGTCACCCTGACCCAGAGCGAATGTAGCCCGGTCAATTTTATTTAATTAATGTAATTTAATGTAGTGTCAATTTGTTTTTTCTTTTTTCTCCCCATAATGGGTTTATTAACTTTAAAATGTTTCACATAAATTCTTAATGTAAATTCAACCTGGGTCTTACTGTCTCTCCCCGTCTAGAAAGACAGTCGGCGGTGTTTACCAAACCTAAGCTTCTGAAGATGAGCATCGATATGCTCGAAACATGTCAGGCATTTTGACCTTCACTTCATTTTGAGGGTTTTATAAATATATTGTGGAGAAAGTTGCGTGTTTTTTCACCATTTTGCTTTTAAAGAAAAAATGAGTGACTTGTCTCAACAAACATATAGAACATATCTCCACACGTAGAGAGGTTTTAAAAATTTGGCATCATAGTTCAAGTAACATATTTTCAATGTTATGGCCGATTATACCAAAAGTTGATACTAACCTATTTTATTAGAAGCTCCAATTTGAGATTTTATATAATTTTTTTGAAATTATACAGGGTGATTCCTAAGTTGAGGCTTTCCTTTTACCTGCGATTAGGGAGGGCTTCAGAAAGTAATGTTTTTCTTTTCGTTTGACGCTTTTTCGTAATATCAACAATAACGAAGATACCGGGTGTCAAAGTTAATTTTTTAGTTCATTTTTTTTAATCGATAGCGTTAATAAAATTACGAAGAAATACTGACAGGTTATTTCTTATCGACAGACGGACAGACAGAAAAAAAAAACAAAGATTTCAGCTGCCTTTGAACTAAGTTTTACTAATAATTTGACAATTTAAATTAAAACAGCATTTAATTTTAGGCACGCATTAAGAGAAGAGAGTTTTTATTTTTCTACTCAAAAACAGTGCGTCGTAGCATAATAATAAAAGGGGTTTTATTTTTAGAATTGAATAAAGAATTCAATAATAATTTTTATGTTGAAAAAAAACAGTTGCGTACTATTTTTTTGAAAATATTTAAAAAAATATACGCGCGTCTCTGGTAAACGCAAGAAAATTATTGTTTCTTGGAAAATTTCCTTTCCACGTAGCTACTGACACCTACAAAATTTTGTTTAATTACTTCAAGTGGTTTGGCCAAAATTATTAAATTTTTGTTTTTCTTCAGTAAAACTTTGACACACTGTATCTTCGTTATTATTCATATTTCGGCATCGACTGAATTTGACATTATTTTTGTTTTACTCGCACTGATCTGTAGACCAATTTTTTTTGCGGCATTGTTTAGGGGTGAAAGCATATTCTGGAGGTTTTCTATTTTGTCTGCGAAGGCCTTGCACATAAATAATACGTTGTTTTATGCAGAATTACAAATTTTATTTTATATAATTTTCTCGATAATTCCAACAAATTATATAAAATCTCAATTTGGAGTGCCTTAGCTTCTAATAAAATAGGTTAGGTTAGGTTAGGGTTTATCAACTTTTGGTTTAATCGTGTTTAAAAGTGTCATAACATTGAAAATATGTTACTTGGACTTTACTATGATGCCAAATTTTTAAAACTTCTCTACGTGTAGGACCTTTTACTTATATTGACCGACGTTTTTTGTCATGGTTTAATGACTTTTTTAAAAGGACAAAATAAATATTAGAATATAAAGTGATAAAGAAAATTATCACTATTTCATTTATCGCTAGCGAAAACATACTAAGCATTCTCGGACAGTTAGTTTGGCTAATCTTTGACCGGCAACAGGCCAAAAATTATTACGAATGTGGGCCAAAAGCATTTGAGGTCCGCAATGTAGAAGCATTTTATGTTCATATTTGAACAATAGTATTGTGAAAGGATGCCTTGCTGAAAGAATCGCCGGGTGCTTTTTATCGAATGAGTAAGATGAATTTTTTAACCTGCCTCCAACTCGAATAAGTTCATCATCAAGAAAGGGTACCAAGCTAAGAAGACTACTCTTTCTGGAAACCACACCCCTGGCTATTAAATCGTGCATTTCAGATGGAAAAGATTGTCTTTGGGCAAGTTTTACTAAGACCAGTTTAGCTTGGCGATGGAGTGTTTTCCCTAGTCGTATAAATCTTAAACAGTAGGCTGTAGTACGCACTAGTCGTATAAAACACGAAAAACGATTAAAAGGAAACGAGTTGTTATAGTCTACTTCAACAAAAACTTGACTTGTTTTACATTTTGTCTCCGGAAGCTGCTCAACTGGAAAGGGACTTGGTGAGGTAATGTCAATAGGCCACGTTTCTTCAGAGGTTTCGAGAATTGACCAATGTAGTCCAACTGGCGAACCTGGCGAGGAGAAGCGGTATCTGATTTTTGCTTAAATGCAAATGTAATAGGCTTATGATCAGTAAAAATTCGAAAATGCCGTCCTTCGAGCAAATAGCGAAAATATTTAACTGCTGTATAAATAGCTAAAAGTTCTCGATCATAAGTACTATATTTCATTTGCGCTGACGAGAACTTACGTGAAAAAAAAACCAAGTGGTTTCCAATTGTTATCCACAAACTGCACTACTACCGCCCCCATAGCAAAATCCGAAGCGTCAACTGTCAAAGACACTGGTGCAGAAGAATAGGGGTGGATTAAAAGGGCGGCGTTAGCTAACTCCGATTTGCACTTGTCAAATGCAGCCAAAGATTCAGGAGACCATTGAAGAGGAGTCCGGTCGTTGCGTTTACAATTCTTGTGCAAAAGATGGAGGATAGCCTGATTTTGAGCAGCATTAGGCAGAAATTTTCTATAAAAATTTAACATACCCAAGAACCGTCTTAAATCTGCAGCAAACTTAGGCAATGGAAAATTAGAAAGGTCAATTAGTTAGGTCAAACATTGGCCATAAGTGCTGCTTATGTTCCTCCTCAGTGGTAGAAGCGATCAAAATATCGTCGATATAGGGGAAGCAAAACTGTAAACCAGACAATACCTCGTGTATAAAGCGTTGAAATGTTTGAGCGGCATTCCGAAGTCCAAACTGCATACGAGTGAACTCGAAAAGGCCAAATGGGGTAATTATAGCAGTCTTAGGGATAGAATCTGAATCCACAGGGATTTGGTGGTAAGCCCGTACCAAATCTATTGTTGAGAAAATTGTTCTCCCTTCTAAACGGAAAGAGAAATCATTCAAATTGGGTACGGGGTATTTATCTTCTAAAGTAGCAACATTAAGTCTACGATAGTCACCCACTGGATGCCACTCTGCAGCTGTCTTTTTAGGTACCATATGAAGGGGGCTTGCCCATGGACTGCTGGAAGGGCGACATATACCCTGCTCAACCATAAATTGAAACTCTTGCTTTGCTACCTCTAGTTTATCTGGAGTAATTTATCTGGAGGAAGACGCCGAACTTTTGAAGCTACTGGGGGACCTTTAGTTAAAATAACATGCGAGGTGTGGTGACGTAAATTACCAGGTGTAGTAGAGAACTGGGTGAGGGAAGGAAACTGCTTTAGAATGTCATAATATTTACAGGAAGAAGAAATGGTGTTGATTGAATCCTTTTCTGATAAGAAAGTTGACTTACCAAGAGCAAATGATTGAGCTTCACTGTCAATAAGTCTCTGTCTTTGGACATCAACTAACAAATAAAACTTATGTAAAAAATCCGCCCCTATAATTGCCCGGTCTGTGTCAGCTAAAATAAATCGCCAAGTAAATGTGCGTTTTAGACCTAAAGAAACAGTTAAAGTTCGAGATCCATATGTACGCACAGGAGTATTATTAGCTGCATATAAATGAAAGTTGAATTTATTATCAATAGGCCTGCCTGCATGTCTTTGAGGCAAAATTGACACATCTGACCCAGAGTCAATTAAAAAATGTACATTAGACAGTGGGTCAAAAATGACTAGTCTACAACTTACCCTACTAACTTGACTAAGATTCGATTGACGGTGACTGGCATAAGGCACATCAACTCCCGTCTTTATCGACGTGCCGACCATTTTCCGGCTTATAGTTACAGGGAGCCACACACTTACGTGCTTTAGGACCAAATCTTTGGTGATACCAACACAAACCATCTGGAAGCAACGTTGGATCCCATGATTGTTGGTGTTGCGCTGGAAACTTGTCAGCTACTCTGGATTCTTTTCTTTGTGCAGCTGATGAAGCGAGTCCTGAAGTTAGTGCAGAATCCACTTTCGACGAAAGAGCTGCCACTTGTTGAGCAAGCTGTGAGACAACCTCACTCAGCTGAGAATCGCTTGCTGTACTGCAAAGGGAACGTGGTTGTTCAATTTCTAACATCCTATCTGCTAGTTTCGCTAGTTCATCTACAGGACCATTATTTGCTAATAATACTGTTTGAATAGTTGCTGGAAGATGTTGCAGCCACAAGGTACGTAACATGTCTGTGGTAACAGAAGTTCCTCCCAACTGAGTCATGTGCATAAGCAATTGGGATGGTTTTTGGTCTCCCAACGAGACTTCAGACAGCAATTTTCTTAACTTACGCTCACTGGTCTCTGAAAAAACTGTAATCAACTTATTTTTAATAGCTGTGTACTTATTTTCCCCCGTGGGGGCAGTAACAAGTCGGCAACATGTGATAAAATCTCTGTGGGTCTATAGCACTAACTACATGATGAAAACTTGGTTTTCTTCTGATGTTATTCTACTTAAAGCAAACTGAGCTTCCAACTGTACAAACCACAGGGCGGATCTGCCTTCCAAAAAGGAGGTGGTTTTACAGCAACTGGATCAATGTGAAGTGCAGGTTGTTGAACTGCTAATGCTGGCGTTGCTTCTAGTTTTCTCCGTTAGCTTCCATTGTCAGGGTCACCAATTGTGGGAAATTATCTCAGTTCTTAGTGGTTCTTAGTATCCAAAATAGATTTGAGCTAGGTTGTTCAGGTTCGAAGTCAAAACACATCCACTTAACACTTTAAATTAAGGTTTATTAACTCAACACAAAACGATTAACAACATTACTTATGTATAAACTACTTTCTTAAACTAAAGAATATGATATAAATGGTTTGCGTAAGTCAGTTCGCGTGTTGAAAAGATTGTGTCGGATTGTTGGTTAAACTTAAGTTAGGTTAGTTTTTACTCTTCCTTTCTACCCTTCATCCAAAGCAAACATCAACTTTTGGGAAGCCATACCGCCACAAAGGTTATAACTGTCAAGAGTAGTTATGAGGTCAGATAAAAAACGGAATACATGTGTGTATCTCTATGTGGTCATCTCGGCCTAATGGTGTTTATACAGTCGCACAACTTATCATTTTTAACCAATGAAAAAAGCTATATGACACCACGTGATAAATGTCATTGCAATGTGAAATGTTATTTTTCTGTCACTTGCCATTTGTCAATCATGTCAAGCACAGATAAGAGAGGATAAGGCAAAAAAGATGTGCTTGCTGTTGTAAAGTTGGAAAAGGGAAAATAAAAAATTTTTAATAACAACAATATTGTCACGATCTAATTTTTAGTCGTAACGCGGGGACGTGTAGGCTGGGGTCGTAGTCAAGTTAAACTCATAAGATTGGATAACAAAAAACAACAACGTTTATTCGTAGAGAGAAACTAGTAAAGTTATACACATTGTCAGACACAAGTTGTCTTATTTATAAATTACAAGTTCTACTTACATGATAATTAGATCACAAACCATTTTGGACGAGGGTAAGTGTCAGGGTAGAGTTCCCTTCACTTTCGCGACCGAACCGTTTAGTTTCGCGGATAATTTTCTGACTCCCTCTTTCCAAATTTCTCGGCTATTTATTGTAAGGTATTGCGATCCCTTCCTTAGTCAGTTCAATTTCTTAATTGCTTGTCTAAGCACTTGGATCATTGTCCGAACAATTGATGACTTATTGCTGACTGGCGATTGCAACACCTTAGCTAGCTTCCGTTCTAAAAGGTTCGATTGCTTATTTTGCAATTCAAGTGGTCGACGACTTGTTTCGGTCAGTGGCCGATTATTTGCTGACTAAGTAATTAACGAAAATCTACTTGTGACACATTCCCCCGGCCGACAAAAGGTAGTCCCTAGCTTTTCACAATATTAATTATATTGACAGAAAGTTCACTATGCAAATCTTCTAAACAAAATAACATTAAATTAATTATACTTTTAAGTTTTTAATCATGGTGGCAATGTAACAGAAATTTGACACCACAAATTCTAATCTCTTTCTTCAAATCTTAATATAGAACAAAGAGGTAATATAAAAATATCCTTAATGGATTTTCCCCCTTATTACAACACAAACAAAATTTATCATAGTTACATGTAAACACTAACCAACAAAGTATAGCCCCTAGTTTTTCACAGAATTAAAATTAAAAATAAATCATAAAATGTAGTATCTATGGACACAAGTTCCGATAGGTTGATAAAAAAAAAAAATTCTGTTATTTTCGCTAGTATCCCGTTCATACCCCAAAAGAAAAATTATAAAAGAAAACATATAACAATTAGAATAAAAATAAATGTTTTTGTTATTTTCTTACCTCTAGAGTTTGTAAAAAAAAAACTTAATGTCTCTATGCTTTAACACTGAGGGGGGAGACTTTTCACTCGCGATTCACTAATATTCCGCGCACTATTGTTTGTTCGGGGATTCTATCTTCTTTTCGCGGCACTTCACTGCACTAAACACGGCTTCTGAAGACAATTTGGACGGTGTCTGGAGCCTGGAACTACACATATCTGTTTACTGCTCTGGATGTGCAAGTGGAAACAATTCCCAGAGCTCTATTTTCACGATTCCCATGGTGTGTGGTTCGTGACCTAATTAAGTGACGAGCCGTAACGGGAGTGAATTATATCGGGTGACCACAAGGGTACACCGCAGGTATCTATTTGTTAGTTATATGGGGCTGAGGTGACCGCATGGATACACCTCAGGAATTATAATTTATATAAGGAAGAAGAGGGTATGGGACCTGGAACCGACACGCCAAATTTGTGACGCTCTTTTGTTGGGGCGCAAATGAAATACCCATTTTGACACTAGTCTGATTTTAATTGCCTCGGGCGCCACCTGGTTTCAAATAACCGCGTAAACCAGGAAAACGCTCCGTCTACCGGGGTAACTTTTAAAGACAGTCGAAGAAGGAAAGCGGGCGCTAAGGTTTTGCAAGGCTGACAGGCCCAATGAAAAAACAAAAGTAAATTTACAAGCTCACCGGGTCGTGTTTCCAAATAAATTAAACAGAAATTAACACTCTGAAACACTTAACCAAAATTATGACTACGGACCTACGGTGGTTAACGAACAGTACCAATCGGAAAAACAAAAGTCGGAACCCTAACGGTATCTTAAGTCTTAAACAGAAACGAAAGCAAGTATAAATATGAGAGAGAGCGTGTAACTTTGTTTAAATGGTCAATTTCAACCTAAAGCGTGTAAGTCGGGACGCGGGTGACAAAGCAGTTAAACGTACTAATAAAAGCGGTCAAATAAAGGTGTACACGTTAACGGTGTCTACGGCAGCTGTCCTGGCGGTTAAGAATAGGAGGAATCCGGGTGCTAGCTACGGTAAACTAATTACTGGGGAAAAATCCGCCGGGTCATTACGAGTCCACGACGGCTAGCTACGGCGTACTAATTACTGGGGAAAACCAAAAGGAACGGACAGGTATTGCGGTATAGGCCCAGAACAGATGCCGTACCGGTACACGTGGTTGAATGGTACTTACTGCTAGTCGGATCTCGAGTCGGAGCAGGTTGTCTGGTTCGGACGCTGACCGCAGGTGGAAGAGTAACGAAGCGTTTAAATTCGTTACTAAATTCCACCGAACGGGTGAAACTATGCACCGTGGATTATTGTAAATACGCTTCTGTGTGCGGTTTGACGAAATTGTGGAGGGGGTAAGCCTCGAGCAACGTACCGATCGGAACTGTGGCGCTCCTGTGTTGAGCGGCGGCGGCCCCCACCACCGACGCGTCATTGTAGTGGGGGCCCGGCGATTAGTATAAATGTAGCTCCGTAGCACTAAGCCGGCAGTCTCGCACCGCCTTCGCAAGACTCTCTCTCCGATACACCGATCCGAACCGTTCCGTCCGTCCGTAACCGTAAGTACCGTGGCTTGGTGGCGTAGTGTCGCCGGGCTTGCTCGTCATGTAGGCGCATGTCGCACGATGCTCCTTTACCCTGTGTTCTGGCGCATGGTCGGAACACCTCCGTTCCCCCCCTGTTGGCGTAGGGTCGCAGGGTTACCTGGTCGTGTTGGCGTAGTTCGCATGACATTTTCCCCCACCGTAACACGTTTTGGCGTATGGTCGAACGTGGTCCTGTCCCGAACCGAGTATGGCGTAGTGTCGTACAGACGTTCGTCCTGCTCTTTCTTAAGGTAGTTCTCACCAAAGCGAGACGGCCGCCGAACATTGCCGCGTTAGTTTTAGGCACCGTAGGTTAAGCATGCGTACGCTAGGATAAGGCTTTTAAGTTTCTTGCACCGTGCGGAGTTTTAGGTTTGTTTTAAGGTTCACCGTATGGTGACGTTTCCGAATAAAGAGAGTTGTTTTGTTAACAGTTTGTTTTACTCATCCTTGCGGAGCTCACAAACCCAGAAACTTCGTTCTCCACTGTTTAAAAGCCGCCCGAAGGCAATCGTGTTCCTACTGGCACGTAACGACTCAGTAGGTGGCGCCCGAGTTTAGAGCCGGTGATTAGAAGCATTTTAAAAACGTGTCACAAATTTGGCGGCCGAGCAGGGACCTTTCTTTTTAGAACAACATCATGTCTGCCTGTTGAGTAACGCAGGTTTGAGGACTGCGAGAAGTCAAGGCCTATCGTTCCTTTATGGTGACCCGGTAGTCAGACGAGCATCCAGCGGGGAATCTGTTTCAGGCACCAAGCTCGGAGCGGGCTATGGTGGGCCAAACTATGGCTAATGCTCCGTTGGTATATGTAAATATCCTATCTATATTATTTTATTTATATAATATCTATTCTATTTATTTTATTTATTTATCATGCCTTGAGTGCCATCTAAGGCCGTATCCTTTCTGAGAGAGAAGATGAGGGACCGTGGTAGCGGACGACATCATGAATGAAAGAGCGGGGGGTAACCCACAAGTTAGTTTCGGCGAGTCGGGCTACTCCAACTTCATCGCTGTCGGTTGGGCAATGGAAGGCGACCAAGAGCCTGGTTGAAGAAGCACGTCTGGTTGTAGGTCTTTCATGGTTCGCGGGATGTGCGGACGGACCAGACAATCGAAACGAAGTAATTGACACAACGGTGTTCATGCGTCAATATAAACTTGACGGGAGCCGATTTGGGATCATCCCCCGCGGCAGGTCACCATGGCTTAGAAGTGTCTATTCCTACCGCGGCCACTCCACGATCACAAACCACCTCAAACTGTGGTCCGCGGTCTGCGTCCCACCCGTGGCTGGTTTTTCATCGTCAGCGTTTCCCAGTCTCCCAAGAGCGAATCCTGACCTTTAACTTTTGGCTGATTCTAGTTTCCATTTCCAGTGGCCGTTGTATTAGTTTGTACCGAGATTCTGATCCAAAGCCCTGTTTTGCTCTTGATTTCGCGTAGGCTTACTTTACGTTAAAAGAAATAAAAAATACGTTTGTTACTACCGTCCTGGTTATTTTTGAAATCTAATGTCTAACATTCCGTAATGTTTCATAAAAAATCCCATGTAAAATTTATATCGGCATATTGATAATCGCCTTAGTTAAGATTATAACACCTACAAACCGAAAAAATAAATTCCCCTTGTGTTCTTTCGGAAATTACTATAAACCTATGTTTATAAATTGTCCATTGGCCTACCACTGGTTTTATTTTGATACATTGTAAAGCCGTCCTGTAATTCTTCGAAAGTTGCAATATTGCTGATCAACGCTCTGCTTGCTCATATCAGATCATGTGAAACCGTTAACGTTCTATTATGAAAACTTTGTAATCTTTTTCTTACGTGCCCCGATTTGACTTTATATAAGTCTTCGAGTTACGTTTGGCAACTGTTTATTTATTACATTTAGCAACTCATATAATTTTTGAATTTGTAAACCCGTGGAATTTAACGCCCCATATTTTGACTACGGTACTTAATTACCGCATATGCTCGTAGTGTACCTACTTTTTTCGCCCCAATATACTTTTCTTTCATTTGCCCCTTCTTTTAATATATGTTTTGTTTTGTTACATACCATTATGTAATTATTAATCCTCGCGCACGCTTTTTATTAATTATTCTCGTATGCTGGATTGTGCAAGTTGGAAATGAAATAACGATGATATTTATTACATCGGAGAAGAATTAATTGTGGATACATGTATCATTTTTTCCTTTTTCCCTTACTAAGGAAAATCACTTGCGTACTTTAGTACACTCTATTTGGGCTAACACTGTTTCGCCTTAGGACAGTGAGCGTTATTCTTTATTTTCTTTTAATTCGAGCGTAAAAATTTTCGATTCTGTAGAGCTTTTATTTTCGCCCATCTTAGTCATTTCAATTCTTTCTTTTTCTTTTATAGGCGATTTCGGATTTCTACGGCGTCTGCTTTTCCTGCAGTTTACTGCGTATTTTATGAGTTTATGTGCTATAATAATTACGAAAAAAATGAGGCACAAGTAGTATAAAAGAATACATCATGTAGATATTCAGAGGATGTTTCCTCTTTTTTGTCTGCTCTTGCGGCAGTTACTAAATTTGACGCTACTATTACCTATTTTACCTGGTGGCTGATCGTTTTGCCTCGTGTTACACGTACCCCTTGACGTACCCTCGTCCGAGCCAAACTTAGTCTGACAGTTTATTTAATATAAAAATAATTTAGTTGTACTAAAAAGTTGATCAAATCTATTCATTCATTGAAATGTGAGTGTAATGGTGCTTTGAGGAAACGTAAAAATACAAGAAATAATCGATTTAAAGTGAATAATAAATACAACCAATAAGAAAACTTCCAAAGTAATAATTTTCATCTGATTAAAAGAGACAGGAAACGAGCTTTTTGTAAACATGTTTATATTAGTCTTTCTTTTTCTTGTTTTCAACTTTAACATTGGGTTTGTTCTTATAAAATTCTTTTACGGCCCTTATTTACTACTTTCATCCCATTTTAGGGGTAATGTGCACCTAACACTCATAAGTACACAACGTAATAGCTGAAGTCGCTATAAGAACACAAATCATTGTTGTGCATGTTTACATCACCGCAACATAATAAGAAACCTTTATTTCGTTTTAACAGGTCGCTTGTAAGAACAAACTCTATGTGTCACTTTTATTATACAAAACTAAGCTACGTTATCAGGTGTTTATACCAGTTCGATTATTTCTTTTGTTTCATATTCGCTAGTTTTCTTAACAAACAAACAAAAAAATTGAGCGCATTTTTGGTTTTAATTTTTACTTTAAAGTAGAACTTTTAAAGTTCGATTCTTCTTATTTCAAAGATCTTATTTTCTGATCTATGTATCTGGTCCTGTTCCTGTTTGTTGGACACCGGGAAAACGGTGTAGCAAGCGGGAACGGTGAATCCTGTAGCTCGTTTGCTTAGCTCCGGGGAAACGGAGTAGTAAACGGGTTTGGGATACTGGAGGGATTAGCGGCTGTGTGACTGGCAACGTCACGAGACTTGAAACCTCTGTTGCATGTTTGGGGAAACAGTGTGCAACGGAGGCTCTATTTGTCGAACCCCGGGGAATCGGGGCAGCACCTAGAGGTTACGTCGAGTCGAGTGACGGGAACACCGCTGGTCACGTAATTGGGCCTCTTTGGGTTTTTGGAATAAATTCCGGCGCCGAGTAGACAGTTTTACATAACCGTACCGTACCGCCGTACTTACACCGTGTCACAGACAGTCTTAATCTACAGTAGTCAGGCTGTACAGTAGTGAAGGGTCCGTAGCTAGTTTTCATTACCGTTACACGCTTTCCCCGTATCACCGGGTAAGGTAACTTCCGTTACATTGGGTAACCGTTACCGTAAGTATTTACTGTAAGTACCGAGAGCCGCAATACAGTGCATTTAGAGGAAACAGTTGTTTTAATTTTGTTTTCTTCCCGAACCCTTTGGAACTTTTCTCCAGCTGTCTAAAGGCTACCCAGGTACCGCAAAGTGGACCTTCAGCCACTATAAATAACGAAGGTGGCGCCCGAGGCAACGTAACCGAAGAAATCCGCAAGAAAAGCGCTACAACTTCAACTGTTTTTATTGCACTAAATGACCAAAAAATCACAAATACAAAATCAACAACAAACCATAATTCTTGAACAATCCAAATCCACCATTCATAAACAAAACAATAACACAATACAATGACGGACGGCGGATGTCAAAATATGACATTACAAAATTTTGCGCATGCGTACAGCTGTTTTCGCATAAGAATTGCATAGAAAGTTAAAAATTATGAACTTTCTCTGCGGTATTGTGCAAGTGTTGTGCGCTGTATAAATGACAGTAGGCATTACTGTAAAGCCAACTTTCTATGTTATGTATTAAGTTATGCATTGTGCGCTGTATAACCCAGCTTAACAGTTTGTGTTATACCTTAACTACGAATGCGAAGTTCCCAAAGGGCGGTAGTTGTGATGTGCTTGGAGAGCCTTACAATACCTAGTCTTATCTTAAAGAATTGTTAAAGTAATAGCAGTAGTAAAGTAGTTTGGTGTGAGTTCAACTAATAGGTCTAGAAACTACTCATATGAGACAATATTTACCTATCTAGTACTATGATTGTAAAGCAAACGTCTTTGTGCAGCTGCAATGTTTTTGTTTAAAGAAATAAGCCAATACTTAATAAAGCTGAATTTTTAGATATTTTGATTATTCAAGCGTACCACTTTATAGTATAAATACTTTGTCAGAAGGAAAGTAATACCTTCACTCAGTGGAGATGGACTTGTTCATGTAAAGAATAACCCATTGGTTTTAAGTTCATACTGTGCACCCGAGCACCCACTGTGACGTCACGCGACGTATCGCTTTGAGGAAACAGGTTTTGCTGATAGGGCCGCTCTCTTGGATCTGTTGTGTTGTCAAGTAAAATTCCCACTTGTCACTTGTTATGTCAAAAAAACTACCTAGAACATGCTGCTAAATTATATTTTTATGATAAAAATCCAATAATTTAATTAATGAAAATTATACACTAAAATCAAGTAAATGTACGTTTTTTGATAGACATAATGGATACAACAGCTGCTGGCCCAGGTAAGATTACAATGGCAATTTCATACCTAACCTATGTAATAAACCATGCTATTGCTGATGCATCTTTACTACACATTTTTTAAGGGTGGTTCTAGTAACTAATTAGGCTAGTCTTACAGATCTGCAACTGGTATATGCTGCATACATCACTACTTTTCCATGTGGATGAAAAACCACAACTTTTATGAAGAAAGTGACTACATTTCTCAGGGACTGCAATCAAGTCAAGTTAAAGAAGAATAAAATCCTGTGCAATATTTTACAGTTTTAAGGTGAGTTAACTGATTTTAATGATAAGTAACATTAAAATAAAAAAGCAATGCAGTTTTAATTATGGTTTTACCTTTAACACAATAATCATCATTGTACACTTTGTAGACTGCATTGTTCAACCTTGAGTTAATATGTAGTATATGAGGCAGGGTTTACCCAAGTTTTTAGTTGTATTAAGTAAATTTATGATTAATACTACAACTAAAAACTTGTAAAAGCTAAAATTGTAAAATACACGTTACATGACGTTAATAATACAATTTTGAGCATGTAACACTGTAAAAGCCAGTTGACACCTGTAAAAAACAGTCACCTGACTTTAAAAACATAGTTTAAATGATGAAAAATTAGTAAATTTTTATAATAACTTGTAATGAATATTGTTTCAACTCATTTTATTTAGTTTTATTATATTACTTGTGCCTATGCTGTTATGTTCAATTTTCAGTCAATTTTGTTATATTAATAAACTACATTTTGAAATATACAGACAATGCCTACAAAATACTCTCAAATGCCTTATAAATATCTCAAAATGCCTCGTAATGTCTTGTAATACCTCACAATGCTTCGTTGTAATGGAAAAGTGCCTCATAATACCTCGAGTATGTACACCAAATTATCTCTGGAATCTACCCCTGGGTTGATATGGACAATAAGTAAATTTATGATTTTGTCCATATCAACCCAGGGGTAGATTGCAGAGGTAATTTGGTGTACACACTCGAGGTAATTCAAGGTATTATGAGGCACTTTTCCATTACTACAAAGCATTGTGAGGTATTACAAGACATTACGAGGCATTTTGAGATATTTATAAGGCATTTGAGAGTATTTTGTAGGCATTGTCTGTATATTTCAAAATGTAGTTTATTAATATAACAAAATTGACTGAAAATTGAACATAACAGCATAGGCACAAGTAATTATTATGGTAAAATCTTTCTTACATGATATTGAGTTGAAACAATATTCATTACAAGTTATTATAAAAATTTACCAATTTCTCAACATTTAAACTACATTTCTAAGGTCACGTGACTATTTTTAACAGGTATCAACTGGCTTTTACAGTATTGCATGCTCAAAATTGTATTATTAACGTCACAAAACGTGTATTTTACAATTTCAGCTTTTACAACTGTCTAAATTTAATTTACCTAATGATCAACATTTAAATTACATTTTAAAGTCATGTGACTTTTTTGACAGGTGTCAGTTGGCTTGGATAGTGTTGCAAGTTCTAAAATAACATAATCAAAGTCACGTGATGTGCCTCTTGCAATTTCAGCTTTTACAACTGTCTAAAATAGTCTAAATGTAATTTACCAAATTTTTAAATTTTAAACCACATTTTAAAGGTCACGTGACTAATTTTGACAGATGTCAACTGGCCTTTACAGTGTTGCAAGAACATGCAGAATTGCATTTTCGACGTCATGTAACGTATATTTTGCAATTTAAGTTTTAACAACTGTTTAAATTTAATTTACCATTTTTCAAAGTTTAAACTGCGTTTTGAAGTTTACGTGACTGTTTTTGACAAGCCAACTGGCCTTTACAATGTTGCAAGCTCAAAAATTTAATTATCGATCAGAATCTGGTGAAATAACTTACACCACAAACCACTGGAAATTAGAGTATTAACATTAAAAAAAAGGTTTCCTTTGGGCAACAAGTATCTATAACGGCAAAATTAAAACTTACTTTCATAAAATAAATATTTACTAATTTGAAAGTTGCACATGCAATATCAAAATATTGGATACCTCAAAAACGGTCAATTTTTAAGACTTAAAACAAGTATACCTTTTTCACGTAGAAAACATATTAGAATCATATTTTGAAATGTGTCTGTTTCAGTGGCGTAGAAAAAAGTATTAGTCCTTTTAAGCAACTGAAAAAGCTGCAGGTAGCGCCCCCTATCAGCTACTGCAAATAGATGAAGGCATCATTTACCGGCTATCAAAACCCCCTAATACACATTTTCAGTAATTTATATCAAAATACCTAGATCATATGATAAAAAAACAAGAACAAAATTTCAACTTTCACACCCTGTATTTTTCTGAATATTAACTTTCGGTATAGGACAATTTAGCTAAATCGTATTATTTTGATGTCTGGAATATGCTGTAGCTCTACCAACGGTTGACAACACCTGCATTTTTAGTTTGTCGAAAGCTAGTTATAAAATTACTTTAGTGAAGAACACTAAAATAGAAGGGAAAAATTAAAAACCATAAATAAATTGCAGTCTACTCAAATTAGGTATATGACATACTTAATAAAAGTTCAAGTGTTTCGTAAAACCTATCAGACAAAATAAATAATGTACAGGGTGTTACATTTATAAAAGTCGAAATTTCTTAAACTGAATTAATCAAAATGTAGCATCTAATGCAAGTTTATTTACATAAATCATTTTTGTCGTTCCTGTAGAACGTTCGTACCAAATATGAGTATTCTACTTTTAGAAACAATGGCAATACAGTCAATTTTACATCATAGTAAAAAGTAATATGTTTATGGAAAAATTAAAAATTAAATAATCTGACATTATTAACAGAAAAGTTTTAAATTTTTATTAAGAATTTAATAGTTCTTTAACGAACGAGTGTATTAATAAAAGCGATTAATAATCGAAATGGTTTAACGCAGTGAACGCGTTACTAAAATTGAGATTATTAATCGCTTATTAATATAAAAGTTGGTTACAACATTTTTCCGTCAACTGTAGGTTTATAATCCTACAGTTTTGAAAAAAACTGTTCTGTCAGTAATGGTGGAAGTCAACTAAAGAATGTGTGTTTATTTCTTTTTGTTTCATACAAATAAAAAAGGATAGAACTATACTATGAGCGTATTTGATTGCCTGATAAGATCATGCATTAAAGTAAAACAATTGAAAAATCATGCATTAATGGAACTCAATATTGAACGATTTTGCATTCGTTATCGTCAATCAAAAAACGCTGTCAATACATGGTCGACGGAAAAAATGTTCAAAAAAGGGTATATTTAAAAAAATTAATGTTTTCTGTCATGTCTTTATCAACCTGTATGTCCAAAAGTAATTTTAAACTATAAATATTAATCTTTCTTTTTCATTTTTTTATTTCACAAATCAATTATTTTTCTATTTCACAAATCAAACGAGATAATGAACTTTATCATTGATTCACCTGTACAGGGTGTCCGGATTTAGAGTGTTTTGACAGGAAAACCCCATTTTACAGTTAGATACGGTGTTATGGCAAAAACCGTATTTCGATATCTTGTCGAAATATTTTGGACTTTGCAGTGTTACCATATCAGTTGGAAAGAACACCAACTTTTGATTTTCAAATGGAATACACTGTTTCTAATCTAATTTTTGAATTCCTCGCAAGAAGACTAGTAATTAATGTTAATACTTCGCTATCCTATTCTATTCCCTATCTTGCACCGTTTCTTAGATATTTCATAAAAGTGGTGGATTTGTCAGCAAAATGGTAGTCTAAACATTTATTAAATTTTTTAAAATTTTTAAAGTCCTGAAAGGTTTGCTGATGTGATCTTTTATCCTCAGTTAGACAATACCACATGGTTGAAAAGCCCAGAGACGGAAAATGACAAAAATTTACAAGGTGAAAAAAAGAACATTAAATTTAGAACAAATCTATGTGTACTCTTCCTCTACCTAATTTCAACCGTTTCTGACTTAATAACAGTTTTTCCTTAAAGTGCGTATAAAATCGTAATCCATACTAACGGACCCCTGCTTGTGCTAAGTTTCAACCAGTTTTGTATTTGACAAATATCTGTCAGAACATGTCGTTATAGAAACGACAACTAGTCATTAAGGCCAAGCAAGTGTCCGTATTCAGATTGGATGCGATTGTATGCACCCTTTAAGGAAAAACTGTTAATAAGTCAGAAACGGTTGAAGTTAGGTAAAGAAAATGTATACATGAATTTGTTCTAAGTTTAATATTATTTTATTACAAACCATAAAACACCGATGAATCCATTAAAAAAAAAAAGAACTTTTGGCAGTTTTTATATCTGTCTGTAGGTCCGGTAGGTTTTTTTCATTTTCTGTCTCTGGGCTTTTCAACCATATGTAGTATTGTATAACTAAGGACAAAAGGTCATCGGCAAGCCTTTCAGGACTTGAGAATTTAATTAATGTTTAGACTACCGTTTTGCTGACAAAGCCACCATTTTTATGTAACATCTAGGAAATGGTACAAAATAGGTAGGTATGGGGAAGTATTAAGAATAATTACTAGCCTTCTTGCGAATAATTCAAAAAAAAAAAGAATAGAAACGGGGTGTTCAATTTAAAACATTTTCTCCCTAGGGAGGAAAAGTGCCCCCAGTAAAAGTCACACTGTCTAAAGACAGTTTGTCACTTTCTTGACAAATTGACAAACATATCTTTACTAACACCACCTTCTTCAACCAGGTATTTACATAATATTTAACTATGCGCAAATAACTATTTTCTACGACTCCTATAGAAAATAAAAGTTTTCTACCTCATTTGAGAGATGAAAATATCACTGTCACTACCTAGGGAGTAATTAGAGAATTTTAAACTAAAGCCTGTCTGAATATTGTGGATTTTCTTTCGTTTGTTATCTGTTTAATGACTTTTTCAATATTAGGTATTAATTATACAGGGATTTGCATCTGAACTCCCTTTGAAGCTTATACGGTGTCGCAAAAAATATTTGAAAATGAGTATAACTTAAAGAATTAAAATTGGAAGAAATCGACTTGCACATTACTTTAGTTCAACATTACAAGTCTTCTTGCATATGTTTGCAAACTAATTAAAAACTTCATACATTGTTTCTCGTCCAAAGAAAATTTTATAAAATAGCTTATGAAAACTAAGATAAGAATATACAAGTATTTTTACAAGTAAAAGTGCATTTACCGCACCTGAGTAGGAAAGGTTTTTTTTATTATTCTTACTAGTCTGAAAACTATCTATTTCTTGGTTGATTCGTTTGAAAAAATGTACCTTTTCCTTGAGGACGCTGGAAAGTGCCCGTGCGCGGTTTTTAACTGGTGGGTTTTCTCGTGCGGTGACAAATACGTGTTTTGCATAAAATCAATTTTTTTAAAGTCAGTAAATTTCTGACATTATACGTTAAGTTACGTATACGAAAACATGCGTACAGATGTGTATGGTAAATACCTTCTTCGCAACTTTGCGTATAGTTTTCATACGTTTCTAAACTTGTTTATGGTCAGAAATAGACCGCCTGTGTGCTAGATTACCATTCAATGTATAAAGAATTTATATACTGATTTTATGCTACAATATAAAATCAAGCTTCAGCTAACATTGGTTAAAACCGAGTTAAAACTTAAAACACATTGACATTTCTTATATTCTCGTGGTACTATTATTTTTTTTGTTTCAGATATTCTCCCGGTGAAGCGAAAAGCAAAAAAAAAGTCATCCAGGCAATCTTGGAATTTTTTTTTATTTTAATAATAAACTAAAGATTGGGGCGCGGGCGGTGTGTAGTTTTATTTGCGATTTCGATTTGCTGTTATGCCATATGCAGCATTGTTCTATCCACAATATCTGGCCGAATAATTTTCATTTAATTTCCAACTAAATGCTGAAGTATTAGAAATATTGTCATTCCTTTAAATGTCAATCTACGCATGGCGAACTGAGTAACTGTGCAGAAGTTGACATTGGGAGTGAACAAGTTGTTATTTTCGAACTGATTAACATCCTACAGCAAATTTAACTTGTTGTGTCGGCTCAGCTCCTATTTATATCGAAGAATTAATGTTAATCAGGTGTGTTTTCTAAGAACTATCCATAATGCCCAAACGGCATTTGGACGTCGAGCCAACGTTCGATTAACCGACGCAACGTCAGGTACCGACGTTGGGGCGACGGCATTTGTACTCGTATTTGCACTATTTTGGGGAATACAAATTTGAGTCGATTGGACGTCGGGTCACGACTAATACGGTATATTAACCCTTTCAGTCATGACCCTTCTGAAAACATTTTGAAAAAATTTGTCGTTTTGAGGAAAAAATATAATTTTTTTTATGATTTTTCGTAAATTAGCCTAATTAGTTTCCTACGGCCGTATATGACTAAGTGGATAATTCATATACATATACGTTGAAGACATTTTATTTATTAAAACTCTTATTTGTTATGAAACTTACTACTGAAAAACAGTTATTACCCTTAAAGCAGCACAAATGTACTTCACATTTTACACAATAAACATGTGTTTTTGAAGAACAGCCTGGCAACTTGCACCTGGTATTATTGGGCTTGTCATCATATAATGGATAATTCCATCTAGTCTTTTTTCTTTTACTGGTTTACTTTCAACTTTTTTGCCGTTTTGGAGAAGGTTCTTCAATGCCGTTTTGTAAGCTTGGCCTACCTCGTTTGGATGACTTTGCGCAATATACTCATTTGAGGGATAAAAGAGACACTTTTATTCCCGCAGGGCTTTGATCATGGAATATTGGCTGCATAGAGAAGATGCCTTGAGCTTCTTAGACTTCTGCAGGAAGTAAGCCAGGAGCACCTTTTCATCCGTAAAATTCTCTGCATTCTGTTCAACGCACCATTTTTGGTAAACAAGAAACTGTTTTTTGTAAGCCTCGCGAGATTTTTCTGGAAGAAGGCTAGCGATGGCCTGTTGGGCGGCCTCTTTAATGTTCATTTTCAAAAAATACGATTTTTCTGGACTCACCGTTTGATAACAACTGATTGACATTTGTTTTGTGCCATAGCAACACTTCCAGGGCACAATAAATTTTAAGTGAATCCACCATGCCAACAACTATCATTAATACGAGAGTACCGTTGTAACCACTGATAGTTTTGTAATTTTTTTTATTTTTAGTTTCTCGCATTCTAAAGTGCATAAAATAGTATATAAACCTCGTGACTAAAGTGTCTTTTAATCCCGCGGCGAAAGGTTTGTAGCCGACCGTAGGGAGGGCTACAATTAGCTAGCTAACCACTTTAGTCCCTAGGTTTATAATATACTATTATGTTACTCAGTTAACATGTTATTTATATTCACTTGAAATAACCAAAACTATAAACGTTAACTGGTTTCTTTTATGTAACATGTATATGAAAGTTAAAATAATGACGTAAATCTTATGTAATTCATTCTAGGTAACTTTGTAATGTACAATTTTATGTAAAATTCACATAATTGTAACAACTCGTGTTTACTGGGAAGCTATTAGGAATATAGTTTTAAAAAAGATCGACAGGTTCTGGAAGATTTCTGCATCTGCTTTTTCTTGATGCCATTTTACGGGTCTGGTTTTATAACTTGCGCCTTTCATCCATTTTATGTCTTCCTTTTTAGTTAGATCAAATTGCATTCCCCTACATTCTCAGGTAACACGTCATTATCAGCACATTGTTCATTTTCGTGATAATCATTTGAGTCCTCTTCCGAATCCGATTCGTTTATCGGTACGGTAGCATTTGCGGTTTCATTTTGATCTGCTGTTTTTATATCAGGAATAGCATCAAGTTCACCCCAACCATCCAAAATCCAACATAAACCGTATATCAGACTGATCGTCATTTGATCGTCCAGTGCCCAGAGAAGTTCTTCTTCCGTCAAAGCGCGAATTATAATTCAGGTGACAGAAACTTGTTTTTAAAAAATCAACTTATTAATAATTACTTATTGAAATAGACTAAACTAGATGACAGTATTCTTTTGACTAGCCCAGTCGCTGGTTTACATCCCTTTAAATAGGGCTAAGTATGCAGATAACAGTAATGGTTACTTCATTATTATTATATCTAAATGACAACTTAATGATTATTATATTTAAATAAAGGCAAAAAATGGTTACAAAATTATTGTAATTGATGGGTTGGAACAATTAATTTTTCATCTTACTAGGTTTCTCTAGATGGTACATTTTCAAATTTAAATATTTTTATTGTGTTAGAACTTGTCTTGACGCTAGACGTTGTTAATATTTATTTTTCTATGTGTGTATATGTTATAAATCGATCATAAAGGTAACGCAGGTCTGTAAACAACGAACAATGTTATCATAATCAAAAGAAAAAGAGGGATATTCTTGTTTGCAATTGCGCAGAACGTTATTATTAGTTTTTAACAACAACAGAGTATAAATAAGAGCCCATTATGTAAGTTTGCCATAAAGATTTTAACGGTATCTAAATACTAAAATAAATGGTTCAATATCTCTCTCTTGTGACTTGTGAGTAAATATAATTACATTATTGCTGTAATTTTATTCAGGCGTTTCTAAGAAAACTGTAAGACAATATATTATTATTTTATTAATATATCTTATTCTACATACAAAATTGATTGCAAGAACAGAAACAAACACCTACACCACCTACCACTTAATTAAGTTTATTTGCTTTCATAAGAACAAGTCTCTCAAAGTTTTTATCAGATAATGCATGAGGAGAATCTATAAAAGTAGCATCTGGTGCTGATGAAGGTAACAGTATTGAATTTCGTAAAAACTTTTTCAACATACGGATATTCTTTCACTGCGTTACAAGTAACTCTTTACTATTTTAGTAACGCGTTACTCAAAAACGATAGCTTTTTTTCGTTACTGAACAAAAGTAACCGCGTTACCGTTACTTTCTTGCTAGATTAAAAAGTAACGTAGTTACTGAGTAACGCGTTACGTGGAAGTAACGACTTTACTTCGTTACTGACAGCTCTGAACTTAAGTTATTTAATTCCCCGAATTTAAATTCGTAACTTATATTAAAAGCACTATTGTCAAACTTTTCGTCTCCTATAATTAAGGTACAAAGTTTTTTAATCGTGATTAGGTTACAATGCTCAATGTCTGATTTCGATACAGACTCACATACTTCACGTACTTCTAAAGGTTGTTTAGAACAATACACAAGATATCTCATTTGAGCATAAAAGGCAAACTTGTAGTCGTTGTTTAGCTTGGCAAAGGTACAATTAGGTAATTTACATGAATCGTATAGTTGATGATAACAAATCCATTTGTTATTAGTATTCCAACAATCTTCGTACCATAAATCACTACAATAATATTTACTAGGTGGAGTTAAAACTAACTGATTATTTGTTGGAGTAAAATATACAAATTGTAGATAACAATAATGTTTTTTTAAATAACGGTATCTTATGTACCAATATTTCCTCTTCTTGTGTTTGGATAAAACCGGATTTGCAAATAGAGATGAACTCGTGTAATTGAGTTAAGGGCCACAATTGATAAGACGCATAATGAGCTTTTAAGAAGGTCCAAATTGTCCTAATATGTTTTGAGTCAAGAAGTTCAATGTCTAAGGTGTTTTTAATGCAAATGTTATTGTTCTTAATAGTTTGTTCAGAAACAAATCAACAGTGGTTATTTGCAACTGTATTGATATGTCAACTAAATTTGATAAACTTTCAACTACATTTTCCAGTTTTTTGGTATAATTAAGGATTAATAATATGCTATCCTGGAAGCTCTTTGTAATATGACCAGCAAACGAAGTTAATTGGTTTATCTTATGCATTGTTGTAATTTGGTTTCTTTACAAATTTTCAAAGAGTAAGTTGATATTTTCCAGATCTTCTTGGTCTAGGTTACCGGTGATAAATTTTATAGATGAGCCAAGAACATTAATTAAACCGCGTCGCTTTCTATAGTCATTGCCGTAAAAGTCAACCTTGTGTAGTGTATTAAAAGCATTGTCCAATTGATTATAGAAATGATTTAATTGAGCATGCAAGTTATCTTCTAGAGGAAATGACAACTTTAACTTTCGTTGTAAAATTAGAGGATTAACGTACTGTGTTAGGGTTTTTCTTATAATAGTAAGATTAAATGACACATATGTCGTATGGTAACTGTCTAAAACTAATGTATGAGGGTTAATGTTTTCCAAAAAATAGCCGTTACTCTCTAGTGGAGTTATCTCCATTGCTTTGACCTGCAACATTTTGAGTGACCTGTAAAGAAGGAACTTTTTTTCGTTATATTGCTAAAAAATTGATGACGTGGTTTACTTCAAACTCATGATAATAAGGAGGAGATTATAAATACATATACAAGATATCATTAAATTATCGATTGATTCATTTGAGTCTATTTGTTGCAATTCTTAATTTTTCAATTAGTGTGGAATGTAATCTTTTAACGGGACTGTTTGAGGTAGAATTATTGGGTGTTACATAATGTACATCAATATTGTGTAGTTGGCAGAACTCTTTGAAAGTTTTATTTTTGAATTCAAGTCCCTTATCAGCTACAATTTGTTGGGGAACATTATGATGTGAAATTAAATGAAGTTTATTTAGTACAGTAATGGCGTTTTTGTCTTTAATAAAATATGCTTGAGCATATTTGCTAAACGAGTCTAATATTGTTAAAAATAAGCATTGTGAATATTGGAATATATCTATATGAAGGATTTTAAACGGTTTCTCTGCTAAAAGAGGTCCTTCATATGGTATTTTGTAGGGTTTTCGCTCATATTTACTTTGTAAACAAATGTCACATTGGTTAATGACTAGCGAAATATGTTCTTTTAATATTGTGGCCAGTAATATTTTTCTTTTAACTGTTTGTTTAATATTGAGGAGGTTGAAGGTTTAGATTGGGTGGGTAGAGTTATTGAGAGTCTTGAGTGCCATTTCAATACTGATTTAATCCTACGCATGTAACTAACAATCTTACTAAACTATTAAACATACCAGTGGCTCAGAAACAATTAAACTCTATGGTTTTGACATGGTTGTTACAGTCATCGTTTGTAAACAATTTATAAACAGTTTGGTGGCTGCTGAACTATAATTATTGCAACCACTGTTAAATAATATAGAACGCTATGTTACGCTGTTTTGAATATAGTTAAACAATTATCGTTTTGCTTACTAATTGTAATTATGAAATGTTAAAAGATCTATAAACTATGATTGTCCTTAATTACCCTGATTATTTATATAACATTAAGATATATGTTTAGCTGAAGACTAAACATCTTGCCGGGCTCGACTGAATTTGGCGAGCTGAATTAGAGGTTGATGATTTCATATCAGGCCTCATTGTTGAGACTGTGTCGTCTTAGCGATGCCAGTTCTATCATCTCTGAAGATGTCTTATGTTTGGTTGTTGGTTGAGATCTGGCAGTAGTTAGTGCCCGACGGCATTTGTTGACTGCTACTATGACCGCCATGATAATAAGTACTACCGCTGCTGATGTCAGTGCACCTGTGAACATAGAATGTTTAGTTATGGATTTCCAGTGATGTTGTCCTAGCTCGGTTTCAATGTCTTCCTCCATTTCTTTTAGCTTTCGAAAATCATCTGAGGATGAATGATGTTTTCTTCGTATTGGCTTTGAGGTGGTTGCTTTATTGACGTGGTCAAGTTTACCGCCACCTGCTTGATAAAACCTGCTAGAACCGGAAATACGTCGCTGCGCCTAGCTGCTATAGATATTTTATTAGTCGATATAATGCAATTTGATGAAATCGAAATGATTCCTGTTTTATTTAAGACTAAATCTTCTCTATTACCGTTACACGTTATTGCAACTTTTGATGAATCAGGTGACACAAAAATCCACGAATTTTTGGTGTAAAAGTTGAATCCATTGCATTGCTTTAATTTTCACTCGCTTAACGGGACAGCTCGAATGTTCAGTTCGTTGATATATTTCATCTAAAATGCAATTCGGGCTGTTTTCAATGTTCCTTATTAAAGGCGGTGAACATACGAATAAATGTTTTCTGATTCCTATGCAATTCTTAAATTCTTCTTCACTTATGTGAAAATATTTTTGTTCATTGTAATCACTAGCTAGGAGTTCTTGAGGTAGGTCAATTGTTAAATACGTGTCGCCTTCCACTGCAGACGGTATCGCACTGACCTTGACTACGGTAAAATTGCTGAACTCAGTTACTATAAAATACACATAAACGTGTAGTTGTTTTTCTGTTTCCTCAAGTTCAGTTTTCAATATGGGTTGAGGTAAGATTTCAATGCTTGGTGGCATTTTGCGTTCTGCAATTTGGATTATTTTCCTTATCTGCCCCGGTGTTAACATTGAGTATATGTTGCCTGTGTTGTATAAGATGTCAGACAGACTTTTATAATAGTCATATACTTCATCTAAATAATTGTTCCCAACTTGATATGAGCTTAGAAGGTGAATGCTAAGTCTGTTTTCGTCCACCGCTTGAAACCAGCTTTGCTTCATCTCAGCTATAGCGGCTTGGCTTCTGATAACCTTTTCTTGAAACTGCTTAAGCTTGCTGTAAATTCTGTTTTCGGTGTCGTTAAACTGAGATAGTGCCTGCAGCATAAATTTAGTTTGATGACTAAATGCATGTATTAATTGTTGTTGATTCTTTTCTAGATTGTTAATGTCGGTGTATACTTCGTCATTTACGCCAAAAATTGAAGTCATCAGTTTTCCAAGTAATCCTCGCCGTTTCCTTGACCTTGTAACGTCGTATATTCCTTTTATAACCCACTCTAGTCTAGTTTCTTTTAATTGCATATCGGAAATTAATGTGTTGCATTCAGTTTTTTCTGATATTTCTGCCACATTTTGGCATACGTTCTGAATCTGGGCTGTAACATTTTTTTATGTTTTTTATGTGGTAGCTGATATCAGATTTATTCAGCTTTATGTCAATTCGGAAGATTCCCTTTTCTATTTTTGCTTGTCCAATATGTTCAATGTACAATCCTGGTTTTGGATATTCTATCTTATATTGAGCCTTTGCTGAATTTACTAAGCTTAATATGAATAAAATCGCAACAACGGCTTTCTTCCACAAATTCGCTGACCTTGTTTTAAATTGATTTCTCTCATTTCCATATTCTACTGCCTTTTTTTCTGATTCTCCACGTAACGGTATAAGCTTATGAATCGGCCGTTTGGTAATTACTCCCCCTGGCTTCTTTATTGACACTACTCGAACAATTCCGTCCTTATCCGCGTGCGCTTCGGTTATTCGAGCTAATGGCCATTGACTTGGTTTTACGTTATCTTCTTTTAAGATTACTAGTTCTCCCGTTTCTAAATTGTTTGATTTGGATGTCCATTTGTACCGCTGCTGAAGTTGATGTATGTACTCTTGCATCCATGTATTCCAAAATTCTTTACGCATTTTTTGTATCATTTTCCATCTTTGATTCATATTACTGATGATGTCTTCGCAGATTGGGGTAATCGGTGACAATAGTTCTCTTCCGATTAGAAAGTGACCTGGTGTGAGAACGGCAACATCGTTTATGTCTTCGGACAACGGACACAAAGGCCTTGAGTTCAATGATGCCTCAATAAGTGTTAACAACGTATATAACTCCTCGAAGGTCAATGTTGTATCTCCAATCACTCGTCTTAAATGATACTTTGTGGATTTGACGCCCGCTTCCCAAAGACCACCAAAATGAGGTGCTGAGGGAGGGATAAAGTGCCACTGTATGCCCAACGATGTGCTTTGATCCTCAATTTTCTCCTTTCTGAGTAACGCGATAACTTCTGACTCGATTAGGTTGTTTGCCCTACAAAAGTTGTGCCATTGTCACTATAGATGTGTGCACATTTTCCTCGTCTAGATATGAACCGTTTTAACGCTGCTAAAAATGTTTCAGCTAGCATGTCACTTACTAGTTCAAGATGTTGTGCCTTAGTTGCTAAGCACACAAATACTACAATATAACCCTTATATGATTTATTTCCTCGTCCTTTTGTGGTTCGCACTTGAATTGGTCCTGCATAATCAATTCCAGTGTGTAAAAATGCCGCTGATTGAGTAACTCGAGGTGGTGGTAACTGTCCCATTAACTGTTGTGCTGTAGCAGCTTTATATCTGATACATTTTACACAATTGTTAATTATCTTTTTACTGCCTTTTTTCCATTAATCAGCCAAAATTTTCTTCTAATGAAGGCTAAGGTATTCTGGTTACCTCCATGTAATGTTGTGTTATGCGCATCTCTTATAATCAAGTTTGTTAAATGACATCTTCCTGGTAAAATTATGGGATGTTTTTCTGTGTATTTTAATAGTGAATGTTTCAGTCTACCTCCTACTCGTAGGATATTGTTTTTGTCGATAAACGGACTTAAATTGACTATTTTACTTTGTTTATCTATTGTTTTATTTGATTTTAGAGCTTGAATTTCCGCGTGAAATGCGCCAGCTTGTTCTAACCGAACAATTTTTTCTTCAGCGTTGCTAATTTCCTGAATTGTTAATGTACCTTTCCTGATGCCTGTTTTTTTTGCAATTGTTAATGAATCTATAACAATAGGCAATTATGCGATTCATTGACAGCAATGATGACATTTTTTCATGAATTTTGGGTTCACTTCTTTGTGCTACATTTACTTGTATGCTCTTTTTCCTTTCTTCTTCGGTCTCTGGAATTTTTGCGTTTACTGGGTATTTGTTTCCTTGCAGCCACGTTGGGCCTTGCCACCATGGAACAAAGTCTTTGATTTTAGAGGGATCAATGCCTCGTGATATTACATCTGCTACATTTTCTTCAGATTTCACATGATTCCAATGCTGAGATGGCACCAAGTTTTGTATCTCAGATACTCGATTTGCCACAAATGTTTTCCAATTATTGGGCGTTCCTTGGATCCATGATAATGCTATCATGGAATCAATCCAAGCGTATGTGGGTGTTTTATTCAAACGTAGAGCCGTTTTAATTCTAGTTAGTAATCTTGCTAACAATACTGCTGCACATAACTCAAGTTTTGGCAGTGTTGTTTTTTGTTTTTATTGGTGCTACTTTTGACTTTGCAGTCAATAGTGTGATTTTGATGCTTTCGTCGTTATTTATAATTTTTACGTAAACTACAGCTCCGTATGCCTTCTCTGAAGCATCGCTAAATCCGTGTAGTTCAATTTTGTTCTTGGTTGATTGATACGTCCACCGCGGAATGCTGATTTCTTCAACGGACTTTAACTGCTGCCGAAACTTATTCCAACAAGCTGCTATTTCTTGTGAGACTTCTTCATCCCAGCTAAGTTTTTCTAACCATAATGTTTGCATGATCAATTTTGCTTTGACTAATACTGGACTTAGCCATCCTAACGGATCGAATAGTTTCGCAATGTCCGCTAATATTGTTCTTTTCGAAAGCTTTTGTGACGGTGCTAACGCCACCTTAAATCTTATGGAATCGTCACTTGGTGACCATAATAATCCTAATGATCTTCTGGTGTCATCTTCTTGAATGTTGACTGCGCTTTAGTCTCGCAATTCTACTGGTATTGCTTTTATGACTTCCCTGTTATTACTAGACCATTTTCTTAGTGTTATCCCGCTGGCCTTGAACATGCTTATTAGTTCATTCACCGTTTCAATTGCCTCTCTTCTGCACCTGACATTAGATCGTCCACATAGAAGTCCTGTAAGCTGATTTTTGATGCTGTTGGATACGACATTTTCTCGTCTTCCGCTAACCTTTGAATTGTTTTTACAGCCAAGTATGGTGCTGCAGCCGTTCCATACGTTACGGTCAATAACTTGAATTCTTGAATTGGGTCGTTTGTCGAGAATCTCCATAAGATTCTGTGATAGTCCTGATCTTCTTCGGAAATTCGAATTTGTCTATACATCTTCTCTATGTCGGCTGTAAATCCTATTCTGTGACTTCTCCAACGTAATAGAATATCTATAAGGTCATCTTGAATTTTAGGACCTACGTGCATGATGTCATTTAAACTTTTTCCATTTGTCGTTTTTGATGATGCGTCAAACACTACTCTCAACTTTGTAGTCGTACTGGTTTCTTTGATAACTGGTTGATGAGGTATGTAATATTTTCCTTGGATTTGGTTACTCCACTGCACCTGTTTCATGTGACCTAGCTTAATGTATTCACTCATAAATTTTTTATATTCCAAATTCAACTTGTAATTATTAGATAATCGTTTCTCCAAGGACAGTAAACGTGCCAACGCTCTTGGCCTTGACTCACCTAATTGGGATGACTCAATTTCGTTTTTAAACGGAATTTGAACAGTGTACGTACCGCTCGAATTACGCAATGTTGTTTTATCGTAAAATGCCTCGCATGCATTTTCATCGCTTGTTAATTGTCGTTTTTCCGAAATTTCCTCTAATTCCCAGAACCGTGATAATTCTTTCTCTTCAGACTGTGTTATCATGCTTACTACTGCAATGTTGGTTTGGTTTAAAGATTGATGAATGCTTCCCCAAATTATCCAGCCTAACTCTGTATTTTGCGCTACAAGGCCGTCGTTTGACTTGTCCATTCCTTCTAACAGAATTTCGTGAAATTCTTGGGCTCCAAGAATCACATCAATTGGACCCGGCTTTCCGAAGCCTGGGTCAGCAAGAATTTTATTTTGCCATAATTCGGTATTTACTTCAATTGGGTGTTCTGGCATATCTTTTGCTAATTTTTGTAAAATCAGCAGTTCAGTATTTAACGTAAATTTGCTAGTAATGCGTGGTTTGCATTGTACAGATATTTTGTATTTGCAGCTCTCATTGGTTGATCCCCCTATACCAGAAATTTCTGCATGAATTTTCTGTTTGGGTAATTGTAGTACATTGGCAGCTTCCATAGTGATAAACGATGCTTGCGAACCTGAATCGATCAAGGCTCTCAAATTTTCGTTTTTTCCATCTGAATCTTGAATTCTAATGATTGCTGTCGCTAATAATGTTTTACCTCCTTCAACCTCCTTCAACTTCAACCGCGCGACATGTGTTCCTACCCTGTTTGATTGATTGAAATATGGTTTTGATTTCTGGTCGTTTGGCGTTTTCATTGTCATCATTTGTAAACAATATATAAACAGTTTGGTGGCTGCTGAACTATAATTATTGCAACCACTGTTAAATAATATAGAACGCTATGTTACGCTGTTTTGAATATAGTTAAACAATTATCGTTTTGCTTACTAATTGTAATTATGAAATGTTAAAAGATCTATAAACTATGATTGTCCTTAATTACCCTGATTATTTATATAACATTAAGATATATGTTTAGCTGAAGACTAAACAGAGGGAAACACGTACGATGGCGATTGGTAAAAAGTTTTTGGGTCTTTTCCCTATGCGCAGTAGGTTTTGCCTCTGCGCAGTAGGTGTAATTTTGTTCGTGGGGGCTGTCTGCGCCTTCTCGTGACCTCTGCTGGTTTTTTTGGGGTTTTCGCGTGCGCAGTAGGTGCGGCCTATGTGCACTGAGCGTAACTATTTTCGGGGTGACTAGCCGCACGTTTTCGGCCGCTCAGTTTATTTTTGGTTCATTTTTGCATGCGCAGTAAGTGCGGCCTATGCGCAGTAGGTGCGGCCTATGCGCAGTGAGTGTAGATTTACTCGGGGGGACTAGCCGCACGTTTTCGGCAGCTCAGTTTATTATTTTTTGTACTTTTCTGCATGCGCAGTAGGTGCGGCCTATTGTCTGTGTCAAGGAAGATAGCCTAGGCCGTTAGCTATACTCTAGGAAAAAAAAAATGAAACGGTACTGAGGAAAAACAGAAGGAAAAGGACAGGTTCTTAAAGACAGCTTTTGGGAGAAGTACCAAAATAGCAAGGTCTCCCCCAAAGGAAGCCCTGGAGAGTGCCGCCAGAACACTGGACTGGAAAACTTGTTTGATTTATAACATCATATCTGTCTAACCTGTCTGTATTGTATCGCTTAACTAACTAATTTAACTAAAACAGTTTCCAAAACATTGAAAAAAGGTCTGTAACTTGCATTTTGCAGAGTTCATTTTTCTACATTTAAATATAATTATTGTTAATGCATAACATTTATATATACATATGTTTAAATACTACATTATCTGCACAAGGGTATTTCAATTCAAAAAAAGGTGCGCATGCACAATGAAGATTCAGTACTGCCTGAAGTGCAGCCTTTTTTTAACACTTGGACGAGACAACGCGTCACATACAGCAACTAATCCGAACATCACAGCAAATTAACAGTTCTAATTATCGTAAGAAAACTCGTAGTTTACGTGTGTGTGCGTGGAAATCCCCAGAAGAGCAGCCAGAGCAGACAATTGGTGAGTGCCCTTTTCAGTTTGGTACCTTTGTGCATTTCGCGGTGTTAGCGTATAGATAAGTTCTTTTCATACAATCCACTACATTTTCAATTTCCATTTTCATTCACCTATGCGTTAACATTTTGATCCTATCGAACCGGATTCCTGAAATTTTCAGTACAAAAGTATCAAGTTATTCATAGTTTCAAGGTAACTTGTATATTATAATATTCAAGAAACATTACTTACATTTTGTTCGCACACACAATTCATTTCTACAGTTGATTTACTTGGATTTACTTGTTCGAAAACGAGTTTTTTCTATTTACGGCCTTTCTTAATTGTATACGGTAAAACTGTTTGTTTATACTTCAAATTTGAAACACACAAACTGGATGTTGGGATAGTGGATCGCAAAGTTGCAGTTTAGCAAAATTACTATAAATAATAGTCCGGTCAAATAAGAGTAAAATTTTCATTGCATTAATTAAAATTTAATTAATTTTCATTAACTGTATTTCTTAGTACATTAGGGCTCAGACCATTCTCACATCGGGGATACTAGTGCTGTATAATATTTTTATTTATTTTTCTAAACAATGGCACAATTGAGGAGGCTTGAAGCTAAGAGGGCCATCTATATTAACCGAATTTCTGAGATATATACGCTTGCTCTAAAGGCTATGAACGACTTCTCTCTTATACAACAATTTACTGTTAGGTTTGAAGATATAGAGCTAGTTTATAATACTTTTCAAAAGATCCACAATGATGTTATCGATCTTTTGTCTGAAAATCTCGAATTTGAAACTCAGGAAAAGATTAGACAAGACGCAGATAAATTTTACTATGACTCCAAATAGAATTGTAAATGAATTCAATTTGTAAGCCGTCAATCTCAGCTCATAGCCAAGCCAGTTGTGTCAAAGTCGAACCTAATGTAAAACTTCCGAAAATTACCTTACCTATTTTTAAGGGAGATCAGCAATTGTGGCCTACGTTTTATTCGTTACATATATCTGGACATTATAATAATAATAATAAATTTGTTTATTTAGCTAATAGCTATATACAAAAAACACAGAACAGTAAGTATAGGTATACAATTCTAAATATTTTCAAAATGCGGAAATATTTACAATGTGTTCGCGTAAATGGACTTTAAACATTCTCACAGTATTACATTGTTTTATACATTTTGGTAGCTGATTATAATTAAGAAGTCCTCTATATAAAGGCGAATTTAGGGCTTGATCTGTATTACAATGTCTTAAAATAATAAAATCATCACAATTTCTTGTGCTGTAACTATGGACCTCAGAAAAGGTTGTTATTTTTCTACACAGGTATTCCGGCAGTAACCCCCGTTTCATTTTAAAAAAATAAACAAATACACATCAAACATTATCATCTGACGTACGGACAACATATTCAAAGTTTTCTGCATGGTACTTATTGAGACATATCTATTACACTTAAGGATGGTTCTCATCGCTCTGTTCTGTACGATCTCGAACTCCCGCACCTTAAAACTGGGTAGACCATAAAGAAGAGTGGAACAGAACTGCAAATGCGGCGAAGCGATACTATTATATAGCAATAGTTTGGTGTACAATGACAAATTTTTTCCGACTCTAGAAATAAAATTAACTTTCTTTGCATATTTCCTTAACGTATAGTCAGCATGAGCATGGAATGTTAGACATGGATCAAAAATTACTCCCAAATACTTGATGTTTTGCTCATAAGATATGCTATGACCATTCATTTTCAGATCTATGTCGTCAATATTAAAGCTATTCAATTTACATTTTCTTCCAAATATACAAAATTTAGTTTTTGCTGTATTTATGCTCAGGTTATTCTTGCACAAGCAATGAAACAAATGTTCCAAATCTTGATTTACTTTCTGCTGCATCTGCATTAAGTTAGTTCCAGATATATAAATCATAGTATCATCCGCGAACAGTTCGACTCCACAATTCTCAACCACGCCCACAATATCATTTATATACAATAAAAACAACAACGGTCCCAAAACCGTCCCCTGTGGCACCCCATACTCAACCGGTAAAGAATCAGACATACTATTATTCAACTTAACTTTTTGTCGCCTATCATTCAAGTACGACTCAAACCACCGCAACACATGTTTGAGGCCCACATTACTAAGTTTCTGCAATAAAATACTTCTTGAGACAGTTTCAAATGCCCTCTTCAGGTCTAAAAATACAGCAAGTACAAAATTACCACTATCTATACTATTAATAAAACTATCACAAACGCTGACCAACACAGATTCACAAGAATGTTTTTCTCTAAAACCAGACTGATTTGGTATCAAAATATTATTCTTATCACAGTGAAGCTGTAGTTGCGCTTTTACTACCAATTCTAATACTTTTTCGTACAACTCGACTGTATTTATGGGTCGAAACTCAGTGTGTACCCTAGTGTTCTGCACTTTCGGGACAGGTATAATAATCGATTCCTTCCATGCATGTGGAAAAACTCCAGCTGTCAGTGAAGAATTTATAATATCTAGTAGGCGGTTTCCCGCCACATCACACACATCACACAGCACCTTTTTAGAAATGTTACTTTCACCGCCCCCTACATTTTTTAGGTTTTTTAAAGTTATTTTCAATTCACTCATAGTAACTGGGTTGAAACGTGAAAAAACACCATCAGGATTTAATGAAGAAGAAAAGATATTTCCATGAATATTTTGGAAAGGACAAGCAGGCATGCCAGCAATAATATCCGCTATACTACTTATGAAATACTCATTAAATTTGTTTGCAATTATTAAGTTGTTCGTAACTGCGACATCACCGAATTTGACCTCTCCAATAACCGAATTTTTTCTCTCTGGTAATAATAATTTCAAGTTTTTCCACAACTCTTTCGGATTATGTTTGTTGTCGTCGATAGTTCTCTTAAAAAATTCATCTTTTTCAAATTTAATTTTAGAAACAATCAAATTACGCATTGACTTGTATTCCTTCCACACGTCATCATTTCTCTCACGCACCGCTCTAACATACAATGCATCTCTCTCACTCATTTTTTGTTTGATATCATCAGTGATCCATTTTTTGTCTTCTTCATACTTCTGACTATAAGTTATTTCTAATACTGGGCACATAGAATCAATAATATTTTTTATGTCGTTTACAAAGACATCCGCCAACAGATTTACATCACTAATATTACTATTCCAGGCCACATCAAAAAAATAATCCTGTAATTTGCCTGTGTCATACCCTTAATGATCTTCGACAAACATTAACCCTATTCCCTTCTACACGATCTCTCCCTAGGTCAACAGACAATATACAATGATCACCAATTCTAGGCGCAAGATGTACTGCACGCTGCAGGTGTCTGTTGTTTGTTACTATATAATCAATCAGGGTTTGACTTCTGTCAGTGATACGTGTAGGTGAAGTTACAATCTGTGTGAAACCACTAGAGCTTATACTATGAAGTATTTTGTCACCATAAAATGAGTGTTTTAGCAAATCCAAATTAAAATCACCAAAAATTAAAATGATTCCATCAAATGCACTAACCCGATCGAGGTAACCAACAAAAAATTACAAGAATTGTGCATCCTCTTTTTTAGGTAGGTGATACAGTACCGTGCAGAGGTACTTTAATCCAAAATTAGAAAATTCAACCGACAAAAGCCAAACAAAGTTTTGTACGCATTCTACCGATCTCAAAGTACATCTTACGTCCTTTCTTATCAGTGCCATAACTCCACCCGTTCTTCTATTATCCGTCGTACATTTTTCAATCCTATAGCCCTCAATATCTAACTCCCTCAGAGTCACCTCAGCACACACATGAGTTTTCTGACAGAAAAACAATTTTTGGTCGCCACTGGTTTATAAGAGAATTTATACCGTCCTTATTGTTTAAGTAACCCTGACAATTGAGATACACTAAACTGGAATTAAAACTATCCGCATCTAATTGCTATTTATTGTATTTATCATTTTGAATTTTTTCAAATCGTTTCAATGTTTCACATTGGTTATGATCCCATGTTGTATGATCTACCTTGAGTGCCATACCATATTTCTTATTTGACCAAAGACAGTTCGAACATTTAACAAAATTACTCTGACAATCACCTAAACTATGCTCTCCACTACACTTAGGACAAACTTTTTTATCAGTACAATCTCTGCTAAAATGACCATACTTACAACAGTTAAAGCATCTAATAATACCATATTCATCATATATTGGACATCGACTCCAACCTATACTAATTTTTCCTTTTTTATTATCACACTATAGGTATTTTGATCTAGTTCTATGATTATACTAAATTTTTTCCTAACAATTTTAGTTTTACGAATTATATCCATTTTTGAACAATTATCATTGATATTTAATTCGTTTTGTTTAACTATCTTAACTAATATATCACTATCATTCCTATCGTACTCACATTCATCTATTCCGACAATCCTGACACGTGCTGCAGAGATTAGGCCTCTCCACATCGTAACTGCCTCCAAGTTTATCTTGAATCTCAGTCTGAACGCTTGCTATTTCCCTACTACCACTACAATTTATAATAACACCTCCTTGTTTTGTCACCCGTCCCATAGTCACTCCTACTCCCATATCCGTTGGATCAACTCTCTGCCGTATATCTTGTTTCACTTCTTTGATTTCCTTTTGGGTTCCTTTTTGTTTTACAATAAGTACGTTGTTCGATTTTTTTGCGACAGCCGAGTAGGTCAATTGTAAGTCATCATTTCTAGGTACCTGAGTGTTCAAATCTCTAAGACATGCTATTTCCATCTTGAGGCAACGATTTTCTTCGATAAGCAAGTCCATTTTTTCCATTAAAACATTGGTGTTATTTACCAAGGTCTCCAAAGTTGTATTTATGAAACTAACAGTATCTTGATCAATATACCCTTCCTCTACTCGACTTCTCTTTCTAGACCTCTCTGGTCTAGTTACTTCACCCAAACTTTCAGCACATGTTTTACACCTCCATGTAGCTTTTCTCATATGAAAGCCACGCAAGTTTACATCCTCACATTTTCCGTGGAAATAGTTTCCGCATACTGTACATCTTATGGTTGATTTAGGATCTTCAAAAACGGTTTTACAATTAAAACAACCTAAGTTTGGATTACTTTCATCCATAGAATCGATGTTTCGATTACGTAACTTTTATTTTATATAAACAATTTTTGCGTAATATCTCCGTTTTTAAAAAAATATATATATTACTTATATTATTATTAAATATATTTTTAGGTTGTTTCGGAAATTGTGTCTTTTTTAATGTCAATTTGACTTTGAACGAGCACCCGATTCGGGATGGAATCGAAGCGCCGCAATATCTGGCCGGGCGCGTGTTAAAGTAGGCCACAGTTAGGAAGCGACACCCCTGGAAGAATCTTCGATGTTCGGTCATTCTAGAACGTGGTTTGCGAATATAAAAGAAGCGGTTTCAGACAGTGGAGTAGTGAATTTGGGAACCCGGTAAAGTTTAAATAGTGGAATAATTGTGGAATTGTAGTAGTGTTTTTAGTAGCTGAATTAATTTTTGTACGGAGTGTTTTCAAGAGTAAATAAATTTATTAATTGTTGAGTTAAATTGACTTTGTGTAAACCCACGGGAAAATCGTAACAATTGCTGTCAGAAGTGCGATTAGACTTTAGTGCGACGTGAATTGGAACTAAACTTCGAGTTAGAGACTTGTGTTCAGAACCGGACTAGACATTTTCGGAACAGTGGTGTGTTAAATTTATTTTATGCCAATAACAAGACGTCCAAGTGCAATCATGGAGGCCCAACTTGCAGCTATTATGGAAATGCTTAAACAAAACAAAGAAGAACAAGAAAGGATTCGACAAAAAGACAAAGAAGAAGAAGAAAGGATTCGACAACAAGAAGAAAGAATGCGACAACAATATATAGAAATGCGTCAAGAAGATAGAGAACGGCAAGAAAAGCGTAACGTAGAAGTATTGAGCGTTCTAGCGGGGACCAAGACAGAAATCCAAAAGTATGTAACCCATAGTCTCAAAAAGATGGAGTGTGATGTTCAGGTAAAACTAAATGATGTTCGGGAGGACATTAATAAAATTCAGAATGATGTCGAGATAAAGCTACGCGACTTAGAGCGGAAAATTGACAGCAGAGGAGTCAGCTCTACAGTGATCACCGGAAACGGGCTCAACAAGATCAAGCCTCCCACATACGACGGTCAAACTTCATGGGCAACGTACCACCTCCAATTTGAGGCCGCTGCAAATGCAAATGGATGGAGTAACGAGGAAATGGCTGTAGCACTGGTGGTGGCATTACGAGGACCTGCATTGGAGCTGTTACAGACTCTGCCTATCGCCCAACAAAGTAACTATGAAGCATTAGTAGCTGCATTAGAACGTAGTTATGGGGATCAACATAGGAAAGGAGTGAATCAAACACAATTAAAGGCAAGACCGCAGAAAACTGGTGAAATTCTACAAGAGTTTGAGGCCGAAATTCGTCGCCTTGTGCATCTGGCTTACCCAGCCGTCCCGGATGAAATCCAAGAAGAACTTGTGGCACAGTATTTTGTAGAAGGGATTCGAGATCCGGAGGTAAAGAAAATGCTGAAGATATTCAAAGAGAGCAACAGCAGCGAATTACTGGTTCGAGCGCTGGAAGTTGAAGCTGCGTGCAATGACTTAAAGCCAGAGACTATTCAAGAGGAGAGAGTACCGCCAGCCGATCATGTTGCTACATTAATAGATTAAATTAAATCAATGTTCGGCCAATTAGTGCAACAAATGGCAGCATTAGGAAATGGTCAGTCCACACAGTTAGAACGATCACGTCCGATCACTAGAGTTGAATGTTATCGATGTGGACGCAAAGGACACTATAGAAGGAATTGCAGACAGTGGTCTTGTTCTCCAAACCCACAGTGCCGACAAAATCAGGACATCAGAATAAATCACCGGAACTCCTCTGCTAAAAAAAACATTACGTGTTATAATTGTGGACGTAAAGGACATTACCGCTGGAATTGCAGACAGCAGTCTCGTTTACCGACCCCGCAGAACTGGCGTAACCAGGAGCAGGAAATGAAAAATCCGGAAAGACATTTACCGCGATATGTAGAGGATCGTCAAGCTTTTGATAGTGACTTAAGGTACCGGTAAGGACAAATTCATAATGGTTGGAGGATTCGGAAGGTGACAGATAAAGAGGCTACAAAAAGAATGAAGAGCAGCGTTTCTAAGGAAGACATAATAAAAGGACAGCGCTCAGACTCTGATTTGAAAGTAATCAGAAGATGGTTGGAGAAGGATTTGAATTCGGATTGGCAACAGATTTCCACATGAACCAACAGTAAGGGGTTACTGTTGCAGTGGAATTCGCTTCGACTGCTAGATGACTTAATTATTCGCAAATGGGAAAGTCCAGACGGAAAACGCTTTGTTTACCAAACAATAGTGCCCAATTCCTGCAAAGAGAATGTGCTGCGAGAACTACATGACATTGGAGTAAACCAGACTTTGGCTAGAATAAGAGATCGATTTTACTGGATTAACTTCAGAAAAGACGTTGAGGAATGGTGTAAACGGTGGGACCAGTGTTCGTTACAGAAGGGATCCAGCACAATTCGGGAACTTGAGAGAGAGAAGATGAAACCAAACAACGACCGTATGAAGATGACACTGGACCATAGACCAGCTGGTGGCAATTATAAGGAAGGTGATGCTGTGTGGATGTTTCAACCCAGGAGGAGCAAAGGATTAAGTCAAAGATGGCAACGACACTGGGAGGGACCTTACAATGTGGTAAAAAGGTTAAACGACGTCGTGTACAGCGTCCAACGCAGCCCCAAAGGCAAGATGACAATTGTCAATCTGGACAGACTCAAGAAATACCAGGGACTAGATGAAGCGGATCGGGACGATCAGCTTTAAGAGGGGGGCAGTGTTACGGTTTGGGCCTACTATGCTTGATACTTCTGAACGAGCACTCGATTCGGGATGGAATCGAAGCGCCGCAATATCTGGCCGGGCGCGTGTTAAAGTAGGCCACAGTTAGGAAGCGACACACCTGGAAGCATCTTCGATGTTCGACGCAAATTTTATTATACAAACTTACAAAACAATAAGTAAAAGATCTTTCAAAGCTAGCACTAATATGGGCAGGTGTGGAGATAGTAAACTTATGACGTAAGTTTAACGTATGAACCGATCTAAATTTCAGCTTTTTGAAGAGGTATTCCGGAATTTTGGTGGTGATTTAATGAAAAAAAAAAAAAACCGCTGAATGCAAAACTCGTCTTTCGTCCATTCTTAACCAACCAATCTCACGCAATAAGCGGACACAGTGATTCTGAATCAACTTTATACAGTACCTACTTGTCTCTAGCCAATAAACAGCGTCCGTAAACTACAATGAAAACTGACATACAGGATTATTTGCAGTCATTCTAGTCAATGCTAAAACGATGGAAAAGAGTTCAATATCATGAATAAATGAAATGAAAATTAGGAAATATATTTACAACAATAAAATTACTTAAGTAACGTGATTTGTACCACACTACTATTTTTTTAGAAAACGGGAAAAAAACTTTAGATCGGAAATAAGTTTATTTATTGTCATAACATTCTCTAAAACATTCCCCATTTAATTAACCCTGTATGTCTAAAGATAATCAAAATAGTCATCGTAAAGGTCGTTACAGTGCTAAAATTGATAAAAAATCAAACCTGATCTTTGCTTGAGCAATCATAGATATTTATATTTTAGGATACGCAATTCTTCTAATAAATTATCGGGGTTCCACTGGTTCTGGAGAAGATTCTGTAAACTTTTTACCTGGCAAGGTTGGGACCGCAGATGTCAAGGATTGCATTCAAGCTGTTGATACCGTATTATCGACATTTCCACACATAGACTCTAATCAGGTTTGCCTATTTACGTATTCCACTTAGGCGGAAAATGAAACAAAAATAGGGAGACGTAACAATGTAATAGACAGATAAAAATGTTTTTATTTGTAATGTTCGAAACATTTACTTTTCTATTACAGTATTTCGTCATCCCGTTGTACTTTGAATGTTTTCATATAACTGGTTTTCTTGAATTTCAGTTAGCCCTATGCGGAGGCTCTCATGGCGGATTTCTTGTAACTCACCTAAGTGGGCAGTATCCCGACAAATTCAAGTCCGTAGTAGCCAGAAACCCTGTCATTGATGTGGCTTCTATGAGCATAATTTCGGATATTCCTGATTGGTAAGTATACAAGGTTTGAGAGGTAGACTTGAGTAAAAAGTGTCAAAAAGACTGTTCAGGGGAACCGACAAACTATTAATTTATGTATAGAACCAGTATAACTTCTTATACAAATTAATTATGAGTCAAAATATTCCTTTTAAACTTAGTTCTTTATGCAGGATGAGAGTAGATAAAGTAGAGTATATAAGTAAATTGAAACACAGAGAGTGTCAAATGTGTAGGTTTGTAAAACTCACTTGACTTTGGCGCCCCCTATCGGCAAAACCAAAAACCAGCCAACTTTGATACATCAAAAAAGACGAAATGTCATAACAAAGTGTATCAATTAAGTGAGTAATTCAAGATCAAAGCAACAGGTGTCACACACAACACATTTTCAAGGAAATGGTGTTCCTAGTCACCAAAATACATTTTATGGAATATTTCCTGAACTAGTAGAATTACGGAAAAGTGCAAAGGATGAAAATTGCGTAGAAAAGGCCAAGGAGAGTAAATCTGGACTTTAGGCCGACAGAATCTCACTGAAAGGACATAGAGGGTGACCAAACTTTACTTTTTTTACTCATCCTGCACACCAAAGATCATTAAGGTAATTTTGGAGTACACGGCGTGAATAAAAAAACGACTGTATGAATGGTTCAAAAAACAGCCGAGATGTAGACAGGCAAAGTTTTGAAGCACTTTTTCAGAAAAATGGTGTTTCTGGTCTCCAAAATTGATTTGGTGTAATATCTCCTAAACTAGTATAGAGAGAGATACAGAAAAGTGCAATAGATAAAACTTGCTTTAAACAGGTCAAGGAAACTGAGTTTGGACTTTAAACCAACAAATTTTCACTAAAAGGCAAAATTTTTAGGCACTTTTTCAGAAAAATTGTGTTTTTGCTCCCCAAAATGGATTTTGTGGAATATCTCCTAAACTAATAGAGATATAGAAAAAGACAAAACTTGCGTAAAAATTCTTAGAGAAGGTGATTCACATTCTAACTTACTACAGGGTGGTAAAAAAAAATTGTTTTTTCCTACAAATACTTTTACAATTTTAGCTTTCCCAGATGTTCAAATGTAATTTACAGACTTTTCAAGGTCAAGAATGACATTTTCCTGGTCACATGACTGTTGTTGTTAGGTGTCAATTTAACTTAACAGTGTTGCCAGCTGTAAATTTAAATTGTCACGATCACGTTATGTGCTTTTACAGTTTTAGCTTTCCCAGCTGTTTAAATGTAATTTACAGACTTTCAAGGTTAAGTTTTTCCTGGTCACATGACTGTTGTTGATAGGTGTCAATTTAACTTAACAGTGTTGCCAGCTGCGAATTTGAATTGCCACGATCACGTGACGTGCTTTTACAATTTTAGCTTTCCCAGCTGTTTAAATGTAATTTACAGACTTTTCAAGGTCAAGGATGACATTTTCCTGGTCACATGACTGTTGTTGACAGGTGTCAATTTAACTTAACAGTGTTGCCAGCTGCATACTTAAATTGTCACGATCACGTGATGTGCTTTTACAATTTTAACTTTCCCAGCTGTTTAAATGTATCTTATAGACTTTTCAAGGTCAAGAATGACATTTTCCTGGTCACACGACTGTTGTTGACAGGTGTCAATTTAACTTAACAGTGTTGCCAGTTGCATACTTAAATTGTCACGATCACGTGACGTGCTTTTACAATTTTAGCTTTCCCAGCTGTTTAAATGTAATTTACAGCCTTTTCAAGGTTAAAGTGGTCACGTGGCTGTTGTTGATAAGCTTCAACTTAGCTTTACTGTGTTGCCAGATGCGAGTTTAAATTGTCACGATGACGTCACGTGCTTTTTTATAATTTTAGCTTTCCCAACTGTTATGTAACTTATAGACTTTTCAATGTTAAAGATGACATTTTGCGTCATTAAGGGACCGAACTTCACGATCACGTAATTTAATAGTTGTTCACTAAATACAGTTTTGTTAAACTACGTCATCTTGATGTCAAATTTGCTCTTTTTCTAAACATTTGTTCAATGAGGGACTTCCTTTTTCTCTCGCCGACGCATCAAATACAGGTCTAATTTTCGTAGTGCTATTCTCTTTCAACACAATAGTGAAAATTAGTAGTATTAGGCACTACTTCCAACACTTCCTCAATTATTCTTTCATCCATCCACTCAGCAAAAACCTGCTCATACTTTTCGACAAGTTTGTTCTTTTCCAACTTAGCAATAGTGCTTTGCAATCTATTTTTTGCAGTATTACATCCACTTGGTAAATACGCCCTTCTTCATTAATTTTGACTGTCTGCTGGAATAACTGCTTAGCAGCTAAAGCTTGTTCTTCTTTTCTTTTGCTTTCAACGGGGTCAGATTTACCCAATACGTCAAGTTCCCATAGTTGCGTTATGGATGCTTCCTTTATGAGAAGTGAGAAATTCATCATTGATGAACTGCTTGATTTGTCTCTAGAAACTGTTCCCATCAACGTTCATCCTAAAATAGTTTCTACTGCTACAACTCCACAGGCTAAAACATGTCTACGACCAGTATATAATTGACCTGCAACATCTGCACCAATTAAAATGTCAATTGTTCAATTTAAATTATGTAATTCAGATGTCCAAGGACCACTATTAATGGGAAGGAGCTCATTACAAATAACAGTTTGAGCTAGCACCTCCAAACAGAAACTGGAATCCTCACCGTGACAACTTGTCAAAACATTCATGATCTGGTTCAAACAAAGTGCCCCCAAACACACAATGTACCATTCTATCCACTCTCTTTGGCTTTAGATGTGCACAATCAGCTATTGATTTAAGAATGTAAGATCTTTGTGATCCACTGTCTATCAGTGCCCTCACAAGCAGTGGTCCATTGTTTCCGTGCAATACAATCTTCAGCGTTTGCAGAAATAGTAAAAGTATTCTATCTGTAATCAAATCTTTCTGAGAATTCGAAGGCCCTTCAGACTGTCTATTTACTGGTATATCTGGGCACATCAACTCTACATGTGATTTTCCACAAACAGCACATTTAAGATGTGCTATACATTTTCTTGCTTGATGTCCTATTTTTGAACATTGAAAACAAGCTTTTCTTTCGCCTAAAATAGACCTTTTCTTCTCTAAAGGGTACTTCTGAGCCTTAAAACAGTTGATCATGAGAGCTGCTACAAAAAATACACTTTGACGATGCTATCCCGTGATTAAAAAAATCATTAGCAGTTGGTATGTCAGGTCCATGTTCTGAAGCTTCTACAGCTACTCGATTCCTATAATTTCTTCTCAAGTCCTTATGTCCTCCTATTGAATGCAGGCCAAAACCTTCGCTTGCTAGTTTAATGCGCTGTTCACTTTGTACTTCAGCCTGTAAAAAACTTTCTTCCATAGATGGTTCATCGCTGGTGTGTGTGTGACCAGAAGATGACTGAATACTAACACGAGGTGTTCGTTGCCAGACCCGCAACAATTCTTCAGGCAAACAAGATTCGATCAGAGGAAAAAGCATGGCAGCACACTTGTCTGACGTTATACCTAAAGTTTCTAAAGCGCGCAAATGAGTCTCTAACTTATCATACAATACACTAAGATCAAATTTACCGTCCGAAATAGCAGTGTTTATGATTAACTTTAGCAACTCTAACGTAAACTTCAATTTGAATGTCTTCCCGACCAAAACGCACTGTCAAACAGTCTACCATTTTAGTATAATTGCCCCCGACAACAGGAAAACTTTCTACTAATTGTCGAGCGCGGCTTCCGGAAAGCGTAGCTTGTATCAAATACTCAATTTTGTCTTCTTCGTCAATATTAGAATCTTCATGTATTTTACGAAATTGGGCCCAGAATGGCAACCAATTCTTAATATCCCCATCAAAGATCTTAAACTGTATGGGTGGTAATTTAAATTTCCGCTTACCTGAGGTAGTAACTATTGATGCAGCACTCAAAGAGGTCACTTGCTCTTCAGACTTCTCACACAACTGTTCATACTTTAGCCAAAGTTGTTTTTTGAACTTCCCCACTAGCATCCTCTTCTAGTAAAAGATTGTAAATTTCAACGTCAACCTTCTTCAAAGCTTCATATTTATCCTGCAACATCCTCCAAGGCACCTCTACTTCTCCAGGAGAACTAATAGGCTGCGAAAATAAGGCTTCCAGTGTATTGGTATTTCTTGTAAAACTCGTTCTCAAAACTTGACGATTTTTCTTCTTTGAATCCATATTTATAGGAAAAATTGGATCAAAATTCTCAAAACAAAGAGGTATACCGTTTACCCATAAACTAAGGCAGCCCGGTCAATGAAATTTTCAACAAATCTTCAGCTTTCTTTAAGCAGGCGTAAAACCATCTGGATAAAAATTGCTACACAAAACTTAAAAACCAGGTAAATCACAGTCGATATGTCGCGTAACGGAATCAAGCGATAGCTTTTCCTTACAGAGTTTTCTTCCAATGATTTTAATGGAAAGTTCCGTAAATTACAAAGTTAAAAGTAAAAAATCTACCAGTCCTACCTAGATCAAGGTGTACATACTTTTTTGTGTACGTGAAATGATCAATCATATAAAATAACAAGATCTACACATATTTGGGATCTAACAGTATGTGCGAAAATAAAGTTGCCACAAGCTGTCATGAACATTAACACTTTGTATTACTGAATATAATTATTATTGTTGATGTTATTTTAGAAAGTTGCTATTGCTCCGTTTATGATCATAGAAAAATCCTACAAATTTCAGGTGTTATGTGGAAGGAGGCGAACCTTACACTCAAAAAGGCCCAATCGATAACGATATTCTCCTAAAAATGAGAAATCTATCTCCCATTGTTCACGCCCACAACGTTAAAGCTCCCACTCTTTTGCAAATCGGCTCAAAGGATTTACGAGTACCACCTCATCAAGGTGCCGAATACTTGTACAGACTGAAAGCTAATAATGTTAAAGCCAGGTAAGTGCTGTTTAGCTATTTGTTTTCCTTTGCGGATTTTATGTTTCTACTGTAGAATGCACCTTTATAATGACAACCATCCTTTGGGAGCAGTACGTAACGAAATGGATAACACAATCAACACAATTTTATGGACTGATGAGCACTTAGGAAGGGAATAACGCATATTTTTGCTATAAAACTTTTTATGAAAGAGTTATTATTTGAAAATTATGATACAGTATTTACGTATTATTATAAAGGGTTTAGTAGTGATTTAACTGGTTAAAAATATAAAAAAATAATCTTACAATTTGATACGCTATTAATATTGTATTAGTTTACATGTGTTGTTATTTTGGTACAATAACAAATTGAAAACATAAATATAGTTTTTTTACTCCTACAGGGATATTGGTTAATTCCTTAACAGTTTAGAGAACGGATAAGTAGGCAATTGCCAACGGTTGAACGAATATAGAATCCTAGATTTTTAACTGTCCGATATGAAATATAACAAATGATACAATTTACAATGAATCAAATCAATTCAACACCTCAACCTAAAAGAAGTTATCACACGGTGACAATCCGGGACGGCTGCGTCAAAAGTGATAATGTAAACACGGAAAAGTTCAGCCGGAAAAACCAGGTGCAGTAGTACTAACTGTGTTTGCTGTTGTGAATAATTTACATGTACGCCATGTACGATCCAGGGGGCCGATTATGATTACGGATTGGAATCATGACTAATTTTTCCATTCCTGGAATGGGAAGGTCTGATTGACAGTATAGTGCAATTTGCAAACATTTTTTTAGTTAAAATAGGAGCACATTTTAAAACCTTAAACCCTATTTGCTTTATAAGTCCAGGTGGCAGTTTAGGCAGGGTTTGTCAATAATTTGGTAAGAAAGATTAAAAGACGAAACATTCTAGTAAAATGTTTAATATCAGTTGTATAGGAACAAAACGTACTTAACTCTCTAGAAAACCAGACCTAACAGTATTTGACTTTTTCCAGTAAATGTCTGGCGGGGGTAGTAAAATCGAGCGAGTAGCACTTGCACGAACACCCGACCATGGGACATTCCAAATGTTCCATAAACCAATTGGTAATGTGTTTGGAATGGCCGCCATGACGACAGCTTTGACACCACGTGAACCAATTATCGAACGCTTGAGATTTGTCGGTGTTTTCCACAATTGGCGAGCCCATCGTCATTAAACAGATAATACAGCGCGATAAGGGTTTGCGACAATGCGGACACCCGGTCAGTTTATTTGTGGCGCCCGAAACACTGATACGCGAAAACTGCTGGTTCTTCAACGATCTCAGGTGCGCTGAAATATTTTTACCGCAGTAAGTGCAAGACATGTAGATCTGTGGCGATGGTCTCTCGTTTTTCTCTTTGATTAACATTAAATCAAAGTCTGCCCTTTCAAACCAAAACTTCCAGCGATTCAACAGTTCTTGGTAGTTCCAGATCCAGTTTTTTACTTGGGGAGAGTCTAATTCGTGACTGAACGCCCTTACCGCGATTAAGGTCGTTGATTGTATGTCCGCGGTCTCGTCCAAGTACTTTTGCAGCAGTTTCAGCCCTTGCGCATTATTGCCAGTTAGGAGTAAACCATCTAAGTGGCCCTTGTCGCACAACTCGCCACTCAGCTTGAGTAAATAGTCGAGAAGCTTTAAATCAGGGAGATAGAGCAAGGCAAAGCCAACCCGATCATCCACGATCATCTCCGGTTCTTTCAATACGCAATCATAGTTCCCAGGATTTAGTAAGAAACTGAACATAACCTTTAAATAAGGATCGGAAATCTTCTTTAAAGCGTTGGTACAAAACTTCTTCCAGTTGCTCTCCTCCTCGTTGGAGAACCCGGCGAGGGCAATTCCCACATAACTCAGTCCTGCTTCAACCGGAGCTCGATTGAGCACTTCAATGGCCAAAGGGATTTGCAGATTAAACACTGCGATGGCGGCTGCCCGGGAATAAGCTCCCTCACGTTCCAAGTTCTGCACAAATGTTATAACATTTGGGGGATCACTGTACAAAGGCCAGCTGCAAAGAAGCAAAGCTTGTGTGCGATCAGAGCGGGTGTAGTATTTGACTGAGCCTTTGCAGTTGTTTTGCATCAAATCGGACCAGAGCTTAGTGACTACGTCACTAGCTTCAGAGTCTGACGAATTAATGACGGATAGAACTCCAGGGTGTTTCGTTGATTTGTGAGCAACCACTTTGTTGTCTTCTACTAACTTGGCGCTCAAGTGGAGCCAGTTCCAGACGTTTGACAGGATTTCGTCTTCCTTCACCTGGTCAGAGTGTTTGTACAAGTCTTCCTGCAGACCGTATTTGGCTTTGGCCCTCTGAAGGATTTTCAGGGAAACATCCTCAAAATTAGGTAGTTTTCTCAGATTGAGGGACTTCAAAACCTTCTTCCCGTATGTCCAAACTAGTTGCAAATCAGGGGTTATATTCAACGCAACTCTGTCATGTATCAAATGGTCGGAAATGTTAATACGACCTTGAGATTGCAAAGCGCAACTGAGGATTCGGTTCTCATCGTTTGGGTGCCAACTAAACGACCCGACGCCAGTTTTCAGGTTCACGCAACGTTCTATTATAGTGGGTTCCACCTCCTCACTCCCTACAGTTGGATGCTGGACGTCAAACAATGTTACCGAAGTAGAGTCTTTTTGCAAAACTGAGAGTAAATTTCCTTTAGAAGGACACCAACTAATCTGCCCGACTGTTTTTGATTGGGTTAGGATTTGAAGTGGTTTTTCAATATTCCGGGTGTCCCAGATATAAACCAAATTATCAAAGTGAGAGGCCAGGTATTTGTCGTCTCTCGGATTCGTGCAAACCCCCAGCGCTGCCTTGGTAACCGTGCAACTGACAATCCTAGTGGGATCGCGCACATCAAACAGTCTCACGTACTTCATGTTCATGCCAGCGGCGAGAATTTTGCAATTGTTATGGAACCAAGACAGGTTCTGACAATGTTCCGCCATTCCAAACTCAAAAACAGGTCTGGTAACTTCCGAGCTAGTGACAAATGCTTGATTATACTCTCGCTTGCAAACCACTTGAGTGACATCAAAAATCAGCAGGCAGTTGTCAGGTTTGTACTTCTCCAATCCAACAGCCAACCAGTGGGAATCAACAGGGTTGAACTGCACTGAAGTGCACTGTCTGGGATATTTCGCGCTAAAATCATTTCGAGGTAAACCTCTACCATCCCAAGCCAACTTAGCCATATACGCAATGGAAACTTTACTACTCCCTCCCAAAGCAATAATTTCGTCTCCTTGAGAGTGGGGGTACAAGTCAAAGCATTTAACATGATGCAGACTGCCGGCAGAGAAAATAAGCTCCGCGCAGTGGGTGTTGGATATGTTGAACGCGGCAACGTTATACGGCCGATCAGAGCGCGGCACGACCTGATAGGACGCGATAGTGTCGCCGTGCCATAGAATGAAACGGTCCTGGATAGGGCTCCAACGTATTTCCAATTTGGTGGACATCCTTTCGTTTGGTCGGTTACTTCATCAAGGATCTGAAACGAAACGGATCCCTGTTTCAGAGTTAATGGAATTTAAAATATTATTGAATATTTTTCGGTTTTTTGAAAATGTGATGATGAAATTTCAACTAATTATTACGAAATTTTGGTTCCAGTTATTATCACTGAATGAAATTGTTGCAAATGACGCGACGTTGCCGCTTTGACGCAAATTATTATTTGTAGCTGTCAAATCGTTCTTTAGTAGTAATTTTTCGTTCGCTAGTGATAGTTTTTGTAAGTTCTTTGTTCTAAAATGTTAGTTTATACAATGGAAGAAAGGATAGATATGATCTTTGTTCTTGGAGAATGTCTGGACAATTGTTTATTGGCCTCACGAGTTTACGCTACAAAATTTCCCAACAGAACATATTCAAACAAATTCGATTTTAAAAGATTATTAAGTAAACTTAGACAAAGTGGTAGTGTTCAATATGAGAAACCCACAAAACACAAGCGTGCTACAGGAAAACATTGAATTGGACGTCATTGGCTCTGTGATTGAAAATCCCCATGTAGGGCAACACCAAATTGCAAGAAATTTAAATATCAGCCAAGCAAGAATTCCAAGAGTTCCTAAAATGCATAATTACTATGACTATACAATTCAACTTCATTAAGAACTTTCTGAGAACAATTATGTGTTTTAAATGATAAGTGTCTTTATTTGACACGTGCTAACTTGGTTACTATGACAGTCAGTTCGTGCAAAATAACCCGTAATTACAGGCAACCCTACAAAAATAGCTATTTATGTAACCAGTTACGAAAAGGTTGATTTTGTGTAACAAATGAATGTTTGTAGGGCGAGCGCAGCAAGGCATTTTCGAAACGTGTTGCATACATTTTCTTTCAATTTTTTCTAATTTTGACCAAAAAGCGGTAAAAACCATCTTTTAAAGTGATTTAACACTCATAGCACCCTGTATAAACTGTGACAACGACATGTTATGATGGATGTTGCCCATATGTTTCTAGGGAAATGCATAAAAACAGGGAGTGATGAAATGAACTTTTCATAACTAGTTACATAAAGTGATACTTTTCGTAACTCGTTAACTCGTTACGAAAAGTAAAACGTTTTGTCACTCTAATCAGTTTTGAAAAGTGTCACTTTATATGCCAAAATTAGAAAAAGTATATTACGTAACTAGTGCTGTAAGAAGCACTTTACGCACGATATGGAAAAAGTTAGGCATGCGGCCAGTGTGTAATTCCATGAACTTTACCTACAGCAACCTAACCTAACCTGTCAGGACATTATGTTCTCTCTAACGCCCTTAGTACCTAAATAATAATTTTTTCATCTTTGCCATCTATCATTTTATTCAATAACAATTTTTGGTGATTTAGGAGAAGGCCTATAACTTTGGTATTGACAGTCTTTTCGTAGGTGCAAAAATAAAGTTGTCTAAATATACAGACCAACCCTGTACATTTAAACATTGTGTGACTGGTTTCAACTTTGTGTATTTGAGCAAATTTTGAAAATGGGCAATTTTAGAACTCCCAGATTTCACTAGAAGCAATTTAAAAATGTTACAAACCTCTAAACTCATATATTAAAATGTTTAGAGGCCTTTAGGACCATTTAGAAAATGCCAAAGCCTTTAAAACAATATAGAAATATTATGCTGATAATCTGGTATTTTGAAAATACCAGAAGCCTCCAAAATCATTTAGAAAATGCCAAATGCCTCTAGAATTATTTTAGATATTATGCTAAGACTTTTTTTGAATATTAAAAACAAGGATATTCAGCAAGAAGCAAATAGGACTATCAAAATATCAAAGATACTTACCAGAAAATTGATTTTCAAGATTCCAATTGGAAATGATTACAGAAAATCGATACAAAATGTCGTAGGTAAAACACAAAACACACTTTTTTCTTAAAATTCTATGGTTTAAACAATTTTTAATCTAAAATTTAAAAGTATTTGTATTTGTTTTGATTTTAACTGTCAAAAGTCCTAGTGAACCTAGTGTCAATGTCAACCGGCGGGTCTACTGCTACTGTCAAACTCTAACAGGGTTGCCACGTCACACTTTTTTTGCATTTCAATCCTTATCAATTAATAAAAAAATATAGCAGGAAGGAGCAATAGCAATCAAAGAGGGACAAAAATCGTTCAGTATGGCGGCCATAAACTGTCATAAAATCAGTGACGATAATCAATCTGCTATTGCCCACTATTCACAAATCCACTCATCAATAATAATTCAACTAATTTATTTTTCAAGCCCAATTGTGTATTAAAAATGAAAAGAAGAGGAGAAGACATAACATAACCAATAAAATAACTTGTTGGATGTGCTTTGCTTTGGAAATTAAAAAATGTTTGTTTGGTTTTAGGTTTTAACAGAATTTGTGTGTTTTATAAAGATTTGAGGTGCTGCCCTGATTAAAAATGGTGGGAAAACGAAAGAATGGTATGTATGCAAGTTGTTTTAGGATACTTTATTGAAATACAATATAGAAAAAATACTACAAATACCTGTTGTTGTTTTGAATGTAATGCAATCAACAACATGACATACTGCTACTTATAGAACTAATGCCTTTATGCACTGTATAAGTGATTATAATCTAAAATCCTGATTTGAAAAATAAAGTTTCATTGTACAACAGCTGCCAGTACAAAACATTAAAGCTTTTATTGTCAGTCGAGTTTTCAGTTCTACCATTGAAAATCAAACAGAGTTTACATAAACCAGTTCTGGTGATTGAAATTTTTCTTATTATTTCCTTGAAGCTTTAACTTTTGAGTTACAGGCAGTTACACTTTTAAAATGCATTGAGTTTTTTTATTGCAACTTGCAGTACTTGCACAGTTTCTGAGAAATCTTTCTAAAATGTGGAAGGTAGTTTACATTCTGCAGTTTCCATTGTTCAGTGGGTCTAATATCTAATACCTAAAAAGATACCAGATGTTGCACAACAACTATCTAATACCTAGTTGTACAAATGTTGGGGGTGTTTTTCTTAGGTGTCATATCACCTTTTACGATCCCAAAGTATTTTGTGTTGTGTATCACTGAAGTATAACAACAGTTTTCTGTAATTTCTTGTATAATTTACAAACTTATTTGTATCCTATTTATTTTTCATAATATCTAGCTGGCACCACTTCAGAATGATTTGCATACAAAAAAAAAATTAGTTAACAATCAGCCTAATTAAGCTTAGTTTTACAGTAAATCTCAATTAAAAACAGTATTTTGTACAGGGTGGCCAGTGTCTTGTAAAGAATAACTAACACCGAATTTTGTTGCAAAAGATTCATAATTTTGTAACCTGAGGGCATTATAGGCGGGCCTTATCATAATGCCTGCTTATAAGTCCGCTGACAGGACTATCAAAGTCACAACATTCAGGTAAAATAAACAGTAGACTTTTCAATGCCAGAAACAGTAAATAATTGCTGAATTAGGTGAAACATAAAACATTGTATGCACCACAGGCCTTAGGGAGAGTATAATGTCCATCAGGCCGAAACAGCCCAAGGGCCACCCATTCAGGACATTATGTTTTCTCTAAGGCCCTTAGTACATAAATAGTACATAAATGGTTCTGGCAATTTCCATAAATCCTTGGGCATCTTTCTGTGCCTCAATCATTTTTTCTCGGTCCTGTAAGCGCGCACGAGCTTGCTGACATACTGAAATTTTTTAAACTGTCAAATTGTGCGAGATTTGATGGAATTTCTATGAGGGTTGTTTCTGCGCTGCCTGACAATGTTTTATCTGTTCTCGCCGATGCAATCAGCGCATCCTTTTCTAAGGCAGTTTTCCCATCACGTCTGAAGAGGGCTCAGGTTATTCCTCTTTACAAGTCCGGTTCCTGCTTAGCCCGATTGCCCTGCTTCCGGCACTTTTAAGGTTCTTGATATAGCTGGTCCAAGGCGGATGATATTGTTTCTGGAGCTCATGAGCTTAACAGCCTATCTCATTCACTGGCTTCCGGCCAGCGATGACGCGACCATTGCTTTGGAAGCTTATGGCTTCCGAGCCGCTTCTTTGTTGTGGTTTCGCTCTTTCTTGTCCGGCCGGATTCATTGACTGCCACTCTGTTCTTTATATGATGGCTCCCTATTAACGGACAATCACTCGCTGATGACGCGACCATCTTTGGAGCCAAAATTCATTGACTGCCACTATTGATGGGGACCTCTCCATAATCAAACATTGGTGCAATTCCAACTTACTGTCATTAAATATCAGTAAGACCAAGATCCTACATTTTGGGTGAGCCATTGTGCGCCCCTGGAATGAACAAGTTTCTTGGTCTTATTATTGACGATTCGCTGAGCATGTGGACGGTCTGTGCTATAGACTGGCGTCGGGTTGCCATGCATTGAGAGTACTCTGGCAATCTGGATTACCATGTAGCTAAGAGTGCATAGTATGCACTGATTGACTGCCATCTCCGCTACGGCATATCTTTCTGGGGAGTTTGTTCTCGAAGCCGCTTCAATTCTGTGTTTCTCCTGCAGAAGCGAGCATTGAGGTGCTTGTGTCGTGTTGGATACAGGGCCTCATGTAGACCCCTCTTCATTGAACATGGTATCCTCACCTTGTGCTGCATTTTCATCTTAGAGACGATTTGTCTTGTCAGTGGCAAGTTTGGAGGTCAGTTGTCTGAGGGCTCCGGCTCGGTGACTCGCAGTAGATTCGTTTTGAGGCTTCCCATTCCTCACACGGAGAAGATTAAGTCGTCGCTTATTTACGGTGGCAAGAGACTTTTCAATAACTTTCCTCTCCACGTGAGAGGCCAGCCATCTGCGCATGGATTTAGGCGTGAGGCTGAGAGGTTTTTGCTTGACGGGGCGTACTAGTCTCTGGACTAATTCTACTCCAGTTCTTAGGGCGCCTTGTTCTGCCATAAATTGACCAAGCAGCACTGTTTGTGTTTTTGATCCTCTTTCTCCTCTCTTATACAGGGTAACTGCCTTTTTGTTTTGTTTTTATTTTAATAATTGTAAGGTGTAATTATGTGTGAATCATATTGTATGTGTAGTGTAATAATTATGTATGTTCTTTTTTTGCTGTTTTTGTATGTGTTGTCAGGGCTTTGTCAATCACTTTAAGTCTCCGACAATAAAGCTACTTTTTTGATTGATTGATTGATTGATATAAAATCAAACAAATTAGGCCACCCTGTACGTCCTGTAGTTCAGTCTACTGTCTCTGATAACGGGTGTTCCCCCCGGGGTTAGGGCCGTTGATAAGTTCGTATATGGTTTTAAATCAAACTGGCGGATTGACAGCTGTCATATAATAATTGTTTGCAACGTTATCTAAGACATATGCTTTTTGTGAATATTTTCCTCATGTGTTAAATTTCCCATATGAGCAGTGCATTTTCACCAGAATGACAGCGACAATTCCACTCATGTACAAAAAATGCTATATATACGTCATCAAAACACGGTTTGCTATCGGCTAATAAGGAAGGAAGAGAGTTTGCTAGCGGATAAAAAAATCGGATAAATTTTGCTGTTGATTTCATCGTTTCCACGGATTTTCACTACACTTCTATTGTTGCAATGTCTCACCTTGGGATTTTTGCTGGCACTGTCAATTTTGATTTTTGTTCGTATTGTTGTGGTTATGGCTCGCTTCTGATAGAGTTCTACTGCAGAAAATCAAAAGAACCAGAAAAATGTATTTCAGCCAGTACAAGGAAGTCACAGTCTTATTATATTATTGATTATATTCATGGAATTGTCTTATCAAATACCATTCGAGCTCAGATTTTGAACAGGATAATTTTTCCGCTAGTCTTCTCATACTTTCTTTATGGTACAAAACTCGACCTGTTTGGCAAAATCACTCGAGCTACGCTCTCGTGATTTAGTTACAACAGGTCTCGTGCAGTTACACCAAAAAGAAAGTGTTCTAAGACAAGCACAAAAATTATCCGGCTAAATCTGAGCTCTTGTGGTATTGCCCCCGAATATTTCCCTCATGTGTTAAATGTCCCATATGAGCAGTGCATTTTCACCAGAATGACAGCGATAATTGCATTCTAAAGTGATAATTGCATTTCGATAATTGCACTGTACGTATCTATAACGACTGCATTGTAGAGCCTATTGCTAGTACACTAATTGTTGTCCTTGCGCAGTTTTTTGACTTTTTATAACCAAACAATGTCAAACGCAATGTCAACAAAAATTAATGAACGGTTTGGAACTTGCTCATTGAGCTCCATTGAGCAATCTATAGTTGCAGCAAAACCAAAACATTTTCTTTATTCGGGAAATATTCCCCAAAATTAAATTCGTGCATAAAAATGACCTGATAATTCTGCGTTCAAACTTGTTATCTTTGCAAACTGCATTCGGTCATTTTCATATTTTTTTCTAAAAAAGTGTCGGGCTCTTTCGCCAAAAAAATATGAAAATAAACTCATGCAGTTAAGAGATAACAAGTTTTCATGCAAAATTATCGGTAATTTTTATGCACTCGTGCAATTACCCCCGATAATTGCCTCTCCTCATCATCATCATCAATTTATTTAAATTATCTTAATTGCGTTCAGCGATGCTACCACAAAAATGTATGAGGCAAACTTTTCAGAATTTGCGCACTTGACTGTTGAAGAACGTAAAGTCATCACTGTGGCCGAAGTGATTCAGGAACTTATTAAAGCTCATGATGAGAAGCGAAACGTTAACCTAAACGCCCTCAAACATAAAGTCGCCTCTAAATATGGTATAGAAACGTCTCCCAGATTGGTAGATATTATTGCAGCTGTACCACTGGATTACAAAAAGATTCTGGTGCCTAAGCTATTAGCTAAACCCATTAGGACTGCAAGTGGAGTAAGTTTTCTCTAAATGTTAGTTTTTGTATTCATTGACTGGTATTTGAAAATCACAGATTGCTGTAGTAGCTGTAATGTGCAAACCGCATAGATGTCCTCATATAAATATGACGGGTAACATCTGCGTTTATTGTCCTGGAGGTCCAGATTCCGATTTTGAATATTCTACTCAAAGCTATACTGGCTACGAACCCACTTCAATGCGTGCTATCAGGGCTCGATATGATCCATATCTACAAACTAGACATAGAGTTGAACAGCTGAAACAGCTAGGCCACTCAGTGGACAAAGTAGAGTTTATTGTTATGGGAGGTACTTTTATGAGCTTACCTGAAGATTATCGAGATTATTTTATCAGAAACTTGCATGACGCTCTTTCTGGTCACAAAAGTGCTTCGGTCGAGGAAGCCGTTAAGTATTCAGAAAGAGCAAATACGAAATGTATAGGCATTACTATTGAAACTAGACCTGATTATTGCCTACAAAAACACTTGTCCGACATGCTAAAATATGGTTGTACTAGGCTCGAAATTGGGGTTCAGTCGGTTTATGAGGATGTAGCTTTGGACACTAACAGAGGACATACTGTTAAAGCAGTTTGTGAAACTTTTCACTTGGCTAAGGATGCTGGGTACAAAGTGGTTGTTCATATGATGCCAAATTTACCAAATGTGGATTTGGAGAGGGATATTGAGCAATTTATTGTAAGTATTAACACTAGTTTAAAGTTTTAGGCGACTGAAGGATGTTAAAATTTGAATCATGAGTAAATATTGAAGAGTTTAACACAGGCATAGCAAAGCAAGAATTTTTAGAGGTTTTATGAAAACAAACGTTAAAGTATGGGTTTTTTCACTGGTTAAATGTTTGTTTTCATTTTAAAATAAAAAAATTAATGCGTGTTATGTTTCTCGTGGAACGACACAAGCCTGACTGACATTATGCCTTCATTACTTTTTTAAATACAGGATGTCTCAACGATAGAGTTAAAGTCGTTATCTAATTTGCTTTGAAAGTTACATATAAGCGTTCAATATAAAGGTTTTTAAATAATGTTACACTGCTTGAATATCGTATATATTATTGCATTTTTGAATTGTCTTTTTGATTGTAAGGACAATTTTCACTTTTGAAAAATCGACAGATTTTAATGTGGCTTAGTTTCATTAGTCATTGGAGTTAATTTATTAACTTTTTACTGTCGTATACTATTCAGGATGGGAAAGAAGCGCGTTCAAAAAAGTTAAGTTTTCTAGTAGTCCCAAATTAATAATAATTAAAATAATAATAATAGTATTTATTTAGCGATAATGCTACATGAAAAACAAAACAATACAATACACACATGTCCCAAAAATTAACCAGCAAGCAAATTAATATACATTTTTTCTCAAATGTGTTTTCGCAGTTCTATTTTATCAAACGATATTTTTTGTTCTACAGGGAGTATGTTGAGTATGTTTTCTGCATTGTGTGTATGGAAGTGTACCTATTACATTTCAAAATGGTTCTCATTGCTCTGTTTTGAACCACTTGAAACTGATGTATTGTGTAGTCGGGTAGGCTATAGAGAAGTATCGAGCAGAACTGCAGATGCGGTGACGCAAAACTATTATACAACATCAACCAAGTATAAACAGACGGGAGGAGAGGTGTCCCACTCTTGAAATAAAATTAATTTTCTTTGAATATTTTTGCATAACAGAATCCGCATGTACTCGGAAATTTAGATTTGGATCGAAAATTACTCCAAGATACTTTATGTATTTTTCATACGTTATTCTACTTCCGTTCATTTCAATGTATATGTTGTCCACATTTATATTACTAACTCTCTGTTTTCTCCCAAATACGCTGAATTTAGTCTTAGTTACATTTATACTTATTTTTACACAACCAGATAAACATATTTTTTAAATCATGGTTCACATCTTGTTGCGTTTAAATTAACTGTGTTTAAACCACATGATATGGGACCTACACCTAACAGATTGATAGATTAAAGCTAGTGCCTTGATTCAGATTGAGCACGAATATGTCGCATGTTTTGTATAAGTTTCTTGAGACGCAGGAGGTTTATTGGAAAACGACCAAAAACGCCTCGAGATATGGACCAAAATAATACTTTTCTATGGTAAAATAACACCAAAAGTTGTTCCGGTTGATGTAGCGCACAGTTTATTACCGAATTTTTCCTTAACTTTGATAAAATTTGCAAAATTAGTTAGTGTAAAGCTGACATTATCCAATAGATCTAAATTAAAACTAAGATATGGATGTGAAAGTAATTGTTGTTCAATTAACTTCAATATATATATATATATATACAATCTTTATTCTACAAAAGAAAAGGCTATCGGCCCTAGTGGCCTTTCTGCCCATTGTAATAACAGCATTATAGATTAATAATATACACTATTTATAAGCTATCTCTATGTATGTACAATCTTAATAATACAATACTTATAACTAGAATTAATGTATGTCTTGGTAGTGTTCTGTCAGAGTTGTGTTTGGCGTCAGGTATCGTGAGGTTCGGGTCTGTCGGGTGAGGCATAACTTATGAATTATTGTCCAGTTGTCTTTTTTGTTTTTCCATTTTGTTTGTATTTTTTGATGTCGGTCCGTTATTTTAATTAAGTTAGTCCGTTCATACAGTAGGTCATTAGATGGGTTGAAATAACTTCAATATTTTATGGGTTTTACCACAGACAAACTAATATATATTAGTTTGTCTGTGCCTATACCAAACCGAATACTTTACTTTTGATAGCGTTGCAAAATGCACGCTATTGACGTTAGATTAAGCACACGTTGGCGATTTATTTGCTTATCAAATTAAACAAAGTAATAACAATTTACAACAGAAAGATGAAACTATTAAAGTTAAATAAATGATGAATTAGTCCTTTCAAGCAATTAAACAAGATTCGAACAAGATGTTTTAGGCCGAAAATGTTTACCATTAACTTCCATGCAGTAATACGAATACGTATATAAATATGATTAAAGTGATTTCTAACACTTTATAAATGTAATAAAAGATGTAATTAGTTAAAGTTTTCTAATGAGGTAGGTTAGGTTAACTGTAGCGTACATTTTGGATTTGAGATGTCTTCAGATGATTCAATGTGGCTCCTTGACTGAACTGTTTTGTTTTAAGTGATTCTATGCAATTTTTAAACTTTTTTGAGATCGTTTTACACCCAATACTGTCATTTTGACTGTTTTTTTCAATTCTCAAAGTTTCAGATATTCAAAAAGAGTTTTTTTACTTTTAAAGTAATTTGATATTTTATTGATTTGCAAACCGTCATTTTGACTTTTCATCATTTTAAAAAACATTTTCACTGTTTTTTCCAAAAATTTTTAAAGTATTTGTAAATTTTCTTGATGGAAATCGATTTTATAGGAAACGCTAACGAAAAACTGCATTCATGTCATATACGATCATTACGTCATAGATGAACAATATCGCCAAACTTCTCAACATTTGTGAGGTGAAAGATATGTTGCTAAAATAGGTTATTTGTCAATGTCAGTATTGGTTGGCTATACAATTTGGTTTAACAAATTTTCTCTTCTCTTGTGCTCTGCTATTCTTGGGTTGACACTACGTTTAGTCGTTCCAATGTATGCGGATCCACAGCTGCAAAGGATCCTGTAAACTCCAGAAGCCGATAAAGGATCCCGTTTGTCCTTGGCCGATCTGAGACTCTGTTGTACCGTGCGGGTTGGTTTAAAGACCGTCTTAACCTTGTGCTTCTCTAAAATCCTTCCAATCCTATCCGTGACCTTGTGTATGTATGGTAAGCAAGTCCAACCAACTTTCTCTTCAACCTCCCCCGTTTGTTGTCTACGTAGTTCGATGTTTCTTGGGCGAGTGGCTCTGTTGAATTGTTGTCTACTGTATCCATTCCATCCGAAAACCCTTTCCAAATGTTTAAGCTCCTTTTCTAATTCTGATGGTTTGCAAATCCTTTTTGCCCTCTCCGATAGGGTTTTGATCACTTCTTATTTTTGGCTAGGGTGATGATTAGATCCACTATTGTTCGATACACCGTGTGAGCCAGTGTTCCATTAGGTTTCCTTGTCACCATTACATCCAGGAAAGGTAGACGTCCTTCTTTTTCGGTCTCCATAGTAAATTGAATTCTTGGATTTACGGAGTTTAGATGTACCAAGAATCGCTGCAGTTCGTCTTCACCGTGGCTCCAAACTACAAAGGTATCGTCAACGTATCGAAACCAGTACTTTGGTTTCTTTGGAACTCTGTTTAGGGCATTTACTTCAAATGTTTCCATAAAATAGTTTGCTATTACCGGACTAAGAGGACTGCCCATTGCTACACCATCATTCTGTTCGAAGAGTTCACCCTGCCACTAGAAGTAAGTGGTGGTTAGGCAGTGCCTGAACAATTTGGCGATGTCCAGTGGAAAATCTCGTTCTATCTGCTCTTTCTTTCTCGTTCTTTCTTTATTCACTATGGTACCCATCAAAACGGCTCTGGAGCAGATAGAACGAGATTTTCCACTGGACATCGCCAAATTGTTCAGGCACTGCCTAACCACCACTTACTTCCAGTGGCAGGTTGAACTTTTTGTTCTTTTTTGCATAATATACGGTCAAAGCAATTTGTTTCGTTTTAATAAAATGCGAGAGAAACGTAGTCACACAAATCTCTAAATTGCGTCATCGATGACGTGAATGCAGTTTTCGTTGGCGTTTCCTTTATATCAATTTCAAAAGCTTGATTTTGATGTAGAATTTTGTTTTATATTAGGCTCCTGTAAAATAAAGTTGACATTTTTGAGGATTTTTTGAAATAATCCACAGGGTTCCTTAAAACGTCCTTAGTTCATTTTTGGTGGGCCACCTTGTACAGCATTTGTAATGTAGTGTTTGTATTTCTTTCTCTGTAACAGAATTATTAATTACTCTTAAATAAAATTCAGAACAACGTTTAATAATTGGTCAGGTCTATGTCATTCACCAAAAATAAATAAGTTAATAAACGTACTTTTGGTGCATTTATAAGAAGTCAACAATTCTTGCAACTTTTTCAACATCACTAAGCTAAAATCATTTTTGATTTGCATTGGTGATACCTCTACTTTAATCGATATTTTAATGAAGTGTAATTTAACTTAGGAATTCTTCGAAAGCCCTTCATTTAGAGCAGACGGTCTAAAAATTTATCCTACCCTAGTAATCAGAGGGACCGGTCTATACGAATTATGGAAAACTGGTCGTTACAAGAGTTATCCACCATCGATATTGGTGGACTTAATTGCCAAAATCTTAGCTCTTGTTCCGCCATGGACTAGAGTATACAGAGTACAACGGGACATTCCTATGCCTTTAGTTAGGTTAAATGTCTTCAATTTGTATGCCTCAAAGCTTCCGTTAAAATGTATAATTTTAGTTCTGGCGTAGAACATGGTAATTTGCGTGAGCTGGCCTTGGAACGCATGCGAGATTTGGGACTAAAATGTCGCGATGTACGTACTAGAGAAGTTGGTATTACTGAAATCCATGAGAAAGTGCGACCTTACGACGTGGAACCGGTCAGACGTGACTATTTTGCCAACGGCGGATGGGAAACATTCTTAAGCTACGAAGACCCTGAACAAGATATTTTGATTGGTCTTTTAAGGTAAGTTGCAATGAGTGTGATAGAGTGAGTCAGTTGACATTTTAAAAGTTGAAATTTTGACATTTGGTGAAAGTTCATATAAGATTTACGTCCGTACATATTTTGTTTCGCTCAGTTTGCTATAAGCAGAAGAGAAACGGGAAACTGACCTTTTCTACGTCATGATGTACCATATTTTTTACTAACGGTTTTTTTTTGTAGTTAAATATGTCTAGAGCAAAAAAAGAAAAACACATATGTCCCATACTTTTCCAAGTACTACTACTTAGAACTATTTTACATTACAATTTTTTTGTACGCAGTTTTAATAGAATTTGACAGATTTGAAGAGAATGGTATACTCATTTGGAAAGGATAGAACAAACCGTTCTCGAGATATTTCTTCTGGATTGCCGGTCCAATATCTTTAGTGATCCTATGCAAATGAGTAAAAGCAACTTTGACATATTTCTTTCTATAAGTGTCTTGTTTAAATCTCTTTTGCCTTGTCTATTAAATTACATAATAACCCTACTTATTTTCTTTACAGAAAATTCTTTTCATGCATTTTAAAAAAGGTGTTGCGTTTTTTGATGAATTTATCTAACTTTGATGATTAAAACTGTGCTTTTTATGCACGCTAATAAGTAGTATAAGCATTAAAAACGCGATATTCTACTAAATTAAGTAGAATAATTAAATAATGACCGGTTGCACCGATGTATTTAAGAGTCTCTTGTGGTAAGTCGACTTCTCTATGAGTTTATGATTTTTTATTAATTGATTTGTATTACGTAAAAGTATGGTAAACGTTGAAAGTATCATTTTTTGTTTTTTTGCTTATATCTCGGAAACTATGTGTCCTACCAACAAGTCCTCTCTAAAGCTGAAAGCTGCTTAAATTTGCTACAAGTTTTATTCCGTCAAGTTTTTTGATATCTTGTAAAGTTTTTCAGATATCCGTTCTTGAAAGTGTGTAATTTTGAAAAATGAAATTTTGTTCTTCACATTTTCGCTCTTTTTGACCGGATAACTCTTTAACCATGCACCGAAAAGCTGAATGCTGGCTGTAAAGTTTGTTGGTAAGCAAGCAATGGCTAAAATGGTAAATTAAACATTTTCTAACATCAAATTGACTCGAAAAGACCGAGCTCTTCCTCTTTCAACAGTCATCGGTTCAAATCAACGACGAAAAGATTCCTGTGTACCCATTCTTGCTATTCCGACGTATATCCATCAGCAAAAAACAGACGAAGATTAAAGCTATACAGGAAATACAAATTAGCCCCGTTCCCATTAACCTTATTCAGTGAAAGTGGGATGAGGAAAGCGACTAAGTCAGCGCTGTGCAAACTATTCAATACTACGACGAAGGATGTACATGTCGCATAGCTACAAATCGTATTTGACGGAGGGCTTCTCCTTCATAAAGTAATTTGGCAAATAGGTGCAAAGATATCGACAATCTGCTAGAGCTACATCCACTTTATCACGAAGAACTACCACGGAAAGAGATGTAGTCTTTGACGGTTATTCGTCATTTATCTCAAGCACAAAAGTAGCAGAGCAGCAAAGGCGCTATCGACTCAGGAAGTCTGCAGACATCTATTTCATCGAATCGAATCAGTTCAACAAAAGCAGACTCATCAACATGCTTAAGGTGAAGCTTGAGGACAATGGGATTAGGACCCTTCAAGCAGAAAGTGATGCGTGTTCGCGGCTGTGGAAATGTCGGAAACGACAGCTATCTGCATTGTGGGAGAAGATATCGACCTCATCGTCCTTTTGATGGCTAAAGCTGATGCGTATAAGGACATTATTTTTATCAAGCCTGGACGTGGAAAGATGAGAGATTCCTTATTCTCGTCTCAAGAGTTTCAGCACCAAGGTTTCAAAGACGTGCTGTTTTTGCATGCATTTACTGGATGCGATACAACATCTTCCGCATTTCGAAAAATCGCATTTGCGAAGTTGTATCTGAAGTCGCCAGAGATCCAGAAAGCGTCAGCAGTTTTTTCAGATCCTTTCTCTATCACCGCCCAAGTACAAAAGGCAGTTGAAACCTGTATGTTAAAATGGTATGAAGCTCCAGTGAGAGGTCTCCCTGAATGTTTACAGGTACAAGTCATTCTTGAAATCGGTAGCCACCATCAAACCTGATATCTCTTGTTTTCCTCCCACCGAAGGAGCACTAAAACAGCATTCCCTCAGAACATTCCATTAAGTTCAGCTGTGGCTAGGAAATGACCTGCCTCCTCAGATGTATGAGTGGAAGATTGACAACAACTGCCTGGTCCCCGTGCACAGTGAGTTAGCAGCTGCACCGGACGATATCCTTAAAATGATTTTCTGCCGTTACACGAAAGACTGTGCCAGCGCGAAGTGTGACTGCAAAAAAGCAAGCCTCAAATGTTCCCAAGCATGCCAAATTTGCTCAAGTTGACTCCGAAGATGAAGAGGATCAGGAGGATCCTGTGACCGTTTCTTTACAGTGGTCCGATGGAGAAGACGATTGCGAAACAAAAGATGAAAACGAAGACGAAGATCAAAGTCCTTCCCCCTTCAAGAAAGCAAGAAATTAACCAGATTTCTCTCTCCTACTGTTGTAATGTTTTCAATTAATTTTCTATGATTATTTCCCTCATTGTACTAGCAGCCAATAAAATTCAATGAACATTTCTAGTTCGACCAATGAGAGCCGTTATATACTGAATAAATCCCTAGTTGCTAAAATTTTACACTGACAATTCCACTCATGTACAAAAAATGTCATATATACGTCATCAAAACACGGTTTGCTATCGGGTAATAAGGAAGGAAGAGAGTTTGCTAGCGGATAAAAAAATCGGATAAATTTTGCTGTTGATTTCATCGTTTCCACGGATTTTCACTACACTTCTATTGTTGCAATGTCTCACCTTGGGATTTTTGCTGACAATGTCAATTTTGATTTTTGTTTGTATTGTTTTGGTTATGGCTCGCTTCGGATAGAGTTCTACTGCAGAAAATCAAAAGAACCAGAAGAATGTATTTCTGCCAGTACAAGGCAGTCGCAGTCTTATTATATTATTGATTATATTCATGGAATTGTCTTATCAAATACCATTCGAGCTCAGATTTTGAACAGGATAATTTTTCCGCTTGTCTTCTCATACTTTCTTTATGGTACAAAACTCGACCTGTTTGGCAAAATCACTCGAGCTGCGCTCTCGTGATTTAGTTACAACAGGTCTCGTGCTGTTACACCAAAAAGAAAGTGTTCTAAGACAAGCACAAAAATTATCCGGCTAAATCTGAGCTCTTGTGGTATTGCCCCCGAATAAACACCTCCTACCTTTTTCGAATACGTTTTTTTGAAGAACATTTGATATTAAACGAAACGGGATTTAGACACATATAAAATTTAAGCTATTTTCTTCAATATTAACAATTAATAAATCACTATAACGTAGTTTCCTTTAAAAAATTACATAAATTAAAATATTATGACGTCTGATTGTCAATCTGAAATGTAAACAAAAATATACATGGCTGAACGAAAATCTATCGTCTGCTGGGGAGAGTTCAATATTATCATTAATTTCATCACGTTTAGTTTAGTATTTGTGTTCTAACTAAGGTGTTTTCTTGTTAATAAACTAAAATGTGAGTTTTCAGGAAATAGTCTTGACATATACCCCTCGGCGTTCACGTTTTATCACGTAAAATGTGCATTGGTAAATAAAACGAAATGGGTTGGCTTTAGGTATAGGCAAGTAAATTGAAACGTATAGTAATTTTTAATGCTCAAAATGATTCCGTCATAAAAAATGTGGGTTTCTATTTAAAAAACTTGAAATTTTTTATTTTTTTTTAGTGGCAAGTTTATGATTTTTTTTTGACGACCCTGTATACAAATGAGTCATTACCCACCCTCAGTTTAATAAAACGATCCTTTATTTACAATAACCCAAAGTTTTATTGCAAAATAAAATACGGTTTTGACAGAGTACAAAAATATGTTGAGCGTTGCAACTGTCACTTTTTTGGAAAAACATCAAATATTTCGAAAACGGCTAGAGATAGGCATAGGGCATTGTACACAAAAGTTGGTCAGAATTTTGTGAGGAGTCCAAATATGTAATAATATATAGGGTGTTCTATTTAAAATAAGAAAGTTGTGATAGACTTCCGGTATAAACGGAAGTGCAACCATCTTGAAAATATTTTAGTTAGATTGGGCATGCTCACATCAGTATCCTGCCAAATTTTCAAAACTCTCCTATTTATACTTTTTCCAATATCATTCGATGTCTTTCGTTGTGGGACACCCTGTATAGTTTATAGGTATTAGGCGTAGAAGCTTCTCTTTTTTTGTGTTACGCTACGCGAATCTATAAATCCGGCTTTAGGGTCTGGACTGACATATAAAAAGTAACCTTTTTTTGACGTTTGGAGAAAAACATAATTTTATGCAAAATGATCTATTTTAGATTAAGAAAATGCAGCAAGGAGATGACTTACCGACCTGAACTTTTGGGTGAAACCTCTGTTATCCGAGAATTGCATGTTTACGGAAGTGTGGTACCTGTTAGCGGTAAAGATGATGCTAAGTTTCAACATCAAGGTAAATTATTCAAAAACAAGCAAATTTGACGATTTTTAGTAGTAGAATAATTTTAGGATATGGAACTCTCTTAATGCAATGGGCTGAAGATATCGCTCGAAACGAACACCACTCGCAAAAGCTTGCCGTCATATCTGGAGTAGGAACTCGAAATTATTACCGAAAATTAGGTGAGTATGATTGGAACTTTGAAATAACGTTAAAGTTAGTAGTAAACCCAATGAGTAAAAAGAACAAGTATCAGGAGGTAACAATAATACAAATTATAACCCGTTTGTGCATTAAGCGAGGGGGACGGAAGTTGATTGCGCATTCGCCTACTTCGCAGTTGAATTGACGCAAAGTCATTGAAAGTTTGGAGTTTCAAACCCGCAAAATTTGTTGTTTGTATTTGTTGTAGTATAGTGTTAGTTTGTTTTGTTTGTTTGTGGTTCTTTAACAGTTGAGTTTTGCAAATTTAAATTAAGTTGTACAGTGGACAATAATAATAGTGTTTTATAGTGCCAACCGGAAGTTGACGGCCGCCATGTTACTCCCCCCGCCTCCCCCTTGTTTCTGTCCCCCTCTTCCTGCTATGTTTACATTTTTTTTATTCATTGAGTAAACCCAATGACAGAATTTGTGGCAGATGAGTGGTCACGTGTGCATCTCAAAAGACATCAAATTTATTTTGTCCATATCACATTTTGAGAAAATAATAGATATTTATTTTATTAGGAGTATAAGTGATACTTTATGTGACGCAGTATCAAACTTTAATAATGCCCGGTTTATACTTCCAACTTAAAAAAATTAAATTAATTTAAATTACATGTAAAATTTACTGAAAATTAATGTGGTTTATACTTTTCAAGATATGACATATTAAATGATATACAGGGTTTTTCAATGAAAAGTAGCCACCCTGAATATCTTCCAAAATGATTTCTCTGTTAAAAAATGCTAAGACACGTCAACAAAGATTGCAAGGGGGACATCTTTTTACGTAGGATTTGAATTTCTCTCTCTCTCTTCTTCAGAAGAAGAATATTACGTCATGGACGAACGGATAATAAAAAGAGGAATTTTATGAGAACCTCTCCTCTCAAATAACAAAAATAGGAAACTCAAAGGAAATTATCCTTCTTGAAGATTTTAACGGCAGGACAGGGAAAAAAAGAAAAGATAACGTTGTTGGTCAGTTTGGAGAAGACACAACAAACGATAATGGCAACAGATTGATATCAATAGCAGAACAACATGAACTGAAAATATTAAATGGTTTCGTCCAGCACCCATGGATCCACAAATATACATGGACACAAAATACGAGAGGCCTGAAATTGATCATTGATTATATCCTGATACGCCAAAAGACCGACTTAAAGGTGCAAGATGTGAGAGTCCACAGAGGACCTACGGGCGGTAGTGACCATTATATGGATCTAAAATCTTTTTTCCGTGGAGATGAGAAGAAGCCGAGAAAAGTCCCGAAATCCAAAAATCAGAAGTAATAACCACTACTAGATACAATCTGTCAAGTTTAAACTATAAGAGCCTTAGGGTCTTGTACCAAAAAAGGTTAGACGAAAAACTAGATCGGGAACGTTTTAATGATAATGAACAACACTACAAACACATAAAGGATTGCATTCATGCAGCTGCAAAGAAGGCGCTGGGCCTGTATGAGCCAGAGAAATTGAAAAAACCATATTGGTGGGACCAAGAGGAGTCACAAATAGAAGTTAAAAGAAAGGCTTGCAAAGCAAAGGTCCGAAAAATGATCTGCCAAAGAAAAAACGACGCATGGGAAAGAAATTGTTCGAGAAAACCTACTTGGGAGGCACTAGAAGCACTGAGAGTTGGAGACTACTGAAGTCGCTAAGACAAAAGATAACAAAGGGGCACATATTACTTTAGCAAGCTCTTCAAAGAAAATAGGCCACACTTTCAAATCGAAGACCAGACCAGAATACAGACGACAGCATATCCAATTAGAATAAATTATATAGAGACAAAAAATACTGCTGGACCCCGGAATATACCGCCTGAGTTATTTAAGTACGGGACCGCCAAACTTTTTAAACAACTTACCAACTTATATCAAAACTGCATCAATGGAGCGGAAGTACCTGACGAATGGAAAACATCTTATATGTCGACGATCCACAAGAAGGAAAGCAGAGAAGAATGCGACAACTACAGAGCCATATCAGTGCAATGCTCAATGGCTCGAGTATACGAAAAAATACTAAGAAAATGAATACAGCGACTTTGAAGCGAAAGAACAAGCCGGCTTCAGAGCGGGAAGATCTACAGTACCTCTTCTGTCTCACCCAGGCGATAGAAAAGAAAACAGCATTTCGATCGAAAAGGCATACATCCCACAAAGCGAAATCTGGGAAGCCCTAGAGAGGACTAACATCAACGTCAACTTAATTAAAGCCATAAAGAATGTTTAAGGGCAATACAACTAGAATAAAAATAGCAAAAAGTATATCAAAAGGTTTTAGAGTGGATAAGGGGACGTTGTTTAAAATATATCTGGAACAAGCTTTGAAAGCATGGAAACGAAAGTGTAAAGATATGGGCACCCTACTATATAACACAACTTTATATACTTTGAGCTTTGCAGACGATCAAATGACAATCAAAAGAATTATTTTGTTTACGTTCAAGATGAGCTGTAATTGGTCTATTTCATATCGCACAGTTGCGGAAAGTCTAGGATTCTGTATTCGTTCATCCGTTGGCAATTGCCTACTTATCCGTTCTCTAAACTGTTAAGGAATGAACCAATATCCCTGTAGGGGTAGAAAAATAACTATTGTCGCATGCGGCACTATCGCATGCATAAAATTGTTGATGATGCTTATAACATGCGGCAGAAATTGCCAGTTGCATCACAAATGGGTTCAGAGTATCGAGGTAGCATGCGGCTTGATGGCCTGGACTTCAGAAAAAACGCATAATTTAATTGAAAAAAACGAAAAAATAGCATTTTGTGAAATCTAACTGATTATAATCTAACAAATTATAAAGATAATAAAAAAGTTGTCGCGGGAATTGAAAAATTCCTGCAAACTCCTCACATACTTCAGGAATAAACAGCCATATAGCCAGAGATCCTACAAGTACATTAGCGAACGATCGAGTGTCCGGTGGCTAAAAACCTCAATGTACAATGAAGTTTTACTTCAGCTGGGAGGCTGTTTAAAAATTAGTCTTGGTTTTTGAAATTAGGGGAGCTTGTTTAAAAGGTAATCAAAATCTGGTTTAGTAATTCTCGTGAAATTGTTAAAGTAAAAAGCATCATCTGCAAGAAGTTTTTTGAAAAAAGTCGTCGTACGAGGTATCCTTATTTAAAAACAGCCTGTCTACACCATATCCTTCTTTAATTACGCTTTTTCTTCGCAGCTGCAATTACATCTACCGACATCTTTGAGAAAACTGATTGAAAAATTGAAGCAATCGGTTGTTTGTATGTAATTATTAACTTAAAAAATTAAAAAATCGGGAACAGCAATTTAGTTTCTTGCAGCAAGCAACTAGGTTGACATAGTTGCCTCATCAATATAAAACCGCCTCTATACATTACAAAAACTGCCACTAAAGTTGAAGTTATAGGACGTTTGAAAATAAATCTTTTTATTACTCAGGTTACGAACTTGAAGGACCTTACATGATAAAAAGCTTAAAGGACAGTGAATACTACAGTGCCCAAGAAGTCTCTGACGACGACAAAATAGAACAGACCTCCTTTAATGACGTCAGTTTTAAGTTATGTTTGGATGTCGACGCAGAACATATTAATTGGATAGGCAAATGGAAAAATGAACATGAAATAGCTACAGAAGATTAATAAAAATTATTAATTTATATAAATATATTATGATTTATTACAAACGTTTTTTGGAGTAAGAGATTATTACTTTTATTGTTCATTATTATATGCGTTTTTCCAAATATTAAATGCTTTTTATTTTAACTAGTATTTTTAGATACATTAAGACAGGGTGTCACAAATTTGTGTGTAAGTATATAGGAATCTCAAAAACGGTGAGAGTTATAAAGTTGGTTAAATTATGATAAAATTGCGAAATTTAGAGTTTAATATGCAGACTTAAAATTTCAAAGTTTAGAAGGTTTGATTTTTTTGATGATTTCATAACAAAACTAAAAATAAATGACACTTTACCATTGCCGCTTTTCCTTCTCTACAATGTGGCAATACCATATTTATTTACAATCTGATGGTTTTTTACCATCATCACCATCACAGGTGAGTGAAGAGACCAGGAAAAGGCTGGAGGAGGCGGGCTGGCTCATGTGGTACGAGTTGGTCAGCATAAAAGTTTTTAGGGTGACCCCTCACATGAGGCGGTCGGCCCCCTCTGCTTCTTCCCAAATGCCCGGCACGTACACTTTATCATGACACTGTGGGTAAGACAAATTAATCTTCAGCACAGCCGGAACGCCATCGCCGAACTGGCCAGCGTTCTGGTAGGAAGGAAGAAACAGGTGGTACTAATACAGGAACCTTATGTCGGAAAACGACGAGAGGTCTCGTAGCTGTATAATAATATCCAAGGACCTACGCGTCACCCATATGACGCAGCCAGGAACCAGGGATATCACTGCAGTACTACTGGAACATGAGGACAAAGGCATTAACCGTACGGTTCTAATTAAGGTCTAAACCATCCTAGGACCGTTACCGGACCGTGTCGGGCATCACTATGCAAACTGTAGGGGATGTTGGACGGATGACGGAACGGTCTAGTGGGTATTGTCTGATTACTTTACATGCAAAGAATATTGGTTTGCATTGGTCGGTACGGTTACAGTCCTACTACGGTACAGTGTAAGTGGGCAGACACCTTTAGTAGTATCTTCCGTATTGGGAGATTCACACACTGTTGGGAGACGTTGCGCAACTTCTCCCAATGGAAGATGTCTAAAGTAATACAATTTGCAAACAGCGCATAACGTCATTTGGGGAAGCTCTGATACAAACGCCAGTGGTGCTGCACTGTTGGAGTACCACATCACTGAAAACATAGAAGTTTTGAACAGAAACGCGGAGCCGACGTTTGTCAATCGAATCCGACAGGAAGTCATTGATATAACGCTGGTCACCTGCAATCTCTCTACTGGTGAAAAACTGGAGAGTGTCAAACAACCTAACGATGTCAGATCATCGCATGATCCGATTCGAAATCGAACTGGTAATCAGAGATCACATTAGTCAGTCCATGGAGTTCTTTGAAGGTAACATAACCTCCAGAGAGGAGCTGGAACTTGAGTTAAAAAGTTTAAACGATGATATGACATCAGCCTTCCATAAATCGTGCGAACTCAAGGCGGTTGGAAATTCTACGGTTCCATGGTGGACTAAGGCCCTTCAGCGTCTGAGAAATGATGCTAGGAAGGCTTTCCACCGAGCTACCAAGGGTAATCGCAACGAAAACTGGGAACTTTACCTCAAAGCAAGGAGAGAATTTAAGAAAGGAACTACGATGGTCCAAAGGAGCAAGGTAGCTGAAATTCTGCGGCGAGGTTGAATCCCTGTCAGATTCAGCTCGGCTTGCAAAGATTCTCAACACAGGTAAAACTCAGAATGAGATAGGAACTCTAAAAAAAGTCACTTGGACGGAAACGAAAAAGGAGACTTTACAACTTCTCCTAGCGAAACACTTTCCACGCGACGGCGGCGCGATTATCAGGTAATCCTAGCAAAACGGAGATCATGCTCTTTACAAAGAGAAGGCAAATTAAGGATTATATGCCGCCAGTCTTGTGCGGAAAACCTCTTACACTTGTGGGAGAGGTTCAGTACTTACCTGTGTGGGTGTAACCTTAGAAAGTAAACTCACGTGGAAACCTCAAGTAGACAAAGTTATACAAAAGGCCACTGTCACTATGTGGCATTTTCGCCGGCCACTGTGAAAAAACTGGGGCCTAAAACCACACGTTATGAGGTGGTTATACACGGCCGTTATAAGGCCGAGGATCTGTTATGATGACTTGGTCTGGTATGCGGCGGAGGAGAAGACCTTCGTATCCCGGAAACTGGCGGGTTTGCAATGACAAGCTTGTCTGGAAATAACCGGCGCAATGAGGACGGCACCGAGTCTCGCAAGGGGTGCAAAGCTAATACACCGACGGCTTAAAGTCTCCCAATACGGGATAGTTCCGGGCGGGAGTGTACCGACAAGACACCAACAAGGGGGCATCTTTTAGGCGGAATTGTTTGCAATCCTCGAGGTCGCCACAAGCAAGGAAGTTACAGAAGGACGCGAGGAAGTGATCGAGATCTACTCCGACAGTCAGGCTATCCTAAAGGCACTTGGTAGTGACAGGATGGACAACAGACTGATTCAGGAATGCTGGGATACCCTGAAGAAAGTGGCAGAGCAGAAGCAGGTAAACCTAGTGTGGATTCCGGCTCATATGGGGTTTGCGGGAAACGAGCGCAGGAATTGATTGGAATCCCAAACGACGCCAAGGCAAAATTCAAATGGGTGATATCAAAGAGTCGCTGGGCCTTAAAAACACTGGTTGCGGTTCTGACAGGCCAATGTGGCCTAAACATACATTTGCATCTACTAGGAGTTGGTGCTAGCCCTGTTTGTTTACAATGTGGAACGGCGGAGGTAACATCATATCACCTATTTGGAGTCGGCCATCGCTGGTCATCTATGAGGAGGTGCTTTCTTGGGGCCTCCAAACTCTCCTGCAGGGAACTGTCTTCCTTAGAGTGGGGACGGATCCTTGCCTACGTCTGGGTGTCGTAGGTCAGGGGTGGTAAGGTGGGGATGGTTTGAGGGAAAAAGGCCTTAAGGCCTACTCGCCGGACCTTTTAGGGTCCCCACGCATTATTACTACTACTACCATCATCAACTTTAATTTCTCTAATGGACTCCATTGTGGATTTTCACATTGGGTAGAGCTTGTTCTCTTAATTACACTAACGTATCATATGATATTGTCACGATCTAATTTTTAGTCGTAACGCGGGGACGTGTAGGCTGGGGTCGTAGTAAAGTTAAACTCAAAGATTGGATAACAAAAACAACAACGTTTATTCATAGAGAGAAACTAGTAAAGTTGAAGACTTTAGATTTTATACACATTTGTCAGACACAAGTTGGCTTATTTATAAATTACAAGTTCGTACTTACATGATAATAAATGCACAAACCATTTTGGACCGAGGGTAAGTGTCAGGGTAGAGTTCCCTTCACTTTCGCGACCGAACCGTTTAGTTTCGCGGATAATTTCTGACCAACCTCTTTCCAAATTTCTCGGCTATTTATTGTAAGGTATTGCGATCCCTTAGTCAGTTCAATTTCTTAATTGCTTCTCTAAGCACTTGGATTATTGTCCGAACAATTGATGACTTGCTGACTGGCGATTGCAACACCTTAGCTAGCTTCCGTTCTAAAAGGTTCGATTGCTTATTTTGCAATTCAAGTGGTCGACGACTTGTTTCGGTCAGTGGCCGATTATTTGCTGACTAAGTAATTCACGAAAATCTACTTGTGACAATATGGTCTTGCACTTTCACGGAAATAACAAATATTGTATTTTTATTGTTGACATATCAGAACGTAACATTTATAATCATAATAATGTTTTATTATTAAGGAAAAGGAAGGGAAAAAGTTAAGTTGTAGCCACAAAGCAAGTCTGTTTTTCTTCGACTATCATCAACTTCCTTTGTCTGAATAAAATGACAACAATATCAGTGTTTTTTACAAAATTTATTTATACATATTTAAAAAATATAAAATAAAATCGCATACCCATAAGTTTAAAGAAAAGTTTAAACTTCAAAACCATTATTACACATTGGCATATAACAATGAAATAGAAACGTATTCTAAAACTATTCAAACTGTCTAAATTCGTCTGGAGAAGCAAGCAAATCGGTTCTCCATACGCCGTTTCCCGTGAAATGAAAACGTTTTTCAATGTGGTACATTAATAAGTTAAGTTGTTTAAATGCTGAAAGTTCTTCAAAATTTTTTTCACTCTTTAGGGTTTCCAGTGCTTCTTTGACCATATCGCTATAATTTTTATTATTTTTTTCCTTAAAAACGCTATAACAATTTTGAAAAACTTACCTATGATAAAGCAAGATTAATGGAACCCGAGCAATTTCGTCTTGCTTATAACCATAACCGATAAGGTATTGATACGTATCATCAATATCCACATAAGGTACATAAGAATAATATGGATGTTCTATTAATTTCATTTTTATATCTTTCTCAGGCTTATTGAGCAATCGACTGAAAAATATAACCACATCTGGAGGAGAGTTTACATCTTTACCTTCTTGAATATAGTGCTCAAATAGATTATCCGGCAGCCGCCCTGAAATTTCGGGAAATAGTAGTAGTAGTATAGTAGTAATTTAATAGAATATTATTTTCAGATGATGCTTTCCAATGAAACCAAAATAAATTGACTACTGTATTACTTATTTACGTATTTCGGTTTTTGTATTAGTTAACAAGGTATATTCTTAAATAAACCGTTGGAAAGTTTAAGCTAACTCACCTATGGATTTAAAGCTGGCGCAGCGCATTTTCAACATGCGTAAAAAATCCAATCTATTCGTCATCTTGATGTGATGGACCACAAGTCTCAACACTCCAGGATGCTTAAGTAACGGTCGAAATTCGGGTACTTTAATAATTTGTTCTAATCGCTCTCTTAACGTTATAGGACTAAGTATAAACACGTCAGGCTTATGTTGGATCTGATCGTCAGTTATGTCATATTTCTGCAATATCAAGTTGGCTTTTTAATACTTTTCATTGAGGTGAACATCAGAAGACAGTTTGATGACTTAAATTATTATTAGGTTTCATTAAGGCCAGTTGAACTGGGGTGTTCCACTAACAAAAACCATATAGGAAACTATAATAGTATTTTCTATATTAAGAGCCGAAAGTAGATATTTGCCGCTAGCACATTAAAATTGCAGCTTGAGGCGAAGCCGAACGCTGCAATCATGTAAAAGCGGCAAAAGTACTTTCGGCTCGAAATATAGACGATATTTTTTCGACGACTGCTGTGGGGTGGAGTAGAAGGACAATTCACATCATTTTCGTAGCTCGAACTCATTGTCACCGATAAATCACTTTGACGGAATGGCTTTATTTTAAACAGGTATGTCAAGCGTTGTTATGAAAACGCCGAAAAAGTTGGTGGGTAGATTGTTAGTACAAAGCGAAAACGCTCTAGGACAGAAAATGATTCACTTTCTGTGCACGTGCGGCAAATAACCACTTTCTGCTTTGAAATGGAAGTATACTTGTTTGGTGGCTAGCCCTCCTAGTGCAGTATTGTACCTGTTATTTGAACACCGAGGCTCGCTAGACCGGGTGTTCGTCTCTTAACTACTCCAACCCTGTACCGCCGTTTGTTGTAGCGTCGTAACTCGCTAGACCGGGCGCTACCTTAAATCTCACACCAGTTTTCATTGCAAACGTCTGTAGCATCGTGGACCGGGTTTCTATACAAACATCGAGGTTTGCTAGACCGGGTGTTTGTATACTTTTCCCCGATCGGCCAATTTCCGGCCCCAGTTCATTCTGTAGCGTCGAGGTTTGCTAGACCGGGCGCTACACGCTAGTTCCGCATTCACCACAAACGTTGTGGCTCGCTAGACCGGGCGTTTGTGACATTTAATAGTCCTGGCCCTGTCTTTTGTTAACTACGCTACATGGTTTGCTAGACCGGGCGTAGGCAACGAATCTCTAAATCTATTTGCCGACAAAAACCACTACAGGGTTTGTGTAGACCGGGTGGTTTCAGTAGTACCCTCTGCCGACTCTCTTACCGACCCGTAACACCTTAACCTTGTTTGCACTAGGACGGTTAATTGCTTAGTTGTAAACGTAGACCAGCTATATCCCCCTAATTAACTTTGCATCATTTTGTACCTGTAACATTGAGTGCATTGCGTGGTTTTTGATTTTCCGCATAACACCGTTGACCTGTCTGACATCTCGTCCGGCCCGTACCGTAACTAAGTTGCACACTCTCATTCTCGACTAATTTAAGGGGGGAGGGGGAAAGAGACGCTTAATTGAAAAGTTAATTGGGTTACTTAAATTTGCTGGCATTATAGATTAAGTAAAGAAGAATAAAAGTTAGTTGATTAATACTTTTGGATTTTATTAGCGTTGTCACCACCTGAACCACTATTGCAACAGATTGACGGGAACTTTGTCTCCAGCTGTTTAAAAGCTACCAAGGCATACGAATTGTGTTTCTTGGTTCACATTTCGAAAACTCTAATACTTTATTGAAACCAGGTGGCGCCCGAGGCAACTTTTATTAACGTCTTTCACAAAAATCAAACCCAAACTAACCTCATAAACAAAGAGCGCCACAAATTACATAACTAATGTGGCTAGGAGAAAGCATTAAAAAATATTTTTTATTGTTTTTGTGTGAAGTTATCCATAAACCATCAGCCATAAAACCGCGTAGAAGCTTATAACGACAACCGGACAAACCGCCTACTAACTTGATGGACCAAATCCAGCCATAAATTTAGTTTAGCCTGCAAATAAATGCAAACCCATGTAATACCAAACATATTTTATAACTTTTAAATGAATGATGTGATATTACAGGCTAAATAATGATATCATATTATGTCAAGTTTGCTCAGGAATTTGCTATATATGATGGTTTCCCTTTTATTCAATATAAACTATTTGTCACGTATGTGGTGCCGTTGGAAACGACTACTGGACATTATCAAGGGGTCTCCTAATAACCCTCTCCAGTAGTAACAGTTCAATGCCTCACCGTCCAAGTGTCCCAAAATCACATAATTATACCTAAATTTCTCCTTCTTGTGCTCCTATAAAATGTCCACCGGATAATTTATTATTGAACGACTACTGGATGTTATAAGGCGGTGTCCTAGTAACACTCTTCAGTGGTGTGGATGATAGAGAAATGCAAAGAAATGGAAGAACTTGAAAGTAGGTACAACATAACCCAAATGCACAAAAAGGTTATAAATAGGTAGTTGGAACGTACAAGAAACTACAAACTCCGACGCTCTACGATGAATCGAACCAGCCCATTCTTAATGAAGAAAAGAACACTAACAAGATTTCATTGTCTATGGGAATACCCATGCCTCCGCATTTTTTTCCTTTCCAGGATTTCTTCCTCCAAATAGATTAAACTATGTAGAGGAGAGTGTGCATACCTGTCGTAGACCCTTATCCCAAACTCTTAAGATAACTGACATCCCATCTTTGTCATTGCTGTACAGGATCCTGCATTTTTTATGGTTTTACGGGGTACAGAGATTACGGTAATAGATAGAAAAAAAGGTAGCATACGTGTTCCGAGCTGAGATGACTGGTGAAGAGCGGGTGGCGCAAACCTCCTCTCTATTTCATTTCTTATTAAAGTTATCAAGAAAGGAAAAATCGTTTTCGGTAGTTTTTACGATGAAGCCAATGGCTTAGCCTGATGAGCCACTTGTTGAAAACTTTTCTGCGTATTATTAATGCCAGTATACTAGCAAAGTGCGAGTTTGATCCGGATGACGCGCAGGAGAAAGACGATGCTCTTTTTGGAATCACAATACTTGAAAAATGTTGATATCAGCGAAGAGTCTGATTAATCGACTATGAAAAGGCCTTCGACAGGATACGCCACTGAAAGCTGATGAAAATACAACGCCAGACTCAACTGGACTGCAAAGATATAATAATTGAGAATCTCTTATGGACTCACAGGGCCAGTCCTGGGTCAAGGGTACTTCATCAGGGCTATTGTCTTACTCCTACTATTTAAACAGTACTTAAGGAAGCTTTAGAAGACACAGAATATTATTATTAACTTTTTTTGCTCTGAGCTTATGTGATGACAAATTCTGAGAACAGATTGATATTTAAAGGGTCGCGTGACCGTTTTTCATACGAAAATGGATTTCTGAATGTTACGTGACAAGCATTAGTTTCACTAGACAATTTTTTAAAATAACACCTTTATAGGTTACAAATTTGATGATATTAGCAATCGTTGAACGTTTATATGAGTGGAATTTCCTTAAATCAACATACAACTTTCCTTGATTGCATCAAAAGAAAGATAAATTATTAATAATGGTGATTCTTTCTAAACAAAATGAGTAATTTTCTAGATTAAGCCATATTTAACAAAATACTGTTTTTTGTTAGATTTACGTCTGTACTTGGTTGATAATTAATTCACTACCAAACAGTTCAAACTTCAACTAGTGAGATGTTTCTAACATAAACGAAAATATCTCGTATATTATTTTAGCACTTTCTTACCTTCAATAAACTGTAAATTTCCTTAAATTTATTAGGGTTTGCCATCATCATTTTAGGGTTTGTTTTGTAAACTTTCGCAATATTAATTCCAGCAAAAAACGGATATTCCTTGAGCATTGTTTTTGGGTATGCTGGATAGTTATGTAGTAAAAACCCACATTTAAGAATCTTATCCTTATTCAAACCCATACTCTCTGCTAAACAGATATTTTCATTAATGATTCTAAAACTTTTATTTTTTATCATTCGATGAATACGTAGTAATTTGGCAATTTCATCATCAGTCGCGTTTAGACGTACCTCTGTTAAGACGATTCAAAAATAATTACAGACAATTAATGTGGAAAATATACTTACTTAACCAGGGAATTAAAAGTAATTTATGCACTTCCGTCCAGGGCTTCTTATCTAAAGTGCTAAGTTCTACACACAATTCTTCTGGTTTATCAATGAGGGTGTCTAAATGTTCCATTAACTTATCTGCCACATTTATTTCAGGATTTAAATATTCGTCTAGTTTCAGCCTTTCAATTTTACTTCTAAAATAACTGGTCGCTCTAAAAGAACAAAAATAGTTGTATAAAAATAATGCTAGTTTTGCTATTTTATCTTACCTACTTAACAAAGTCGGATTGATGACTTCACATCCTGTATCAAGTAGCGATTGATATTGGTTAAATTTTAGTACGGGATGAGAAACAAGTAGTCCAGGATGGTCCAGAATGTCTTTATGGGTAAATCCGATTTTATTGCAAAATAGTACAGACTCTTTTATGAGCACCGGTTCTATTTGATGCAGGTTAGGACGTTTCTCTCCAATATTTTCATAATTTCAGTTTGTGTAAAGCCTTGAAACCAAAAATATTAAAAAAAAAAACACTTTCAACAATCTTACATATTGTCTTTTAAGTATGAGACAATTTCTAGGAAACATACAGAAGAGGTCACTAAATAATATGGTAATTGCCTCTGAAAACTCTCCGTATTTTCAATAATTTTTTCCTAATTTCTCCACTAAAAATCAGGCCTCAAGGAGGAAACATCAAAATGTACGTGGTAACTTTTAAACGATTTTGTTTATTCAAATAATTTTTGGTACAAAAAAGCAGAATAACAAACTTCAACAAAGTTACAAAGTACAAGGTATCTCGAAAACTACAAATGCTGGAACAAAACTGTTTCCGGTTTACTGTCCTACTTTTTTGTGAAACACACGATGGTGCAAACAAAACTTTCGTGACCCTCTTGGTTTTCGAGCTACAGGGTGATTTTGAAAACTTTGCATTTTGGGACCCCCTTCGTATAGTTCCGTCGTTTTTTAACTTATCGGAAAGAAATAACTCTGTCGGATTGAGCAACTCACCGGGTGGCACTGTCGGTCCCAAGCCTGGAGAAAGAAGAAGGGTTCCTAGACCAGGCTAGCTCCCTATTTAGGGTAAAAAGTAGCCTAGCTCACAGACCCGGAATCGGACTGACTCAAAGATGACCACCCCTCTGAGATAAAAAATTAGGAATTGAAAAAAAAACAAACTTAGTAATGCCACCTGGAATGTCATGTCCTAGACAACAAAGGATCAAAAAATAATTAATAAATTAAAACTTAATGACATTGAAATATGCTCTGTCAGTGAAACAAAAAAGAAAGAAAAAGCTGAAAATGACAAATATATAGCGGAGTCCCACGAGATAAAAGAGGACACTCTAGAGTCGGTTTACTCATAGACAAAAAAATCAAACAGAACATTGAAAACGAACAGTACATCAACGATAGAATACTGCAGGTTACACTAAAAAGCAACAACGAGAGCACTCACTTCATAAGCGTCTACGCGCCCGATATAAGTAAAGAACAAGAGACTAGAGAAAAATTCTACGAAGAATTGCAAACAGTAGTCAATAGTATCAAAGCACAGGATAAACTTATAATAATGTGAGACTTAAACGCCAGAATTGGAAATAAACCATTGGGCGGAACAACTCAGAGATTCAATGAATAAACTGTTAATGACAGTGGAGACATGTTGATTGGAAAATGAGAATCAACAACACCTTTTTTGACCATGTTATGAGTTATAAATACACTTTTTTGACTATATTGTCACGTTAAGGGTTGGTTGAGGGGGAAGAATACTCAGGTTTCCACAGGTAACCCACTCTTTATTATAAAATAGTGCCTTAACGTCTAGATAGCTATCTTACCCCCAGATGGTCAAGATGGCTGGGAGCATGATGTGAACTGCCTAGGCTGAAGATACACGGAGGGCAACGCTTTAGCGGTGGTGAATGAACCCTAGACTTAGGTATCGGAGACATGTTAGCAACGATTCTCGGCAACGAAATCGGCAGTTCGTTTTTCCACCAGTGGTCGCGCGTATTCACTTCACGCTTTCTACCGTTTGTTCTCCCGTCTAGCCTGCTCTTGCTATAACTACTGTAGAAATATAAAATACAGTTAAATAATTAAAAATGTATTATAGTAATTACTGAGTAATTATTGTGCATCATTCTAGGATTAAGTGTTAATGAAATGGAAAATGGTAAGAAAAATAAACCAAGTATTTTGTTTAAACATTTTTTAAGGGTTGAAAATGGACCGTTGCTGGGGGTTTTTTTCACTAAATCGACTAAGGGTAGATATAGGAATATTATCCTGTCAAAAACTCAGAAAGGCCGGGTACTTTAAGGGAGTGAGGGTTAATCAAATGGAAAATATTAAGAAAAATAAACCAAGTATTTTGTTTAAACATTTTTTAAGGGTTGAAAATGGACCGTTGCTGGGGGTTTTTTTCACTAAATCGACTAAGGGTAGATATAGGAATATTATCCTGTCAAAAACTCAGAAAGGCCGGGTACTTTAAGGGAGTGAGGGTTAATCAAATGGAAAATATTAAGAAAAATAAACAAAGTATTTTGTTTAAACAGTTTTTAAGGGTTGAAAATGGACCGTTGCTGGGGGTTTTTTTCACTAAATCGACTAAGGGTAGATATAGGAATATTATCCTGTCAAAAACTCAGAAAGGCCGGGTACTTTAAGGGAGTGAGGGTTAATTAAATGCGAGGTGGTGGAAAAAGTAGAAACATTTTACAATTTAAATTGTTTTTAAGGGTTGAAAATGGACCGTTGCTGGGGGTTTTTTTCACTAAATCGACTAAGGGTAGATATAGGAATAATATCCTGTCAAAAACTCAGAAAGGCCGGGTACTTTAAGGGAGTGAGGGTTAATTAAATGCGAGGTGGTGGAAAAAGTAGAAACATTTTACAATTTAAATTGTTTTTAAGGGTTGAAAATGGACCGTTGCTGGGGATTTTTTTTACTAAATCGACTAAGGGTAGATATAGGAATATTATCCTGTCAAAAACTCAGAAAGGCCGGGTACTTTAAGGGAGTGAGGGTTAATCAAATGGAAAATGGTAAGAAAAATAAACAAAGTATTTTGTTTAAACAGTTTTTTAAGGGTTGAAAATGGACCGTTGCTGGGGGTTTTTTTCACTAAATCGACTAAGGGTAGATATAGGAATATTATCCTGTCAAAAACTCAGAAAGGCCGGGTACTTTAAGGGAGTGAGGGTTAATCAAATGGAAAATGGTAAGAAAAATAAACCAAGTATTTTGTTTAAACATTTTTTAAGGGTTGAAAATGGACCGTTGCTGGGGTTTTTTTCACTAAATCGACTAAGGGTAGATATAGGAATAATATCCTGTCAAAAACTCAGAAAGGCCGGGTACTTTAAGGGAGTGAGGGTTAATTAAATGCGAGGTGGTGGAAAAAGTAGAAACATTTTACAATTTAAATTGTTTTTAAGGGTTGAAAATGGACCGTTGCTGGGGATTTTTTTTACTAAATCGACTAAGGGTAGATATAGGAATATTATCCTGTCAAAAACTCAGAAAGGCCGGGTACTTTAAGGGAGTGAGGGTTAATCAAATGGGTGGTTAAGAAAAATAAACAAAGTATTTTGTTTAAACAGTTTTTAAGGGTTGAAAATGGACCGTTGCTGGGGGTTTTTTTCACTAAATCGACTAAGGGTAGATATAGGAATATTATCCTGTCAAAAACTCAGAAAGGCCGGGTACTTTAAGGGAGTGAGGGTTAATTAAATGCGAGGTGGTGGAAAAAGTAGAAACATTTTACAATTTAAATTGTTTTTAAGGGTTGAAAATGGACCGTTGCTGGGGGTTTTTTTCACTAAATCGACTAAGGGTAGATATAGGAATAATATCCTGTCAAAAACTCAGAAAGGCCGGGTACTTTAAGGGAGTGAGGGTTAATTAAATGCGAGGTGGTGGAAAAAGTAGAAACATTTTACAATTTAAATTGTTTTTAAGGGTTGAAAATGGACCGTTGCTGGGGGTTTTTTTCACTAAATCGACTAAGGGTAGATATAGGAATAATATCCTGTCAAAAACTCAGAAAGGCCGGGTACTTTAAGGGAGTGAGGGTTAATTAAATGCGAGGTGGTGGAAAAAGTAGAAACATTTTACAATTTAAATTGTTTTTAAGGGTTGAAAATGGACCGTTGCTGGGGGTTTTTTTCACTAAATCGACTAAGGGTAGATATAGGAATAATATCCTGTCAAAAACTCAGAAAGGCCGGGTACTTTAAGGGAGTGAGGGTTAATCAAATGGAAAATGGTAAGAAAAATAAACAAAGTATTTTGTTTAAACAGTTTTTAAGGGTTGAAAATGGACCGTTGCTGGGGGTTTTTTTCACTAAATCGACTAAGGGTAGATATAGGAATATTATCCTGTCAAAAACTCAGAAAGGCCGGGTACTTTAAGGGAGTGAGGGTTAATTAAATGCGAGGTGGTGGAAAAAGTAGAAACATTTTACAATTTAAATTGTTTTTAAGGGTTGAAAATGGACCGTTGCTGGGGGTTTTTTTCACTAAATCGACTAAGGGTAGATATAGGAATATTATCCTGTCAAAAACTCAGAAAGGCCGGGTACTTTAAGGGAGTGAGGGTTAATCAAATGGAAAATGGTGAAAAATAAACCAAGTATTTTGTTTAAACATTTTTTAAGGGTTGAAAATGGACCGTTGCTGGGGGTTTTTTTCACTAAATCGACTAAGGGTAGATATAGGAATATTATCCTGTCAAAAACTCAGAAAGGCCGGGTACTTTAAGGGAGTGAGGGTTAATCAAATGGAAAAAATGGACCGTTGCTGGGGTTTTTTTCAAGAAAAATAAACAAAGTATTTTGTTTTAAACAGTTTTTTTAAGGGTTGAAAATGGACCGTTGCTGGGGGTTTTTTTCACTAAATCGACTAAGGGTAGATATAGGAATATTATCCTGTCAAAAACTCAGAAAGGCCGGGTACTTTAAGGGAGTGAGGGTTAATTAAATGCGAGGTGGTGGAAAAATAAACCAAGTATTTTACAATTTAAATTGTTTTAAGGGTTGAAAATGGACCGTTGCTGGGGGTTTTTTTCACTAAATCGACTAAGGGTAGATATAGGAATAATATCCTGTCAAAAACTCAGAAAGGCCGGGTACTTTAAGGGAGTGAGGGTTAATTAAATGCGAGGTGGTGGAAAAAGTAGAAACATTTTACAATTTAAATTGTTTTTAAGGGTTGAAAATGGACCGTTGCTGGGGTTTTTTTTCACTAAATCGACTAAGGGTAGATATAGGAATAATATCCTGTCAAAAACTCAGAAAGGCCGGGTACTTTAAGGGAGTGAGGGTTAATCAAATGGGAAATGGTAAGAAAAATAAACCAAGTATTTTGTTTAAACATTTTTTAAGGGTTGAAAATGGACCGTTGCTGGGGGTTTTTTTCACTAAATCGACTAAGGGTAGATATAGGAATAATATCCTGTCAAAAACTCAGAAAGGCCGGGTACTTTAAGGGAGTGAGGGTTAATTAAATGCGAGGTGGTGGAAAAAGTAGAAACATTTTACAATTTAAATTGTTTTTAAGGGTTGAAAATGGACCGTTGCTGGGGGTTTTTTTCACTAAATCGACTAAGGGTAGATATAGGAATATTATCCTGTCAAAAACTCAGAAAGGCCGGGTACTTTAAGGGAGTGAGGGTTAATCAAATGGAAAATGGTAAGAAAAATAAACCAAGTATTTTGTTTAAACATTTTTTAAGGGTTGAAAATGGACCGTTGCTGGGGGTTTTTTTCACTAAATCGACTAAGGGTAGATATAGGAATATTATCCTGTCAAAAACTCAGAAAGGCCGGGTACTTTAAGGGAGTGAGGGTTAATCAAATGGAAAATGGTAAGAAAAATAAACCAAGTATTTTGTTTAAACAGTTTTTAAGGGTTGAAAATGGACCGTTGCTGGGGGTTTTTTTCACTAAATCGACTAAGGGTAGATATAGGAATATTATCCTGTCAAAAACTCAGAAAGGCCGGGTACTTTAAGGGAGTGAGGGTTAATCAAATGGAAAATGGTGGAAAAATAAACAAAGTATTTTGTTTAAATTGTTTTTAAGGGTTGAAAATGGACCGTTGCTGGGGTTTTTTTTCACTAAATCGACTAAGGGTAGATATAGGAATATTATCCTGTCAAAAACTCAGAAAGGCCGGGTACTTTAAGGGAGTGAGGGTTAATCAAATGGAAAATGGTAAGAAAAATAAACAAAGTTTTTTGTTTAAACAGTTTTTAAGGGTTGAAAATGGACCGTTGCTGGGGTTTTTTTCACTAAATCGACTAAGGGTAGATATAGGAATATTATCCTGTCAAAAACTCAGAAAGGCCGGGTACTTTAAGGGAGTGAGGGTTAATTAAATGCGAGGTGGTGGAAAAAGTAGAAACATTTTACAATTTAAATTGTTTTTAAGGGTTGAAAATGGACCGTTGCTGGGGTTTTTTTCACTAAATCGACTAAGGGTAGATATAGGAATAATATCCTGTCAAAAACTCAGAAAGGCCGGGTACTTTAAGGGAGTGAGGGTTAATCAAATGGAAAATGGTAAAAAAGTAGAACCACATTTTACAATTTAAATTGTTTTTAAGAAAAATAAACAAAGTATTTTGTTTAAACAGTTTTTAAGGGTTGAAAATGGACCGTTGCTGGGGGTTTTTTTCACTAAATCGACTAAGGGTAGATATAGGAATATTATCCTGTCAAAAACTCAGAAAGGCCGGGTACTTTAAGGGAGTGAGGGTTAATTAAATGCGAGGTGGTGGAAAAAGTAGAAACATTTTACAATTTAAATTGTTTTTAAGGGTTGAAAATGGACCGTTGCTGGGGGTTTTTTTCACTAAATCGACTAAGGGTAGATATAGGAATATTATCCTGTCAAAAACTCAGAAAGGCCGGGTACTTTAAGGGAGTGAGGGTTAATCAAATGGAAAATATAAAGAAAAATAAACAAAGTATTTTGTTTAAACAGTTTTTAAGGGTTGAAAATGGACCGTTGCTGGGGGTTTTTTTCACTAAATCGACTAAGGGTAGATATAGGAATATTATCCTGTCAAAAACTCAGAAAGGCCGGGTACTTTAAGGGAGTGAGGGTTAATCAAATGGAAAATATTAAGAAAAATAAACAAAGTATTTTGTTTAAACAGTTTTTAAGGGTTGAAAATGGACCGTTGCTGGGGGTTTTTTTCACTAAATCGACTAAGGGTAGATATAGGAATATTATCCTGTCAAAAACTCAGAAAGGCCGGGTACTTTAAGGGAGTGAGGGTTAATCAAATGGAAAATATTAAGAAAAATAAACAAAGTATTTTGTTTAAATTGTTTTTAAGGGTTGAAAATGGACCGTTGCTGGGGGTTTTTTTCACTAAATCGACTAAGGGTAGATATAGGAATATTATCCTGTCAAAAACTCAGAAAGGCCGGGTACTTTAAGGGAGTGAGGGTTAATCAAATGGAAAATATTAAGAAAAATAAAAAAGTATTTTGTTTAAATTGTTTTTAAGGGTTGAAAATGGACCGTTGCTGGGGGTTTTTTTCACTAAATCGACTAAGGGTAGATATAGGAATATTATCCTGTCAAAAACTCAGAAAGGCCGGGTACTTTAAGGGAGTGAGGGTTAATCAAATGGAAAATGGTTAAGAAAAATAAACCAAGTATTTTGTTTAAACATTTTTTAAGGGTTGAAAATGGACCGTTGCTGGGGGTTTTTTTCACTAAATCGACTAAGGGTAGATATAGGAATATTATCCTGTCAAAAACTCAGAAAGGCCGGGTACTTTAAGGGAGTGAGGGTTAATCAAATGGAAAATGGTTAAGAAAAATAAACAAAGTATTTTGTTTAAACAGTTTTTAAGGGTTGAAAATGGACCGTTGCTGGGGGTTTTTTTCACTAAATCGACTAAGGGTAGATATAGGAATATTATCCTGTCAAAAACTCAGAAAGGCCGGGTACTTTAAGGGAGTGAGGGTTAATTAAATGCGAGGTGGTGGAAAAAGTAGAAACATTTTACAATTTAAATTGTTTTTAAGGGTTGAAAATGGACCGTTGCTGGGGTTTTTTTTCACTAAATCGACTAAGGGTAGATATAGGAATATTATCCTGTCAAAAACTCAGAAAGGCCGGGTACTTTAAGGGAGTGAGGGTTAATCAAATGGAAAATATTAAGAAAAATAAAAACAAGTATTTTGTTTAAACATTTTTTTTTTAAGGGTTGAAAATGGACCGTTGCTGGGGGTTTTTTTCACTAAATCGACTAAGGGTAGATATAGGAATAATATCCTGTCAAAAACTCAGAAAGGCCGGGTACTTTAAGGGAGTGAGGGTTAATTAAATGCGAGGTGGTGGAAAAAGTAGAAACATTTTACAATTTAAATTGTTTTTAAGGGTTGAAAATGGACCGTTGCTGGGGGTTTTTTTCACTAAATCGACTAAGGGTAGATATAGGAATAATATCCTGTCAAAAACTCAGAAAGGCCGGGTACTTTAAGGGAGTGAGGGTTAATTAAATGCGAGGTGGTGGAAAAAGTAGAAACATTTTACAATTTAAATTGTTTTTAAGGGTTGAAAATGGACCGTTGCTGGGGGTTTTTTTCACTAAATCGACTAAGGGTAGATATAGGAATAATATCCTGTCAAAAACTCAGAAAGGCCGGGTACTTTAAGGGAGTGAGGGTTAATCAAATGGAAAATGGACCGTTGCTGGGGGTTTTTTTTTCAAAGAAAAATAAACAAAGTATTTTGTTTAAACAGTTTTTAAGGGTTGAAAATGGACCGTTGCTGGGGAAAAAGTTTTTTTTAAATTGTTTTTAAGGGTTGAAAATGGACACTAAATCGACTAAGGGTAGATATAGGAATATTATCCTGTCAAAAACTCAGAAAGGCCGGGTACTTTAAGGGAGTGAGGGTTAATTAAATGCGAGGTGGTGGAAAAAGTAGAAACATTTTACAATTTAAATTGTTTTTAAGGGTTGAAAATGGACCGTTGCTGGGGTTTTTTTTCACTAAATCGACTAAGGGTAGATATAGGAATATTATCCTGTCAAAAACTCAGAAAGGCCGGGTACTTTAAGGGAGTGAGGGTTAATTAAATGCGAGGTGGTGGAAAAAGTAGAAACATTTTACAATTTAAATTGTTTTTAAGGGTTGAAAATGGACCGTTGCTGGGGGTTTTTTTCACTAAATCGACTAAGGGTAGATATAGGAATATTATCCTGTCAAAAACTCAGAAAGGCCGGGTACTTTAAGGGAGTGAGGGTTAATCAAATGGAAAATATTAAGAAAAATAAACAAAGTATTTTGTTTAAACAGTTTTTAAGGGTTGAAAATGGACCGTTGCTGGGGGTTTTTTTCACTAAATCGACTAAGGGTAGATATAGGAATATTATCCTGTCAAAAACTCAGAAAGGCCGGGTACTTTAAGGGAGTGAGGGTTAATCAAATGCGAGGTGGAAAAATAAACAAACATTTTACAATTTAAATTGTTTTTAAGGGTTGAAAATGGACCGTTGCTGGGGGTTTTTTTCACTAAATCGACTAAGGGTAGATATAGGAATATTATCCTGTCAAAAACTCAGAAAGGCCGGGTACTTTAAGGGAGTGAGGGTTAATCAAATGGAAAATGGTAAGAAAAATAAACCAAGTATTTTGTTTAAACATTTTTTAAGGGTTGAAAATGGACCGTTGCTGGGGGTTTTTTTCACTAAATCGACTAAGGGTAGATATAGGAATATTATCCTGTCAAAAACTCAGAAAGGCCGGGTACTTTAAGGGAGTGAGGGTTAATCAAATGGAAAATATTAAGAAAAATAAACAAAGTATTTTGTTTAAACAGTTTTTAAGGGTTGAAAATGGACCGTTGCTGGGGGTTTTTTTCACTAAATCGACTAAGGGTAGATATAGGAATATTATCCTGTCAAAAACTCAGAAAGGCCGGGTACTTTAAGGGAGTGAGGGTTAATTAAATGCGAGGTGGTGGAAAAAGTAGAAACATTTTACAATTTAAATTGTTTTTAAGGGTTGAAAATGGACCGTTGCTGGGGGTTTTTTTCACTAAATCGACTAAGGGTAGATATAGGAATATTATCCTGTCAAAAACTCAGAAAGGCCGGGTACTTTAAGGGAGTGAGGGTTAATCAAATGGGAAATGGTAAGAAAAATAAACAAAGTATTTTGTTTAAACAGTTTTTAAGGGTTGAAAATGGACCGTTGCTGGGGGTTTTTTTCACTAAATCGACTAAGGGTAGATATAGGAATATTATCCTGTCAAAAACTCAGAAAGGCCGGGTACTTTAAGGGAGTGAGGGTTAATCAAATGGAAAATGGTAAGAAAAATAAAACAAGTATTTTGTTTAAACATTTTTTAAGGGTTGAAAATGGACCGTTGCTGGGGGTTTTTTTCACTAAATCGACTAAGGGTAGATATAGGAATATTATCCTGTCAAAAACTCAGAAAGGCCGGGTACTTTAAGGGAGTGAGGGTTAATTAAATGCGAGGTGGTGGAAAAAGTAGAAACATTTTACAATTTAAATTGTTTTTAAGGGTTGAAAATGGACCGTTGCTGGGGTTTTTTTTCACTAAATCGACTAAGGGTAGATATAGGAATAATATCCTGTCAAAAACTCAGAAAGGCCGGGTACTTTAAGGGAGTGAGGGTTAATTAAATGCGAGGTGGTGGAAAAAGTAAAAACATTTTACAATTTAAATTGTTTTTAAGGGTTGAAAATGGACCGTTGCTGGGGTTTTTTTCACTAAATCGACTAAGGGTAGATATAGGAATATTATCCTGTCAAAAACTCAGAAAGGCCGGGTACTTTAAGGGAGTGAGGGTTAATTAAATGCGAGGTGGTGGAAAAAGTAGAAACATTTTACAATTTAAATTGTTTTTAAGGGTTGAAAATGGACCGTTGCTGGGGTTTTTTTCACTAAATCGACTAAGGGTAGATATAGGAATATTATCCTGTCAAAAACTCAGAAAGGCCGGGTACTTTAAGGGAGTGAGGGTTAATCAAATGGAAAATGGTAAAGAAAAATAAACAAAGTATTTTGTTTAAACAGTTTTTAAGGGTTGAAAATGGACCGTTGCTGGGGGTTTTTTTCACTAAATCGACTAAGGGTAGATATAGGAATATTATCCTGTCAAAAACTCAGAAAGGCCGGGTACTTTAAGGGAGTGAGGGTTAATTAAATGCGAGGTGGTAAGAAAAAGTAGACAACATTTTACAATTTAAATTGTTTTAAGGGTTGAAAATGGACCGTTGCTGGGGTTTTTTTCACTAAATCGACTAAGGGTAGATATAGGAATATTATCCTGTCAAAAACTCAGAAAGGCCGGGTACTTTAAGGGAGTGAGGGTTAATCAAATGGAAAATGGTAAGAAAAATAAACAAAGTATTTTGTTTTTAACATTTTTTAAGGGTTGAAAATGGACCGTTGCTGGGGGTTTTTTTCACTAAATCGACTAAGGGTAGATATAGGAATATTATCCTGTCAAAAACTCAGAAAGGCCGGGTACTTTAAGGGAGTGAGGGTTAATTAAATGCGAGATGGTGGAAAAAGTAGAAACATTTTACAATTTAAATTGTTTTTAAGGGTTGAAAATGGACCGTTGCTGGGGGTTTTTTTCACTAAATCGACTAAGGGTAGATATAGGAATATTATCCTGTCAAAAACTCAGAAAGGCCGGGTACTTTAAGGGAGTGAGGGTTAATCAAATGGAAAATAAGAAAAATAAACCAAGTATTTTGTTTAAACATTTTTTTTAAGGGTTGAAAATGGACCGTTGCTGGGGTTTTTTTTTCACTAAATCGACTAAGGGTAGATATAGGAATATTATCCTGTCAAAAACTCAGAAAGGCCGGGTACTTTAAGGGAGTGAGGGTTAATTAAATGCGAGGTGGTGGAAAAAGTAGAAACATTTTACAATTTAAATTGTTTTTAAGGGTTGAAAATGGACCGTTGCTGGGGGTTTTTTTCACTAAATCGACTAAGGGTAGATATAGGAATATTATCCTGTCAAAAACTCAGAAAGGCCGGGTACTTTAAGGGAGTGAGGGTTAATTAAATGCGAGGTGGTGGAAAAAGTAGAAACATTTTACAATTTAAATTGTTTTTAAGGGTTGAAAATGGACCGTTGCTGGGGGTTTTTTTCACTAAATCGACTAAGGGTAGATATAGGAATATTATCCTGTCAAAAACTCAGAAAGGCCGGGTACTTTAAGGGAGTGAGGGTTAATCAAATGGAAATGGTGGAAAAATAAACCAAGTATTTTGTTTACAATTTAAATTTTTTAAGGGTTGAAAATGGACCGTTGCTGGGGGTTTTTTTCACTAAATCGACTAAGGGTAGATATAGGAATAATATCCTGTCAAAAACTCAGAAAGGCCGGGTACTTTAAGGGAGTGAGGGTTAATTAAATGCGAGGTGGTGGAAAAAGTAGAAACATTTTACAATTTAAATTGTTTTTAAGGGTTGAAAATGGACCGTTGCTGGGGGTTTTTTTCACTAAATCGACTAAGGGTAGATATAGGAATAATATCCTGTCAAAAACTCAGAAAGGCCGGGTACTTTAAGGGAGTGAGGGTTAATTAAATGCGAGGTGGTGGAAAAAGTAGAAACATTTTACAATTTAAAAATTGTTTTTAAGGGTTGAAAATGGACCGTTGCTGGGGGTTTTTTTCACTAAATCGACTAAGGGTAGATATAGGAATAATATCCTGTCAAAAACTCAGAAAGGCCGGGTACTTTAAGGGAGTGAGGGTTAATTAAATGCGAGGTGGTGGAAAAAGTAGAAAAGTATTTTACAATTTAAATTGTTTTTAAGGGTTGAAAATGGACCGTTGCTGGGGGTTTTTTTTCACTAAATCGACTAAGGGTAGATATAGGAATATTATCCTGTCAAAAACTCAGAAAGGCCGGGTACTTTAAGGGAGTGAGGGTTAATTAAATGCGAGGTGGTGGAAAAAGTAGAAACATTTTACAATTTAAATTGTTTTTAAGGGTTGAAAATGGACCGTTGCTGGGGGTTTTTTTTCACTAAATCGACTAAGGGTAGATATAGGAATATTATCCTGTCAAAAACTCAGAAAGGCCGGGTACTTTAAGGGAGTGAGGGTTAATCAAATGGAAATGGTAAAGAAAAATAAACAAAGTATTTTACAATTAAAACATTTTTTTAAGGGTTGAAAATGGACCGTTGCTGGGGTTTTTTTTCACTAAATCGACTAAGGGTAGATATAGGAATATTATCCTGTCAAAAACTCAGAAAGGCCGGGTACTTTAAGGGAGTGAGGGTTAATTAAATGCGAAATGGTGGAAAAAGTAGAAAAGTATTTTACAATTTAAATTGTTTTTAAGGGTTGAAAATGGACCGTTGCTGGGGGTTTTTTTCACTAAATCGACTAAGGGTAGATATAGGAATATTATCCTGTCAAAAACTCAGAAAGGCCGGGTACTTTAAGGGAGTGAGGGTTAATCAAATGGAAAATGGTAAGAAAAATAAACAAAGTATTTTGTTTAAATTGTTTTTAAGGGTTGAAAATGGACCGTTGCTGGGGGTTTTTTTTTCACTAAATCGACTAAGGGTAGATATAGGAATATTATCCTGTCAAAAACTCAGAAAGGCCGGGTACTTTAAGGGAGTGAGGGTTAATTAAATGCGAGGTGGTAAGAAAAATAAACCAAGTATTTTGTTTAAACATTTTTTAAGGGTTGAAAATGGACCGTTGCTGGGGGTTTTTTTCACTAAATCGACTAAGGGTAGATATAGGAATAATATCCTGTCAAAAACTCAGAAAGGCCGGGTACTTTAAGGGAGTGAGGGTTAATCAAATGCGAAATGGTAAGAAAAATAAACCAAGTATTTTGTTTAAACATTTTTTAAGGGTTGAAAATGGACCGTTGCTGGGGGTTTTTTTCACTAAATCGACTAAGGGTAGATATAGGAATATTATCCTGTCAAAAACTCAGAAAGGCCGGGTACTTTAAGGGAGTGAGGGTTAATTAAATGCGAGGTGGTGGAAAAAGTAGAAACATTTTACAATTTAAATTGTTTTTAAGGGTTGAAAATGGACCGTTGCTGGGGGTTTTTTTTCACTAAATCGACTAAGGGTAGATATAGGAATATTATCCTGTCAAAAACTCAGAAAGGCCGGGTACTTTAAGGGAGTGAGGGTTAATCAAATGGGAAATGGTGGAAAAATAAACAAGTATTTACAATTTAAACATTGTTTTTAAGGGTTGAAAATGGACCGTTGCTGGGGGTTTTTTTCACTAAATCGACTAAGGGTAGATATAGGAATATTATCCTGTCAAAAACTCAGAAAGGCCGGGTACTTTAAGGGAGTGAGGGTTAATCAAATGGGAAATGGTAAGAAAAATAAACCAAGTATTTTGTTTAAACATTTTTTTAAGGGTTGAAAATGGACCGTTGCTGGGGTTTTTTTTCACTAAATCGACTAAGTGTAGATATATCTATTACATTCTGGAGAGACCTTTGAAAGGCCGACTTTTAAGACCGACCTTTTTAAGGGACGTAAGGTGAATTAAATGAGCGCGGATGAAAATAGTAAGGATTTTTCTCTAAGTAGGATACATGTAGCTATCACATTCTTGGAAGACCTGGAAAGCCCGACTCTTATTTTTTTATGGATGTATCGTAAAAAAAAACATTTTTGAAAGATAATTCAGTTGGTGGTTAAGTACGTTCGTATTGGCAACATTGCCTTCTTTGACCAGGAGCTTGTTGCAAGGCTCAGCGTTTTCTATTTTCACGCGTGATGTCTGTTTACATTAGATCCAGACACCGCCAGGACGGTGTTCTTTGATGTAAGCCGACGTATAAAAAGCCGAAGTCGTTGGAAACCGCCGAAAAATTGGCAAAGCCTATATAAAAATTGTCTAGAAAGAATAAGAGTCATATCGTATTATTTATTTCTTTTCCTCACGTCTTGTGGGTATGCTTTTGTTTTAACGTTTTTAGGCTTAGTTCTTAGTTTGGTTGCTCTGAATATATCTGACAAAGTGGTTGAATTGGTTTTGTTAGGGAATATAAGAGCGACTTTCTAGCATTTACATTTTTGATATTTGGAAATACGCAAGTTAACCCTGCACGATTTTGTAGATTAGATATTACGATTTACGAGTATTTCGTTTAGATCATAATTAGTTTTTTTTATTTGTTTTTAATACCTGCATGTGTTATAGTGAAGGTATAATTGTCACTGTTGGCGTCTTTTTTGTGGGGCGTATATGGCAAGAGTCAAAGTGTAAGGGTCAAACTTTTCTATTACATTGTCATCTTATGTCACGACGCCTACTTTACAATTATTTTTGTTATGAGTGCTATACTCCGTGGTTGAAACACCCAATACGAGTTACAATAATACCTAACCTAACCTAATAAAAACTAGTAGACCTAATAGTACTAGTAAAATAAAGTAATTCTCAACGTCATTGACAAATTGAAAACATCGTAGGTTTTTGTTTTATTTTTAAATGTATATAATCCAGTTACAATTGTACATAAAATCAGGCACATAAACGGGCTCTATTGACTCATCATTTTATAAAACTATTTGTTCAATAAAAATTTGTATGAAATGACACACACTTATTTTCCTAATAAAATATAAAAATACAGGGTGTCTCAGAAATACATGTATTAATAAATAAAGAATTAATAGAATAAAACAAATAAATGTATTTAAAAAATATATAAAATTATTGAAAATAAACAACCTTCACTACCCACAAAGTTTGAGTTAAATTGATGAAACGGTTTTGCAGAAGTTTATAGTTTTGTATTTTTTAGAGTGTTTGACTCTCTATATCTCGAAAACGAAGAGTTTTCGGATCCACGTATATTTTAACTTTTTTCATATTTGGGCCAGCTCAGTTTATCCCTAAATTTACGGTACTTATTTCTAGACACCCTGTATATTATTGAAATATAAACATAATAAATTGTTGGAGATATGTTCTATAAGTTGGTTGAGGAGAGTTATTCATTTATTTTCGATTTTTGGGCTTTGCGTCTCACCGCATCAAAAAGGTTTGTTGGGAAAATGGAATTTCGCACTATTTTTAACTAAGTAGAAAATAACATTAACCTAGTCGTCCAAACACAAGACCACTGACTTAGGTTCGGTCTTGAACCTGAAAAACTTCAAGAAATCTGAAAAATTAAAAACAGCAGAACACAGCAAACAATAACTTATAATAAATAAACAACCTGATACTTAGTAATTTTGAATTCTGAGAAAGATTTTTTGTCAATTAAATTGACATAAATATTTCGACTATTGTTGCAGTGAATGGTTGTAAAAATAAAACAATAGATAACCTTTGACGCGAAGCCCAAAAAACAAAAATAAATAATACATTATAGTGTGAAACAAGTTCATGTGTAAAGCATGGGAATCTTGAAAACAGTAAAAATAAAACTAAAATTTACAAATTATAATTTCCATATCATGCATCTCACGATTTTATAATTTTTTTTATCTAATCCACACGCTATTTTTGGCATAACAATTTTTTTTAAATTTCGTGAGATGCACAACTGCCGTAAATCTACCAATGCCCTCCATAAGTACAAATATTTAGGTTTGTGGAAATATTTGGGCTTTGTGATCAAATGAATTATTTTGAAACCCTTGGAAAACTGCAGAAGTGCATAGCCCACTTTGCCCTGCTGAGGCCAATGGGTAAAACCACCAACCCCAAATTTTGACCTAAAAATATAAAATAAAACATAAAACTATTCAGGTATTTATTCAGCCGAAAACAACTCGACTTCAGGTGGGTTTATAAAACCAATAAAATAAAAATAATTTAATAATATAAATGATCTGCCGTGGTTGAAAAGGGTTTACAGAACAAAATAAAAATTACTATAGAGAAACTACCAGATATTTATTATTACCTCAGCTGATGCCATCCCTAAAAGAAGTACAGTTGTATGTCTTCTAGCGTGATTTCCAAAATAATAATTTATGTATAATTAAGTCCAGCAAATAAATTGCTTTAATCCTAATTTGTTTTTAAATAATTGCTTTTAAAGGACTTTCCGATTTAAAATTTTAATTTATTCAAAACAGAACCAATCAAAATTAGTGTTTAAGGTTAACAAAAAAAAAACAAAAAAGGAAGTTAAAATAAGTTCGCAAGCTTATCTTATTTTATCTTATCTCTTATTTATATATTATTTATTTTTTTTATAAACGCAACGCAACGACATAGCAAACAGCAACTTTCAACAATTATTTTATTTTATTGATTTTATAAACCCACCTTTCATATTGTCTCTGATACATTTTGTCCTCTTACTCAAACCAAAAAAAGCGCTCAATACTACCACAAAAAAGCTGTTACTGTTAGTGAGCATATACAGAAAACGTATAGTGCGTAGTGCGCACCTTTTTTATTATAAAAAAATACTTCAAGTTTTATTCAAGTAAATGTCTATAAAAAAGTACAGTTTTTCAATTTCACCCTGTAGTAAAAACCAAAAAAAATAAAAATTGCTGGTCACATCCGAAAATTACACGAAAATGTACTAAACTGTTGTTAAAACTGCAATAATATATCTATAAAAATAAGAGATAGCAAACACAAAAATTACCTAATTTTTCGTGCAATGCCCTTGGACATTTTTAAGTCGGCAGACACGCAGTGTACCAGAGCATACTCGGGGTGAAAAGAAAATAAATCCCTCTCGACCTCTGAAAGTACAGCCGCTGGACTTATTTCTCCTCTATTGAACGCAACCCAAAAATGTCAAAATTCGACTTCCTTGATCCTATTCCTAAAAAATTCAAATGCTTACAATTCGTTATTTTGTAAAAAAAAATAACATCGCACTATAAGAACGATCTATCTTGAGTTTTGTGTAAAACCACATACCGGGTGTCCAGAAAAAGCAAGAGAGGTTAATATGGTTATTTTTATTCCTCTGTAAGGATGATTTAGTTGGAAAACTAAAAACTTTTAGTTTAAATTTTAATCTTGCAATTTTACCGTCGACAAGAAACAGGCATCTTGATTGTTTTCAGTCTATTTAGCTTTTTAATAAATTTTCAAGAATGATAAAAGTACAATTTTTCTGTTTGAAGAGATTATATTTACATGTTAAAATGACCGTTAAAAAATATAAAAATAGGCGAAGACAAAAGCTGACTGGCCTAATTTATTATCTTAATCCTACACTCCATAAAAAGAAGTGCGTCCGCCACCGGCACGCGGCGTTCCATAATCATTGTCGGCGCTCCTTTGATATAAAGAAGTCAAATTTTCTTGAAATACGAAATGTCTGCAGTGTTGTCATAGTTAACAAAATTAAATAAAGGATCTAGATACCCTTATAAGTGGTATTACAAATACAATAATGATTGATATGGCAAATGAGTCAACAACCATAACCTACAATTACTGAAAATGTCTGAATGAACTGCTAAGTCGATTTAGCGAAAAAAACATCCAGCAACGGTCCATTTTCAACCCTTAAAAAATGTTTAAACAAAATACTTGGTATATTTTTCTTAATATTTCCCATTTGATTAACCCTCACTCCCTTAAAGTACCCGGCCTTTCTGAGTTTTTGACAGGATATTATTCCTATAATTACCCTTAGTCGATTTAGTGAAAAAAACCCCCAGCAACGGTCCATTTTCAACCCTTAAAAAATGTTTAAACAAAATACTTGGTTTATTTTTCTTAATTTTAGTGAAAAAAACCCATTTGATTAACCCTCACTCCCTTAAAGTACCCGGCCTTTCTGAGTTTTTGACAGGATATTATTCCTATAATTACCCTTAGTCGATTTAGTGAAAAAAACCCCCAGCAACGGTCCATTTTCAACCCTTAAAAAATGTTTAAACAAAATACTTGGTTTATTTTTCTTAATATTTCCCATTTGATTAACCCTCACTCTCCTTAAAGTGTTTCTGAGTTTTTGACTATTTTTCGATTTACCCCCAGCAACGGTCCCCTTAAAAACAATTTAAATTGTAAAATGTTTCATTTTTCCACCATTAACCCTCACTCCTTAAAGTACCCGGCCTTTCTGAGTTTTTGACAGGATATTATTCCTATATCTACCCTTAGTCGATTTAGTGAAAAAAACCCCCAGCAACGGTCCATTTTCAACCCTTAAAAAATGTTTATTTTTCCAAACCCTCAAAATACTTGTTTTTATTTTTCTTAATATTTCCCATTTGATTAACCCTCACTCCCTTAAAGTACCCGGCCTTTCTGAGTTTTTGACAGGATATTATTCCTATATCTACCCTTAGTCGATTTAGTGAAAAAAACCCCCAGCAACGGTCCATTTTCAACCCTTAAAAAAATTTAAATTGTAAAATACTTGGTTTATTTTTCCACCATATCCCATTTAATTAACCCTCACTCCCTTAAAGTACCCGGCCTTTCTGAGTTTTTGACAGGATAATATTCCTATATCTACCCTTAGTCGATTTAGTGAAAAAAAACCCCCAGCAACGGTCCATTTTCAACCCTTAAAAACAATTTAAATTGTAAAATGTTTCTACTTTTTCCACCACCTTGCATTTAATTAACCCTCACTCCCTTAAAGTACCCGGCCTTTCTGAGTTTTTGACAGGATAATATTCCTATATCTACCCTTAGTCGATTTAGTGAAAAAAAACACCCCAGCAACGGTCCATTTTCAACCCTTAAAAAATGTTTAAACAAAATACTTGGTTTATTTTTCTTACCATTTCCATTTAATTAACATTTGATTAACCCTCACCCTTAAAAAATTTTAAAACCCTTCCCTTAAAGTACCCGGCCTTTCTGAGTTTTTGACAGGATATTATTCCTATATCTACCCTTAGTCGATTTAGTAAAAAAAACCCCCAGCAACGGTCCATTTTCAACCCTTAAAAACAATTTAAATTGTAAAATGTTTCTACTTTTTCCACCACCTTGCATTTAATTAACCCTCACTCCCTTAAAGTACCCGGCCTTTCTGAGTTTTTGACAGAATAATATTCTTATATCTACCCTTAGTCGATTTAGTGAAAAAAACCCCCAGCAACGGTCCATTTTCAACCCTTAAAAAATGTTTAAACAAAATACTTGGTTTATTTTTCTTAATATTTCCCATTTGATTAACCCTCACTCCCTTAAAGTACCCGGCCTTTCTGAGTTTTTGACAGGATAATATTCCTATATCTACCCTTAGTCGATTTAGTAAAAAAACCCCCAGCAACGGTCCATTTTCAACCCTTAAAAACAATTTAAATTGTAAAATGTTTCTACTTTTTCCACCACCTCGCATTTAATTAACCCTCACTCCCTTAAAGTACCCGGCCTTTCTGAGTTTTTGACAGGAAAATTATTCCTATATCTACCCTTAGTCGATTTAGTGAAAAAAACCCCAGCAACGGTCCATTTTCAACCCTTAAAAAATGTTTAAAGAAAATACTTGGTTTATTTTTCTTAATATTTCCCATTTGATTAACCCTCACTCCCTTAAAGTACCCGGCCTTTCTGAGTTTTTGACAGGATATTATTCCTATATCTACCCTTAGTCGATTTAGTGAAAAAAAACCCCAGCAACGGTCCATTTTCAACCCTTAAAAACAATTTAAATTGTAAAATGTTTCTACTTTTTCCACCACCTTGCATTTAATTAACCCTCACTCCCTTAAAGTACCCGGCCTTTCTGAGTTTTTGACAGGATAATATTCCTATATCTACCCTTAGTCGATTTAGTGAAAAAAAACCCCCAGCAACGGTCCATTTTCAACCCTTAAAAAATGTTTAAACAAAATACTTGGTTTATTTTTCTTACCATTTCCCATTTGATTAACCCTCACTCCCTTAAAGTACCCGGCCTTTCTGAGTTTTTGACAGGATAATATTCCTATATCTACCCTTAGTCGATTTAGTGAAAAAAACCCCCAGCAACGGTCCATTTTCAACCCTTAAAAAATGTTTAAACAAAATACTTGGTTTATTTTTCTTAATATTTCCCATTTGATTAACCCTCACTCCCTTAAAGTACCCGGCCTTTCTGAGTTTTTGACAGAATAATATTCTTATATCTACCCTTAGTCGATTTAGTAAAAAAAACCCCCAGCAACGGTCCATTTTCAACCCTTAAAAACAATTTAAATTGTAAAATGTTTCTACTTTTTCCACCACCTTGCATTTAATTAACCCTCACTCCCTTAAAGTACCCGGCCTTTCTGAGTTTTTGACAGGATAATATTCCTATATCTACCCTTAGTCGATTTAGTGAAAAAAACCCCCAGCAACGGTCCATTTTCAACCCTTAAAAAATGTTTAAACAAAATACTTGGTTTATTTTTCTTAATATTTCCCATTTGATTAACCCTCACTCCCTTAAAGTACCCGGCCTTTCTGAGTTTTTGACAGGATATTATTCCTATATCTACCCTTAGTCGATTTAGTGAAAAAAACCCCCAGCAACGGTCCATTTTCAACCCTTAAAAACAATTTAAATTGTAAAATGTTTCTACTTTTTCCACCACCTCGCATTTAATTAACCCTCACTCCCTTAAAGTACCCGGCCTTTCTGAGTTTTCGACAGGATATTATTCCTATATCTACCCTTAGTCGATTTAGTGAAAAAAACCCCCAGCAACGGTCCATTTTCAACCCTTAAAAAATGTTTAAACAAAATACTTGGTTTATTTTTCTTAATATTTCCCATTTGATTAACCCTCACTCCTTTAAAGTACCCGGCCTTTCTGAGTTTTTGACAGGATATTATTCCTATATCTACCCTTAGTCGATTTAGTGAAAAAAACCCCCAGCAACGGTCCATTTTCAACCCTTAAAAAATGTTTAAACAAAATACTTGGTTTATTTTTCTTAATATTTCCCATTTGATTAACCCTCACTCCCTTAAAGTACCCGGCCTTTCTGAGTTTTCGACAGGATATTATTCCTATATCTACCCTTAGTCGATTTAGTGAAAAAAAACCCCCAGCAACGGTCCATTTTCAACCCTTAAAAACAATTTAAATTGTAAAATGTTTCTACTTTTTCCACCACCTTGCATTTAATTAACCCTCACTCCCTTAAAGTACCCGGCCTTTCTGAGTTTTTGACAGGATATTATTCCTATATCTACCCTTAGTCGATTTAGTAAAAAAAACCCCCAGCAACGGTCCATTTTCAACCCTTAAAAAATGTTTAAACAAAATACTTGGTTTATTTTTCTTAATATTTCCCATTTGATTAACCCTCACTCCCTTAAAGTACCCGGCCTTTCTGAGTTTTTGACAGGATATTATTCCTATATCTACCCTTAGTCGATTTAGTAAAAAAAACCCCCAGCAACGGTTCATTTTCAACCCTTAAAAACAATTTAAATTGTAAAATGTTTCTACTTTTTCCACCACCTTGCATTTAATTAACCCTCACTCCCTTAAAGTACCCGGCCTTTCTGAGTTTTTGACAGGATATTATTCCTATATCTACCCTTAGTCGATTTAGTAAAAAAAACCCCCAGCAACGGTCCATTTTCAACCCTTAAAAAATGTTTAAACAAAATACTTGGTTTATTTTTCTTAATATTTCCCATTTGATTAACCCTCACTCCCTTAAAGTACCCGGCCTTTCTGAGTTTTTGACAGGATATTATTCCTATAATTACCCTTAGTCGATTTAGTAAAAAAAACCCCAGCAACGGTCCATTTTCAACCCTTAAAAACAATTTAAATTGTAAAATGTTTCTACTTTTTCCACCACTTCGCATTTAATTAACCCTCACTCCCTTAAAGTACCCGGCCTTTCTGACTTTTTGACAGGATATTATTCCTATATCTACCCTTAGTCGATTTAGTGAAAAAAACCCCCAGCAACGGTCCATTTTCAACCCTTAAAAAATGTTTAAAGAAAATACTTGGTTTATTTTTCTTAATATTTCCCATTTGATTAACCCTCACTCTCTTAAAGTACCCGGCCTTTCTGAGTTTTTGACAGAATAATATTCTTATATCTATCCTTAGTCGATTTAGTAAAAAAAACCCCCAGCAACGGTCCATTTTCAACCTTTAAAAACAATTTAAATTGTAAAATGTTTCTACTTTTTCCACCACCTTGCATTTAATTAACCCTCACTCCCTTAAAGTACCCGGCCTTTCTGAGTTTTTGACAGGATATTATTCCTATATCTACCCTTAGTCGATTTAGTAAAAAAAACCCCCAGCAACGGTTCATTTTCAACCCTTAAAAACAATTTAAATTGTAAAATGTTTCTACTTTTTCCACCACCTTGCATTTAATTAACCCTCACTCCCTTAAAGTACCCGGCCTTTCTGAGTTTTTGACAGGATAATATTCCTATATCTACCCTTAGTCGATTTAGTGAAAAAAACCCCCAGCAACGGTCCATTTTCAACCCTTAAAAAATGTTTAAACAAAATACTTGGTTTATTTTTCTTAATATTTCGCATTTGATTAACCCTCACTCCTTTAAAGTACCCGGCCTTTCTGAGTTTTTGACAGGATATTATTCCTATATCTACCCTTAGTCGATTTAGTGAAAAAAACCCCCAGCAACGGTCCATTTTCAACCCTTAAAAAATGTTTAAACAAAATACTTGGTTTATTTTTCTTAATATTTCCCATTTGATTAACCCTCACTCCCTTAAAGTACCCGGCCTTTCTGAGTTTTCGACAGGATATTATTCCTATATCTACCCTTAGTCGATTTAGTGAAAAAAACCCCCAGCAACGGTCCATTTTCAACCCTTAAAAACAATTTAAATTGTAAAATGTTTCTACTTTTTCCACCACCTTGCATTTAATTAACCCTCACTCCCTTAAAGTACCCGGCCTTTCTGAGTTTTTGACAGGATATTATTCCTATATCTACCCTTAGTCGATTTAGTAAAAAAAACCCCAGCAACGGTCCATTTTCAACCCTTAAAAAATGTTTAAACAAAATACTTGGTTTACCATTTCCCATTTCATTAACACTTAATCCTAGAATGATGCAAAATAATTACTTAATAATTACTATAATAAATTTTTAATTATTTAATTGTATTTTATATTTCTACAGTAGTTATAGCAAGAGCAGGCTAGACGGGAGAACAAACGGTAGAAAGCGTAAAGTGAATACGCGCGACCACTGGTGGAAAAACGAACTGCCGATTTCGTTGCCGAGAATCGTTGCTAACATGTCTCCGGTCTTATAGGTGGTCGTCCAGGAGGTCGAAATGTATTTAGTTTTTTCTCTTTCGCAATCTTTGTCAGCTGATCATCTGGCATTCTGTTCACGTGGTGTCTCCATTATCTTCTTCAGTTTCTTGCCCATCTCATTCCATCTTGGATCTCACATATATTCCTTATTTTTTCACTTATCTTCCAGTCAAATAGCGTATGTTCTGTTGTTGATCTTAGTGTTCGCATTTCTGTTTTTCTTAAAAGTTGTTTAGTTGTTGTGTTCTCCGCTCTATAGTTTCTATAAATTTTGTATATTCTGACCTTATTCCTAGTGCTGATATGTTTATTCCGCCAGATTAAATCTCTCAGGTATTGTTGGTTGGACTTTCACTTCATCCTTTAGGTTTCTATTACTTGTTATGTTTGCTCCTAGATATTTGAAAGACATCACTTGTTCTACACTCTGATCGTAAATCGCTAGTTTACATTTTCTCGGATTTCTAGATACTGTAAGTGATTTTGTTTTCTTTATGGATATTTGCATTTTGAACGTTTTTGCTATTTGTTGGAATTTATACAGGAGTCTCTGTAGGTTATCTTCGTCTTCCGAGATAATCACTGCATCATCAGCATAGCATAATATTTTAATTTCTTTATCTCCCATTCGGTATCCAATCAACCACTCGGCTATTCCGCGCTGCATTCTGTCATAACATTATTTCTGGAAAAAACATATCAACAGGGCAAAAATTGTTTCTTCTTACCTTAGTAGTTTTAGGCCACCTAGTCTTATTAATGTCATATTTTTATGAAAAATACTATAACTTTTTAGTTATGATGCGAAAACAAACGATATGAGTAGATGAAAAACTTCCCTTCCTTAACTACACTTGGAGGAGTTGTCTGCATGAATGGAGGTCATACGAATGTAAAGCACGAAAAACTGTAATAAAAACGTTGAACATTCGCCTCAAGGAGACTGGAGTTATCCCGAACGGCCGTAAACACATAACAGAAATGAGCCCCGTTTTAATTTTCCATAAGGCAAGGTAAACTTTTCTGCCGGAAGAATTGAATCTTTTAACAACTTCTTTTTTATTGTTCCTGCTATCCGGTAAACTTTTTACGAGCCAACTTTTAATAGCACCGTAAAGAGTCTCGTTTGTTTGCCTTTCAGCTGATTAGCTTCGTTTTTTTCCTGGACGCAATAATTAGCCGTATTTTCGCTAGTCCGTATCCGATTTCGATGCTGTGATTAAAAGGGTCGACCAAATGAAACCGATAGGCTTTTAATGGACATAATTCCCGACCCCAGGACCCTAATAACCTATCAAAATTGATGGCAGATTCGGTGTTGTTTGCAGCTTTAACGCGACTAAAGATAAACGCATGAAAAATTCATGTCCAATTACATCAAGCTGATAAAGTTTACGATCATCCCCCCTTTCCCCACCAAACAGCAGGAAAAAATCCACTTTCAAAGAATTAATACGTCACGAGTGGAGAGCCGTTGAACGGGTCCCCCAGGTATCCTTCCGGGCTGTCGTAATGGAGACAAAAATTAATGATATGCGTGCCGCACTTTGGAATTCCATTATCCATTAAAGAATGGTCTCGTCGGGAGCTGGGGGACCGAACAGATGATGCAAATGCTGTAAATTAAATTTGTCGGTCCGCTTCAATCGGCTTATGTTTATGGAATTAAATGGTTTGAGGGGTGGTTTAAACAGATGCATTAAAAGAACTGTTGGTACTTTGATGGGGCTTCCCCAAGGAGAAAATCTTGATTTAGTTGAGTTACTTTAATACAAGCAAGAGGGTTGAACTTTTATTTTCTAATCGTTTAATGTCACCCGAATTTATTAACAATCTTTGATTTTGTTAGGGCAAAATTCAGAAATCTTCTTAAATGTTTGTGATCACTTATCTCATACCCATCAAACTTTAAGGGAGCCTAATTTTCAAAAACAAATTGCTTTTTTGAGTGAGGTACGTATATCCTAACTAAGTGAGTGACGAATGAGTTAAATGTGAGCAGAGGAGATAGTTCACTGATCTGCAAAATATTTGTATATTATCCTACCACAAATTCCTGGTGTCAAAACTTTAAGAAGTAAAGTATAAATATAAAAGTATATTATAAAACTATTTACAAATATCTTAACTAAACTGAAAAAAAACTGAAAGATTAAGTCAAATTGATACAGCCTTCAAACCTAAAAAAAAAAAACAGTATTTTAGAGTTAGAGGAGTCAAATCAGTCCAAATGATTATTTCAAGTAAAAATGATCACAATTGAAACATTTTTAAATTAATATATGTCAAAACTTACAACAGTCATAGTTGGGACTCCAAATCTAAATTTCATATTCACAATATAGTTAAAATTCAAGCTTTCAAGTTAAAAATTGATGAATCACAAGTTATAAAAATGGGAAATTAACCATAGTGACATTTAAGTTAAATTTGGCAGTTTTAACTAAAAATCTCAACTACTCTATTAAATATTCGTCAATTTTATCACTTTTGTCATACTTGACAACATCGTTTAAATAAAGTTTCAGTAAAATGGTAATTTCAATTTCATTGTTTAAAATCAGATCTGTCGTTTCAAATGACTAAACAATGTCACAGTGATAATGTTGTCAGTTGTCATTTATTCTGACAATGGTTAGTTCTAGTCCTTTGACAGTGATAACTGAAAATATTATTATATTAAATTTATAATACTTAAATTGATATTAGTTAGATACAAGTGGGATTTTGAAAATAAATGATAGCATAGGAAAAGTTGCATTTTAGTACTTTTTCAGAAGCAAAAATGTAATTTTAAAAAAGAAAGTTAAAAGATCAATGGTTTTCAGTTTCAAGTTAAAATCTCAAGTAAAAATGATCACAATTGAAACATTTTTAAATTAATATATGTCAAAATTTACAATAGTCATAGTTTGGACTCCAAATCTAAATTTCATATTCAGAATATAGTTGAAATTCAAGCTTTCAAGTTAAAAATTGATGAATCACAAGTTATAAAAATGGGAAATTAACCATAGTGACATTTAAGTTAAATTTGGCTGTTTTAAATAAAAATCTCAGTTCTACTCTATTAAATATTGGTCAATTTTACCACTTTTGTCATACTTGACAACATCGTTTAAATCAAGTTTCAGTAACTTTTAGAAATGCCTCTTTTGTTAATTTTCAGTAAAATAGTAACTTCAATTTCTTTGTTTAAAATCAGATCTAATCTGTCGTTTCAAATCACTAAACAATGTCACTGTGATAATATTGTCAGTTGTCATTTATTCTGACAATGGTTAGTTCTAATCCTTTGGCAGTGATAACTGAAAATATTATTATATTAAATTTATAATACTTAAATTGATATTAATTAGATACAAGTGTGATTTTGAAAATAAATGATAGAATAGGAAAAATTGCATTTTAGTACCTTTTTAGTTTCAAAATAGACAACAAATAGTTATTTTTTAAATAAAATGAGTGCAGAAAAGTTACTTTTCCACACTAGTGCGGTAAACTTTTCCGCACTAATTTTTTCTTCGCTTGGACATAAAAAGGTTGGTGCAAATGAGTATTTTCGCTGTACACATATAAACTTCAAAATTGCAGGTTAATTATACATTTATTGTAAATTAATCTTGCAGTGCGAAAAAGTAACTTTACCACACTCCTTCCCGCACTCAAATGAGTGCGGAAAAATGCACTTTACAGCACCCGAGTAGGAAATGCATTATTAAAAATTTAAACTGTATTTAAAAACATTCTTAAAAATGAGTAGTTTTTAGAAGAAAATGGTTGTTTAGCTGTAATTTTTCACTCGCTTCTTTAATAATAATTTTTCCTCACCAGTCAATTGATCCTTTCGGTTAGCGCTTTACACTTATCATAAAAGAAACGTTTTGTTTCCTGGGTTTCAGTGGATTAAATAAACGAATTCCAAAACAACAAGTCAAATTAGTTTAAATTAAAGCAACTTTTAAGTCACTTTCTAACGAACATTAAGATATTTTCATAGTTTGTTTACATTCACTCACACTCAGATTAGGCCCTCATTGCAAAAATTAATGAATACAGAAAGTGAGGTGGACTTAAGCAACCCTAATTTGAGTGAACTGTAAGAAAATACTGAGTCTGAGATGAGTGTAAATTTAAGATCGTCTTTGAATTCCGCCCTTGTCTCTGGGGTTAATATTGTGATAATTACTGGAGATGAAAATTACCAGAAAAGCCCTGTTATAGGTAATCTCAGAAAGTAATTACTTATTTTCTGAGTGTGAAAGTATTACTATTAAACAATTTAATAATCATCTGGAATAAGTAGGTTCCTCAATTTCTAGCATCTTTCAGTCTCATTCTGACCATATTACTCCAATGGTATACTAGAGCTCAATGCTCTTAGACTTTTTGAGATAACCTGCATTGTTATGAATTCTTGTAAAAAAAACAAAAAGAACTCTCTTTTTCAGTTAATAACTATTTAAATCTCCAAAACCACATAACCGCCTTTTTCCAAGCGTGCCCCTGGGAGCTCTCAAAATATTGTTAAACACGTCTGTAAACTTTCAGTGTATATTGACACTCTGTCCTGAAAATTGGCTGGCTTTTCTAGCCCCAGGTCCTCGTTAACCCCTCGATAGATACGATCAAGACGTCCATTTGCTCCGGGCAACTTTAGGACATCCAAAAATTCCCAAACGAGAAAACTTTGCTTCTAGCTACATTTCACTGCTCGACAACGACCTATCCGCTCCCCCCCCACAGAAACTGAAACAAAACTCCCCCTTAAACAAGGCCTGGCGGTTTTTGGTTGTCAGATAGTTACTTTAACCTTAACACACACACATGTTTGTGCGACCGACTGGAAACTTGAGCTACTTTGTAGCTGACAGTCGAAGCCAAAACGGACGCAGAAATTCCCCCTTTGTATGTTGTTGCAGTTGTAACTGACTGTAGTTGAATCAAAGCTCAGGATAATAATTGATCCAACTTAACGTTCCTATATACAGCACAATGTAATACAAAAAAAAAATAACTTTGATGGTTGAACTTTTGCAAGTTCCTTCCTTGAAGTTTCGAGCACCCCATATAGAGGCAAAACTTATCGGAGCGAAATCCCGGTTATTTTACCGCTCTCCACGTCGTAATGGAAGGCAGGTTACGGGAGAAATAGATATCCTTAAAGAGTTCAGGAAGGAGCAATTAAATGTTTTGTCGAAAATAAAACTGGAGTCGTTTTACTTGCGCCCTTCGGGCAGTAAAAAGAACTCCACCCCGAGTTCGAGTTTCTTTTGGATTTTAGCGGAAAACCTCTCTTCTTGTTCGGCTGCAGCTGATCGTTAGAAGTTTCTGGGAATTTAATCCGGTTTATAAAATGTGGTAAAGCAATCCAAACAACGTTGAACTGCGAGGAGTGGAAAAGTTTCCAGTATCAGGTTTATGTCATAAACAGGTCGGAATTATTCAATGTCTTAATGGTAGAAATTTGGTTGTACAGGGTGATTGTTTATATTTGACTTGATTTTTCGGTTAATTTTGATCTGACAGCAAGATCTGAATCACTTGTCAACACACACGTCACTTGTCAAATTTTTGACACATGTTTTGAGCACTTTAAATGGCAGACACATGTCCATTCCCACCGCCTTCTTTACAAGAAAGCCAAGAAGGTGCATGCCAAAATTCCAATATGGCCGAAATATGGGATTGACAGTTTGCATTTGTTTGTATTGTGGAAATTGAGTTTTTGGATGATTAAAATTAATTTTTAAAGTTCAAAGTCAAGTCTTGGGATTACTTGCCAAAGTAATTTTTGTTTGCTATTATATATTGTTGTTTATATGTTTGTTGTTCTAGTGAAAGTGTAGTTTGTGTTCATTTTATTGTGTTATCACTATTGTTATTGTTCCTTCATTGTTCTATAATTTGTTGTTGGTTTTTTAACTTAAATTCTATTGCCTCTACAATATGCCGTCACACTTGTTGTTTGCCAAATTGTAAAAGCAATTTGGAGAAAGGCCCAAAAGTGTCCTTTCCTTTCCAAAAGACCCTGCTCGAACCCAACAGTGGTTGAAAGCTTTGAACTGGAATGATTTTACTCCAACACAATACTCAGTGGTAAGTACAATATGCTTTCTCATTCAGTAAACTTATTGCCTCTTACATACATAAGTGAGTTAAATTTTGAGGCCGCCTGCATTTTGAGAGCAACAAAGGTTTACTCTGAAGAAACAGGACAGCTTTTAGAGGTTCTATTGCACATTTACATTTTAAAAGAAAGGTCTTGGTAATAATATAAAACCCATTTACCAGTTTTGCTTACCTAGATTCAAGGATTTCCAAATTTTCTTTGATTGAGCAGTTTTTACATTAGTTTGTTCCTACTTTCCAAGACAAAGGGTTCTAACCAAACTTGCTTTGGCTGGACTTTATTGGATATAAAAAGCCATATCTATACATATCTGGATCAGGAATGAAGAGTTCTTTGATTTTTCACTCACAACTTCTAATCAACTACACGAAAAAATAAAAAAAAAACATATTTTCTACTGCATCTCCATAGGTTTGTGTACAAAAAAAATCCGATAACGCCGCCATTAAAATGACATTCTAGGCTTTCTTGTAAAGAAGGCGGTGCCATTCCACATGTTGATTATACAGTGTGTCCAAGAGAATTTTATGTGAAACTTATTTCTAAAGAAACTAGGACATTATTAAGGTACTTTTTTACGTAGAACACGATGACGTAATTAGAAAAACTCTATGGTCATTGGTTTCCGAGATATGGATGTGTCCAGCATTCTCTCCAGCGTTTTTGTGCTCTTTCCTGGGCCCTAATTCTTGAAAACAGGAACGGAATTCTCAAGAGAAATGTTGATAGAATGTTACAGAAGATGCTGACAATTGCGGGTTCCTGTCACATTCTACAGACCTTTCTCTTGATAATTCTCTTCCCTCCTTTCAAGAATACCCACCCAGTAGTCTCTTTCTTACTAGATAATTTTTGCGTTTTTGACCAGTCTGTTTTCTTTTTACATGTTAGTTCCAGAATCTTCTTCCCTGTCTCACCCATCTGTATTCCGCATTGTATTCGAATGTCTTCATTTCGTACTCTATCGTATAGAGTTTTGCCTTCTATATTTCTTAAGGTCTTCATTTCAACTGATTCCATCATTTACAGAGCTCTGTTCGTATCTGGGCTTGTTTCTGCTGCGTATGTTATTATAGGTCTTACTGTCGTTTTATACATACATATCTTGACTTTGCTTTCAGAATTTAGGTATTTGTTAAACAATTTCTCCCAAACATTCCGAAATTGGAGCCGTTTTGACTGTTTTTCCTCTTACTTTGAGGGGCAGCTTTCCAGGGCTCGTTATATCTGCTCCCAAATATTATCGGTTCCTTTGATAGAGAGACATTTAGTATTTTCAGCGTTAATGAGCATATTTATTTCTTTTGTTTTGGTGTTAAAAGAATGGAGTAGTCTTTGGAGATTATCTTCGGAGTCTGCAATAAGAGCTGTGTCGTCAGCATAGCATACGGCAAGGGCTGAGTAAATATCCCTGTCTAATTCCTGTGTACGTGTATATCTTCTGTTGTAATGTGTTCTACTCTGATTTTTGTTCTGCATTGAGTGTTTATGTCGTGTATTACAGTAATTTAGTAGTAATATTATGGTTTAGCCCTTTTGTTGTCATTATTTCCAGGGCATCTTTAAGCGCACTCTGTCAAAAGCTTTAGTCATATCGACAAAGCACATGAATGGGAGTTTTTTGATTTTCGGAAGCCTTGTTGTTCTTCTCTTATCCTTATGGTTTTGATGGCCTTTGTGAATGCTTTAAGAGCGCTATCAAGTAGGGTTATTCCACAAGAGTTTTCTGGGAGTATTTTTGTCCTTTTTAAAAATGGGTATTGTTATTCTCTATTTGTTTGGTATTTTCTGTCCTTCTATGATATTTTTAAATATGGTCAGTATTTCATTTAGTAAGATTTCTGTAAGTTACCAAATCTAATCACAACTATACGCTGTCAAAAGTCTCTCTCCTTGGTATTTAGTTTTTGAATTGCTTCTTCTGTTGCAGGAACACTTATTGTTTAGACAGTTGCACTAACAAAACCTACAGCTTTTGGTACATTTCTACCCAAAGACAATATTTTTGTGCTCTGGTGTTCCTGTCAGTTCCAGACCTCCGTTGACTTTTTAACTTTCCTGATAACGATTGGATTTTTCATTCTTTGGTGAAATCAGATCAGATTTTCTCTTTAGCCATCTTAACTGTTTTTTGATTCAGATCTTCACTCATTTTCATTTAGCAGCAGCAATAATAATTGGAAAAACAGTAAATTTTTAATTTTGACAACCAAAATGCTAATGACAACACATACTTGCTTTCATAACTTATTCACAAAACGCTGTAGTTATTTCAAACTACCCTTCCAATTTAAAACGGGGCCAAAAAGTCCCTCGAGTCGAAAAACCGAAAGCCCCACTCGAAAGTTAATGGCGACGCCATTTCTTAAATGACCTGCTCACTCCACACTTCATCTTCGGGGTCTCTTAATTTTAATTAAAAGAGTTATAATTAGGTAATTAATAACGGAACCAGCGACATTATCTTGCAGCGTAAATATTCGGGGTGGAAACCGGCTTTTTCTTTCGGGCCGAATTTAATGTTAATTTTCCACACTCGGCTTGTCGCTAAAGACCCGATAACGCTCTTAATTTAAAAGCTTTTTTTTGCTCGGGGACGCTTACTTTCGCGATTTTTCCCCAGTTTCGGTTTTGGGTCGAGTCGATTCCTGCAACATTTTCGATAATAATCCCGCTTTCTTGTTGTGACGCAAACCGGACCGTTTAATCTGTAATTCCCTTGCGAGTTATTCCTGGTGCATTCGAGCTTATAAAACGTAATATCCTCACTTAACCCGAGCAGGCTTTCTGTGTGTTTGTTTGATTTGCATATATTCCGAGAATTTCCTGGAGCGACGTAAAACTTTGCTCCGCAATTATATCGTGAGTGGGGCGCGAGCATTACGGACCAATTAGATTTGCATAATGTTATTTGCGATTTAAACAATCCCGGAGATGAAGCAACTGGTTAGGTCGTTATGATGGTTTTTCCCTACTATTGTAGTTTTTATTAATTTTATTAAACCAAAAGATTTTCTCAGAGATTTGTAGTTAGTTTTGTGTTTCGTTTCCATCTACAATTCAATCAAAATACATATTATTTTAAAGGCCTTTGTTTTATACCTGTCGCTTCATTTCTGCAAGATCTTCTTTGTGGCTACGACAATCCGCTGAATCTGACAATTTTCATTAAATTTCGATTAAACCGTCAACAGAGAAGTTTTCGAAATAATTAGATTTTAACTTGACAGTGGCACAAATAAACCGAAACAAATATTCTACTCAGTCACATGGCAACTAACACAAAGCCCATCAGCTAATAAAGTCAACGGTAACTTATGTATCTTCTTCTTCTTCATGTAGCTTTGTTAAGACAATCACTCTCGGGACCTGGTCGTTCCAAATATTTCCTTTCTTGAACCGTTGGACGACACATTTCTAGTGATTTATCTGCATTTATTGCAAAATTGTGCCATCGAAACTGTCTCGAGAGTGATTATCTTGATTAATATCCATTCTTTGAAATAAAAACTACAAAAAATACATCCCAGTGATGCCAAATTATTTTATAAATGGAGAAATAACTAAACTTAAACAAAACTAACCTAACTACCCTACTACAGTAACTGAACCATTCTGAAAAGAACAGGGTAATCATTTGGCGCTCAATGACTACAAACATACCGTATTTCTGGCTACACAAAGTGAATCAACTTTTTGGAGCTTTCTGTAAGCTATTCTTCTAGCAGTCCGCAACTTTGGGTTCTCAGGAATATTAGATATAATGTCTGACACAATTCTAAAAATTATTATCAAAAATTGATATCTCTACCTCTACCTCTACCTGAATATCCGTGGCATCCCTTATAAATTTTCATCTGCTCGAAAAAAAAAATTCTAAAAATAATAGATATTTTTAAGACAGCTTCTCCTTTATCGGAGGTTTGCTAACATCATGGCAATCCTAACGTTGGATATTGCTGTTCTGAATAGTTCTGCAGAAGACATGTTAAACCATCCTCTAAGATATTCTTCTTCTTTCAAACGACTATTTGCCCACAGTCTTCCCGTGGATTATTAAGTGGAGTATCTCATATTTTGAACACCGCATTATGTAACCCCCCAGGTGTTCTTTCTCCTCTTCACTTCCTTTAACACCTCCAACTCTTTATTCATTCTGGTAAGCACTTCTGCGTTGATCGTGTGCCCCATCCACGATATTCTGAGCATTCTTCTGCACGTCCGCATCTAAAACGCCTCTATTTTTCTTTCGAACATTTTGTTAAAGGTCCAAGTTTCTACGCCATAATACAGTTCCGGTAATATGCGTGATGCGTATTCTAAGATCTAACCTCAGATCGCGTCTTCAAAGCATTTTCTTTAGTTTGAAAAAAGCTGAACGTGTTCTATCTTGTAACCTTCTTTAATAGTTCTCCCTCTACTTAAGGGTGTTCTTGAGGTTCATTGTTTTTTGTTATAATCATGGTCTTGGTGTTAAGTGTCAAACCAACATGTCGACTGGCAGTTACGAGCCTGTTCAGCAGTTCTTGTAGGTCACGCAGCAAGAAGGACAGTATCATCTACATAGCGCAAGTTGTTAATTCCCAAATCGTATACACTGGTTCTGGTGATTAGATGTTGAATAATAGTGGCAAGAGGACACAAATCGTTGCTTTTTGATTAAAGTAACGGTTGACAATGATTCTGATATCTCGTGAGTTTAGGTTTTTCTGGTTTAGCATTCTATTAGCTGGTCTTGCACACTCCATCAAACGCCTTATTGTAATGTATAAAGCAGACGTACTTCCTGGTTGACATCGAGACAGCGTTGTGCGATGACATTGCATGCAAATAATGCGTCCCGAGTACTGTATCCCTTTCTAAAACCGAACTGGGTATCCGAGATATTACTTTCCAATTGTGTCTCATCAAATGAGTCCAAATGTTGTTCTTTGATCAGCTTCAACACTTCCACGGGTATTTCGTCCGGACCCAGAGCTTTCCGCTTTTTGTTGTTTCTATTTCTCGTTTTACATCTTCTTTCAGAATGGTAGGCCCCGTTTGTTCCTCAGCATCCTGAACCTTGTATCTCTACTCTTTGATCATCGAACAGGTTTTTAATGTAGTTTTGCCATTGTAGTAGTTATTTGCTTCTCTATATCTGCTACAATGTTTTCGTTATTGCCTATTAGAATGTACTGCTTTTGTTTTCTGGTCTTGTCGCTGTTGTAACTGCTCCATTTCCAAGCGTTCATCCATCAGTTATGTTTCCCTGGCTTGGTGACATTCATACCTTACTTTGTTTTTCAGCTCTCGGTACTTCCTCTTTCTCTGGATGATCCGAGCTTACATCCGCATCCTGATATGTTTTGGCGTCTCTTACTGTATTCCTGTATCTCTGTTTTATCATAATATAGTCTATTTCATTTATGACTATATGCTGACGGTTATCTTCTGGTGATTTCCAGGTACTTATGTATAATTAGCTGCAACGTTTTAAGATGTCAAACTTCTATCAAAAGCTACTCACTAACAGACCTTGTCTTCCGAACATCCTGGTAATTTAAAAATAAAACCTCAATTCGTCAATTACATTACTGAAACGTTTAACCACAAGCTTAATTTAAGTTCGTGTACGCCACTGCAAAAGAAAAACAACGGGGGATCCTTCGCCTTAATTAACATCCGATTAATAAAGTATCAAAGTGAACCGGGTCCCCTTTATTTTTCCGTGACGCTAACCAAATAATTAACGGGATAGCAAACAGAGAATAATTGATTAGTTGACTTCCAAAACAATCGAAATTCGATTAGTTATAATTTTGTTTTGTTCCATCTAGAACGCAGCGGGCTATCATTGGCACCAATAAATGCACTAACTACAGCCGGTCATTACGAAATTGGTCGTACATACGAAGAGCTTCCCTCTGTCGAATGGCAAAGAAACCATAAAAGTGCGGCAGTAAAGGGCGATCCATCAAGGGAAAAGACATTCTATCAATTTTTATTAACCACTTCCATCGCTGAATAAAGCAATAAAGGGAAAACGACATATACAAGTTTATTACGCGCGGTCCCATGTTTTGAGGCTAAATTGTCTCCGAAGATCAATCGAGGAACGAATATTATTTGTATTGAGACTATTGAACGAGCGGTTTTTTTCGCGTGCATGCTCCTTTTATATCTCAGTCGTTATTGGAATCGACAATGCTGGAAATATCCCCTACTGAGAAGTAAGGGAAAACATATTCTTTTTTATTAGAAATCGATTCAGATACACGTGTCATCTAGAAAAAATCATTTACCATTATTATATTGTCTACTTTCCCATTAAATTCATTCGTTTAATGTATTAATAATTCAAAATTATTGACAGTACCAACAATGAAAACACTACGCTAACTAGTTTAGATATCAAATGCAACAGCAAGTTCCAGAGCTTTTGACTTTAAACCACTTCAATTTTCAATGTTACCTTGCAGGGAAAGAGGGCGGAGAGATGGAGAGACCAGCGGAACGGCCTAGCGCAGGAAGAAAGTGTACTGGCTCCTATGCTCTTCAACGTAAATACGAATGACCATCCGACTGACAATGTCATCTATGCAGATGACACAGCCATTGCCGTGCAAGGGATTAGTTTCGAAGAGGTCGAGAATAAACTAACTGAAGCTTTGGAAAGCAGGACACAGTAGTCTGGCATAAATCAGCTGAAGCCAACCCCCAGCAAAACCCAGGTTTGCGCATTTCACCTGGAAAATAAGAATGCTCCCAAGAAACTGTAAATCACATGGAGGAACAAAGAAATACAAAGTTTGTGCTAGAAACAACATTATTTCATAATGTATATAATATACCATTTGATATAAATATCGAATTATTATCCGGAAGCTCACTGGAACATTTTGGGGAGAACAGCCTGACGTACTACTTACGTACCTTCTATCCGGAATTGCCTAATACACACAACAATTGCAGACATACCCAGAACAACGCCGCACAGAACTGTGGAAAGAACATCCAAATCTGTGGACCGAACCCAGGGAAGAACTGCCACCGGGAACACTTCTACCATACGCCACATGGAAAACACTGAACAGACTGAGGACAGGAGTGACGCGCTGCAAATCAAATAGGATAAGATGGGGAATACCTGTAGAGGACGAGCTGTGCGACTGTGTGGGAGAAACATGTACGATGGAGATCCTAATCGTGGCAAATGACAAAGCGGTAAACGCTGCCAATTATTGGAACGGAAGGGTCTGAATGTGAGCATTGGCGTCTTCGTCTAAATTCATTATACTTTTTCGTAAACTGTATCTTTGGAACAGGAAACCAAACCAATTTCTTCCACTTATATGGAACTACACCACTTGAAAGAGATGTACTTATTTATAACATCTAGAAAAGGATTGCCAACAACGCAACACACATCACACAATAACCTTCTAGAAATCTGTTCAAACCACCCCCAGCATATTTTAAATCTTAACCTAGTCTAGTTGTGAACACTGTGGGATCTTTCTTCTTCTTCTTTAGTCTGTATTCGTCCACTCCAGGACATAAGCCTCTTCCAATGACTTCCATATCAATCTATCTTGGGCGGTCTTCATCCAATTCTTCCCCGAGTGTCGCTGGATTTCGTCTCATGCACCATCTTGCTTGCGGATGACCTATACTTTTTTTTGTTTCCCTTGGTGTCCATTACATTAGGGTTTTCGTCCATATGGAGTTATTTCTGGCCAGCCCACTGCCACTTGAGTTTCGGATCCTGTCTCGCTGACTTACTCCCAGCATTGCTTGCTCCATTGCCCTTTGGCAGACTCGAAGGCGATTGACGCTGTTCGTTGTAAGGGTGGCTGTTTCAAGTTCGTTTTTAGCTACAGGCAGGATGCCTTTGATCCTAGACATTCCTTTTTAGGTTTACTGGGATTTTTGGTTGGTGAAATATACAACTAAGCTTCCCGAATGCTGCCCAGCTGAGGCGGATTCGTCTGGTAAACTCAAAAGGTTTGATGCTGCAGCTCTAAACAACTCAATGGAAGTACAGTTGTACTATTTCCTTCCAGGTTTTTTCTGCTTCTTTTCTAATGTATCTTCCTTATTTTAATTGGATTGAATATTTCCTTTTTCTTTCTCATTTTTCCCAGTACCCCATTTGTGCTTCCAGTCGATCTTTTATAGTTTTTTGTAACGTCCAGGACTTCATCCCATATAGCAAGTGTATGACGCACTATAGCAGAGATGAAGAGACATGGTGAGAAACACGGATAGCCAGAAACAATGTGTAGTACAGGAAGTGCTTCGATCGGGAAGACAGAGAAAGATACAGTGGTACAATTACGTAAAGAGGATGAAAAAAACGTCTACCACGTATCGTTTTGGAAGGAAAACCAGTTGGTACTAGACCAACACGAAGACCACCTCCCAGGAGAAGAACATCCCAGGGAATACTGCAGAGGGGTGTTCAGAATTCGTAGAATCTCAGAAAAATATAAGAAGAAGATCTGCATCATATCATTTTTGACCAACATAAACGGGACATCCTGTATAAATGGGTAACTCGTCTCAACCAACTTATAGATCATATTCCCTGTACAATCTTATCATAAACTTTTATAAAAAATATTCAGATTGATTCAAATATTTAAATCACCAAATATTCCGTTGAATTATTCGTATTCCTGCTACCGCAAATATCTAAAGATATTGACACATTTCTGTGATTAAAACAATATTTCCGCCTTTTGGAAGCGTGTCTTATTGAAAAGCAATAAAGTAACCGATCCGCCATATAAGGTTACCGGTCGGAAATCAAAATTCCCCCGACCAAAGTGGAAAGAAAAAAGAACGAGGGAGGAAATCGCGAGAATGCCGAAGAACGGTTCGCAATATTGACTCACGTTCCAATTATTCGATTAAATGAGTGTGATTCGTTCGAGTGTCAGAAAAGGGTTTTTTTTGCTTCAGTTTCTCTAGCTAGCGTCGATTTCAGATTCGTTTACCGTCCGGGAATAAATCCGCCGTGAGAAACGTTCCCTCATACTTTTATTAAGTATGATTGCCTTAAAGGCCATAATTCCTTGAAACGAATGTACTATTTTTCCGGCTAGTGCCGGATTGTCTTTGGCCACAAAGGGTGAGGTAATAAATCATCATTACGGCACTGCAAGCCGGAACAGCAAAATAATTTACAAGTCTGTAAAGTGAAGATAACTAATTAGAGTTATGCGTAATATTAGGTGCAATTAACCTCCAGCAGTGCTGAATGCTCATCCATAACAATTAAACTAGCCCAAATGTGCTTGCGTTACTCTATTCTAGTGTTATTATCCTTTTCACTGTTTTTCTCGTCTAAATTAAAATAGTTGTTAGGGATATTATTCAGCGTCCTTTAGACTTTGCATCTTATTAGAATCTAGAGCGGAATATACTGGCGCATATAAAGCAAGCTTTCAGTGTAAAACGACGAAAACAAATTGCGAAAGACATGGTCATTTTATGCGATAGGAATGGACGTTCCGGACATATTTTGCATATTTTCCTTTATATTAAATTCACTCTCGAATGGCCGACAGTGGACGTCCGAAAAGGCGTCTGTCGAAACTTTTTTGAAATATTTCACATATAAAAGTCGCTCAGGAAAAAAGCGTTTTCAGGATATGATTTTCTAGGAAAAACAATTTGCCCAATCAATAATCTGCAAACTGATTAATCGTCTTAAAACTATAAAAACCCCCGGCCAGAAAGTTAATCAACACGGGTGGGCAATATCCGGGAGTGCGAACATCAAGCTTCAACTTCCTTTTTATTAAAAAGTTCCTCTTTAATCAACCCCGGGTGATGGTAATAAACAAACTTTCGGAACTGACAGTCTTAATAAACTAGTAAATTATGAAGGAACTAATGAAATATTAAACAAATCGTGACTTTCCTGAAAGAACTCTAATTAGAAGAGGGGCGATTTGTTTCCTTTTTTTTTATATTTCGGTTTCAGAAAGCGAACTTTGCGAGAAAAACAACTGCTAATTAATAGTTGGTTTATAAATACCAACCTTTAATCATAAATTACTTTTAAAGTTGCTAGTTTGAAACAAACATGAGAAATTCCATGTTCCAATCGCACAAACAAGATCTTATACAGATGCCATTTATACCATTTCATTTAACAGCACATTTTTTGAACCATAATTATCTATTTTCGTAGTTATTTCCCGGCCATTTAAACGATTTCCTTTTTCTGATCTTCCTACATGTGATTGGAGGAATTTCCGTTTTGTCTCCTTCTGCCCTTGATGATCCTTTGGAACAAGCCGTAGTCCATCATAAACAAACTGGATACAAACATATCAAACAAGAATATTCCGAATACATGAGCTAGTGCCATCGCCAAAAGCCAGCAGATCACCGGCGGCATTTTACATTACAGGCCTGTCAACCGGTGACACTGATTTAAAACCTAAAGTTTGTCTTCAAAGAAAAGTGTCACTTTTTATCTGCACCGCGTGTAACTTTGTCGTCAAAGGCGAAAGAGTTATCTCAGAAAGTTTCTCCACCTCTTATCTCGGGAGTTTGTCGAAGTGGGGTTAAAGTTTGCCCGAGCGTCGATCCATTGTCGGAAGAGGTGCTAGGAGGGGTTTAAGTCCCCAAATTAAGGTCTTTAAAATTGGATGGATTCTTTGTAGTCTAAAGATTGTTACACGTAAAGTTGGTTTGAGCATGAGAATATAGTCAAAAAGTAGAGTAATTAGTAAAACCAAATTATTTAGCATTTATTAAGCAACAAGACTTTGATTCAAGCAACAAAAGTCTTCAAAATTTAAAACGATTTTATAAAGACTATACTCAACAAATGTGTAAGAGGAACCTCCCGATAAAATGCATGGAAACATGCATGTGCAGATCCTCTATAAAAGGAGAGACAAGAAAGATATAAAAAACTACAGGCCAATCTCTCTGATGTCTCATATACCTACGAGCTCCTGACAAGAATAATAACGAATAGGGTCACCAGCAAGCTTAGTCCAGTCAGTGGGAGGTTTCACACATTATGGCAAATAATAATAAAAAAATCACTGGAATATAATCAACAGATCCTCCTCGCTTGTATCGACTTCAAAAATGCGTTTATTTGATGAGGGCAGATGATCGTAGATGGAGCAGGAAGACAACTGAGTGCCCAGAACAACTAAAAGGAACCCAGAACGACCGAGAACCAGGTAGAAAGATCATATCCAGAAACTGGTGGGTATCCAAAAGATGAGTCAGACGATCGACAGAGGCGAATTGCGACGAATTGGAGAGGGGTATGTCCAGAGATGGACGGAGAGAAGCTGAAGATGTTGAAATTATGATATTGACTGTTTTAGTACTCCAATTTGACTGTACAAATTACAAATATGACAGTTTTAGTACTAAAATTTGACAGCACAAATTATGAACTTGACTGTTTAAACAGACTGGGCAAATTTTAATTTGACAATACATGAGCTGTCACAGTCAAATCACAACTAAGAAATTAACTGTTTTAATGCTCAAATTTGACAGTAAAAATGATGAAATTAACTATTTTAGTGTTCAAATTTGCCATCAATACACATTATGATATTGACGATTTTTTGAGTACTCCAATTTTGACAGTAAAATTTGACGAAGATTAAATTTTAGTGCTCAAATTGAATACAATTAAATATTGACGGTTTTAGTGTTTTACAGAACATTTAAAAGATGACTATTTTAGTAAAATTTGACAGTCAAATATGATAAAATTGACTGAAAAAATGATGATAGCTTAAAATTATGACATTTACTGTTTTAGTGCCAAGTTTGACAGTAAGAATGACGAATTTGATAGTTTTAGTGCTCAAATTTGAAATAAAAATAATGAAATCCACTGCTTTAGTGCTCAAATTTGCTAGTACAAATTATAAAATTGTCTGTTTTAGTGATAAAATTTTAGAGTAAAAATTAAGAAATTGACTGTTTTAATGCTCAAATTTGACAGTAAAAATGATTAAATTGACTGTTTTAGTGTTCAAATTTACCAATACACATTTTGATATTGACGGTTTTAGTACTCCAATTTGACAGTACAAACTACGAAGATGACTATTTTAGTGCTCAAATTTGACAGACAAAATAATGAAATTGTCTGCTTTAGTACTCAAATTTGAGAGTAAAAATTATGAAATTGAGTGTTCAAGTGCCAAGTTTGGCAGAAAAAATGATGAAATTGATAGTTTTAGTAACCAAATTTGACAGTAAAAGGATAAAATTGACTGTTTTAGTATTCAAATTTGAGGCTAAAAATTATGACATTTACTGTTTTAGTACCAAGTTTGACAGTAAGAATGACGAATTTGATAGTTTTAGTGCTCAAATTTAAAAATAAAAATAATGAAATCCACTGCTTTAGTGCTCAAATTTGCTAGTACAAATTATAAAATTGTCTGTTTTAGTGATAAAATTTTAGAGTAAAAATTAAGAAATTGACTGTTTTAATGCTCAAATTTGACAGTAAAAATGATTAAATTGACTGTTTTAGTGTTCAAATTTACCAATACACATTTTGATATTGATGGTTTTAGTACTCCAATTTGACAGTACAAACTACGAAGATGACTATTTTAGTGCTCAAATTTGACAGACAAAATAATGAAATTGTCTGCTTTAGTACTCAAATTTGAGAGTAAAAATTATGAAATTAAGTGTTCAAGTGCCAAGTTTGGCAGAAAAATGATGAAATTGACTGTTTTAGTATTCAAATTTGAGGTTAAGAATTATGACATTTACTGTTTTAGTCTTGGTTTTAGTACCAAGTTTGACTTGCTCAAATTTGCCAGTACAAATTATAAAATTGTCTGTTTTTAGTGATAAAATTTGAGAGTAATAATAATAAAATTGATAGTTTTAGTGTTCAAATTTGCCAATGCAAATTATGACATTGACTGCTTTAGTACTGCAGTTTGACAGTACAAACTACCAAGATGACGCGTTTACTACTAAAACCTGACAGTACAAATGATGAAACTGTCAGTTTTAGTACTAAAATTAAAAAAAAAATAGTAGGAGTAGCAAACGTCTAAAAACGCTGCAAGAGGTCTAGAAATGTTGCAGAAGATTTAAAAATGTTGCAAAAGATCTACAAATCTTCGAAATAATCAAAAAATATTGCAAAATGTCTAAAAATATTGCAGAGTCTCAAAACCTTTAAAAAATCTTCCAAATGTTCCAGAAGATCAACAAAATTAACAATTTTCAAGCAGGAAGAGACAACCTGGAAGCGTTTTCTTTTTAGAATGTTCCAGATGATTATTCTAAGTTTCATGAGTGCATTATCAACTGACTAACTTACCAGGAATTCGCCTATGAACCACCAAAATAGCAGCAAAGACCAGGAAAACAGTCAAAATTACAAAGTTAAATATAAAATGAAATGGTAGTGGGAATTCCACTTTTTCTTTCAAACTGTTTACTGCTTTAAGTCAGATTAGAAGAGTGTTTGTAGTGAGTTATTACACAAAGGACCATCAAACAGAATGATGATGAAATAGATTGGGAACTAATTGGGAATCTTGTGACCTGAGCATTAAAACAGCAAAATGTAAAATTTTAGTAACATGTATGATACTAGATCTGTCACCAAAACGTGGTTATCGAAGCTAACTGACTCTTGTAGAGCACATTTTCGTCAACAAAAAAGGCAATTTCCTAGAAATATTAATTGTTTCAATTTTCTGTGAAAGTTGAGTAGTCACTCTAGTAACTACAAATTCATACTTAAAACTAATAGGATATTATTCCGTTATTAATTCATTCTGAAAAATTATGTTTTTAATTCAGTATTTGTTGAAATTTGAAAGTTAACGTTCATAATTTTTGCTTAATGCAGATAGTGACTTTGATTACTTTTTTGGAAACTAATTAACTTGGCTAAATTTGAAAACGGAGCCAAATAACCCTGAAACTGTTACGATAATGATAAAACTGCCGATGCTGATCATCCCCCAAGTAATGATAATAATTCGAAACAAGGGTCGTCCGTTTATTGAAAAAGTTTCACACCCCATAAAACCCTTTATTGTGTCTGGTCGAGTCCGATACGCAGAATTGAAACTTTTTCCGTCCAAGACTAAATATTTTCCTTATCCCGATGGACATTCCATTCTATTGCTTTTCCGATACGACTGCCAGCCAGTTTTCTTTTTCCGCAATTTTAAGCATTTTCTTTTATGTCTCTGCTTCGAGCTCCGAGAGTCCGGGTGTTAATTTTAAAAAACGTTTACTGGGCAAAAACGAGGAAAAAGTTGATATTTTCGACGCTGCTGCCCGGAACGTTTTATTCCGAGATACCTCTTACCTTTAAAATAACTCGTTAATTTCACAGCCACGTTGTAAAAGAAAGGTGGTTGTCTGTGTTTTTGTTCCAAATCCTCCACTTAATGATAATTAATTTTGTTTTGTTGTTTTTATAATATCACTTGTAGTAATTGACAAATATTGAAAAAAAATACATTAAAACACGTTTTACAAGTATTGAGACAGACGAAAAGAAACTAGTTACTAAAATCACTGCATTAGAAAAATTAATTCAAGTGACAAATTTCCATCTCTAATGTCCGTTTTTCCAAAATTGGCTAAGTTGAGTTTAAAGTGTCGGGGAAACAGGCGTAAGAAATGCATTATCCGGTGTGCTAAAGTTTTTTATACAAAATCTGCTGAAAAAAAGGACAAAAAGTGAGGTTATGATAAATTTTTCTCAGCAGAACTTTATAGACCAAACAAGAAGAAAAAGCTTGTGGTGAATCACAAATGGTGAGGAAGAATCGCTCTCAAAAAAATCCGGTTGCTCCTCCACAAATACTTTGATTATTCGTGTTATTGATTCACTTTGACAACAATGAAATTTTTTTATGGTAAAAACATAGTTTAGTTTAATGTTTGGTTGGTAATTGGTAACTGGAACCCATATGATACTCGTTACGCCACTGGTTTCTTCCGGTTAGAATCTTAATTCGTCTTTACCGAGTTGCAACAAAAAGCTCATCGACCTAAAAGGAACTTTGCAATTTGATTGTGCGACCGTCGAACAAAGGGCAGAACAAAAGGACGAAAAAAGTATACAATTCCGGCACCTTAATTAGTTAGAAAGAATCCCGAAGGGCCCTCGGCAACATTCTTATGTTAACCAGATGGTAATGTCAACGTTGCACGAACATACGAATGTCCGGGACAATACAATAGCATATGACATGCGTTCCATGGGGTCCGAAATCTATCTTATCTAGCGGGCAATTCGACCATGGCCGTAAAAATATTGCATAAATTAGCCATAAAAATGCCTCGGAAGGCAAAAACCACGATAAAAATTCGCCGAGGAGCTTTTTTGCGCTATTTATATAACATGCTGAAAAGCTGAGGGGGGATCTCGATAAGGCTCGAGTGTTATGCGGACCATTTGTTCCATTTATTCGCCAGTATTTCATCGGAATTTCCATAAACGCCACGCACCCGAAACTTATTTCTACGTATTTATGTTCATGGGGTTTTCCCAAAACGATGTCGTTAACTTATTTTGCTTTTCGACGACCAAACACTCGATGACTTTTGTGCTCAAAGTGGTGCAATAACCTGAAGGGGAATGTCCAACCCCTTTTATTGCCGTTCCTTACCCTTATTCGGTCTGCATTTATAATTCAGTGCATTGCAATGCGTCAATTGTGCGTGTTTCGATTGCCAAGTGATCACCCTCCTATAATAAAACCTCATTATCATTTAACTTGAACGTTCAGTAACTAGATCCCTCACTTACAAGACTAACTAACTAATAACGTTCTTCTTTAGAAGCATTTCTCAGCTGTTTCTCTAGTTCTTCCACTCTCTCCACTTTCACTCTTAACTTTTTAAATTCTTCCTCCATCGTCTTCACTCTTTTACACTTCAAATTGTCTCTCTCCATCATCGCATTGTGCAGTATCCCAGACTTGTTCCGTTACTCTTCCACATCTCCCGGCAAATTTTGGTGTCTCCAACATCCACACTTTGTTAGCCAAATTGTCCCTTTCCTTTTGTCCTTTAGATTGTCCGTTCTTGATTTGTCCTTTTTTCTAGATCCCTGCTTTCTAGCTCCACTTTTACTTTTTTGTCATCAATTCTTTCAGTTTAGAGCAGAAACGTTTAAGGATCTCCACCTCTTTTTTGATAATTCTAGCTCTTCGGGTGAAGGAGAACCGTTTTTCATTATTTTAATTTTCGCTTCCTTCGATTTTTTTGGTGGCAATGTTGGATAAGCCGCGGTTAGTATTCTCTGAATGGTTGGAAAATTCAGTTAAGTTAGCAAAACCGAAGAAAATTAAAGTCACGTTACTGCTGCATGCCCGAAGGAAAATGGTAGAAGGAAATTTTGCAAAGCTGGACATGCAGTAGTGCCTGAATTTAATTTTCCTTTATTATTTGCGAAAAGTTAAAAAGTATTAAAATTTGGAAACATTTATTCGCAATTACAATGAGGGTTGCAGTCACCACAATGAAAATTTGCTTGTTAGCGCCAAAATAGTTACACCCTAGTCAAAAAGGTATAATTACAACTTTTGGCTTAATTAGTTTTTATTTTGACTTCCCACAAAAAGGTTGTTTAATTTTGACTTCCATTGTTTAATTTGATGTTATGTCTCTTCATTTTGTTTTTGGATTATTGCTTTCTCTTTCTACTTTTAATGAAAGCCCCTGCTCTTCTTTTCTTCCAAGTCCCTGTTTGCTCTTCTTTTCTTCCAGTGCAGTTTTATCATTTCTTCTGTTTAATTGTCAGTTGGATAAGCCGCAGTCCAGCTGATCAGTTTGGGTTTGTTTTACATTTAATTTTCAATAGTAATATGTTAAGTGCATGTAAAATTTGCCGAAAGTCATTGCATGAAAGCACTAGAAAGATGATGATTTTGTTTTTGGATGCTTTCTCTTTCTATTTGACATCCAGAAAGTTTGGGTTTGTTTTACATTTCTTTTTTAGAAATGTGAAGTGCACGTAAAATTTGCCGAAAGTCATGCATGAAAGCCCTAGAAACAGCTTGATGACAGTTTCTTTAGGGCAACAAGTCTGAATGCAAGAGTTTCTAAAATTTTACATACACTACTATATCCCGAATAAAAATATACTGTCAATTCTATAATATAAACCATTTTTTCGTTTTAATTGTCAGATTTGATTTGATGTGCTGCCAATTTGTTATATCGTAGCTATGATTTGAACAATATTGTCACCAGAAGGATGCAATTTTCACTTAGAAGGGTCGCTGTAATCAAGTGAAAATTGAACTGTACTTACATCTGTAAAAATAGGTTAGAAACTCAGAAGTCAGGCAAAAGTTCTAAAAACTATAAAAAAAAAGTTCTAAAAAATTAAAAAATTAATTTATAAATCTTCATTTATTCACATTTTCATTATTTGCTTTAATTATTAGAATAACGTACCGTAGAAAAGAAAAATGTATCACGACAATTATAAAACTCCTTTCCTACGTCGCTCTGATAATATTATTACGTTATTATTACGGATTTCCATTTTGTCTTATTAGTTATTAAATTGGGGCAAAATTGCGTTATTTTAAACGTTGTCAAACGCTTTATTTTTAATCATTGACACATATGATGACTTAAAATAGGGGGAAATACATTGATGACAAAATTTGTGTTCCTCTGCCCCTCCATGTGGGGGGAAAGGGGGGTAACTTTGATTTTTTAAATGGCACCCCCAATTTTTTATTGCAGATTCAGATTCTGCGGCTAAAAACACGTGGAATTTGTTTAAAACATTTTTTTGTATTAACGATGGCGCTATAAACGATAAAATTTAATTACATTTTTTAATTAAATTTGTTTTTTTTTCGCTCATGGCTTACCGGAATGTTTGGTAAAATCTGCTTAAAAAACCGTCGTTGCTAGGGACACATAGGTGTAATAAATGACAAAAAAAAAAAGAAAAAAAAAATGAAAAAAAATAAATAAATAAAAAAAAAAAAATAAAAAAGTTTTTAAACGAATTCCACGTGTTTTTATCCGCAGAATCTGAATCTGCAATAAAAAATTGGGGGTGCCATTTAAGAAATGAAAGTTACCCCCCTTCCCCCCCACATGGAGGGGCAGAGGAATACAAAATTTTGTNNATNGAANANTNCAGANAAAGGTACNTNCNGGTTNCACGAACCNGGGGGTATTAACCACTACNGAGNTCNAGGCCGCAATTTATATCNGGNCAANGTANNATCGCGCTNCTNCATTTTNGTAACAACCAGTTNGACNTATGGANATNCNTNACTAACCGTTNNTAATCNTTNTNCTTCCGNAAGGAGATANGTTAGCNCNTTAAGANAAAGGGTATANCAAANAGGCGTTATGNNTTTANCCTTANTTNGGGATNTAATGGCNNAGGTCCNGTTGATCACNGATCTATGATGGCAAACNGCNTNCNNGTGNATACNCTTTCTNTAGAGACTGNGATNNGCCAGCGGNAATTANNCTTNGACNCTATNTGATNNNNACGTATAGNANNCNACGAGGNGNTNCANGTAGCGNNTTCCCCGNGTTNGTTTCGTTATNTTTNACNTGGATANATNTATTTTTNNGGNGNTCNAGGNCGNNNNCGNTNACACNTTNCTCCANGCAGCTTTATAAGACTTTATCACAAATACCAGCTGTGGTCGGAGGAGAAATCCAGTCAGAAACTGTAATTAACACGGTTTGGTCTCAAAGAAACCTAGAAACCGGATCTACTTCCAAGTTTAGTCGATCAATTTTGCTAGACAATAACTTTCAGCGCCGAGATACTACACTGCCGATCGATATTAGTAACGAGTAGGTATAATATATTTTTTTAAATGTACTTACGCTCTGTTCAGTGAGATATCACCGTTACGTCAATGTCAAGTGTCAAAGATTTTGTAGTTGCTATACTTGATTTGTTGCGTCGTTTTTGGACCTTTTATAGACACATACGGTTCTTGGGGTGTCAGAAAACAAAGTTGAAACCCTGAAAGCTTGTATTTCCAGACCGACTGACTTCTTCATAAGTCAGACAAAACAAAAACGCAAACTAAAATTTTCGTTTAAAATCCGGTAACACCGCACCACCCCCGAAATCCTAAAGGCGGCAGATATTCGTCTACTACAATCTGATTAGTATAACTTTAGTTGCACGTCATCAACCAATTGAGCGACGTTGTCAGTGTTATAACCTAATTAATCTAATCTAAATTGAAGAAAATGACCGCATTTGTTTTCAAAATCCTTGATAAGAGATACTCCCCCTGGTGATCAGTTTTGAAAACAATTTCGGTCATTCCAGCTGTCATTTCTCCATTTGTTTATGTAGATTTTGGTTAGGAATTTAGCACTGGTTTCATCAATGAATAAAAAAAATGTAAACATAGCAGGAAGGAGCAATAGCAAACCAAGTGGGTGACAGAAACAAGGGGGAGGCGGGGGGAGTAATATGGCGGCCGTCAATACTTGTTAATCTTGTCCACTGTACAACTTAATTTAAATTTGCAAAACTCAACTGTTAAAGAACCACAAACAAACAAAACAAACTAACACTATACTACAACAAATACAAACAACAAATTTTTGCGGGTTTGAAACTCCAAACTTTCAATGACTTTGCGTCAATTCAACTGCGCAGTAGGCGAATGCGCAATCAACTTCCGTCCCCCTCGCTTAATGCACAAACGAGTTATAATTTGTATTATTGTTACCTCCTGATACTTGTTCTTTTTACTCATTGGGTTTCATAAATATGAAGTGACAGTGTCATATTATTTATAATGTTAGGTTAGGTTAGGAATGGGTTGCCCGTCTTTAGTTCAACTGGCGCTGCGATCTTAACTTGAAACCTTCTTGAAACGCCAATTGTTTTACTTTCAAATGTGACATCTAATGTCAGAATCGTGTTTGTTTACATTTTGCGAGGTATTTGCAGAGTTTGTACTGTCTTAATTAAATATTTATGGTGTTGAGGCTGAGGGAAGCTTAGTTTAAGAGTGTTTAGGAAACTCTGACTTGAGGGTTTTGTGATCCAATGTGTTTTACTTGGTATTTGTGTATATGCTTTGGATAATAGTCCGCTCGCCAATACTGCTGCTTTTTGTCTTCCCATCACTATAGACCATTGAGTCAAGTGTCAGATCCAACTCCTAAGTAACACATTTTTTGACTTAAGTCGACATTCATGAGTCAAGAGTGGATTTGCGGTCCTAGCTAGAGGTACCCCCGCCAACTGGGAGTTCTTCGGCGCTCTTCTTGTACTCCAGGCCCTAGATTCTTGAATCGAGGGAAGGAAGTTATCAAGAGAACGGAACACATAATTTGACAGAAACCTGCTTTTGTCAACCAGTTCTGTCAAATTCTATTAACACTTCTATCGGTAATTATACTTCCTCCGTTCAAGAATTAGGGCCCTGGACGCTTGTTTCTTCGTCGGCTAGGCAAAGTCGGGAAGGGTTTGTAAATAAAACAAGTAGATCTTTTCAGACAATACTTTTTTTTTTTTTTTAGTATGCTTTATTTCATAATTACATTGAGTTACACAAAGATGTATAAAACAAAAATAAAATGAAATGACGTCACAAAAACATTACCCACACAAAAAAGAACTACCCCAATCTTATGTGCCTAACTAAAATAATCCTGAAGACTATATGGTTCGAGATCTATAAGAAACGTTTTTAATTTTCTTTTAAACATTTTTTCTACAGTAATCTTCTTAATATCAACATTTAATTTATTATAACATTTGATGCCCATATAAGATACACCTTTTTCAAACAATGCTAGCCTATGTTTCGGATAAGGAATGTCACTTGTGCGAGTAGGATAATTGTGATTGACATTTGATACAAATTCAGCTTGGTTTTTAAAAACGAACATAACTATTTCATATATGTATAAAGCGTAAACAGTAAGCAGTCTTTTAGACTTAAATACTCCTCGGCAAGATTGTAATGGTGACATTCTTAATATTCGCTTTTGAGTAACGAAAATGTTTTGAGCTTTAAAGTTTATTCCCCAAAAAATAATACCATATTTCATTGCTCCTTCGAAATTCGCAAAGTAGAGTGTTCTCTTGGCTGCGTCATCCAGATATTTAGAGACTTCACGAATACAGTAGCAAACTTTATTAAGTTTATTATTAAGATATTCAATATGATGAGACCAGTCTAAAAATTCATCAATATAAATTCCCAGAAACTTGGTTTTGTCAGATATCTCAAACTGACTGTCACAAACAAGAATAGACTCAGGCTTAGTGATTCTATTTAATTTAGTTCTAAACAGCATACTGCTGGTTTTAGATTTGTTTAAAAGTAATTTATTAATTTCAAACCAAGAACTTGCTAACGAGAATAGCTCATTTGCATTTGCATTCAGTTCACCCATATCTGACCTGTTGGGGGAACCAGTAAGTTTGTGTCGTCGGCATATTCAGTTAAAGAATATTTTTGATGAACTACTTGATAGTTTAGATCGTTTAGATACACTATAAATAAAAGAGGGCCCAGTATACTTCCCTGTGGAACGCCGACTGTACTTTGCGATATTTCTGATTTATAATTTATTCCGTTTTCGTTCAAAACTACCCTCTGCGTTCCTCCGTTTAAGTAAGATTTAAACAAATCAAGAGCGGTCCCCTCTAATCCCGTAAAGTCATAATTTTTTGAATAGAATGTCCCTATTCAAACAGTCAAATGCTTTCGACAAGTCTAAAAATATTCCCAGTGCCACGTCGCCCCCTTCCAAGAGCTCTAAAACAGCTTGAGTGAATTGATAAATAGCAGTTTGTGTAGATCTCTTGGAAAGGTAGCCATGTTGGTTCCCAGAAAAGACATTGCGTTCTTTTAAAAATCCAACTAGTCTTACACTCGTGACGATTTCGAACAGTTTAGAAAAACTAGGAAGTAGACTTATGGGTCTGTAGTTTTCAAACAAAGTTATGTCCCCTTTATTTTTATATAGTGGCTTAATAGCCGATAACTTTAATTGATCAGGAAAGACACCCTCTCTCAAACAATTGTTAATTATATAACAGATTACATCAATGGTTGTCGGAATAACCTGACGAATGAGGCTTGTCGGTATTTCATCATCGCCCGCACTATGTTTAGTTTTTATTTTTGTTTTACTTAATTCCAAAATTTCCTCAGGGCTAACAGGTCTTAAGAAGATTGATTTAGGATTTTTTGGAATATTTATTGGTTCTATCACACTTGGAAACTGTTCTAACAACTCTTCAATAGAATTTAATGGATATTTATTATAGCTATTTACCATTTCATCTGGCGTTCCGATCACCATTGTGCCATCCGTGTCTGATGTTCCCGTGATTTCTTTATAAATTGACCACATCGTTTTATTTTTATTATCAGATTTGCCTATCCTGTTTGTGTAATTTTGCGCCCTTGTTTTAATCAATTCTTCATTCACGAGCTCAGAATGAGAGTAGATCGGATGGTAAGAAGGTGCTCCCGCAATTTGGGGGGTTGCGGCCAGAGCTCAGTCAGCACCGAGTTAGCTGCGAAAGGGTTATACAACATTTTGAAAATAAATTCTTGCCATCCGGGGGAAAACATCTGTAGGAAGGGGTTAAGTCAAGTCGCTTCTACTTTGGTTGGTCAGTCCTGGCTGATGTTCGGAAAAAGGAAAGAAATTTGGAAGAAATCTGGTTTTTAGAGGTGTGCATGGTCATTAAAGAATTGCTAGTTCAAAACTATGTCAAGTTTTGTCGTCAAATCTGGGTTGGTGGGTGTGTCAGCCCTTGTTTTGTTGGTTACTGCCGCAGCCGCGTAGCTGTTGTTGGGCTGTTGCAAGCTTAGGTGTTGTTTGGGTCCTCTTGTAACTTGCGGGGTGTGGTCTTCCGCAATATACACATTTGGCCGGTTCTTCTCTGGCTTTTTTACACTCCGTCGAGTGATGGGTTTCGTCACATTTTACCCCCTTGGCTACTGCATGGCAGAAGGGCGCCCTTTATGACGACTTTAGCGGCTATATGTCTTCTGGTAGTGAGTACTCTCTTTTTGACTCATTCAGGAGTTTGGTCAGGCTCCTGTAATCTTTGGCGGTAGACGGTGTTATTGCTACTCCTTTCCTAGTCATTTTTGTCTTCTGGTACTGGATTTTCTTGATCTGAAGCTTTTTGCACACTGTTTTTGCACTTATTTTCTCAGTTTTGACAGCGTTGTCTTTGTCACTGGGTGACAAAGGGCTTGGAGTTTCAGAAAATCAGGAGATCAAAAAAATCGCCTGGCTGACATTTGATTTTCTTCTGACTGGAACTTGAAAACAGCAACATAATTATGACGTAATGGTAAGATCTTGCTTAACAGAGCGTAAATATTCCTAAACTGAATTGATGACATTTTTCTACTGAAACTTCTCTCAGGTTAATATCTAAAGTTTCAAATACGCGCAAACTGAAAGCTGTTCTCAGGGAGAATGACTCTAAGCAATATTTAGAAATATGGAAAAACAACAATTTGTTTAGAGTTGTGGATTTAGCCGCCTTAGATGTACATGGTGCTATATACACTGACAGTAAGTTACACCACTCGGCGGTACCCATATACAGGGTGAGTCAGGGTTAAACGGTCAAACCTATACCATGCTTAGAGAATTGGATTTTAAGCAGAAAGTTGTGCCCCAAAATGCGTTGTTACCGAGATACAGGGTGATAAAGTTTCAGATTTTTTAAAGGTTTTATTACATAACTTTATTCATTCTTGACATGGTTAGAGTTAGAGTTAGAATTTTCTACCTACAATACTCTTTTGGATCTCCACAATTACAGTGTACAGGGTGGGCCACACTGGACGTATTTAAATGGGAAGTGCTCTTATTAATAAAGATACGCAAAAACTGATGTCGGTACCTGAAGTTTAAATTGAATACACAACTTAATGACGAAAACCGTTGGTTAATATCTGTCATCGTTTGACAGATACAGGGTGTTTCTCAGAATTTGTACTTTTCTTCAAATCTTCCGGGTGCATTATTTTTTATTTCTAAAAATACATTTCTACAGCAACTTTTTCACCCTGTATCTCGGTAACAACGCATTTTCGGACCCAACTTTACTACAACTTTCTGCTTAAAATCCAATTCTTTAGGCATGATATAGGTTTGGCCGTTTAACCCTGACTCACCTTGTATAACAATACTTAAACTAAATTTTTGTAAAATGATTGATTTTGTGCAGTTGAATTTGGTGCTTTTGAATTTTCGCCTGACGAATTGAAATTACTCTACGTGGCCGAGAAGAAAAAACCTAATAGCGAACCATTTTACAAGAGAAAAAAGCCTGATGAGACCAAAGAAGAAGGTGATATTGCGAAATCCGCGAAAAAAGTAATATTTTATTCATATTTACGTTGTTCTGGCAACTAAGTTTTTTCTGTCGTTTTAGGGCGAAGAGTTTCTTTTTGAGCAGGACTGGGGAGAGCAATTAGTGGGGAAAAAAAAGTCCATCCTTGCGGAGTACCACATTGAGACTGATTCGGTGGTGATTTTAAATGGTCTTCCCGACCAAGTATGTGTGGCTCAACCCAAATACTCTCCGAATGGCGACTATATCATTGGAGTTGCTTACTTCACTGAGCCTAGGAAGTTGGGCTTGATTTATTGTACTAATCGACTGAGCACAATATTTCAGTTGGATTTTGAAGGAAACTACGGTAAGTTCAAAAACATCAGTCTAAACTAGAGCTAAGTAAAGTGTATCTAATTGGCAGTGTTGCAGCATTAATAGCGTTGGATTTTCAGCATTTGTTGCATATTAGTAGATTTATTTATTAATTGTGCTAATAATTTTTTACCATTGCCATCAACCAAAACTATAAATTTATAGAAAAAATTTCCATTTTGACAAATAACAAAATTTAATACAAAAATGACTATTTTAAACCATTTACTACAACGTAAATGTGTCGCTTTGCTTCAAGCAGCAAACGTTACTCTCCGAGTAATCAAACCACACTTTTCACACTTAATTATTGATGGTAAATTACCGATAAAGTAAATATTTTACTTTACCAGGAACATTTGACCCGTAGATTACCAGTAAATTACAAATACTGTGTTTCTGCCAGTTCAAATTTTGACACCGCTTTTTTCGCTGACTGTACCAAATTTTGTAGTGTTTTTTAGGTTATTGGATGGTAAATTTAATGAGAATTTCAAAAATGTGCTTAAAACAGTTATTTTCTCACTCCAAGTGGGTTTTACAGGCAATTTTGTCCCTGACTGTTCTTTCGAACTGTGTTTCTGGCAGTTAAAATTTTAACATTTCGTTTCTCCCTGACTTTACATGATTTTGTAATGTTGTTTTATGTCATTGGATAGTAAATTTAATGAGGATTCCAAAAATGTGCTTAAAACAGTCATTTTCTCACTCCAAGTGGGTTTTACAGGCAATTTTGTCCCTGACTGTCCTTTCAAACTGTGTTTCTGGCAGTTAAAATTTTAACATTTTGTTTCTCCCTGACTTTACATGATTTTGTAATGTTGTTTTATGTCATTGGATAGTAAATTTAATGAGGATTCCAAAAATGTGCTTAAAACTGTCATTTTCTCACTCCAAGTGGGTTTTACAGGCAATTTTGTCCCTGACTGTCCTTTCGAACTGTGTTTCTGGCAGTTAAAATTTTAACATTTCGTTTCTCCCTGACTTTACATGATTTTGTAATGTTGTTTTAAGTCATTGGATAGTAAATTTAATGAGGATTCCAAAAATGTGCTTAAAACTGTAATTTTCTCACTCCAAGTGGGTTTTACAGGCAATTTTGTCCCTGACTGTCCTTTCAAACTGTGTTTCTGGCAGTTAAAATTTTAACATTTCGTTTCTCCCTGACTTTACATGATTTTGTAATGTTTTTTAAGTCATTGTATAGTAAATTTAATGAGGATTCCAAAAATGTGCTTAAAACTGTCATTTTCTCACTCCAAGTGGGTTTTACAGGCAATTTTGTCCCTGACTGTCCTTTCAAACTGTGTTTCTGGCAGTTAAAATTTTAACATTTTGTTTCTCCCTGACTTTACATGATTTTGTAATGTTGTTTTATGTCATTGGATAGTAAATTTAATGAGGATTCCAAAAATGTGCTTAAAACAGTCATTTTCTCACTCCAAGTGGGTTTTACAGGCAATTATGTCCCTGACTGTTCTTTCGAACTGTGTTTCTGGCAGTTAAAATTTTAACATTTTGTTTCTTCCTGACTTTACATGATTTTGTAATGTTGTTTTATGTCATTGGATAGTAAATTTAATGAGGATTCCAAAAATGTGCTTAAAACAGTCATTTTCTCACTCCAAGTGGGTTTCAGAGGCGATTTTGTTCCGACTGTATTTGTGGCAGTTCAAACTTTACCACCTTTTCCCCTGATTGTACCAAATTTTGTAGTATTTTCAGGTTATTGGATAGGAAATTTAACGGGAATTCTAAAACTGTGCTTAAAACAGTACGTTTCTCATTCCAAGTGGGTTTTACAGGCAATTTTGTCCTGTCTGTCTTTCAAACTGTATTTCTGACAGTTCAAACTTTGACACCGGTTTTCTCCCTAACTGTACCCAATTTTAAAGTGTTTTTTTCAGGTTGTTGGATAGGAAATTTAATGAGGATTCCAAAAATGTGCTTAAAACTGTCGTTTTCTCACTTAAAGTGGGTTTGACAAGCAAATTTGTTCCTGACTGTCAAACTGTTAAACTGTGCTCAAAAGTTGCAAAAATCAGGCTTTAGAAAAATTTTCTTGCGGTATTCGATACAAAACGTGTTTCTGAGATTTATGACAGTTATTTTGACAGTAGTCAAAAGTGTGCCTAGCTAAATTATCCTCCAAAAACCACGTGACTAATGTCAAAACTGTCAAAAGTTTCCTAGAATTTGCAAGAATTGCAGCTTAATACAGTTTTCAAGACGTGTTTCTGAGATTTATGACAGTTATTTTGACAATTCTCAGTAAATTACTAATTATTTAAATAATAATATCTTCAGATTCGCGCCATTTCTCTTACTTTTGTATTCAAACTTTAATCCTGTATGTCCGAAACAAAACCACTTTGAACCCTAGTGAAACTTAGGGTTGTTTTCTAATGTACTCTCAAACCCTGATATATGACGCATGTATCGTGAAACACCCTGGTTATTTTTATTTAAATACATATTTTAGTCGAGCTGAATTTACCAAATAAAGCAGTAAAATCCCCGATACTTTCACCGGATGGAAAATCGCTGGTTTGGCTACAGAGAAGTAGTGGCGGTCCTCATATGGCGGGAATGCAGTTAGTGAAAAGTAATCTTCCTTTGACTAAACAGGTAAGACACTTTATATTAAACAAATGGTAGAATGGCAGTTTTTTTATCGTTTTTTTTTGTTTAGAGATACCAGTTAGGTTGAATTAAGGCAAAATTTTACAATTTGGAGCTCGATAACATAGGGTGCATAAACTATTATTATCATAAACTTATAGAAGGAAAGGTTAAATAACTTTTTAACATTACCGTAAACCTCACTTTCATAATAGTAATAACTATGTTTTTTTAATTAAATGTAGTCCAAAATAGAGTTTTTTATAAGTAATAAAGCGTAACGAGTTATATGCATTTAAAATTTCAAAAAGTGTAGTCGCCAGTCGCTATGGGAAAACACAAATTGAAATTTAAATTTTAACGGCAGGAAAGTGTTTTGAAAATTCCGCAAAAAATAGTGAAGCAGAAAGGAACAAGGATGATAACCCAGCAACACGTGTTTCTGCTTTTTGGATTCATCAAGCATGTAACTCCATCTGTATGGAAAGAGACTGACATACACGAAACATATACGAGTGTAACCTGGAAAAGGAGGGACAAAAAACAAACATGGATATCACAAACGGCCAGCAGCGACACAATTGTGATTTCCGCAAGAACACACGTGTCGCCGGGTTATCATCCTTGTTCCTTTCTGCTTCACTTTTTTTTGCGGAATTTACCCAAAAAACACTTTCCTGTCATTCATTACATCCGCGTTAAACTCTTCTATGTTAAATGTTAACACTCCGTTTTCTGGTAACAAAGCGTTATTGGAACTGTGTTCATATGAATTTTTTGTCATATTTTGGGTCACTTTTAAAACATCCCCATTTTGAAACAAATCAACGGATTTTAATGCGGCTTGTACTGTTATTGGGCTTGAGTTAATGGCTTTTTTTGATGTAAGTGTACTTCAATGCACTGTAATTATCCTATACAGCATAGAAAAGAAGCGCCTGAAAAAAGATACATTTTTAAGTAGTCTCCAATTGGCCAATATTTTGTTTTTGGTTTTTGTTTTAACACATGAAAGTGTTGTTTAGGTCAATATCTCGGGACGTTTTTGAGCATTTTCCCATAAATGATTGGCGGTCAGCGGAAGTGGTCTTTATATCAAACCTATCAGTTTAATGTCCTTTCTCATGAAAAGGCTGATAGACAGGTACCTAACAGAGGAAGCCATCATCAGGACTCCGCTGCATAGTAACCAGCATGCATACAGGAAAGGAAGGTCGACAGATACGGCTCTCCATGCTCTGGTGCAAAAAGCTGAACAACTATTACAAGACAAGGAGGTCACATTGGCCCTCTTCTTTGATGTAGAGGGGGCATTTGATAAGGCCAGAACAAGCAATATTTGCAACGCTGTCAAATCTAAAAAGGCATCCGTTTCAGTTAGAAACTGGGTTCGGTATGCGATAGCGAGCCACACGGCCAGTGCCTGCCTGGGGGGAGAACGGCTGGAGATCGGTGTACGTGGGGGTCCGGTTATGGACGAACTTCTGAGGCGGCTAGACCGAGAGGGCTTCTATGCGGACGCCACGGCCTAGTTCTCGTCAAAGGGAAATTTCTGCGCGTCGTCTGCGAGGGAATGCAGATGGCTTGTAAGATAATAGAGAGATAGTGCACCGATGCCGGATTATTAGTTAATCCTAGCAGAACGGAGATCATGCTCTTTACAAACAGAAGGCAAATTAAGGATTATAGGTTGCCAGTCTTGTACGGAAAACCTCTTACACTTGTGGGAGAGGTTAAGTGGAAACCTCACGTAGACAAAGTCATACAAAAGGCCACGGTCTATGTGGCATTTGCGCGGTGCTCTGGAAAGAAATTGGAGACTAAAACCACACGTTATGAGGTGGTTTTACCGGCCGTTATAAGGTCGAGGATCTGTTATGGTTCCTGGGTCTGGTAGCCGGCGGAGGAGAAGGCCTTCGTATCCCGGAAACTGGCGGGTTTGCAAAGACTAGCCTGTCTGGCAATGAGGACACCGGGTTTCGCATTAAACGTCCTTCTGGACCTTCCTGAGTTACCTCTGTGGGTATGCAGAGGATGGAATGCGGCTCTACAAGGCGTGACAACCACCTGCGTCAAGGGCATACAAGTATAGCGACCGTGCACCGGGATATTCCAATCGTGGGGGCAAAGGTGCTCACACCTGACGGCAGACTTAGGTTCGAAAGGAAGTTTTCAAGGTGGAAATCCCAACCAGAGAAAGTTGGCATGGTAGGTCAGTGACTGCTCGAGAAAGAGGTGCCAAGTACACCGACGGCTCAAAGTCTCCCAATACGGGATGGTCCGGGGCGGGAGAGTACCGACAAAACACCAACAAGGGGGCATATTTTTCGCTGGGGTGGTGGGCGACCATCTTTCAGGCGGAATTGTTTGCAATCCTCGAGGTTGCCACAAGCAAGGAAGTTACAGAAGGATTTAGAGAGGAGGTTAGAGAGGGAGTGATCGAGATCTACTCCGACAGGCATGCTGTCCTAAAGGCACTTTGTAGTGCCAGGATGGGCAACAGAATCAGGAATACAAACAGAAGCAGGTAAACCTAGTGTGGATTCCGGCACATATGGGGTTTGCGGGTCTCTTGGCCGAACCTCACATAGGATTAACTAACAGACAGATAGCAAGCTCACTAAGTGACTGGGCGCTCGATACCACAGAGACGTGAAGAAAGGGGAAAGGGTGCAGACAAGCCACGGAATTGATTGGAATCCCAAGCGACGCCAAGGCAACATCCAAATGGTTGATGTCAAGGAGTCGCTGGGCCTTAAAAAACCTGGTTTCTGTGGCCTTAACAGACATTTGCAAGTGGCCTTAACAGACATCTACTCGGAATTGGTGATAGTTCTGTTTGTTCACAATGTGGAACGGCGGAGGAAACATCATATCACCTATTAGGAGTCTGCCCCTGCCTCCACACTCTCCTGCAGGGAACTGTCTTCCTTAGAGTGGCGACGGATTCTTGCCTTCGTCTGGGTGGCGTAGGTCGGGGGTGGTGAAGTGGGGGAGGTTTGAGGCGAAAAGGGCTTTAAGGCCTACTCTCCGGACCTTTTGGAGTCCCCCCTCATTACTACTACTACTACTAGAGGGTGTCCAGAGACAGTGAGTAAAACTTGAAATTGTTTCCACACAAGTTGTTCTCACTTTTACCTGTGTGTAGACACTCCTGTATGGTTCTATCGGTTAAGGAAGTTGACTTAAAATTATGTAGCACATAATATGCGACCTATACCTGACTTAGAATGACAGGTCATAGCTACTGCCTTAATTCGAGATTGAGCACTGCTATGTCGCATTTTTCGGATAAATCCATATTTCTTGAGACACAGGACGTTAATTGCAAAACGGCCAAAAACGTCCCGGATATGGACCAAAACAACACTATCCTATAATAAAATAAAGCTAAAAAAAATATTGCTAAATTGGGGACTGCTAGAAAATTTAACTTTTTTGCACGCCCTCCTTTCCCGTCCTGTATAGTACAGTTAGAGTGCAATAAAGTCAAAGTGTTTCCTATCAGCCAAAATCCAATAAATCAAGCTCACTTATAGTCGAAACCGCATCAAAATCGGTCGTTTCGTTTCGAAATGGTAAATATTTAAAACTGACCCCTGTCCTGGTTGAGGTAACGCGCAGTTTATTACGCTATTTATTGCAACTTACACTACAATACAAATCTCGTTTGAATAAATTGTTTTTATTATTTTTTTAGTCAGAAGAAAAAGTAGTGGTTGATTTGATACCTACGAAAATAACGATATCTAACAACCGAGAGTTTTATGGTCTTTACAATTTCGAGTTTCCCAAACGACCATGGTTCAGCAATAACGAACTGTTTTTTAACACCAACCAGAAATATACCATAAATTCGTATTTAATAAATATTGGTAAGTATCGACGTAATAATTATCTAGATGATTATTTTACTTTTAAATCGGTGATATTCATTTTAGATTCGGGCGTTATATCCGAATTATCTTACGATGATGGTAGTCAGCTGGTTTTAGATACAAAAGGTGGTTTAGTTTTGGTTTCGAGGCGTAATTTTTTGGTTCCTGATGTAGTTGCAATAGGAAAATTAGCCCAGGCAGATTCTACTGCTTCGGTAGAATGGGTGGAAATAACGGGAAGAATTGAAGTGCCTGAAATAAATGGTTCCGTTTACAAATATTTTGATCTAATTTCTTCAGAAGGATCAGTGAGTAAGTAATCTTTTTCACAACTTTGTTTAGACTTATCATGCTTTCATAGGAAAGTTTTTATTATTGACAGATAATTTATAAGCTGAAAATGTTTAGCACAAACCTGCATTGTCATTTAATATGTAAATGCTGGAATATTTAGATATAATTCCGCAGTATTGGTTGACGTTTTATGGACATTGTCTGACAGTGATAACTTACAACATTTAAATCACCTTTGAACTACTTTAAACTAGTCATAGAAATGATCAGTTAGGTGTCAGTCATGTCATTTTTTCTCAAGTCTGGTTTTAATGCCTTCGTTTTCAAAGAAGTATAATGAAAAATATCGTTCATAATTCGTCCAAAAATAGGTTTTCCGTGCTTGCAATTGGTCATACGCGCACGGAAAAATCTTCATTTTTGTACTCCTAATGAAATATACTTACTATTTTACTATTGATTGTTTAGAGGACTTTAACGCTATATATCTTGGACCACAAGAAACAATCGACCAAAAGGTGCCTTTGATAGTGTGGCCTCATGGGGGTCCTCATACTTCCTTTGCAAATTACTTTTTCCTAGCAGAAGCAATGTTTCTCTCTTTAGGTAAGTAATTATTTTAACTCTTTACTTTTAATTTGAGGGTTCTATTTAAAATGGTTGAGAACTTTAATTTTGAAAAAAATGCATTAAAAGGACACTTTTAAATAACACGTAAAGTAGAAAGTAACTTTTTAAAAGTCTTCTAGTAATAACATAATGTACATATACCGTTGAAATTTATATCAAAAGACCTTGATCATATAATAAAAAATCGATAACAAAATTTCAACTTTCACACCCTGTATCTGCCCAGTCCCCTAATTGGACAGAATATTAATATCTGCTCAGATAGCAGGCACCATCCAAGCACTCAGTGCCGAGAAGGTAAGCTCCCGGCTGGTGCTGGAATGTAAAACAATCCTCGAGACACTCTCGTTGGAAATTAACATCCGCCTCATCTGGGTGCCAGGACATTCTGATGTTCCTGGCAATGAGGAGGCCGACCGGTTGGCTAGATTGGGCGCACAAGTGACGCCCATCGGTCACGCTCCATGGGGGCCTTGGCCAGGCAATTGTTTCACTGCCGCTGGGTTGCCGCCTCGGGCATGAGACAGGCCAAGGAACTCATAGGTGACAGGCTTATTGACCGGTCATTGTCACAGACGACATCAGTCTTTGATGGGTGTTGCTGAGGATCCCGAATGTAGGGAATGCTTAGAAGATGAAGAAACCTCGGAACATGTCCTTATGAGCTGTCCTGCCTTCTCTTACGCGCGTATGCGCATACTGGGACAGCCAATGCTGTTGCCCAGGGACATACGGGACTTATGCCCCAGCAGCCTGGTGGCTTTTATAAAGGACACTGGGCTACTGTAGCTCCCTTACTGGCGGGACGTGATGGGCCCATATAGGAGGCCTATACGTTTTTCAAGGGCAGGAGCCCTCCGCGTCACTCACTCACTCACACCCTGTATCTTTCTTAATATTAACTTTCGGTATAGGACAATTTAGCTAAATCGTATTATTTTTGCGGTAGCTCTATGTCCCATTACTTATGGTTCACCCTGTATACGTATAACTACATCAGGGTACCGAGTATTTGCCTTTACTTGTATTTAAACGATGTAATATTATATAACTTAATGTCTAAAGAAATTTTATTATACAAACTTACAAAACAATAAGTAAAAGATCTTTCAAAGCTAGCACTAATATGGGCAGGTGTGGAGATAGTAAACTTATGACGTAAGTTTAACGTATGAACCGATCTAAATTTCAGCTTTTTGAAGAGGTATTCCGGAATTTTGGTGGTGATTTAATGAAAAAAAAAAAAACCGCTGAATGCAAAACTCGTCTTTCGTCCATTCTTAACCAACCAATCTCACGCAATAAGCGGACACAGTGATTCTGAATCAACTTTATACAGTACCTACTTGTCTCTAGCTATGAAATTACTTAAGTAACGTGATTTGTACCACACTACTATTTTTTTAGAAAACGGGAAAAAAACTTTAGATTGAAAATGAGTTTATTTATTGTCATAACATTCTCTAAAACATTCCCCATTTAATTAAACCTGTATGTCTAAAGATAATCAAAATAGTCATCGTAAAGGTCGTTACAGTGCTAAAATTGATAAAAAATCAAACCTGATCTTTGCTTGAGCAATCATAGATATTTATATTTTAGGATACGCAATTCTTCTAATAAATTATCGGGGTTCCACTGGTTCTGGAGAAGATTCTGTAAACTTTTTACCTGGCAAGGTTGGGACCGCAGATGTCAAGGATTGCATTCAAGCTGTTGATACCGTATTATCGACATTTCCACACATAGACTCTAATCAGGTTTGCCTATTTACGTATTCCACTTAGGCGGAAAATGAAACAAAAATAGGGAGACGTAACAATGTAATAGACAGATAAAAATGTTTTTATTTGTAATGTTCGAAACATTTACTTTTCTATTACAGTATTTCGTCATCCCGTTGTACTTTGAATGTTTTCATATAACTGGTTTTCTTGAATTTCAGTTAGCCCTATGCGGAGGCTCTCATGGCGGATTTCTTGTAACTCACCTAAGTGGGCAGTATCCCGACAAATTCAAGTCCGTAGTAGCCAGAAACCCTGTCATTGATGTGGCTTCTATGAGCATAATTTCGGATATTCCTGATTGGTAAGTATACAAGGTTGGAGAGGTAGACTTGAGTAAAAAGTGTCAAAAAGACTGTTCAGGGGAACCGACAAACTATTAATTTATGTATAGAACCAGTATAACTTCTTATACAAATTAATTATGAGTCAAAATATTCCTTTTAAACTTAGTTCTTTATGCAGGATGAGAGTAGATAAAGTAGAGTATATAAGTAAATTGAAACACAGAGAGTGTCAAATGTGTAGGTTTGTAAAACTCACTTGACTTTGGCGCCCCCTATCGGCAAAACCAAAAACCAGCCAACTTTGATACATCAAAAAAGACGAAATGTCATAACAAAGTGTATCAATTAAGTGAGTAATTCAAGATCAAAGCAACAGGTGTCACACACAACACATTTTCAAGGAAATGGTGTTCCTAGTCACCAAAATACATTTTATGGAATATTTTCTGAACTAGTAGAATTACGGAAAAGTGCAAAGGATGAAAATTGCGTAGAAAAGGTCAAGGAGAGTAAATCTGGACTTTAGGCCGACAGAATCTCACTGAAAGGGCATAGAGGGTGACCAAACTTTACTTTTTTTACTCATCCTGCACACCAAAGATCATTAAGGTAATTTTGGAGTACTCGGCGTGAATAAAAAAACGACTGTATGAATGGTTCAAAAAACAGCCGAGATGTAGACAGGCAAAGTTTTGAAGCACTTTTTCAGAAAAATGGTGTTTCTGGTCTCCAAAATTGATTTGGTGTAATATCTCCTAAACTAGTATAGAGAGAGATACAGAAAAGTGCAAAGGATAAAAATTGCTTTAAACAGGTCAAGGATACTGAGTTTGGAGTTTAAACCAACAAATTTTCACTAAAAGGCAAAATTTTTAGGCACTTTTTCAGAAAAATTGTGTTTTTGCTCCCCAAAATGGATTTTGTGGAATATCTCCTAAACTAATAGAGATATAGAAAAAGACAAAACTTGCGCAAAAATTCTTAGAGAAGGTGATTCACATTCTAACTTACTACAGGGTGGTAAAAAAAAATTGTTTTTTCCTACAAATACTTTTACAATTTTAGCTTTCCCAGATGTTCAAATGTAATTTACAGGCTTTTCAAGGTTAAAAATGACATTTTTCTGGTCACATGACTGTTGTTGACAGGTGTCAATTTAACTTAACAGTGTTGCCAGCTGTAAATTTAAATTGTCACGACCACGTTACGTGCTTTTACAATTTTAACTTTCCCAACTGTTTAAATGTAATTTATAGACTTTTCAAGGTTAAGGATGACATTTTCCTGGTCACATGACTGTTGTTGATAGGTGTCAATTTAACTTAACAGTGTTGCCAGCTGCGAATTTAAATTGTCACGATCACGTTACGGCCTTTTACAATTTTAACTTTCCTAGCTGTTTAAATGTAATTTACAGACTTTTCAAGGTCAAGGATGACATTTTCCTGGTCACATGACTGTTGTTGATAGGTGTCAATTTAACTTTACAGTGTTGGCAGCTGTAAATTTAAATTGTCACCATCACGTTATGTGCTTTTACAGTTTTAGCTTTCCTAGCTGTTTAAATGTAATTTATAGACTGTTCAAGGTTAAGGATGACATTTTCCTGGTCACATGACTGTTGTTGTTAGGTGTCAATTTAACTTAACAGTGTTGCCAGCTGTAAATTTAAATTGTCACGACCACGTTACGTGCTTTTACAATTTTAGCTTTCCCAGCTGTTTAAATGTAATTTATAGACTTTTCAAGGTTAAGGATGACATTTTCCTGGTCACATGACTGTTGTTGTTAGGTGTCAATTTAACTTAACAGTGTTGCCAGCTGCATACTTAAATTGTCACGATCACGTGATGTGCTTTTACAGTTTTAGCTTTCCCAGCTGCTTAAATGTAATTTACAGACTTTCAGGTTAAGTAGACATTTTCCTGGTCACATGACTGTTGTTGATGGGTGTCAATTTAACTTTACAGTGTTGCCAGCTGCGAATTTGAATTGCCACGATCACGTGACGTGCTTTTGCAATTTTAGCTTTCCCACATGTTTAAATGTAATTTACAGACTTTTCAAGGTCAAGGATGACATTTTCCTGGTCACATGACTGTTGTTGACAGGTGTCAATTTAACTTAACAGTGTTGCCAGCTGCATACTTAAATTGTCACGATCACGTGATGTGCTTTTACAATTTTAACTTTCCCAGCTGTTTAAATGTATCTTATAGACTTTTCAAGGTCAAGAATGACATTTTCCTGGTCACATGACTGTTGTTGACAGGTGTCAATTTAACTCTACAGTGTTGCCAGCTGCATACTTAAATTGTCACGATCACGTGACGTGCTTCTACAATTTTAGCTTTCCCAGCTGCTTAAATGTAATTTACAGACTTTTCAGGTTAAGTAGACATTTTCCTGGTCACAAGACTGTTGTTGACAGGTGTCAATTTAACTTTACAGTGTTGCCAGCTGCGAATTTGAATTGCCACGATCACGTGACGTGTTTTTACAATTTTAGCTTTCCCAAACTGTTATGTAACTTATAGACTTTTCAAGGTAAAAGAACACATTTTCCTGGTCACAAGACTGTTGTTGACAGGTGTCAATTTACAATTTCAGCTTTTCCAGTAGTTTAAATGTAGGTATATAATTTATAGCCTTTTCAATGTTAAAGATGACATTTTGCGTCATTAAGGGACCGAACTTCACGATCACGTAATTTAATAGTTGTTCACTAAATACAGTTTTGTTAAACTACGTCATCTTGATGTCAAATTTGCTCTTTTTCTAAACATTTGTTCAATGAGGGACTTCCTTTTTCTCTCGCCGACGCATCAAATACAGGTCTAATTTTCGTAGTGCTATTCTCTTTCAACACTGTGGCAAATAGTGAAAATTAGTAGTACTAGGCACTACTTCCAACACTTCCTCAATTATTCTTTCATCCATCCACTCAGCAAAAACCTGCTCATACTTTTCGACAAGTTTGTTCTTTTCCAACTTAGCAATAGTGCTTTGCAATCTATTTTTTGCAGTATTACATCCACTTGGTAAATACGCCCTTCTTCATTAATTTTGACTGTCTGCTGGAATAACTGCTTAGCAGCTAAAGCTTGTTCTTCTTTTCTTTTGCTTTCAACGGGGTCAGATATACCCAATACGTCAAGTTCCCATAGTTGCGTTATGGATGCTTCCTTTATGAGAAGTGAGAAATTCACCATTGATGAACTGCTTGATTTGTCTCTACAAACTGTTCCCATCAACGTCCATCCTAAAATAGTTTCTACTGCTACAACTCCACAGGCTAAAACATGTCTACGACCAGTATATAATTGACCTGCAACATCTGCACCAATTAAAATGTCAATTGTTCAATTTAAATTATGTAATTCAGATGTCCAAGGACCACTATTAATGGGAAGGAGCTCATTACAAATAACAGTTTGAGCTAGCACCTCCAAACAGAAACTGGAATCCTCACCGTGACAACTTGTCAAAACATTCATGATCTGGTTCAAACAAAGTGCCCCCAAACACACAATGTACTATTCTATCCACTCTCTTTGGCTTTAGATGTGCACAATCAGCTATTGATTTAAGAATGTAAGATCTTTGTGATCCACTGTCTATCAGTGCCCTCACAAGCAGTGGTCCATTGTTTCCGTCCAATACAATCTTCAGCGTTTGCAGAAATACATGACCTGACGCTGAACTGGTACAAGTAAGTATTCTATCTGTAATCAAATCTTTCTGAGAATTCGAAGGCCCTTCAGACTGTCTATTTACTGGTATATTTGGGCACATCAACTCTACATGTGATTTTCCACAAACAGCACATTTAACATTTTCTTGCTTGATGTCCTATTTTTGAACATTGAAAACAAGCTTTTCTTTCACCTAAAATAGACCTAAAGGGTATTTCCGAGCCTTAAAACAGTTGATACTATCATGAGAGCTGCTACAAAAAATACACTTTGACGATGCTATCCCGTGATTAAAAAAATCATTAGCAGTTGGTACGTCAGGTCCATGTTCTGAAGCTTCTACAGCTACTCGATTCCTATAATTTCTTCTCAAGTCCTTACGTCCTCCTATTGAATGCAGGCGCTGTTCACTTTGTACTTCAGCCCGTAAAAAACTCATAAAATTCTTTAGTCTTTCTTCCATAGATGGTTCATCGCTGGTGTGTGTGTGACCAGAAGATGACTGAATACAAACACGGGGTGTTCGTTGCCAGACCCGCAACAATTCTGCAGGCAAACAAGATTCGATCAGAGGAAAAGCATGGCAGCACACTTGTCTGACGTTATACCTAAAGTTTCTAAAGCGCGCAAATGAGTCTCTAACTTATCATACAATACACTAAGATCAAATTTACCGTCCGAAATAGCAGTGTTTATGATTAACTTTAGCAACTCTAACGTAAACTTCAATTTTAATGTCTTCCCGACCAAAACGCACTCTCAAACAGTCTACCATTTTAGTATAATTGCCCCCGACAGCAGGAAAACTTTCTACTAATTGTCGAGCGCGGCTTCCGGAAAACGTAGCTTGTATCAAATACTCAATTTTGTCTTCTTCGTCAATATTAGAATCTCCATGTATTTTACGAAATTGGGCCCAGAATGGCAACCAATTCTTAATATCCCCATCAAAGATCTTAAACTGTATGGGTGGTAATTTAAATTTCCGCTTACCTGAGGTAGTAACTATTGATGCAGCACAAAGAGGTCACTTGCTCTTTAGACTTCTCACACAACTGTTCATACTTTAGCCAAAGATGTGTACATTTTTGAACTTCCCCACTAGCATCCTCTTCTAGTAAAAGATTGTAAATTTCAACGTCAACCTTCTTCAAAGCTTCATATTTATCCTGCAACATCCTCCAAGGCACCTCTACTTCTCCAGGAGAACTAACAGGCTGCGAAAATAAGGCTTCCAGTGTATTGGCATTTCTTGTAAAACTCGTTCTCAAAACTTGACGATTTTTCTTCTTTGAATCCATATTTATAGGAAAAATTGGATTAAAATTCTCAAAACAAAGAGGTATACCGTTTGCCCATAAACTAAGGCAGCCCGGTCAATGAAGTTTTCAACAAATCTTCAGCTTTCTTTAAGCAGGCGTAAAACCATCTGGATAAAAATTGCTACACAAAACTTAAAAACCAGGTAAATCACAGTCGATATGTCGCATAACGGAATCAAGCGATAGCTTTTCCTTACAGAGTTTTCTTCCAATGATTTTAATGCAAAGCTCCGTAAATTACAAAGTTAAAAATCAAAAATCTACCAGTCCCACCTAGATCAAGGTGTACATACTTTTTTGTGTACGTGAAATGATCAATCATATAAAATAACAAGATCTACACATATTTGGGATCTAACAGTATGTGCGAAAATAAAGTTGCCACAAGCTGTCATGAACATTAACACTTTGTATTACTGAATATAATTATTATTGTTGATGTTATTTTAGAAAGTTGCTACTGCTCTGTTTATGATCATAGAAAAATCCTACAAATTTCAGGTGTTATGTGGAAGGAGGCGAACCTTACACTCAAAAAGGCCCAATCGATAACGATATTCTCCTAAAAATGAGAAATCTATCTCCCATTGTTCACGCCCACAACGTTAAAGCTCCCACTCTTTTACAAATCGGCTCAAAGGATTTACGAGTACCACCTCATCAAGGTGCCGAATACTTGTACAGACTGAAAGCTAATAATGTTAAAGCCAGGTAAGTGCTGTTTAGCTATTTGTTTTCCTTTGCGGATTTTATGTTTCTACTGTAGAATGCACCTTTATAATGACAACCATCCTTTGGGAGCAGTACGTAACGAAATGGATAACACAATCAACACAATTTTATGGACTGATGAGCACTTAGGAAGGGAATAACGCATATTTTTGCTATAAAACTTTTTATGAAAGAGTTATTATTTGAAAATTATGATACAGTATTTACGTATTATTATAAAGGGTTTAGTAGTGATTTAACTGGTTAAAAATATAAAAAAATAATCTTACAATTTGATACGCTATTAATATTGTATTAGTTTACATGTGTTGTTATTTTGGTACAATAACAAATTGAAATCATAAATATAGTTTTTTTACTCCTACAGGGATATTGGTTAATTCCTTAACAGTTTAGAGAACGGATAAGTAGGCAATTGCAACCGGCTGAACGAATATAGAATCCTAGATTTTTAACTGTCCGATATGAAATATAACAAATGATACAATTTACAATGAATCAAATCAATTCAACACCTCAACCTAAAAGAAGTTATCACAGGGTGACAATCCGGGACGGCTGCGTCAAAAGTGATAATGTAAACACGGAAAAGTTCAGCCGGAAAAACCAGGTGCAGTAGTACTAACTGTGTTTAGTGTACGTTATTAGTAGTGAGGCATATACGAATTGTAAGTACTATATTTATTGTTTATTTCTCTTTTCATTGCTGTTGTGAATAATTTACACGTACGCCATGTACGATCCAGGGGGGCCGATCATGATTACGGATTGGAATCATGACTAATTTTTCCATTCCTGGAATGGGAAGGTCTGATTGACAGTATAGTGCAATTTGCAAACATTTTTTTAGTTAAAATAGGAGCACATTTTAAAACCTTAAACCCTATTTGCTTTATAAGTCCAGGTGTGGCAGTTTAGGCAGGGTTTGTCAATAATTTGGTAAGAAAGATTAAAAGACGAAACATTCTAGTAAAATGTTTAATATCAGTTGTATAGGAACAAAACGTACTTAACTCTCTAGAAAACCAGACCTAACAGTATTTGACTTTTTCCAGTAAATGTCTGGCGGGGGTAGTAAAATCGAGCGAGTAGCACTTGCACGAACACCCGACCATGGGACATTCCAAATGTTCCATAAACCAATTGGTAATGTGTTTGGAATGGCCGCCATGACGACAGCTTTGACACCACGTGAACCAATTATCGAACGCTTGAGATTTGTCGGTGTTTTCCACAATTGGCGAGCCCATCGTCATTAAACAGATAATACAGCGCGATAAGGGTTTGCGACAATGCGGACACCCGGTCAGTTTATTTGTGGCGCCCGAAACACTGATACGCGAAAACTGCTGGTTCTTCAACGATCTCAGGTGCGCTGAAATATTTTTACCGCAGTAAGTGCAAGACATGTAGATCTGTGGCGATGGTCTCTCGTTTTTCTCTTTGATTAACATTAAATCAAAGTCTGCCCTTTCAAACCAAAACTTCCAGCGATTCAACAGTTCTTGGTAGTTCCAGATCCAGTTTTTTACTTGGGGAGAGTCTAATTCGTGACTGAACGCCCTTACCGCGATTAGAGTCGTTGATTGTATGTCCGCGGTCTCGTCCAAGTACTTTTGCAGCAGTTTCAGCCCTTGCGCATTATTGCCAGTTAGGAGTAAACCATCTAAGTGGCCCTTGTCGCACAACTCGCCACTCAGCTTGAGTAAATAGTCGAGAAGCTTTAAATCAGGGAGGTAGAGCAAGGCAAAGCCAACCCGATCATCCACGATCATCTCCGGTTCTTTTAACACGCAATCATAGTTCCCAGGATTTAGTAAGAAACTGAACATAACCTTTAAATAAGGATCGGAAATCTTCTTTAAAGCGTTGGTACAAAACTTCTTCCAGTTGCTCTCCTCCTCGTTGGAGAACCCGGCGAGGGCAATTCCCACATAACTCAGTCCTGCTTCAACCGGAGCTCGATTGAGCACTTCAATGGCCAAAGGGATTTGCAGATTAAACACTGCGATGGCGGCTGCCCGGGAATAAGCTCCTTCACGTTCCAAGTTCTGCACAAATGTTATAACATTTGGGGGATCACTGTACAAAGGCCAGCTGCAAAGAAGCAAAGCTTGTGTGCGATCAGAGCGGGTGTAGTATTTGACTGAGCCTTTGCAGTTGTTTTGCATCAAATCGGACCAGAGCTTAGTGACTACGTCACTAGCTTCAGAGTCTGACGAATTAATGACGGATAGAACTCCAGGGTGTTTCGTTGATTTGTGAGCAACCACTTTGTTGTCTTCTACTAGCTTGGCGCTCAAGTGGAGCCAGTTCCAGACGTTTGACAGGATTTCGTCTTCCTTCACCTGGTCAGAGTGTTTGTACAAGTCTTCCTGCAGACCGTATTTGGCTTTGGCCCTCTGAAGGATTTTCAGGGAAACATCCTCAAAATTAGGTAGTTTTCTCAGATTGAGGGACTTCAAAACCTTCTTCCCGTATGTCCAAACTAGTTGCAAATCAGGAGTTATATTCAACGCAACTCTGTCATGTATCAAATGGTCGGAAATGTTAATACGACCTTGAGATTGCAAAGCGCAACTGAGGATTCGGTTCTCATCGTTTGGGTGCCAACTAAACGACCCGACGCCAGTTTTCAGGTTCACGCAACGTTCTATTATAGTGGGTTCCACCTCCTCACTCCCTACAGTTGGATGCTGGACGTCAAACAATGTTACCGAAGTAGAGTCTTTTTGCAAAACTGAGAGTAAATTTCCTTTAGAAGGACACCAACTAATCTGCCCGACTGTCTTTGATTGGGTTAGGATTTGAAGTGGTTTTTCAATATTCCGGGTGTCCCAGATGTAAACCAAATTATCAAAGTGAGAGGCCAGGTATTTGTCGTCTCTCGGATTCGTGCAAACCCCCAGCGCTGCCTTGGTAACCGTGCAACTGACAATCCTAGTGGGATCGCGCACATCAAACAGTCTCACGTACTTCATGTTCATGCCAGCCGCGAGAATTTTGCAATTGTTATGGAACCAAGACAGGTTCTGACAATGTTCCGCCATTCCAAACTCAAAAACAGGTCTGGTAACTTCCGAGCTGGTGACAAATGCTTGATTATACTCTCGCTTGCAAACCACTTGAGTGACATCAAAAATCAGCAGGCAGTTGTCAGGTTTGTACTTCTCCAATCCAACAGCCAACCAGTGGGAATCAACAGGGTTGAACTGCACTGAAGTGCACTGTCTGGGATACTTCGCGCTAAAATCATTTCGAGGTAAACCTCTACCATCCCAAGCCAACTTAGCCATATACGCAATGGAAACTTTACTACTCCCTCCCAAAGCAATAATTTCGTCTCCTTGAGAGTGGGGGTACAAGTCAAAGCATTTAACATGATGCAGACTGCCGGCAGAGAAAATAAGCTCCGCGCAGTGGGTGTTGGATATGTTGAACGCGGCAACGTTATACGGCCGATCAGAGCGCGGCACGACCTGATAGGATGCAATAGTGTCGCCGTGCCATAGAATGAAACGGTCCTGGATAGGGCTCCAACGTATTTCCAATTTGGTGGACATCCTTTCGTTTGGTCGGTTACTTCATCAAGAATCTGAAACGAAACGGATCCCTGTTTCAGAGGTAATGGAATTTAAAATATTATTGAACATTTTTGGGTTTTTTGAAAATGTGATGATGAAATTTCAACTAATTATTACGAAATTTTGGTTCCAGTTATTATCACTGAATGAAATTGTTGCAAATGACGCGACGTTGCCGCTTTGACGCAAATTATTATTTGTAGCTGTCAAATCGTTCTTTAGTAGTAATTTTTCGTTCGCTAGTGATAGTTTTTGTAAGTTCTTTGTTCTGAAATGTTAGTTTATACAATGGAAGAAAGGATAGATATGATCTTTGTTCTTGGAGAATGTCTGGACAATTGTTTATTGGCCTCACGAGTTTACGCTACAAATATTCCCAACAGAACATATTCAAACAAATTCGATTTTAAAGGATTATTAAGTAAATTTAGACAAAGTGGTAGTGTTCAATATGAGAAACCCACAAAACACAAGCGTGCTACAGGAAAACATTGAATTGGACGGCATTGGCTCTGTGATTGAAAATCCCCATGTAGGGCAACACCAAATTGCAAGAAATTTAAATATCAGCCAAGCAAGTATTCCAAAAGTTCCTAAAATGCATAATTACTATGACTATACAATTCAACTTCATTAAGAACTTTCTGAGAACGATTATGCGTTTTAAATGATAAGTGTCTTTATTTGACATGTGCTAACTTGGTAACTATGACAGTCAGTTTGTGCAAAATAACCTGTAATTACAGGCAACCCTACAAAAATAGCTATTTATGTAACCATTTACGAAAAGTTCGATTTTGTGTAAGGAATGAATGTTTGTAGGGTGAGCGCAGCAAGGTCCTACAATTTGAATGAGTTACACAATAAGACATTTTCGAAACGTGTTGCATACATAATTTTTTCTAATTTTGACCAAAAAGCGGTAAAAACCATCTTTTAAAGTGATTTAACACCAATATTCACTTTTATAGCACCCTGTATAAACTGTGACAACGACATGTTATGATGGATGTCGCCCATGTGTTTCTACGGAAATGCATAAAAACAGGGAGTGATAAAATGAACTTTTCATAACTAGTTACATAAAGTGATGAAACCTTAAAATATTTAGAGGCCTTTAGGACCATTTAGAAAATGCCAAAGCCTTTAAAACAATATAGAAATATTATGCTGATAATCTGGTATTTTGAAAATACCAGAAGCCTCCCAAATCACTTAGAAAATGCCAAATGCCTCTAGAATTATTTTAGATATTATGCTAAGACTTTTTTTTAATATTAAAAACCAGGATATTCAGCAAGAAGCAAATAGGACTATCAAAATATCAAAGATACTTACCAGAAAATTGATTTTTAAGATTCCAATTGGAAATGATTACAGAAAATCGATACAAAATGTCGTAGGTAAAACACAAAACACACTTTTTTCTTAAAATTCTATGGTTTAAACAATTTTTAATCTAAAATTTAAAAGTATTTGTATTTGTTTTGATTTTAACTGTCAAAAGTCCTAGTGAACCTAGTGTCAATGTCAACCGGCGGGTCTACTGCTACTGTCAAACTCTAACAGGGTTGCCACGTCACACTTTTTTTGCGTTTCAATTTTTATCAATTAATAAAAAAATATAGCAGGAAGGAGCAATAGCAATCAAAGAGGGACAAAAATCGTTCAGTATGGCGGCCATAAACTGTCATAAAATCAGTGACGATAATCAATCTGCTATTGCCCACTATTCACAAATCCACTCATCAATAATAATTCAACTAATTTATTTTTCAAGCCCAATTGTGTATTAAAAATGAAAAGAAGAGGAGAAGACATAACATAACCAATAAAATAACTTGTTGGATGTGCTTTGCTTTGGAAATTAAAAAATGTTTGTTTGGTTTTAGGTTTTAACAGAATTTGTGTGTTTTATAAAGATTTGAGGTGCTGCCCTGATTAAAAATGGTGGGAAAACGAAAGAATGGTATGTATGCAAGTTGTTTTAGGATACTTTATTGAAATACAATATAGAAAAAATACTACAAATACCTGTTGTTGTTTTGAATGTAATGCAATCAACAACATGACATACTCCTACTTATAGAACTAATGCCTTTATGCACTGTATAAGTGATTATAATCTAAAATCCTGATTTGAAAAATAAAGTTTCATTGTACAACAGCTGCCAGTACAAAACATTAAAGCTTTTATTGTCAGTCGAGTTTTCAGTTCTACCATTGAAAATCAAACAGAGTTTACATAAACCAGTTCTGGTGATTGAAATTTTTCATATTATTTCCTTGAAGCTTTAACTTTTGAGTTACAGGCAGTTACACTTTTAAAATGCATTTAGTTTTTTTATTGCAACTGGCACAGTTTCTGAGAAATCTTTCTAAAATGTGGAAGGTAGTTTACATTCTGCAGTTTCAATTGTTCAGTGGGTCTAATATCTAATACCTAGTTGTACAAATGTTGGGGGTGTTTTTCTTAGGTGTCATATCACCTTTTACCATCCCAAAGTATTTTGTGTTGTGTATCACTGAAGTATAACAACAGTTTTCTGTAATTTCTTGTATAATTTACAAACTTTTTTGTATCCTATTTATTTTTTCATAATATCTAGCTGGCACCACTTCAGAATGATTTGCATACAAAAAAAAATTAGTTAACAATCAGCCTAATTAAGCTTAGTTTTACAGTAAATCTCAATTAAAAACAGTATTTTGTACAGGGTGGCCAGTGTCTTGTAAAGAATAACTAACACCGAATTTTGTTGCAAAAGATTCATAATTTTGTAACCTGAGGGCATTATAGGCGGGCCTTATCATAATGCCTGCTTATAAGTCCGCTGACAGGACTATCAAAGTCCCAACATTCAGGTAAAATAAACAGTAAACAGCATAGGGGACTTTTCAATGCCAGAAACAGTAAATAATTGCTGAATTAGGTGAAACATAAAACAATGTAGGGAGAGTATAATGTCCATCAGGCCGAAACAGCCCAAGGGCCCATTCAGGACATTATGTTTTCCCTAAGGCACTTAGTACATAAATGGTTCTGGCAATTTCCATATATCCTTGGGCATCTTTCTGTGCCTCAATCATTTTTTCTCAGTCCTGTAAGCGCGCACAAACTTGCTGACATACTGAAATTTTTTAAACTGTCAAATTGTGCCGGATTTGATGGGATTTCTATGAGGGTTGTTTCTGCGCTGCCTGACAATGTTTTATCTATTCTCGCCGATGCAATCAGCGCATCCTTTTCTAAGGCAGTTTTCCCATCATGTCTTAAGAGGGCTCAGGCTATTCCTCTTTACAAGTCCGGTGACCGCTCCTGCCCGGCTAACTATCGACCGATTGCCCTGCTTCCGGCACTGTCTTAAGGTGCTGGAGAAGCTGGTCCAGAGGCGGATGATGTCGTTTCTGGAGCGTCATGAGCTTCTCAGCCTATCTCAGTTTGGCTTCCGGCCAGCGATGGGCACGAATGATGCTATTTTTTCTTTTCTTCAGGATCTGTATGGTCGCATGAACTCCGGCGATATTTCGGCCGCGGTATTTTGCGACTTGTCGAAGGCGTTCGACTGCGTAGACCACCAGATCTTGCTTTGGAAGCTTGAAGCTTATGGCTTCCGAGCCGCTTCTTTGTTGTGGTTTCGCTCTTTCTTGTCCGGTCGGAGCCAGGAGGTCTTCATCGGGGGCCATGGTTCTGGAGAGTTAATGTTAACTTCGGGTGTCCCTCAGGGCTCTGTTCTTGGACCTTTGCTGTTCTTGATATACATCAATGATATTGTTTCGCTCCCTATTAACGGACAATTCACTGTTTTCGCTGATGACGCGACCATTCTTTGGAGCGGCAAGAGCGCCGATTCATTGACTGCCACTATTGATGGGGACCTCTCCATAATCAAACATTGGTGCAATTCCAACTTACTCAGCTTATTCCAACTTATCATTAAATATCAGTAAGACCAAGATCCTACATTTTGGATGTTCATTGCAGGAGATTTTTGTTGAGGGTGAGCCATTGTGCGCCCCTGGAATGAACAAGTTTCTTGGTCTTATTATTGACGACTCGCTTCGATTCGCGGAGCATATGGACGGTCGTGCTCTAGACTGGCGTCGGGTTGTCATGCATTGAGGGTAATCTCTGGCAATCTGGATTACCATGTAGCTAGGAGTGCATACTATGCACTGATTGACTGCCATCTCCGCTACGGCATAGCTTTCTGGGGAGTTTGTTCTCGAAGCCGCTTCAATTCTGTGTTTCTCCTGCAGAAGCTAGCATTGAGGTGTTTGTGTCGTGTTGGATACAGGGCCTCATGTAGACCCCTCTTCATTGAACATGGTATCCTCACCTTGTGCTGCATTTTCATCTTAGAGACGATTTGTCTTGTCCGTGGCAAGTTTGGGGGTCAGTTGTCCGAGGGCTCCGGCTCGGTGACTCGCAGTAGATTCGTTTTGAGGCTTCCCATTCCTCACACGGAGAAGATTAAGTCGTCGCTTATTTACGGTGGCAAGAGACTTTTCAATAACCTTCCTCTCCACGTGAGAGGCCAGCCATCTGCGCATGGATTTAGGCGTGAGGCTGAGAGGTTTTTGCTTGACGGGGCGTACTATTCTCTGGACGAATTCTACTCCAGTTCTTAGGCGCCTTGTTCTGCCATAAATTGACCAAGCAGCACTGTTTGTGTTTTTGATCCTCTTTCTCCTCTCTTATACAGGGTAACTGCCTTTTTGTTTTGTTTTTATTTTAATAATTGTAAGGTGTAATTATGTGTGAATCATATTGTATGTGTAGTGTAATAATTATGTATGTTCTTTTTTTGCTGTTTTTGTATGTGTTGTCAGGGCTTTGTCAATCACTTTAAGTCTCCGACAATAAAGCTACTTTTTTGATTGATTGATATAAAATCAAACAAATTAGGCCACCCTGTACGTCCTGTAGTTCAGTCTACTGTCTCTGATAACGGGTGTTCCCCCCGGGGTTAGGGCCGTTGATAAGTTCGGATATGGTTTTAAATCAAACCGGCGGATTGACAGCTGTCATATAATAATTGTTTGCAACGTTATCTAAGACATACGCTTTTTGTGACAATTGCCTCTCCTCATCATCATCAATTTATTTAAAACACCTTAATTGCGTTCAGCGATGCTACCACAAAAATGTATGAGGCAAACTTTTCAGAATTTGCGCATTTGACTGTTGAAGAACGTAAAGTCATCACTGTGGCCGAAGTGATTCAGGAACTTATTAAAGCTCATGATGAGAAGCGAAACGTTAACCTAAACGCCCTCAAACATAAAGTCGCCTCTAAATATGGTATAGAAACGTCTCCCAGATTGGTAGATATTATTGCAGCTGTACCACTGGATTACAAAAAGATTCTGGTGCCTAAGCTATTAGCTAAACCCATTAGGACTGCAAGTGGAGTAAGTTTTCTCTAAATGTTAGTTTTTGTATTCATTGACTGGTATTTGAAAATCACAGATTGCTGTAGTAGCTGTAATGTGCAAACCGCATAGATGTCCTCATATAAATATGACGGGTAACATCTGCGTTTATTGCCCTGGAGGTCCAGATTCCGATTTTGAATATTCTACTCAAAGCTATACTGGCTACGAACCCACTTCAATGCGTGCTATCAGGGCTCGATATGATCCATATCTACAAACTAGACATAGAGTTGAACAGCTGAAACAGCTAGGCCACTCAGTGGACAAAGTAGAGTTTATTGTTATGGGAGGTACTTTTATGAGCTTACCTGATGATTATCGAGATTATTTTATCAGAAACTTGCATGACGCTCTTTCTGGTCACAAAAGTGCTTCGGTCGAGGAAGCCGTTAAGTATTCAGAAAGAGCAAATACGAAATGTATAGGCATTACTATTGAAACTAGACCTGATTATTGCCTACAAAAACACTTGTCCGACATGCTAAAATATGGTTGTACTAGACTCGAAATTGGGGTTCAGTCGGTTTATGAGGATGTAGCTTTGGACACTAACAGAGGACATACTGTTAAAGCAGTTTGTGAAACTTTTCACTTGGCTAAGGATGCTGGGTACAAAGTGGTTGTTCATATGATGCCAAATTTACCAAATGTGGATTTGGAGAGGGATATTGAGCAATTTATTGTAAGTATTAACACTAGTTTAAAGTTTTAGGTTAGGTTAGGTTAGGTTACGTTGTAAATATTGAAGAGTTTAACACAGGCATAGCAAAGCAAGAATTTTTAGAGGTTTTATGAAAACTAACGTTAAAGTATGGGTTTTTTCACTGGTTAAATGTTTGTTTTCATTTTAAAATAAAAAAATTAATGCGTGTTATGTTTCTCGTGGAACGATACAAGCCTGACTGGTTATGCCTTCATTACTTTTTTAAATACAGAATGTCTCAACGATAGAGTTAAAGTCGTTATCTAATTTGCTTTGAAAGTTACATATAAACGTTGAATATAAAAGTTTTTAAATAATGTTACACTGCAACCTTGCAATACCTTGAATACCGTATATATTATTGCATTTTTGAATTGTCCTTTTGATTGTAAGGACAATTTCCACTTTTGAAAAATCGACAGATTTTAATATGGCTTAGTTTTAGTCATTGGAGTTAATTTCTTAACATTTTACTGTTGTTAAAACGTATTAACGTACTAGTACGTAAACGTACTCTGACTTTAGACGTATTTTGGCGTCAGTGTTTACGACAGTGTTTACAATATCTGTCTCATTTTAACTCATTCCGATAAAATAAGATGGCCTATGTTACTACAGTTTGAAACTCAGGTTAATACTGCCGCCAAAATACGCCTTTTGGCACTGTAACTGTATTATACAGGATGGGAAAGAAGCGCGTTCAAAAAAGTTAAGTTTTCTAGTAGTCCCCAATTAACTAGTAAATTTTTTTTTATTTTAACATGAGGAGGTGTGGTTTAAGTCAACATCTCGGGACTTTTTTAGGCATTTTCCAATTAACGTCCCTTGCCTTCCGACAAAGACCACATTGCAGTGCTCAGTCTCGAATTAATTTATGACAACAGCTTTTTATTTGTCATTCTAGATCGGGTGTAAGTTCAATATTATCTCTTACATAATCTAAAAATACCCCATGAGCGACAAGACCATACCAGGTGTCTAGGGTTAGAGAAAGAGGGAGAAAAACTTGTGCATAAAAGCAAAAGTTTCAAGGGACTATCTCGGGACGTTTTTGGGCGTTTCTTAATTATAACGTCCGTTGTGTCCGAAGAAGATTCATCCGGAAAATGGATATAACCGTGGTCATTCTTGAATATGTTAGACAAGCCTCATGATTGATAAGACATTACCTTACTTCTTCTTGAGGAAAATGTAACATTTTTCTGTTTTTGCACAAGGTTTTCTCCCAAATTAACTGTGTTTAAACCACATGATATGGGACCTAACCTAACCTAACAGAATGATAGATCAAAGCTAGTGCCTTGATTCGAGATTGAGCACGAATATGTCGCATGTTTTGGATGTTTCTTGAGACGCAAGAGGTTTATTGGAAAACGACCAAAAACGCCTCGAGATATGGACCAAAATAATACTTTTCTATGGTAAAATAAAACCAAAAGTTGTTCCGGTTGATGCAGCGCATAGTTTTAGTATCGAATTTTTTCTTAATTTTGAAAAAAATTGCAAAATAATAATTAGTTAGTGTAAAGCTGACATTATCAAATAGATCTAAATTTAAACCAAGATATTTTTGTGAAAGTAATTGTTGTTCATTTAACTTCAATATTTTATGGGTTTGACGGATTTTCCAAAGAGAAAAAATCTGATTTTTGATCGCCATTTACCGAAAACGGTGAACGCCAGCTTTGTCATCTCTTAACATCTTTTAATCAAAAGGATAATTCAAAAACCCCATCTTGTTTGTTTGTCCTTAGAAGCACTGTAGATTATTTCGAAAATTCCTCGGACACGTCAACATTATTTTCGGAGGAGACACTTAAAGAATAAAATTAGTCTATTAAAGCAATCAAACAAAATGTTCTAGGCCGAAAATGTTTACCATTAACTTCCATGCAGTAGTACAAATATAATTAAAGTGCTTTCTAACACTTTGTAAAATCTGGGGTACTGGGATGTAATTTGTTAAATTCTTGTACCATTCTTCTAATGAGGTAGGTTAGGTTAACTGTAGTGTACATTTTGGATTTGAGATGTCTTCAGAGGATTCAATGTGGCTCCTTGACTGTTGTTTTCAATTTTACAAATTTTTGAAAAATAATAAATCGTGTTTGTTTGCTTGTAAGTGATTCTATGCAATTTTTGCAACTTTTTTAAGATCATTTTGCACCCAATACTGTCATTTTGACTGTTTTTTTCAATTCTCAAAATTTTTGTTCAAAAACTGTATTTTTTGCTAGGAATCGATTTTTGTCATTACTGTCATTTTGACTGGTTTTTAAACCTTCAAAAAAGTTTCAGATATTCAAAAAGTGAGTTTTTTACTTTTAAAGTAATTTGATATGGTATTGATTTGCAAACCGTCAATTTCATTTTTGATCATTTTAAAAAAAATTGAGTAACTTAAAATGTGTTTTTTGATAGAAAAAGGTTTAATTCAATTTTTAAAGTAATTTGAATCGATCGATTTGCACCATCAGGTTTTGAAAAATTTAATGTTTTTTTGCTTGAAATCGATTTTGTGCAATTTTTATAAAGGTCTACAATCGATTTGCGTCATTAAAAATGATTCTATGCGATTTTGAGATTGATTTGTTGTTATTTGTCAATGTCAGTATTGGTTACAATGGCGCAAGAAGTCTGGCGCAAGGTTCGTTTCCACTCCGGATCTAACAAGGTGATCTCTTCCTTTCTGTTGATGATGTTCTCGTGCTTAAAGATCTCAATGGCTTCTCTAGTTAATTTAGGATAGTAACGCTGTGATCGATCCAAAACCTCCACCTCTTCAAAACGAATATGATGTCCTCTAGAAAGTGCATGTTCTGCCACCCCTGATTTTCGGTCTGTCCTAGTCTGCAACTTCTCTTGGGCTCTGCTATTCTTGTGTTGACACTACGTTTAGTCGTTCCAATGTATGCGGATCCACAGATGCAAAGGATCCTGTAAACTCCAGAAGCCGATAAAGGATCTCGTTTGTCCTTGGCCGATCTGAGATTCTGTTGTATCGTGCTCTAAAATCCTTCCAATCCTATCCGTGACCTTGTGTATGTATGGTAAGCAAGTCCAACCAACTTTCTCTTCAACATCCCCCGTTTGTTGTCTACGTAGTTCGATGTTTCTTGGGCGAGTGGCTCTGTTGATTTGTAGTCTACTGTATCCGTTCCATCCGAAAACCCTTTCTAGATGTTTAAGCTCCTTTTCTAATTTTGATGGTTCGCAAATCCTTTTTGCCCACTCCGATAGGGTTTTGATCACTCCTCTTTTTTGGCTAGGGTGATCGATTATGATGTTTTCGATACACCGTGTGAGCCAGTGTTCCATTAGGTTTCCTTGTCACCATTACATCCCAGAAAGGTAGACGTCCTTCTTTTTCGGTCTCCATAGTAAATTGAATTCTTGGATTTACGGAGTTTAGATGTACCAAGAATCGCTGCAGTTCGTCTTTATCGTATCGTCAACGTATCGAAACCAGTACTTTGGTTTCTTTGGAACTCTGTCTAGGGCATTTACTTCAAATGTTTCCATAAAATAGTTTGCTATTACCGGACTAAGAGGATTGCCCATTGCTACACCATCATTCTGTTCGAAGAATTCACCCTGCCACTGGAAGTTAGTGGTGGTGCCTGAACAAATTGGCGATGTCCAGTGGAAAATCTCGTTCTATCTGCTCTTTCTCGTTCTTTCTTTATTCACTATGATACCCATCAAAACGGCTATGGAGCAGATAGAACGAGATTTTCCACTGGACATCGCCAATTTGTTCAGGCACTGCCTAACCACCACTTACTTCCAGTGGCAGGTTGAACTTTTTGTTCTGAAGCAATTTGTTTCGTTTTAATAAAATGCGAGAGAAACGTAGTCACTCAAATCTTAAAATTGTGTCATCGATGACGTGAATGCAGTTTTCGTTGGCATTTCCTTTATATCTATTTCAAAAGCTTGATTTTGATGTAGAATTTTGTTTTATATTAGGCTCCTGTAAAATAAAGTTGACATTTTTGAGGATTTTTTGAAATAATCCACAGGGTTCCTTAAAACGTCCTTAGTTCGTTTTTCGTGGGCCACCTTGTACAACATTTGTAATGTAGTGTTTGTAATTCTTTCTCTGTAACAGAATTATTAATTACTCTTAAATAAAGGTCAGAACAACGTTTAATAATTGGTTTATCTATGTCATTCACCAAAAATAAATAAGTTAATAAACGTACTTTTGGTGCATTTATAAGAAGTCAACAATTCTTGCAACTTTTTCAACATCACTAAGCTTAAATCATTTTTGATTTGCATTGGTGATACCTCTACTTTAATCGATATTTTAATGAAGTGTAATTTAACTTAGGAATTCTTCGAAAGCCCTTCATTTAGAGCAGACGGTCTAAAAATTTATCCTACCCTAGTAATCAGAGGGACCGGTCTATACGAATTATGGAAAACTGGTCGTTACAAGAGTTATCCACCATCGATATTGGTGGACTTAATTGCCAAAATCTTAGCTCTTGTTCCGCCATGGACTAGAGTATACAGAGTACAACGGGACATTCCTATGCCTTTAGTTAGGTTAAATGTCTTCAATTTGTATGCCTCAAAGCTTCCGTTAAAATGTATAATTTTAGTTCTGGCGTAGAACATGGTAATTTGCGTGAGCTGGCGTTGGAACGCATGCGAGATTTGGGACTAAAATGTCGCGATGTACGTACTAGAGAAGTTGGTATTACTGAAATCCATGAGAAAGTGCGACCTTACGACGTGGAACCGGTCAGACGTGATTATTTTGCCAACGGCGGATGGGAAACATTCTTAAGCTATGAAGACCCTGAACAAGATATTTTGATAGGTCTTTTAAGGTAAGTTGCCATGAGTGTGATTGAGTGAGTGACAGTTGACACTTTAAAAGTTGAAAATTTGACATTTGGTAAAAGTTCATATAAGATTTACGTCCGTACATATTTTGTTTCGCTCAGTTTGCTATAAGCAGAAGAGAAACGGGAAACTCGCCTTTTCTACGTCATGATGTACCATATTTTTTTGTAGTTAAATATATCTAGAGCAAAAAAAGAAAAACACATATGTCCCATACTTTTCCAAGTACTACTACTTAGAACTATTTTACATTACAACTTTTTTGTACGCAGTTTTAATAGAATTTGACAGATTTGAAGAGAATGGTATACTCATTTGAAAAGGATAGAACAAACCGTTCTCGAGATATTTCTTCTGGATTGCCGGTCCAATATCTTTAGTGATCCTATGCAAATGAGTAAAAGCAACTTTGACATATTTCTTTCTATAAGTGTCTTGTTTAAATCTCTTTTGCCTTGTCTATTAAATTACATAGTAACCCTACTTATTTTCTTTACAGAACATTCTTTTCAAGCATTATAAAAAAGGTGTTGCGTTTTTTTGATGAATTTATCTAACTTTGATGATTAAAACGGTGCTTTTTATGCACGCTAATAAGTAGTATAAGCATTAAAAACGCGTTATTCTACTAAATTAAGTAGAATAATTAAATAATGACCGGTTGCACCGATGTATTTAAGAGTCTTTTGTGGTAAGTCGACTTCTCTATGAGTCTATGATTTTTTATTAATTGATTTGTATTACGTAAAAGTATGGTAAACGTTGAAAGTATCATTTTTTGTTTTTTTGCTTATATCTCGGAAACTATGTGTCCTACCGACAAGACCTCTCTAAACAAAATATGAAAGCTGCTTAAATTTGCTACAAGTTTTATTCCGTCAAGTTTTTTGATATCTTGTAAAGTTTTCGAGATATCCGCTCTTGAATGTGTGTAATTTGTTCTTCACATTTTCGCTCTTTTTGACCGGATAACTCTTTAACCATGCACCGAAAAGCTGAATGCTGGCTGTAAAGTTGGTTGGTAAGCAAGCAATGGCTAAAATGGTAAATTAAACATTTTCTCATCAAATTGACTCGAAAAGACCGAGTTCCTCTTTCAACAGTCATCGGTTCAAATCAACGACGAAAAGATTCCTGTGGACCCATTCTTGCTATTCCGACGTATATCCATCAGCAAAAAACAGACGAAGATTTAAAGCATGAAATAAGAATTAGCCCCGTTCCCATTAGCCTTATTCAGTGAAAGTGGGATAAGGAAAGCGACTAAGTCAGCGCTGTGCAAACTATTCAATACTACGACGAAGGATGTACATGTCGCATAGCTACAAATCGTATTTGACGGAGGGATACTCCTTCATAAAGTAATTTGGCAAATAGGTGCAAAGATATCGACAATCTGCAAGAACTACATCCACTTTATCACGAAGAACTATCGACTCAGGAAGTCTGCAGACATCTATTTCAGCGAAGACACCGAGATAAACGTCAAACAAGAAGATTTTCTGTTGAATCAGTTCAACAAAAGCAGACTCATCAACATGCTTAAGGTGAAGCTTGAGGACAATGGGATTAGGACCCTTCAAGCAGAAAGTGAGGCGGACGTTCTGATTGTGGATAAGGCTGTCGGAAACGACAGCTGTCTGCATTGTGGGAGAAGATATCGACCTCATCGTCCTTTTGATGGCTAAAGCTGATGCGTATAAAGACATTATTTTTATCAAGCCTGGACGGGCAAAGATGAGAGATTCCTTATTCTCGTCTCAGCACCAAGGTTTCAAGGACGTGCTGTTTTGGATGCATTTACTGGATGCGATACAACATCTTCGAAAAAGCAAGGTCGCATTTGCGAAGTTGTATCTGAAGTCGCTAGAGATCCAGAAAGCGTCAGCAGTTTTTTCAGATCCTTCCTCTATCACCGCCCAAGTACAAAAGGCAGTTGAAACCTGTATGTTAAAGTGGTATGAAGCTCCAGTGAGAGGTCTCCCTGAATGTCTACAGGTACAAGTAATTCTTGAAATCGGTGGCCACCATCAAACCTGATATCTCTTGTTTTCCTCCCACCGAAGGACCACTAAAACATCATTTCCTCAGAACATTCCATCAAGTTCAGCTGTGGCTGGGAAATGACCTGCCTCCTCAGATGTATGGGTGGAAGATTGACCACTGCCTGGTCCCCGTGCACCGGACGATATTCTTAAAATGATTTTCTGCCGTTACACGAAAGACTGTGCCAGCGCGAAGTGTTACTGCAAAAAAGCAAGCCTCAAATGTTCCCAAACATGCCAAAATTGCCAGGGGAACTGCCTGAATGGGGTCCCTCAAGTTGACTCCGAAGATGAGGAGGATGTGTGACGGTTTCTTTACAGTGGTCCGATGGAGAAGACGATAGCGTAACAAAAGATGAAAACGTAGACAAAGATCTAAGCCCTTCCCCCCTCAAGAAAGCAAAAAATTAACCGAATTCTTCCTACTGTTGTAATGTTTTCAATTAATTTTCTATAACAATAAACTTATTTTTTCTAATTTTGGCATATAATGTGACACTTTTCGAAACTGATTAGAGTGACAAAACGTTTTACTTTATGTAACTAGTTATGAAAAGTTCATTTCATCACTCCCTGTTTTTATGCATTTCCGTAGAAACATATGGGCGACATCCATCATAACATGTCGTTGTCACAGTTTATACAAGGTGCTATGAAAGTGAATATTTGTGTTAAATCACTTTAAAAGATGGTTTTCACAGCTTTTTGGTCAAAATTAGAAAAAATTATGTATGCAACACGTTTCGAAAATGTCTTATTGTGTAACTCCTTCAAATTCAAAACATTCGTTCGTTACACAAAATCGAACTTTTCGTAACTGGTTACATAAATAGCTATTTTATTAGTCAACAGTTGATTATACTGTTACGGTTTGGGCCTACTATGCTCGATACTCTACTATTAAAGTAGGCCACACTTAGGAAGCGACACCTGGAAGTATCTTGAATATTCGAAGCAAATCGCGAAGTGCTTTTCGCGATCATTCTAGAACGTGGTTTGCGAATATAAAAGAAGCAGCGTCGACGACAGTCTAGTAGAGTAGTAGTGAATTTGGGAACGCGGTAAATAGTGGAATAGTTGTGGAATTGTAGTAGTGTTTTTAGTAGCTGTGTTAATTATTGTACGGAGTGTTTTGAAGTGTAAATAAATTTATTAATTGTTGAGTTAAATTGACTTTGTGTGAACCCACGGGAAAACCGTAACAATTGGTGTCAGAAGTGCGATCAGACTTTAGTGCGACGTGAATTGGAACTAAACTTCGGGTTAGAGACTTGTGTTCAGAACCGGACTAGAGATTTTCGGAACAGTGGTGTGTTAAATTTATTTTATGCCAATAACAAGACGTCAAAGTGCAAACATGGAGGCCCAACTTGCAGCTATTATGGAAATGCTTAAACAAGACAAAGAAGAACAAGAAAAGATTCGAAAACGAAACAAGGAAGAACAAGAAAGGATTCGACAACAAGAAGAAAGAATTCGACAAGAAGACAGAGAGCGGCAAGAAAAGCGTAATGTAGAAATATTGGACGTTCTAGCGGGGACCAAGACAGAAATCTATGAGTATGTAACCCATAGTCTCAATAAAATTCAGAATGATGTTCGGGAGGACATTAATAGAATTCGGAATGATGTCGAGATAAAGCTACGCGACTTAGAGCGAAAAATTGACAGCAGAGGAGCCAGCTCTACAGTGATCACCGGAAACGGGCTCAACAAGATCAAGCCTCCCACATACGACGGTCAAACTTCATGGGCAATGTACCAACTCCAATTTGAGGCCGCTGCAAATGCAAATGGATGGAGTAACGAGGAAATGGCTGTAGCACTAATAGTGGCATTACGAGGACCTGCATTGGAGCTGTTACAGACTCTGCCTATCGCCCAACGAAGCAACTATGAAGCATTAGTAGCTGCATTAGAACGTCGTTATGGGGATCAACATAAGAAAGGACTGTATCGAACGCAATTAATGGCAAGACAGCAGAAAACTGGTGAAAATCTAGAAGAGTTTGAAACCGAAATTCGTCGCCTTGTGCATCTGGCTTACCCAGCCGTCCCGGATGAAATCCAAGAAGAACTTGTGGCACAGTATTTTGTAGATGGGATTCGAGATCTGGAGGTAAAGAAATGGCTGAAGATGTTCAAAGGGAGCAACAACAGCGAATTACTGGTTCGAGCGCTGGAAGTTGAAGCTGCGTGCAATGACTTTCAGCCAGAGACTATTCAAGAGGAAAGAGTACCGCCAGCCGATCATGTTGCTACATCAATAAATAAAATTGAATCAATGGTCGGCCAATTAGTGCAACAAATGGCAGCATTAGGAAATGGTCAGTCCAGACAGTTAGAACGGTCACGTCCGATCACTAGAGTGGAATGTTATCGATGTGGACGCAAAGGACACTATAGAAGGAATTGCAGACAGCGGTCTTGTTCTCCAAACCCACAGTGCCGACGAAATCAGGACATTAGAACAAATCACCGGAACTCCTCTGTTAAAAGAAACATTACGTGCTATAATTGTGGACGTAGAGGACATTACCGCTGGAATTGCAGACAGCAGTCTCGTTTACCGACCCCGCAGAACTGGCGTAACCAGGAGCAGGAAATGAAGAACCCGGAAGGACATTTACCGCGATATGTAGAGGATCGTCAAGCTTTTGATAGTGACTTAAGGTACCGGAAAGGACAAATTCATAATGATTGGAGGATTGGTCAAATCGCGAAGGTGACAAATAAAGAGGCTACAAAAAGAATGAAGAGCAGCGTTTCTAAGGAAGACATAATAAAATGACAGCGCTCAGACTCTGATTTGAAAGTAATCAGAAGATGATGGTTGGAGAAGGATTTGAAACCGGATTGGCAACAGATTTCCAGATATGGACCAACAGTAAGGGGTTACTGGTTGCAGTGGAATTCGCTTCGACTGCGAGATGACTTAATTACTCGCAAATGGGAAAGTCCAGACGGAAAACGCTTTGTTTACCAAACAATAGTGCCCAATTCCTGCAAAGAGAATGTGCTGCGAGAACTACATGACAGTCGCGGAGGAGGACACTTTGGAGTAAACCAGACTTTGGCTAGAATAAGAGATCGATTTTACTGGATTAACTTCAGAAAGGACGTTGAGGAATGGTGTAAACGGTGTGACCAGTGTTCGTTACAGAAGAGATCCATCACAATTCGGGAACTTGAGAGAGAGAAGATGAAAACAAGCAACAACCGTATGAAGATGACACTGGACCACAGACCAACTGGTGGCAATTATAAGGAAGGTGATGCTGTGTGGATGTTTCAACCCAGGAGGAGCAAAGGATTAAGTCAAAGATGGCAACGACACTGGGAGGGACCTTACAATGTGGTAAAAAGGTTAAACGACGTCGCGTACAGAGTCCAACGCAGCCCCAAAGGCAAGATGAAAATTGTCCATCTGGACAGACTCAAGAAATACCAGGGATTAGATGAAGCGGATCGGGACGATCAGCTTTAAGAGGGGGGCAGTGTTACGGTTTGGGCCTACTATGCTCGATACTCAATGAAACCTATGCGCCGCAATATCTGGCCGGGCGCGTATTAAAGTAGGCCACACTTAGGAAGCGACACCTGAAAGTATCTTGAATATTCGAAGCAAATCACGAAGCGTTTCGCGGTTATTCTAGAACGTGGTTTGCGAATATAAAAGAAGCAGCGTCGACGACAGTGTAGTAGAGTAGTAGTGAATTTGGGAACGCGGTAAACTTTAAATAGTGGAATAGTTGTGGAATTGTAGTAGTGTTTTTAGTAGCTGTGTTAATTATTGTACGGAGTGTTTTGAAGTGTAAATAAATTTATTAATTGTTGAGTTAAATTGACTTTGTGTGAACCCACGGGAAAGCCGTAACAATACGCTCAACACTGAAACTGCTTTAACATTTGAAGGAGACAATAGATGAAGTAGTAAAAAAATATACATTATTGAAACGATTTTCATGCCCTACAACCCTATGGCCAGTATTTAGTTTTTAGGTGCATGGGTAAAGATTTATTCGGTCAAAAAAAGAATGAAAAATTATAAAATTACAGACTTTCAAGAGCGGATAATTTTTGTTTTGTTATTTCCACATTTTGTGTTACGGCAGCGTATGTTTTTTTTTGGGCTTAACTGTTTCTTGGTAGCCAGATAAGGGTCTATTTGAAACATCTACTGTTTTCAAAGTTTTTAGTTGCAATGTGTGAGTAAGTAACATTTACATACCTATACAGGGTGTCCCACGACGAAAGACATCGATTGTTATTGGAAAAAGTATAAATAGGAGAGTTTTGAAAATTTGGCAGGATATTGATGTGGGCATGCCCAATCTAACTAAAATATTTTCAAGATGGTTGCACTTCTGTTTATACCGGAAGTCCATCACAACTTTCTTATTTTAAATAGAACACCCTATACAGTATTACATATTTGGATTCCTCACAAAATTCTGACCAACTTTTGTGTACAATGCCCTATGCCTATCTCTATAGCCGTTTTCGAAATATTTGATGTTTTTCCAAAAAAGTGACAGTTGCAACGCTCAACATATTTTTGTACTCTGTCAAAACCGTATTTCATTTTGCAACGAAACTTTGGGTTATTGTAAATAAAGGATTTTTTCTAATTTTGGCATATAAAGTGACACTTTTCAAAACTGATTAGAGTGACAAAACGTTTTACTTTATGTAACTAGTTACATAAAGTATCACTTTATGTAACTGGTTAAGAAAAGTTCATTTCATCACTCCCTGTTTTTATGCATTTCCGTAGAAACATATGGGCGACATCCATCATAACATGTCGTTGTCACTGTTTATACAAGGTGCTATGAAAGTGAATATTTGTGTTAAATCACTTTAAAAGATGGTTTTTACCACTTTTTGGTCAAAATTAGAAAAAATTATGTATGCAACACGTTTCGAAAATGTCTTATTGTGTAACTCATTCAAATTGTAGGACCTCGCTGCGCTCGCCCTACAAACATTCATTCGTTACACAAAATCGATCTTTTCGTAACTGGTTACATAAATAGCTATTATTGTATACAGGGTCGTCAAAAAAAAATCATAAACTTGCCACTAAAAAAAAATGAAAAATTTCAAGTTTTTTAAATAGAAACCCACATTTTTTATGACGGAATCATTTTGAGCATTAAAAATTACTATACGTTTCAATTTACTTGCCTATACCTAAATCCAACCCATTTCGTTTTATTTGAGAATAAACATTTTTTATTATTAAAACTCCAGATTTCTTGGAAATTTCTCTCTCTAATTACGTGTGGATTTATGTCACACCAGTAGTGTGAATTATGCCTATTGAACATTCCATTTTTAGTGAATTTGGCCTCGTCGCTCTAAATAATATTATTCAAAAACAATTTTTCTCCATAGTGACTAGTAAGCAAAAATTCACTAAAAACCACTGTCTTCGGAAAGTCAACCTCTTTTAAGTGTTGCACTAATTTAAATAAAAAAGGGTGAAATTTATGTTTCTTCAGGATCCTTTGAATTGAGCTTTTGGATATGCCTGATTCTACAGAAACTTGTCTTATTGACGAAGTTGGATTTGCAACAAAATAGCCCAAAATTGCAATTTCTACATTTGTATTATTAAGGATTGGTTTTGTTTTAATAGCTTTTCTCTTCACAGATTCCGTATTCTTAAAATTTTCAATTATTTGGTTGACACCTTTTAGTGATGGCTTTGGTTTTTCTGGATAACGAGCGGCAAATACCTAACATGTTCTACTCATCACATTCTCCGTAAATAATAAACAGATTTAATTATTTTTGGTTTGAATAACGTAACCGCTACGGTATATTTGCAGTTGTCAAAACACTCAAAACTAGTGTTATTAACAATGCTCTGCAGGTCTCCAATACCATCGTGTGTCAAAAACATGACCAACTAGAGTACCAGCTAATCCCAACCATGCAGCCTAATAAAAAAAGGTTAATTCTCAAATAAAACGAAATGGGTTGGCTTTAGGTATAGGCAAGTAAATTGAAACGTATAGTAATTTTTAATGCTCAAAATGATTCCGTCATAAAAAATGTGGGTTTCTATTTAAAAAACTTGAAATTTTTCATTTTTTTAGTGGAAAGTTTATGATTTTTTTTTGACGACCCTGTATACAAATGAGTCATTACGCACCCTCAGTTTAATAAAACGATCCTTTATTTACAATAGCCCAAAGTTTCACTGCAAAATGAAATACGGTTTTGACAGAGTACAAAAATATGTTGAGCGTTGCAACTGTCACTTTTTTGGAAAAACATCAAATATTTCGAAAACGGCTAGAGATAGGCATAGCGCATTGTACATAAAAGTTGGTCAGAATTTTGTGAGGAATCCAAATATGTAATAATATATAGGGTGTTCTATTTAAAATAAGAAAGTTGTGATAGACTATCGGTATAAACGGAAGTGCAACCATCTTGAAAATATTTTAGTTAGATTGGGCATGCTCACATCAGTATCCTGCCAAATTTTCAAAACTCTCCTATTTATATTTTTTCCAATATCATTCGATGTCTTTCGTCGTGGGACACCCTGTATAGTTTATAAGTATTAGGCGTAGAAGCTTCTCTTTTTTTGTGTTACGCTGCGCGAATCTATAAATCCGGCTTTAGGGTCTGGACTGACATATAAAAAGTAACCTTTTTTTGGCGTTTGGAGAAAAACATAATTTTATGCAAAATGATCTATTTTAGATTAAGAAAATGCAGCAAGGAGATGACTTACCGACCTGAACTTTTGGGTGAAACCTCTGTTATCCGAGAATTGCATGTTTACGGAAGTGTGGTACCTGTTAGCGGTAAAGATGATGCTAAGTTTCAACATCAAGGTAAATTATTCAATAATATGCAAATTTGACGATTTTTAGTCGTAGAATAATTTTAGGATATGGAACTCTCTTAATGCAATGGGCTGAAGATATCGCTCGAAACGAACACCACTCGCAAAAGCTTGCCGTCATATCTGGAGTAGGAACTCGAAATTATTACCGAAAATTAGGTGAGTATGATTAGAACTTTGAAATAACGTTAAAGTTAGTAGTAAACCCAATGACAGAATTCGTGGCAGATGAGTGGTCACGTGTGCATCTCAAAAGAAATCAAATTTATTTTGTCCATATCACATTTTGAGAAAATAATAGATATTTATTTTATTAGGAGTATAAGTGATACTTTATGTGACGCAGTATCAAACTTTAATAATGCCCGGTTTATACTTCCAACTTAAAAAAATTAAATTAATTTAAATTACATGTAAAATTTACTGAAAATTAATGTGGTTTATACTTTTCAAGATACGCCATATTAAATGACATACAGGGTTTTTCAATGAAAAGTAGCCACCCTGAATATCTTCCAAAATGATTTCTCTGTTAAAAAATGCTAAGACACGTCAACAAAGATTGCAAGGGGGACATCTTTTTACGTAGGATTTGAATTTCTCTCTCTCTCTTCTTCAGAAGAAGAATATTACGTCATGGACGAACGGATAATAAAAAGAGGAATTTTATGAGAACCTCTCCTCTCAAATAACAAAAATAGGAAACTCAAAGGAAATTATCCTCCTTGAAGATTTTAACGACAGGACAGGGAAAAAAAGAAAAGATAACGTTGTTGGTCAGTTTGGAGAAGACAGAACAAACGATAATGACAACAGATTGATATCAATAGCAGAACAACATGAACTGAAAATATTAAATGGCTTTGTCCAGCGCCCATGGATCCACAAATATTTATGGACACAAAATACGAGAGGCCTGAAATTGATTATCGATTATATCCTGATACGCCAAAAGACCGACTTAAAGGTGCAAGATGTGAGAGTCCACAGAGGACCTACGGGCGGTAGTGACCATTATTGGCTCGTGTCTAAAATCTTATTTCCGTGGAGATGAGAAGAAGCCGAGAAAAGTCCAAAAATCAGAAGTAATAACCACTACTAGATATAATCTGTCAAGTTTAAACTATGAGAGCCTTAGGGTCTTGTACCAAAAAAGATTAGACGAAAAACTAGATCGGGAACGTTTTAATGATAATGAACAAATACATAAAGGATTGCATTCATGCAGCTGCAAAGGAGGTGCTGGGTCTGTATGAGCCAGAAAAACGGAAAAAAACATATTGGTGGGACCAAGAGATCGAGTCACAAATAGGAGTTAAAAGAAAGGCTTACAATAAATTATTTAACTCTCAAACAAACCAAGATAAGACAGTTTATAAGAACGTCCAAGCAAAGGTCCGAAAAATGATCTGCCAAAGGAAAAATGACGCATGGGAAAGAAATTGTTCGAGAAAACTTACTTGGGAGGCACTAGAAGCACTGAGAGTTGGTACTGAAGTCGCTAAGACAAAATAACAAAAGGGACATAGTGTTACGATTTTCCCGTGGGTTTTCACAAAGTCTGTTTAAAACACTCCGTACAATAATTCCTTCAGCTACTAAAAACACTACTACAATTCCACAATTATTCCACTATTTAAACTTTACCGCGTTCCCAAATTCACTACTCCACCGTCGACACCGCTTCTTTTATATTCGCAAACCACATTCTAGAATGATCGCAAAACGCTTCGCGGTTTGCCTCGAATATTAAAGATGCTTCCAGGTGTCGCTTCCTAAAAAAGAAGAAGAAACTGTGGCCTACTTTAACACGCGCCCGGCCAGATATTGCGGCGCATCGATTTCATCCCGAATCGAGTGCTCGTTCAGAAGTATCGAGCATAGTAGGCCCAAACCGTAACAATAGTATCACCCATAACCCTAGAAAAATGGCAGGGAAAAATAGGCCACACTTTCAAATCGAAGACCAGACCGACGCATATCGAATTAGAATAAATTATATAGAGACAAAAAATACTTGTAAGCTTTTAAAAAATGGAAAATCTCCTGGACCTGGGAATATACACACACAGACAAGCTTTTTAAACAACTTACCAACTTATATCAAAACTGCATCAACGGAGTGGAAGTACCTGACGAATGGAAAACATCTTATATGTCGACGATCCACAAGAAGGGAAGCAGAGAAGAATGCGACAACTACAGAGGCATAAGTACAATACTCAATGGCTCGAGTATATGAAAAAATACTAAGAAAATGAATACAGCGACTTTGAAGCGGAAGAACAAGCCGGCTTCAGAGCGGGAAGATCTACCTCTGTCTCACCCAGGCGATAGAAAAGAAAACAGCATTTCGATCGAAAAGGCATACGATAACATCCCACAAAGCAAAATCTGGGAAGCCCTAGAGAGGACTAACATCAACGTCAACTTAATTAAAGCCATACAGAATCTTTAAGGGCAATACAACTAGAATAAAAATAGCAAAAAGTATATCAAAAGGTTTTAGAGTGGATAAGGGGACGTTGTTTAAAATATATCTGGAACAAGCTTTGAAAGCATGGAAACGTAAAAAAGTCTAAAGATATGGGCATCCCCACTAAATAACACAACTTTATATACTTTGAGCTTTGCAGACGATCAAATGACAATCAGAAGAATTATTTTGTTTACGTTCAAGATGAGCTGTAATTGGTCGATTTCATATCGCACAGTTGCGGAAAGTCTAGGATTTTGTATTCGTTCATCCGTTGGCAATTGCCTACTTATCCGTTCTCTAAACTGTTAAGGAATGAACCAATATCCCTGTAGGGGTAGAAAAATAACTATTGTCGCATGCGGCACTATCGCATGCATAAAATTGTTGATGATGCTTATAACATGCGGCAGAAATTGCCAGTTGCATCACAAATGGGTTCAGAGTATCGAGATAGCATGCGGCTTGATGGCCTGGACTTCAGAAAAAACGCATAATTTAATTGAAAAAACTGAAAAAATAGCATTTTGTGAAATCTAACTGATCCAAATTATAAAGATAATAAAAAAGTGGTCGCGGGAATTGAAAAATTCCTGCAAACTCCTTACATACTTCAGGAATAAACAGCGATATAGCCAGAGATCCTACAAGTACAATAGCGAACGATACCAGTCTCCGGTGGCTAAAAACCTCAATGTACAATGGAGTTTTACTTCAGCTGGGAGGCTGTTTAAAAATTAGTCTTGGTTTTTGAAATTAGGGGAGCTTGTTTAAAAGGTAATCAAAATCTGGTTTACTCATTCTCGTGAAATTTTTGAAGTGAAAAGCATCATCTGCAACAGATTTTTTGAAAAAAGCCGTCGCACGAGTTATCCTTATTTAAAAACTGTCTGCACCATATCCTTCTTTAATTACGCTTTTTCTTCGCAGCTGCAATTACATCGACCGACATCTTTGAGAAAACTGATTGAAAAATTGAAGCAATCGGTTGCTTGTATGTAATTAGGTTAGTCGCATGCTGCGGCAAAACCCGTTTGCAGCCAGCAACTTAAAAAATCGGGAACAGCAATTTAGTTTCTTGCAGCAAGCAACTAGGTTGACATAGTTGCCTCATCAATATATAATTACAAAAAATGCCGCTAAAGTTGAAGTTATAGAACGTTTGAAAATAAACCTTTTTATTACTCAGGTTACGAACTTGAAGGACCTTACATGATAAAAAGCTTAAAGGAGAGTGAATACTACAGTGCCCAAGAAGTCTCTGACGACGACAAAATAGAACAGACCTCCTTTAATGACGTCAGTTTTAAGTTATGTTTGGATGTCGACGCAGAACATATTAATTGGATAGGCAAATGGAAAAATGAACATGAAATAGCTACAGAAGATTAATAAAAATTATTAATTTATATAAATATATTATGATTTATTATAAACGTTTTTTGGAGTAAGAGATTATTACTTTTATTGTTCATTATTATATGCGTTTTTCCAATTATTAAATGCTTTTTATTTTAACTAGTATTTTTAGATACATTAAGACAGGGTGTCACAAATTTGTGTGTAAGTATATAGGAATCTCAAAAACGGTGAGAGTTACAAAGTTGGTTAAATTATGATAAAATTGCGAAATTTAGAGTTTAATATGCAGACTTAAAATTTCAAAGTTTAGAAGGTTTCATTTTTTTGATGATTTGATAACAAAACTAAAAATAAATGACACTTTACCATTGCCGCTTTTCCTTCTCTGCAATGTGGCAATACCATATTTACAATCTGACGGTTTTTTACCATCATCACCATCACAGGTTAGTGAAGAGACCAGGAAAAGGCTGGAGGAGGCGGGCTGGCTCATGTGGTACGAGTTGGTCACCATAAAAGCTTTTAGGGTGACCCCTCACATGAGGCGGTCGGCCCCCTCTGCTTCTTCCCAAATGCCCGGCACGTACACTTTATCATGACACTGTGGGTAAGACAAATTAATCTTCAGCATAGCCGGAACGCCATCGCCGAACTGGCCAGCGTTCTGGTAGGAAGGAAGAAACAGGTGGTACTAATACAGGAACCTTATGTCGGAAAACGACGAGAGGTCTCGTAGCTGTATAATAATATCCACGGACCTACGCGTCACCCATATGACGCAGCTAGGAATATCACTGCAGTACTACTGGAAAATGAGGACAAAGGCATTAACCGTACGGTTCTAATTAAGGTCTGTACCATCCTAGGACCGTTACCGGACCGTGTCGGGCATCACTATGCAAACTGTAGGGGATGTTGGACGGATGACGGAACGGTCTAGTGGCTATTGTCTGATTACTTTACATGCAAACAATATTGGTTTGCATTGGTCGGTACGGTTACAGTCCTACTACGGTACGGTGTAAGTGGGCAGACACCTTTAGTAGTATCTTCCGTATTGGGAGATTCACACACTGTTGGGAGACGTTGCGCAACTTCTCCCAATGGAAGATGTCTAAAGTAATACAATTTGCAAACAGCGCATAACGTCATTTGGGGAAGCTCTGATACAAACGCCAGTGGTGCTGCACTGTTGGACAGGAGACGCGGAGCCGACGTTTGTCAATCGAATCCGACAGGAAGTCATTGATATAACACTGGCCACCTGCAATCTGTCTACTAAGGTGAAAAACTGGAGAGTGTCAAACAACATAACGATGTTAGATCATCGAATCAAGACAGTTCTCAATACAGAGACCACTTTAGGCAGTCTATGGAGTTCTTTGAAGGTAACATAACCTCCAGAGAGGAGCTGGAACTTGAGTGAAAAAGATTAAACGATGATATGACATCAGCCTTCCATAAATCGTGCGAACTCAAGGGGTTTGGAAATTCTACGGTTCCGTGGCGGACTAAGACCCTTCAGCGTCTGATGGTAGGAGGGCTTTCCACCGAGCTACCAAGGGTAATCGAAAACTGGGAACTTTACCTCAAAGCAAGGAGAGAATTTAAGAAGGAACTACGAAGGTCCAAACGAGCAAGGTGGCAGAAATTCTGCGGCGAGGTGGAATCCCTGTCAGATTCAGCTCGGCTTGCAAAGATTCTCAACACAGGTAAAACTCAGAATGAGATAGGAACTCTAAAAAAGGTGAAACACTTTCCACGCGACGGCGGCGCGATTATCAGGTAATCCTAGCAAAACGGAGATCATGCTCTTTACAAAGAGAAGGCAAATTAAGGATTATAGGCCGCCAGTCTTGTACGGAAAACCTCTTACACTTGTGGGACAGGTTCAGTACTTGGGTGTAACCTTAGAAAGTAAACTCACGTGGAAACCTCAAGTAGACAAAGTTATACAAAAGGCCACTGTCACTATGTGGCATTTTCGCCGGGCTCTGGGAAAAAACTGGGGCCTAAAACCACACGTTATGAGGTGGTATACACATGCTATGGTTATACACGGCCGTTATAACGCCGAAGATCTGTTATGATTCCTTGGTCTGGTATGCGGCGGAGGAGAAGACCTTCGTATCCCGGAAACTGGCGGGTTTGCAAAGACAAGCTTGTCTGAAAATAACCGGCGCAAGGAGGAGGTTCTGGGCCTTCCTGAGTTACCTCTGTAGATACGCAGGGAGGCCGCTGCGGCGCTGCAGAGGATGGAATGCGGCTCTACAAGGCGTGACAACCATCTCTGCGTCAAGGACATACAAGTATAGCAGCCATTCCAATCCTGGGGGCAAAGGTGGTCGCACCTGACGTAAGTGTGACTTCTCGAGAAGGGGTGCAAAGCTAATACACCGGGGCGGGAGTGTACCGACAAGACACCAACAAGGGGGCTTCTTTCAGGCGGAATGGTTTGCAATCCTCGAGGTCGCCACAAGCAAGGAAGTTACAGAAGGACGCGAGGAAGTGATCGAGATCTACTCCCACAGTTAGGCTGTCCTAAAGGTACTTTGTAGTGACAAGATGGGCAACAGACTGATTCAGGAATGCTGGGATGCCCTGAACAAAGTGGCAGAGCAGAAGCAGGTAAACTAGAAATACTTCAATACAGAATGTATTTGTAATTCAAAAAAGGGCAATTAGATTAATGTTCAAAATGAAATACAAAGATTCATGTAGATCCATCTTTAAAAAAAATAAAATAATGACAGTTTAAGCAATTTATAATAATAAATGTATTTATTTAGCACCGGGCTATTCAGGCAAACAGCATATTACATATTACACTATACATTAAATACATACTAGATTACACATAAATTATCACGAAGTTATCTAACAGTATATTAATTTTGCGCTTTACTAATTAAATAATTATCTAATCGAGATTTAAACTCACACAAATTATTTGACATTTTAACAACATTTGGTAGTGAGTTGAACATTTGTAGGCCCTCACAGAACAGTGATTTCTGCAGCAAGGTTGTTCGCACAGTTTCAACATTGTAATTCATCCCTGATCTTATATTGTAATTATAAAATTCTGATCTATTCTCCAGAAACTTTCCCAAGTACTGAGGCATCAGTCCACGCTCTATTTTGAAAACTATTACAAGATTAGCTCTTTCAATACGTTGCCGTACGTTAAGCCAATTTAATGTAGTCAACATATTTTGAATAGGAGTATATCTATTACAACCCAGTATAATTCTCATCGCCTTATTCTGTTGCAGTTGCAGTCTCATAATGTCCCCCTGAGTACACGCAATCAATAAAGAAGAGCAATAATCAAAATGTGGCAAAATAATAGTATTGTACACCACCAGTTTTGTCCAACCCGAGAGAGAAGCAGAAATACGTCTAAAAAACCCTAGTTTTTTACCGAGCTTTCTACAAATATAATCAATATGATTTGAGAAACAGAGCTGGGGGTCCAATAGAACACCCAAATACTTAATTTCAGTCACAAATTCGATTTGATCGTTGTCCATATGCAATATTAAATCTAGGTCCCTATATGATTTGCAATTACGTTTTGAGCCAACAATCATACATTTGGTTTTTGTAGTATTTAATTTCAATCTATTTTGGCACAACCATTCGCAGAGAGCTTGTAGCTCCAGATTCATAGTATTTGTGATATCTTGGTAATTCTTTCCTGATATACAAATTAGCGTGTCATCCGCAAAAAGGTTAATAACCGCATTATTAAATATTCTATATACATCATTTACATATTGTCACGTTAAGGGGTAGCTCAGAAGAAGAAAAACCACAGGTATACAGGTAAGCCGCTTTTATTTAAGATAAAACTACAATGGTCTTACCCCCGGATTGCCAAGTAGGCGAGGATCATGATGTATGGAGCGTCTGTAGGGGTTCGCGGAGGGCGCACGCTTACCGGGGGTGAATAGAACCCTAGACTAGTGTCCCAGGGCATTCACCACGCCGAATAAGACGCTTTGGTACTGTTAAAGGGAGATAAGCCGGTACGGCAACTAATGCTGCTCGCCCGTGCTATTTCCTTTGACAGGCTGATTTCCGGGTGCTTGCACTTGGTTACCAACTGCTCCACTAAAAGCTACACAGATGGTAAACCCAGACTGTCCCAGAGATCAGTGATTAGTACGTGCTTTGAAACTGTATTTATACCTACATCATGACCCCAATTCGCCGATCTTGTTTACATTAGTCTGGTATTGGGGGAGACCGAAGCAAATGTAGGTACGGAACATAGTGTAATTACTATGTTACAATATATTACAAATAACAAGCGCCCCAGTATACTCCCCTGTGGAACACCATACTTACTAACTACCCTACTAGAACAAATATTGTCACCCAATTGAGTCCTATGATATCGGTTTTTAAGGTAGTCCTCGATCCAGGCCAGTGCTGCACCCACCACACCATAACATCTCAGCTTCTTCACCATAACATCCCGATCAATTGTCTCGAATGCCCGCTTTAAATCGACAAAAACTGCCAGCACCACATTCCCTGCATTAATATCTCTTCTCCAATTTGCACACACATACTGTAGCGCCGACTCACATGAATGACCGCTCCTGAATCCTGATTGACCACTGAATAAAAGTTTATTTACCTCAAAATATTCCCTGAGTTGTCCGCTAACTACTGTCTCTATGATTTTCTCCACCACATGTAGAAGATTTATTGGTCTGTAATCACTTGGAGTCAATGGTCTCTCAACCTTTGGTATCGGAATGATAAAGCTTACTTTTAAGTCGTTGGGCATTTTACTGGTAGTCAATGAAGTGTTAATCAGATAGAGCAAGGGGTAACCAACTACACAGAATAAGCTTTTTATAAGTTTAACATTCACTGACTTATCGCTGGTGCTTTTATTCTTGAGACCAAAGACAATTTTTTCCAACTGTTCAATATCAATAGTTTTAAAAGTATTAAGTCCGGCCATTTCCTGTTCGTTCATACCTTTCCAGTGAACATGAGGTATACTACTTGAGATTTCTTCTAAACTGCTCTGGTAGTAGTTATTGAAATTATCTTCTAGAGGCAAATGATCATTTTCAAACTTTACTCTTGAAAAATCTGACTGCTTTTTGTTTTGCCCAATCAAGTCCTTTAAGGTCCTCCACATTTTTTTCCATCTCCTTTACACATATCGATATTTTGGTTGTAAAAGTTCTGTTTCTCTTGCCGTATTATTGTAGTAACTCTGTTACGTCTTTGTTTATATTCTTTCCAATCATCATTGGTTTTGGTCAGACTAAACTTCTTGTAGGCATTATCTCTAAGTTTTTGAGCTGTCAGAACTGTATGTGTAAACCAAGGACGTTGTTTTTTCAAAACTTTTCGTGTTGGAGATATCTTATTTAAGGCAGATTTAATAATGTTTATGAAGTCATCGTATATGATATCCACATTGGTTGAGTTATAGTTCCAGTTTGCTCCTGTCAGCTCTTCAATGAGACATGATATCGTTTCATCATCTAACCTTCTGTATTCAATAAACTCCATACAGCTGTCATTTTCATGGTTGCCCTGTAATACCGTCCCAATAATTTCATGGTCCGTAATTACAGGAAAATCTCTTGTTATCTCAGTGGCTGCAAAGTCATTTGTAATGATATGATCAATCAGAGAAGAAGTTTGGTCTGTTATTCTCGTTTCCTTATTTACAATCTGACGGAAACCCGCATCTTGAACAATTTTTCTCAACATTTTTGTATCCCCCTCTTGGTGTAGTCTCCCAGAATGAAAGTTCTCTTGTCAACCAATGCTTCTTCATTTAATCGAGATTCCAAGTACTCAATAAACAGGCCCGTGGCCGCGTTAGGAGATCTGTACATAGCGGCAACAATAACAGTTTCAGTCCCAATGCACGTCCTCAACCAAATAGCCCAGTAGTTATAATCCACAGAATCGTTGTAAACAACCGAAAAGACAAGACTTTCTTTTATGTATATAATTGCTCCTCCCGTGTATCTGCTATTTGAATAACATTCCACAGACTTGTAGCCATCTATAGAATATTCACTTCGAAGGATATCTGACGTGATATGTGTTTCACTTGCACACACTATCCATGGGTCTCTATCCTGAATCAATTGCCGAATTTCCAAGATGTGTGACAGTAAACCCTGAGAGTTTATGTGCAGAATGATTCGATTATACGTGCTAAGTTCTTTATGTTTTTTTGATTGCTACTTAGAGAAAGTCTGATTTTTAATTTTTCCTTCTCTCTCTGGTAACATGAACATGCTCTATCAAAGATTGTGTGATTGTAGTCGATTCCTGGAATGTGCAGCACTTCTTTGGCATGTTTACAGTTTGCACATACTTTCACATTAGATTTACATTCATCTTGTTTATGTTCATCACCGCACAATGGGCAAACATGCTCCAGCCTGGTACACATATTGGACATATGACCGTACTTCCAGCATTTGAAGCACCTCAAAACACTGACAAATTCATAAATTGGATAGCTTTCCCAACCTTGAGACACTCTTTTCCCAACTCGATAAGAAACTTTTTTGCGCTTCCGCAGTGAACTTTTCGAAAATGACATTATGTCGTTTTTTTTCCTTTGGGTACATACGTCTTTATTAATTTTATTTCTTGTTGATAAATATTAGGAATCCGGGTCTGAACAGCTCGTACAAAGGAATCCACATCTGAACAGTTTCACTAGATAAGCCGACGACAACAATCTTAGGCTTTTTCATTTCAGCACCTTAGTATCATATTTGTCAGCAAATTTATTGGTTATTATCACGTTTGTAGTTTTTTAGTGGACTCCTCGTCGTCGCATAAAATTCGAACATACCTTCGTTTGATGGCAGAATTTTGTTTACATTGCGCCTATCTGCTTTGGATCTACATTTTCAGTCACCCACTTTTTTGTAGCTTGACTATTTTGGGCACGATCTTTGGGTTTAATAATTAATGGCGGATTATATTTTTTTTTACTATTCGCTCCAAGAGCTCACTGGAGACTCGCCTCGAAGACTGACACTTGACTGCACAGCCTCCAGGCATGCAGTGGCCTTCTCCAGAAATTTCCTCTGCTTTGCTTTCGATAGACGTGAGTTTTCTTTGATTTAAGAAATTGTATAACCGCGGGTACGCACTCGTCACAGAAAAACATAATGTTTGGTTGATCCATTGCCTTAAAATACGTAATCCTTTAACTTTGACGCACATCGCATGGTACCTTTTGTCACAGTATTTACATTCCACTTGTTTACTGTTCACCACGAAATTATCATCGCACAACGAACAACCGTGAACGAAGGCCTGTTTAAACTACATGGCGACCGAACCGAAACCGAAGAAGAACAAGCCTTGTTTAACATGACAAAAACCAAGATTTGGGAAAGGGTACAGATGGTTTAGAAAAAATTTCATTGCACTATGAAAGACGGTTTTGAAAGAGTACAATAGCATTTATAACACAGTTAAGAAAAGTTCGATTTTGTTGTAACGAATGAATTTGTTTGGATGAGCGCCGCGTGTACTACATTTAGAGTTACACATAGTATTTTCGCAACTTGATGCATACATAATCCTTTACTTTGACCACAAAGCGGTACCAATATCTTAGTTATAAAAGGGTACAGATAGGTTTAATTCTTTCAAGTTTCATTGCACAATGAAATACGGTTTTGACAAGTACAAAAAATATGTTGATGGTGAGATATGTTTCGAAAACGACTAGAGATAGGCATAGGGGCATTCTACACAAAAGTTGGTCAGAATTTTGTGAGGAATCCAAATATGTAATAATATATAGGGTGTTCTATTTAAAATAAGAAAGTTGTGATCGACTTCCGGTATAAACGGTGCAACCATCTTGAAAATATTTTAGTAGTAAGTATAGATTGGGCATGCCCACATCAGTATCCTGCCTAATTTTCAAAACTCTCCTATTTAAACTTTTTCCAATATCAATCGATGTCTTTCGTCGTGGGACACCCTGTATAGTCTTAGAAAAAAGTTTCCAACAAACACCGTATAATGTTAAAATTTCTATGTCAATTTAAAGCTTTATTTCCTAAATTCAAACTATTTATATTTCATTATACTAAATGCTTCACTTTACAGAAAAACTAGCCAGTAAATTTAATTCAGTACTCCGTAACGTGCAATTTTTCGGTTCTCATATCAAAGGAAACTTTTTTTTTTTTTTTTCCAATATGGCACCGAGTGTGGTGGACATGTTAAACCTGCCATCCCAACTTACCTTGTCGTAGATGTAAAAACTACGCCTGTGAATTGGCTTAAAAGTGTGTGTTGTGTGGTTCGGTACTTCATCCGAGTTGTGTAATACATTTTTGAAAAACGTGGAAATGATTGTGGAAGGCAAGTTGTTAGGTGCTGTGCAGAGTTAGTCAGTCTAACAATAAAAAATAAAGCTTCTTGGAAGTTGATTAACTTGAGCTTAATAGAAATGTATTGGTCATAGTAATTTGAATGCGATGGATTGTGAGAGTATAAACTTACACTTTGCAAACTATGACTGACGTTCTGTTGGATAATCTTTCTGGGCAGGACGCGGTGGGGCGCATAGCTGATAGCGCGGCGTCGGTTGGTGAATGTTCTTTCTACTTTCCTTACATAACGGGTGAAATGGTATCCCAAGCCATTGCCAAGTTGAAAGACTCTTCGTGTTTAGATATTTATAATCTCAATAGCGCAATAGCCAAGAATAATGAATGTTTCTTGATACCTCTCTTGTCACATCTATACAACGCTTCTCTGGCCACCTCTGTTTTTCCCATGATGTTTTAAGTGTGCCAAAGTAATTCCTATATTTAATAAGGGTTCAAAGTCTGACTAACTAATTACGTCCGATTTCAATTATTCCCATTATTTGGCAAAAATATTTGAAATTATATTGAAAAACTTGATTCTTGATTATCTGCTTGGGATGTCGTTCTTTTTGTGAGGAGCAGTTTGGGTTTCTACCTGGGAGGTCAACTGTGCAAGCGTTGCGCGCTGTATATCTGGCGTTGTTGAGGGACTTGAGAGGGGTGAGCATGTGCGGTTGTCTCATTAATGACGTCTCAAAAGCATTTGATTGCGTTGACCAACGTCCTACTGTTGGAGAAACTGACAATGATAGGTTTTTTTCCTGCTTGTCTTAGGTTTTTTGAATCTTATCTGCTGGACGCTCTCAGTGCGTTGAGGCAAATGGCAGACTGTCCTCTGTCTTGCCGTTGAAGCGAGGTGTTCCCCAAGGATCAGTTTTAGGTCCACTTCTTTTCATAATTAACATCAATGATTTTTTGGAGTATGTAAGGCCAGCCAGCTGCTATCTGTTCGCTGACGACACGACCGTTTATGTCTGGCGGAGCTACGCTCTCGAAGATGTTGTCTCGTTCTGGGGAGGTGCAAACAAGGGTCGAGTCTTGGTTTTCCAATAATAAATTAATCTTGAATCACTAGTAAAACTCAAGAGTTGATTGTGTCTACTTCGGACGTGTGATCAAGGGTAGTAGCATTACATTGTTGGGAAAATCACTATGATGATTCGTTTGAGTTGGAATGTGCATATTGAATTGCCTTTCCAACGAAGCTTTTCTTACCGTCATATTTATGTTTGCGACGTCTGAGGGACACTTTGGAACTAAATGTTTTAAGAAGTGTATATTTCGCGTAATTTCACTCTAAAATGCAGTATGGGATAGCTCTTTGGGGTGGCTCTCCCCATTTTATTGTAATTTTCCCGGCTCAGAAAAGAGCGATCCGAACTATGCCTGAGGCTTGGACCTAGAGAAACCTTGTAGACAACATTGTTTAAAGATTTAAAAATTTATCATTTCCATCTGAATATATGGTTGGCTGTATAATTGAGATTCATTTGAATAAGTAATCACGTTATACTATGCACTCTCAAGTGCATTCCTTTAATACCAGAAATGCTGGTTTGTTGCGTTTACTTCGCCGGCGACTTCAAGTTTCCGCTAAAAAATTCCCCTAACATTGAAATTTTAACAATAAGCAATCCTGAATCGCTTTAAAAGCCTTGGAGGGTTTGTGCTTTTTGAGAGGGCGGTCAAGCAGGTTTTTATTGACGCTTCGTTTTATTCGGAACAGGATGTTTTTATTATGTTATTTTAAAAAAAAAAGTGAGAATTGTTCCTGTATGTAATTTTGTATTGGTATTTGTGTGATGTATAAGATTTTTAGTGCTGTTATAATTTTATAAATATACTAATTGTTCACTTTACTTGCACATACATTTAATGTTCTATTGTTGTCAAATTTTTCAAATCTAAAATCTAAATCTAAATTTACCAGCTGAATGGACACAAAGTCACTTACGACCTATTGTTTCGGGACTCCGGAGGCAAACATCATAAATATCGAGCGTCTTTTTTGATTGGTGTCCTTTATTTCGTTTCTGGAAAACATGGATATCACCGTTATATGATTTTTATTTAATGTTTAAGGCGTTCAAATTGGCTCTAAGGAAAGCGACATTTCTCTGGCCATTCATCATTCTCAAACCTCTAGGGCTCTACTTTTTCGTGACGTAAAATTGACCTTTTTCTTTGGAGGGCAATCACTTGATTGAGAACATTCCAGCAATACATAATAAATGCTTTTACCTTAATACAAAATGAGTTTAATCAGGGCTTTTGCTCTACCTTAAGGAGAATTGTTAACTTTAATAAAAAAAGGTTTTTTTTCAGGGTATATAAGAAAAGACTTCTGGTTTTCTGATGAGAAGCTTACATTTTTGACTTCTAAATAATGTACTTTTATCGGCCTTTTGAGAAAATACCCTGAAAATTAGGTTCAGGATAATGTTTAAATATTGAAGAATTATTAGAATGAACAGCCTGGAGCCCTAAAAGCTAATAACAACTATATGGATTTTTTCTATAGCCATCCAATAAATTAAACAAATATTTGCTTAAAGCGATCCAGTTTAAATGTAATAAATCACTGCTAAATACATAAAACACGTTTGGAGCAAATAATGAAACTGAACACTTATTATTGATTGTTTGACAAGGCTCCAGAGAAAATGAGAGAACAGTTTTATAATATGCAAATCCTTGTTTTTTCATTTTCGGTTGTAAATCCAAACATTACTCACCAGACTGAATATAACCCCCAAAATTCCCTTGTTTCCAAAATTTAAAATACTTTTTCTTAGGATTACTTTTATGGCTGTTTATCAAAAGTATGTTCTGTACGTTCATTTTACTAGTTGATAATTTTGCTTCTATGAAACTGTCTATTATTAGAGTTATCTCAAGTTGATATAGAATTAGCATCGTGGTTTATTATAATCAACTGAATACACATCATATAACTACTGTATGAAAAACTATAACTAATTTTTTAAATCATGGATTAAACCGTGATGGATAATTATCTTTCATAATCATTTCACAGAATGTTACTTTGCAAATAAAACGAAATTCAAAACCTTAATCCTTCTGAACAAAGAAATCCCCTACAAAGACCCTAATCACATTACAAATCAGAATCACCATAAAATAATCGTAAATTTCTCAGACACAGACAAAGTTTTGTATTATTAGCAGCAGGGAGCCTTTTGCCCCTTAAAAATTTGCCATTTTAAGTATCTCGTTCCGTTCTGTACCTGGAAAATGTAAACTTTGGAATAAAACTCATCCAGGCATGTGATTAAACAACTTTAAACGCGAAATTAAAACTTAAACTGAAGAAAGTTAAATGTTGCCTGGAGGCAGGTAATTAGACTTTTCTGTTAATTAGGCTGTTGTTATAGTCCTAATGCACCAGTCAAGTTTCTGATTTATTTAGTTTGCTTTCCTAGAAGCTTTCCACGTATACCCCTCAGCCTTAAAGATTACAATTTCCGTTAAGTGTTTGCGAAACTAACCGTTAATTCTAGTGTTGGGAAAATCAGCGGAAACTTTATGGAGCTCAACAAGTCAGAAAGTTTTTTCATTTAATTAATGGAAAGCAAATCCGCTGAAGTTCCTTTGTTATCGAAAACTGATTTGATTATACTGATAACTGGATATTGTTGGTATAAGTCTTTTAACTCGTACTTTACTACAACCTACCCACATCGTTATTTTAGCAACGTTAATTGGATACAATGCATCTCTAGAATTCCAATAAATTCGAATTTATGGTAAACAGTAATCCCCTGGATGTGACCCTATACAATCCAAGCAGTTTGAAAAACAAATATTTTGCCAATTTCCTACAAATCTAGAATTTCCCACTTAAATTGACGTTTTACGAAATCACTTTTTTTCGTAGTCATCAATTGTGGTGTCACTCACATAATCTTGAAAAACAATACATCATTAGATACGTTCTTCACACATCTAATCCTTCACTAAGGATTGTGATTAAAAAGCAAAATGATATGGCATATCTTATCTAGATCGTCCTAGGCTCTCCAGATATTTGCAAATTAGACAGCGAAATAAAATATTTGCTCTCCGGTAAACCTCAAGCAAACATAGTGATTCTGGAGCTGGTGTTATTCCCCTACAGTCCAAATGGATGACGACGAGTTTAGTGATTTTGACGACGAGGATTCTTTGCTAGGAGCGGCGGAAAGGTAAGTCTTAAGGTTTCTGGATGAATGCGATAATGTACTTCACTTAAGTAGAAAGCGAAACGTTTAAGTGCAAGCCCCGTAATCAGCTTAAAATAATGCTGATGAGACCCTTTATGCGACGGAGGCAAGCCTGTCATCAAATTGAATACAAAGGAAGTTTTATTTGAAGCGTAAAGCGGAAATTAGGATACACATTTTAGGCTTTAGCCTGGAATAAAAAAAGTCTTAATGTTATTCTTTGGAATAGCAAATAATAATATCCAATAATAGATAGCTGGGATATATACTTCACTTTTTTAATCAGATTCAGTGCTTTTTTGTTGCATTTTTAACAATACGTTTTCTTTTTGTCTATGAAACTTAAAAGTTTCAGTTTAGTCCATGTTTGAATTGATTCCAGTAAAAATACTTTAGCACTAGCTCTTTTTCCAACTTACTTAAAACAGGATGAATTTCTGAATTAATCCTACTTTGATTTATTGATTGAAAACTTGAAACAATACAAATTATAGGTTTAAAAGCATTTAAAATAAGGATACTTACAAACCAACAATCTAATCTAACAAAAGGTCAATATGATTTACGACCATGATAATCAAATGTTAATCCCTTAAGTAGACCAATTATAAAAAATCTATTTTTTAAAGGCTTTCAAATTATTTTACAACCATTTTATTACCATTTCTCCTAATTTTAGTATTACAATGAAACCTGATCTTATCTATACGTATGATTTCAAAGCTGTTTTGTTATCAATATGTTTACTTTTCCCCAAATCTTGAAATAATTGATAACTTCACCATAAATAACTATGTTTGCTCAGGATGACTACTACACTAATAAAATTTTATTTAACTGAATAAATTAATTAACATCAGACAGGGAGAAGAAGTAAAACCATGGGACACTTTTCAAATAATCCATCGAAAACCAGAAGTGGGTTCCACGGTGGAGTACCGTTTTATCGACAATGGTACCAAGTTTCTGAAAGTTGCCACTATTGTAATGGTTTTCGTGGTGGTTCTGGGTTCTGCCGTCGTTTCTAAAGGGGTGCTGTTGTTTATGACGTCGCAAGTTAAGCAAAATGTCACCAGACAGTACTGCAATAAATATCTCGGTAAGTTGTTTTTTAGAAAAAAAAAACGGTTAAAAGGATACATTTTTTGTACAGATGCTGCAAGACAGTACGAGTTTGTGATGCCAAATATCGAAAGAGCTACATGGATTTGGTTGATAAGTTTTACGTATTTTGTCCCAGAAGCTGCAACACTATTCAGGTAGTTTTAGTCACTCAAACTGTTAGCACTATTGAACCACCTGAAATTCGTAGATCTGTAAGAATTCTTCTATTCAAAACGTTCACATATCCCAACTTTTTTTCGGAGTTCCTTCCTTTATTGCTTACGGAACTTTTACCGCCAATTGGAAGTAGCTTACTGGTATTTAACGTACTGCCTGAGATGGATGTGGTGAAAGGAGCTATGCTAACTAATGCCATGTCTTTTGTTCCGGCTTTAGGTAATAAAGACAAACATTTAAAAATAAGAAATTTCAAAGTTTTGTGAAATTTCAGAGTTGACACTGATACACGGAAATAGAGAGCAAGGTTTCGATTTTGCCTTCGACATTTTGGCACTATCAGCACAACTGTCAGCCTTTGTGGTTTGGCCTTTACTCAGTAACGATCCAATTTTCTGGCTAATTCCAGTTTCACTCTTCCTCATATCAGCTGGATGGTGGGAAAACTTTTTATCAGAAACTTCAGCGGTATGTTACAAAACCCTTAAATATTGCAAATCTGGTAAAACTGAAAACTCTTCAGATCGACCTGGTGCGGAAAATGGCAAAATCAAGAAAAGAGTTCCCAAACAGCAAGTACTTTTGTTATGCCTTTATTGCACCCATTAAATGTATTCTTTTCTTCGGGACTTTGTTAATAAGTCTTTACATACGAGAAGGGGATTTTACGTTTTTGTTTACCAACATGGAGTCGATTTTTAGTGATCACAATCTAACAGTATCTGAGGTAAGTTAAAATATGCAATTTCTAAATCTTCAAGAAAGATTCTTAAAATTCCAATTTGGCTAATCAATAATAATCACTCAAAAATGTCTGATCTTATTTGATATAACACCAATTTTTGGAAAAAATATTTTATGATAAAAGTAGTATTTCACAATACTAACATACTCAAACACTCGAATATTTAGGTAGCATCTACAATAACAGGAGCAGGAATAAGTGGCGGTAAAGTTCACACCATAACCAGCGATTTTTCCGGACAACTTATTGTTTGGGGTATTGGAATAGCAGCGACTTACATATGTTATGCTTTTGGAAAGTTTGCCTGCAAAATTATGATTCAAGGTACTATTTTTCCGAACTGAACTCCATGATAGTTAAACAGGAATTTTTAGCTGCAAGTTTTGCCTTACCTATCAGTTTGGTGGTACCAGTACTCATTTCTGGTTTGGTGATATTTTGCGGTTACTACGCTAAAAGTACTTGCATCTACGACGGAACCATTCCGCTTTATCTGTTTTTCAATTCACCACCCCTGGTTTATTTAAGCGATTTTGTTGGTGGGCAACACGTTTGGTTGTGGTTGTTCTGGTTGATCTCTCAGGTTAGTCCAGTAATTTCTTAGTACTTACACTGTACTAAAAGAGCCTACTGACAGATTTGGATCACCAGACACATTTGGGTCAATAAGAACTCCAAACTGGCCACAACTGAAAAACTTTTTATGAGACCAATGTTCGACGCGTTTCTTATCGACCAATCAATTGCCATGAACCGAAGGAATGTGGTTGATAGGTTGATGAAAGATGATGGTAATGAAGGTAAATAGCAGCAGCTTCGTTATTTAAATGACAATCTTCCTACAGCTAAAGACGCACATGAAAGAAGTTTGTTAAACATCGATGAAGACAAGATTACCAGAATATTTGCTTGCGCAACCATGTGGCACGAGACCCCAGAAGAAATGATAGAGTTTTTGAAGTCTATTTTCAGAATGGACGAAGACCAAGCCGCTCATAGAATTGTGAAACAATACCTAGACTACCCGGATGAAGGTTATTATGAATGGGAAAGTAGGTTGAAGAAACTCTATTTGTGAATCTATTAATAACCTGGAGATATCTGTTTAGCACACATCTTCTTCGACGATGCTTTCCTCAGAAAATCAAAAGACGACAACGATCCTACTCTAAACACTTACGTTCAAGATTTGATTGCGGTTATTGGGGATGCTGCCTCAGAAGTACATAAAACCACCGGTAATCAATAGTAAAACAAAACTGACAAAATGAGAGAAAGAACTTTTGATGGTTTTAGTGAGAATACGTCCTCCTGTAATTTATCCAACTCCTTACGGGGGTCGTTTAATTTGGACGTTACCAGGAAAAACCAAAATGATTTGTCACCTCAAGGATAAAGCTAAAATTAGAGCCAAAAAGCGATGGTCTCAAGTTATGTACATGTACTATTTACTCGGTCACAAGTAAGTGATTCATCTGCTATTTTTAGAAAATCGATATATTATATGATTTTTCCAGGATAGTTGATAACGACGAATACAATGAAATTAGAGTTGCCAACCGTTCTAAAAACACTTATCTTCTTGCCTTGGATGGGGACATTGATTTCCAACCTGAAGCCGTTCATCTGCTGGTTCAATACATGAAGAAAAAAGACAATTTAGGGGCTGCTTGCGGCCGTATCCATCCAGTTGGTAGGATTAATCAAGCAACTTGTACTGTGTTAATTATAATTTGTGGATTTAGGTTCAGGAGCAATGTCGTGGTATCAAATTTTCGAATATGCGGTAGGGCATTGGATGCAAAAGGCCACTGAACACATTATAGGTTGTGTACTTTGTTCCCCTGGCTGTTTTTCCTTGTTTAGGGCTAGCGCCCTTATGGATCACAATGTTATGGCCCGATACACTACTAGAGCTACTGAAGCTCGGCATTACGTGCAGTATGATCAAGGTTTTCTTTATTTTACTATCTGCGTACGATATTTTGACCAAAAGATATTTCAGGCGAAGATAGGTGGTTGTGTACTTTACTGCTGCAAAGAGGGTATAGAGTTGAGTATTCAGCAGCCTCTGATGCTTACACTCATTGCCCAGAAGGATTCAACGAGTTTTACAATCAAAGAAGAAGATGGATGCCTTCGACTATGGCTAACATCATGGATTTACTAGAAGACTCATCCCATATCAAGCGTGTCAATGATGATATTTCTACTCCTTATATTTGGTACCAGGTTAGTTTTATTGTAACCAATTTTGGTTTCAATACTCGATGAAACAAATTTCAGACCGTTCTAATGGCGGGTACAGTAATTGGTCCAGGAACAATATTCTTGATGTTGGTGGGTGCCTTTGTCACTGTCTTCAACTTGTCTCAATACTCAGCTTTATGGTGGAATGTAGGCCCCATTTTAGTGTTCGTCCTGACTTGTGTATTTTGTAAATCTGATACTCAAGTAAGTTACCCGTAGTAAATGAAAAAAAAAACAGTTTTCTTATTTCACTGTAAAACAGTTAACTATGGCCGCAATTATCAGTGGTTTATATGGTTTGATAATGTTGATGGTACTAATTGGTGTGGCGATGCAAATCCATGAAGACGGAATTCTGGCACCTTCATCTCTTTTCTTCTTCATCATGATGGGTATTTATTAACTTTCTCATTGGATTATTGAACCTTACTACCCCTCACTTTTAGCGGAGTACATAATAGCAGGCATAATCCATCCCAAAGAGTTCTACTGCCTGAAATACGGCATCATCTACCTGATCACCGTACCCAGTATGTACATGTTGTTGGTCATTTACTCAGTTTTCAACATGAACAACGTCAGTTGGGGTACTCGAGAGGTTACCGTACTGCCCAAACCTGCTGCTGGTGTAAGTTCGATTTACTTAATATTAGTTTAAATGCTAAATATTAAGTTAACAGGACACAACACCTCAAAAACCAGTGAAGAAACAATCGTATGTGGAAAAGGCCATGAGCAGCATAAAACAGTTCTTTATGTCCTGTAAATCGGACCCAAAACACTTAATGATGATCAGTAACTCTCTACTGACAATCCAGGAGAAAGTTGATTATATTGAGCATAAAGTGGACGATTTAGAACGTATAACTTTAGATCCTGAATTTGAAATGGCTAAAAAGTCGAGTGGAAAGAAAAAGGCGACCATAGTAGCAGGTATGTCGCTAAATTGTCTACAGAGTTGTCCTGATTTGAATTGACAAAACTAATTTTTTCCAAAATAGGTTCTAAGGCAACTAGAATGTCTTCTATACACTCACGACCATCCGCCATTAGAAAGTCAACTCTAGAAAAAACCCTCAACTAGTTTTGGAGGTGGTGATTTCGACGACCTCGACGAAGAAGAGTCAATTGGAACCCCTTCAGATGACTTACAGAACAACAGCTGGTTTTACGATGGGGAGTTGATCAGGGGTAACGTGACTTTCTTGGACAAACGAGAAGAAACATTCTGGAAGGAACTGCTGGACAAATACTTGCATCCAGTTGAAGATGATAAAGTTTGTTTAGATTTTCTATTAATTTTGTTTTGTAAGGTAACCTGAAATGTTGTAGGAAAAAGTGGCTAAAGATCTAAAAGACTTGAGGGACAAAATGGCGATGAGCTTCTTTGCTTTGAATATCATTTATGTTGTGGTGGTGTTCTTGTTGACTTTGAAAAAAGATATTCTACATTTGCAGTGGCCTTTTAACCCTACGGTGAATTTTACCTACACAACTACAGTGAACGCCAATCAAGTAAGCTACATTTCAATTCTTGTAATACTACCTATATAGATTATTCATTAAATTTTCAGATTACGGTGCAACAAACCTACTTGGAGCTAGAACCTATTGGATTTGTGTTTTTGATTTTCTTCTTTCTTCTGATGGGTATCCAGTTTACAGCTATGATGCTGCACAGGTTTGGTACTTTTGCTCATATAATGGCCAATACTGATATTGATATTAGCAACGCTAAGGTAAGAATTGTAAAGATCATCATCATAGATAATGTTTATTAATTATAATACAGATTGAAGACTTGACTGAAGATGAAATACTGGAAAAAGATCCCTTGAAACTATTTAGACAATTGGTGAAACTCAGGGGTGTAAACGGAGACGACGAGAAAGATGAAGAAGTGGATGCGCACGTATCTAGAAGAAAAACTGTCATGGGCCTGGCGAAAAATAAGGAAAAGAAGAAGGCGGTAATTAACGATTTGGATTCAGCTTTTGCAACCCGAATGGCTAAACTCCGACGTGGGGAAGAAAGTAAGTTTTCTAACATTTTTTTTATCACAACTTGTACAATATGAATGTTACAGCGGACATAGCTGTTCCAAGAAAAACCGTTGCGGCCATCCAACGTAGACGCACCACTATAATGAGGAAATCCCAGATGCGTCCATTTGATCCCATCGCATTAAGAAGTTTCCCCGACGATATGAATGAAACAGGTTCACTAGGTCAGCAATATGATAATCCAGCTTTTGAAGAAGATATTGCACAAGCCTGACCAAAATCTATAATAATAATAATAACTGTACCTACTTGTAATAAAATATAATATATTTTTGTTAACTTAATATTTGTTAACCTAGTGAAAATGAAATTTGATAAACAACACTATATTCCATTGCACTTTTCATTAAACACATCAGCTACTTGGCTTTTGGCCAAATAGTCGCGCACCAGGTCGCAGCTTTCCTTAGTGACGTAGTCGTCTTCGAGAAGGTAGTTCATTATCTCGGTGATGGTGATCAGAGATTGTACTTGGATGCCTCTTTTGGCAACCTTTTCAACGGCACCCTGCTGTCTGTCACATATCACCACAACTTGTGAACATTTCAAGCCTAAAAATTTGTATTATTTAGCAAAAACGACTTGTTAGATCTCGATTTGTTGGTGACCAAAATGGGCATAATGTAGAAAATGGGAAAAGTTGGTTAATAAAAATTTAGATTTTTAATCAAATTGCATAAAAAATGCAGTCCTTAGACTAGCAATTATTTTATGTTAATAGGACTTTATGCAAAACCGTAAGAGCTACATATTCTCTGAGGTTTTTCCAATTTTCTTTAGAAACAGGGAATAAGTTTTATACAGGGTAATTCAAATTCGACCCTCACCATTGGGATCTCGGAAACTATAAGAGATACGAGAAAGTTTAAATTGGGGCAAAGTTGCGCAATTCAAAGCTCAACCAAATGCCGTTTTAAAAATTTCGATTTTCCGAGTACTTCCGAAGATATCCGGAAAAAACTGAAAATTTGATTTTTTGTTTTTATTTATTTCTAACCTTATTTGAAGAGATATCCCAAAACTAAAAAGCATCTTTTCATTGCCACTTTTTCCTAGCTATTCAATGACGAATTCAAATTTGCCACACGACGTTTCGTTTTTTGTCAGTCATCATCAACTTTATTTTTTCTTATGGGCGCCATATTGGATTTTTAGCCCACCAAATAGTACGTTTTATTCTGATTTTAATGATGTATAATAACTTATGATTTGCTTGATAAATGACAAAATAATTCAATAAAAACTAACTAAACTTTCTCGTATCTCTTATGGTTTCTGAGATCCCAATGGTGAGGGTCGAATTTGAATTACCCTGTATATTATTTTGTATTATTGTTCTGTGGCTCTTACGGTTACCGAGATTCCAATACATGTAGAAACAATTTGAAACACACTGTCTGTTCAAAAATATTTTTTTTGATAAAAGAATTTTTTAAGGCAAAGCTTTCAAAGTGGTCTTTCTACTTGAAATATTGCAAAACTACATGTCCTGTCTACATCAGATTTGTTCTTGAAAATATCTTGACAAGTAAATGAATCATGTATGTGTTCCTGCAGAAAAAAATGTTATCTTTTATCTACCATCATGTTACTCTAGTGTGAGAATACAATCTGACAGTCTTCCAAGTAGTTAACTTTCAAGTTAACTTTTTTAAAAAAAAATAGTAATTCATCATTTTTGACACACACTTTAGAATTTCACAATGATTATACCTGCTTTAACTAAATCATCTACAGTTTCCAGAATACTATCCCCAAACATAATCACGTCATCAATGAGAATACAAGTATCTCCCTTTTCCCAAACACCCTCAATCAGTTCTCTGGTTCCATAACTTTTGGCAGCTTTCCGTTTCATAATCATAGGAATATTGGTGTGAACCGCCACCAATGTGGTGACTGGCAATGCAGTGATTGGTACCCCACATACTACGGTTCTAGTTAGGGACGTTTCGGTTTTTTGGTTCTCGCTGATCAGTTCTTGCACCCGTTGACTCAATAAAATTGACAAGTCTTTCTGGAAGCATTATTGCGCATTTAAACACGTGGACTTGTAGTAAACAAAACTTACCAATAAAGTGGGGTAACTCACTATCACTCTAAGATCAAAATACACCGGGGTCACTGCACCGCTCTGTGTTGTGAAACTACCAAATTTAATGGCATTGGCTTTGAAAAGTCGTACCGCTATATCTTTTAAGGTTAGGTTTGGTTCAGTCATGCTGGTACCGCGTTCTACTAGTGTGACATTGAAATTACTCAACGTTAATACAATGATTTAAGATTTAAGCTAAGCGCGCGGTTTTAGGACGATAACTGACTAAACACTTATTGACTGATAAAAAAATACGTAGAATGTCTAGGGCCAGGTAGAATTTTTTGGGTACCACACGATGGTTCTCTCAAAAATTTCTACCATAACATTTGTAATTATAATAAAAATAATTATGTTATTAACCCTGTACCTAGAATAATTGAAAATTACTGCAAGACTGTAGGTAGATAGGTCAGCCTTGAGCTGACAAGCTAAATTGTTTATACGTATATTAATGCAATTAGAGTTTTATTATCAACAATGACACAAAATACGAGGACATAGTTGATGAAAATAATTTGTTTTTTAGCGGTTATTTCAACACACACACACATGAAATTCTATCAAACTGAAAATGCTGTAATTACAAGATATACTATACTGTGAATGTATGTAAAAGTATAGAGGCTATACGAATCAATTAATAAGTAAACCAAAACTGCAATACATATTTTTCAATAAATTCTATGAGAGAGATAATTAATTATTCTATAAGCTTATAAATAATTACTATAGAGTTATTATTAAGTGATAGTGGGCAAAACTATTGAATTGCAGAGTACTTTGTTACTTTTGGATAATGTGTGGATAAACAGTTTGGGCACCCTGTCACTTTTTGCCTTGTAACTCCTTAAGAAGGCCCTTAAGGGCAAAACACCTTAATACAATCTTGTAGAGGATGAAATTGCTTACAACTTACACTTTATTGCAACTCCTCAAATCTGGTGCACTCTGGTTTTGACCATTTAAAGTAACTTCGTTACTGCCGGCTGACGTTTGGAAAAACATGCTAACTTTACATTTAAGAAAGTAACACATTTTATTATTTTGAATAGTACGAATTTGAAATAAATATTTCTTACATTACCTCTGCTGTAGTATTCTATTATATTTAGTTCCTTTGAGGGATTATTCATATTTAATCACTTTTGTATAAGCAATTCTATTCAAATCAATAACATTCTTAAACGGATGACCAGATGCATAAAGCGCATATTATCTAAAAAAACTATTTGTATGGGACTTGGATAAGTGAAGGGAAAATTCGCCACAATTAAAATTTATAATTTTCAAAGTAACAGGACAATAAATAACAAAATCACGCCACGCATCTTTTGTCTATGAATTTTTATATAAAAAGACAATAAGTACACGCACATGATTATTCTTGGTTTTGCTTTGTTGTTGTTCCTTTCAGAAAAATGAAAATTCCGGTAAGTTTTCACAAAACAAGTTTGGTTGTAAGTAAAATTTAATTCTAAAAATTTCAGGTTATTTTGGGTCTATTCGCTCTTGCGATTTTATCAGAAGCAATTCTTCAACCACTTGCACCAGGATCTTCCATCAGGATATCAAGAAGGTAATAAGTATTTTTTTTAAAGTGATAGAAGATAAATGGATTTTAGTCCGGGACCTGCTGAAGAAACACGCGTTGCTGAAAAGGACCTGGAAAGCTCAGAAACTGCATATGCGCCCTATCCCTACTATTACAGCCCTTATTATCTGCATTACAAGTATCCGATCTACATTTATGGACGATAAAAATAATGCTAAACGTGACAAGGTAGAAAATTATCTGATGAACATGGCTTGAATCAAATAAACACTAATATAAGATATTTGCAAATTATTATCAGTGTTTTTTTTTGTGCTTATCTATGCAAGTTTGAACGGAAGATAAAATCCTCAATATAATTTCCAGATTGAGCAAAAGACTTAAATTTCAGTTTTAATAAAATGATCAAGCAAAACTAATTTTCAGCATTAAAACTTAACGATTAAAATTGAAATTCAGCCAGTAAAACCTTCTGACAATTTTATACACCGTAAAAAATGCGAACATAAAATTTATTAACAGATTTTTGTCCCAACAACTTCCGGCTATAATTCAATATTTAAATTTCCGTGCTAAGCTTACTATGCAGGAATTGATTATTTTATTATGCCAGGTCAAAGTTATCAATCAAATAACTTCCGATTTGTGGTAAGGTTGTAAAAAACTACGGAAAGAAGACTAACAGTTTCGTACAAAATTTGATCATTGATTTTTGATCGAACCTTGACTTTAGACCTACAATTTAGCTTTCTGTAATTTCACTTCACGTCGATTCGATTCCATTATAATAATTGGATGTGCATGTTCAGAAAATAGTCTGAACCAAAAAAATTTCTAATTTTCTTAAGCGAATCAAATAAGAAGATGATGGTAAATTGGTCCTTGCAAAAAATTTCCACATCGTTAACCAGTATAGCAAAAGATTGATTAAACCATTTAAATGATGATAATTGGATTTCAACTTCCTGATTCCACACGTTTTCACGGTCAGAACTCAGATGGAACGTCGTTGATAAAATAGTAGTCAGTAATTTTACGGACGCTCGGTATATTTGACCAAATTAAATTTTTAACTGGTGGTGCAGCACATTGTTGTAACTTTTATCGAACAATGTTGTGGGTCAATGTTTTGTGCGTTTCGGTTTGTTTTGGTTCAGTTTTTGGTTATTTGAGTAATGAAGAGGTGAGTTTTGTATTAACCAAAAAATATTACAAAATAAAAAAATAGAAAAAATAGATTGTTGCCTCCATTCAAGCTTGATTTTCTTTTCTCACTTAAATATTTTCTATAATTTTGTCCTAATTTGTTAGTCGTGAAACAGTATTTAATTAATCTATTTTGGTTGAATTTAATATCTAAAAACACACAAAAGTATAAAATAAAAACTTGAATTTCTCTCTTGTTCGTTTAAACTTATTCAAGTTGGTTTTCAAAAAAAATTGTCTCATTAGTTCATCATATTTCTCTCATCTATAAACACAGCAACGCACACTTTGAGTGATTTTTAAGTCAGGTAGGTCACTTCCGAAAAAATCATCATCACTAACCAGTTAGTAACTTAATTATGTATTTCAATGTCACATAGAAAAAATTCCACTTTACTTTAGCAGCCTGACAAATTTTCAAGCACCACTTAAAAAATTCTTAAAATCCTTTATTAACAGTGTGTGAAAGCAAATATTTCCCAGAGTCTTTCAAGTAAACATGTAGAAACTTAATTACGGTCATTGTCAATATTGTTACTCCATTAATCCCTCTTTTTACTAACAGAACAGCGTAAATTGTGATCAATAAACCAGTGATTAATTCAAGGTGAACACACATCAATGATTTGATGTAATTTATGATGCAAATATTATTGTTCACATATTGTTCACGTTTAACAAAACTATAAATTTAATTGTGAATAGTAAAAATTCAAATTTATTCCAATTGTTGGTATTTTTACAACCAGGAAATAATCACTAATCAATAATTGATTTCAGGAGTTCGTGCAAGTGCAAACGCAAAACGGAGTGTTACAGGGAAGATTGAAAAATTTGGAGAACGGTCAGAGTTACTACAGTTTTCTTGGAATTCCTTATGCACAACCCCCTGTAGGAAATCTCAGATTTAGAGTAATGATTCACTGATTATAATATTTAAAAAAAAATACAATTTTGGTTTATTAGGATCCTGTACCGTACAAAAAATGGACGGGAGTTTTAAACGCTACTCAATTTGCTCCTGGTTGTGTTGAAATGACACTCAGACAGGTATCCTACTCAGTATTTGGACAAGAGGATTGTCTTTACTTGAACGTGTTTACCCGTAAAGTAAGTTGAACATTCAGCTGGACTAAAAGAATTAAAAAATAGAAGAAATCTTTATTAGAATCCTCAGTTAAGCAAAGAATTACTGCCAGTCATGTTTTGGATATATGGAGGATCTTTTCGGGAAGGCAATGCTTTGTTTTATGGTCCAGATTATTTAATGAAGGAAGAAGTAGTTGTGGTTACTTTTAATTATCGACTAGGCTTTTTTGGTAAGTGAACCAAAAATTTACTAATGTAGCCTACTTTGAGTCAGCTGACTTTTTCTAGGATTTTTAAGTACACAAGATCAAAGTGCCCCAGGAAATTACGGTATTAAGGACATCGTCCTGGCCTTGCAATGGGTCAAACAGAACATTTTAAAATTTGGTGGTAATCCCCAGAACATTACCATTTTTGGTGAAAGTGCCGGAGGTGCAATCGTGGGTTACTTGCTTCTGGCGGCCCAAACCAAAGGATTATACCACGCGGCCATAATGTCCAGTGGAACCCCTTTATGCCCTTGGGGATTTCACCGAAATGCTCGAAAGGTGTGTTTTTTATTGTAAAGTTCTTTAAGTTGAGTGTAAAACTTGTAGGTGGCGTTTGATTTGGGATTGGCCGTGGGAATTACCACTAACAGCTCTACAAAGTTGGTGAACTATTTGAGGAATGTTGATTTGCCTAATGCTCACAGGGCTATGATTAGGGTTAATATTCTGGTACAACCTCCATTTCTCACTGAAACCCTTGAACAAATTTTTAAGTGAATTTTAGAACTTTTTGGAAGTGTTTGATAATGGAGGTCCTTTTGGTCCAGTTCTGGAAAAGCCAAGTCCCACGGCTATTATAACTAAAAATAGTTACAGAGCGTTTAAAAATGGAGATTTCAACCGAGTGCCCGTGCTAATGGGGGTTAATTCTCAAGAAAGCAAATTTTTCAATTCCTGTATGATTTTAACCAAACATGTTTGAACATTTTCTATTTTGGGGTTGTAGTGCTTCCACTAATGCGTCCTGGATTATTTCTTTACGACATTAGTCCCAGTTCTATTGCTCGCACTTCGATGAACGTAAAATCAAAAAGAGATAAAAGAATAATAGGGTCGAATGTAAGGGAGTATTATTTCAGTTCTGGCAGCTTTCTAGGTGGAAGTGATATTCAGTATGCTGAGGTAAGTCTCGTAAACTTGTCTAAGTGGAAATTTTTAAACTTTGATTATTAAGTATTTCAGTGACGATTTATTTGTCCGACCCATAACCAAAACGGCCCAATTCTTATCCAGGTATGTTCCAGTTTATTTCTACGTCTTTGACTTTGAAGGCAATATGGGCCAGGCTTGGTTGAATTATGCTGCATCGTATAACAAATTTGGTTAGTTTCCACATATGAGCCACAGAGTACATTTACTTCAATTGTCACGTGTAGTTAAAGGGGTTGCCCATGGTACTGATCTGTGGTATCTTTGGAAAGCTGGATGGTATCATCAGAACTTGAAAACACTCGACGAACAGTTGACGTCAGAACGACTGGTGAAGTTATGGACAAACTTTGCCACTTTCAAGTAAGTTTATAAACCACACCACATTAAGATTTAGAAAAAAATTTTTAGAAACCCAACTCCACATTTGATTGAGGCTATTGAGGTTAAATGGCCTAAGGTTAAAAGTCCTAACGTGGATTACTATCATATTGGTAAAAAGATTAGAGTGGGTAGAAATTTTAAAGAGGCTAGTTTGCAGTTTTGGGACCGCCTCTACTCCAACTACTCCAACGGACCTATTCAAACCTATTAAGATTTAGTGACTTTTAAATTCAAATCTGTGATATTCTTTTTTACTGTTATGTTTATTTATTATTGTCCACTTTCTTTGATATTACTGTTTAGCCATTTTTTACTAAAGTAACACAAAGTGAAAAAACTGTTTCAACTAACATTCATCGTATAGCAATTTAATATTAACAAAAATGTCATCTACGATTTGTTGAGCTTTATCCTTTGACAAAAGCTCTTTATCCACTGCCATTCCAATTTGTATCCGATCATCATAAGTAATCAGTGCAAACGAAATCCCTGTTAAAAAACACACTTAAAACCGCTAAACCAATCAAATCTCAACTCACCTATTCCATGGACAAGCGGAATAAAAGGAATAATCGTTTCTACCACACAATCATCCAGAATATGAATTTGAGAACCTCCAGGTACATTGCTGAACACTAGAGTTACGTTTTTCAATTCAACGTAACGTCGAACTAGATTAAGGGGCATGTTGCCAATCAAATCCATCAACGTTTTGGCTATCTGTTTTTTTTTTTTTTTTCTAAATTGATTAACAAAGTGTGTTGCACTCACCAGAATATCAGCAGAACGAACAATCATTGATTCAGTTATTGACCTCAACGCTGAATTCAAATTGGTAAATTGGCTAGTTGTTGGTATATTTACTAGAGTTCCTGTAGTGACATTGTCCAGGGGAATTGAATTGTCCATTTTGCGAATAGTGGTTAATACTGTAAACATTCCGGTTAAACTTTCCGGTATAGGCAGGGAAATCTAGAACGAAAACTACTATAATCAATGGTTACTTAAAACTGGAATTAAGCACCTCTTTGAAATACTTGGTAATTCCAGCCATAATAGCAGTAAAACAGACACAAATAAATCTAGAATTTCCTTTATTTTTGATATGTTTTATCATGTTGATTAATTGAGGTTGAGTTTCAGTGGCCCAAACCAAGTGCTTCTTTCCAGAGAAGGTTTTAGGTTTTAAAGCATTTTGATCTGGGAATTTGAGTGTATTACTGTATACAAACCTTCCCAAAGAAATAAACACTAATTCAAGAATGAAAGCAAATTTTAGTAGAAAGTCTGCCTGAAAAAGTTTGCTTGAAGGTTTTAATGATTTCTGAAAAGCTTTCTCCCCATAATTTTTGGAAGATTCATCACCAAATAGTTTCATGAATAGCGTAACTAACGCAGTTCCATCACCTATACTGTGATGTATGCAAGTAACAATTGGATAACGAACAAATCCATCCTAAAAAGTGTTGTAAAAGGGAGAATGATGGATCAATCACTAGTTTTTTTACCTTTTGCTGTGTTACTAATGGTACAGTACCAACATGAAAGCTCCACAACACCCCACTTTCGGGCAGTTTCTGGCCACTTATTCTGTCAACAGCTTCTGCAAGCAATTCTCCATCGCAATTTTTAGGTATCTCTAACATTTTTACAACTTCATCCACTTTAACGTCATTTTTCAACCAGTAAGGATAACCAGCAAAAACTTGCATTCTGGAGGTTAATTTCGGATACTGATTTGGATGATTGAAAACCTAATCAAAATACAGTCAACTACAAAAATTTGAGCAGTAAATTCTACATACCTTTTCCAGTAAAATCCGTTTAATATGACTTAAAACATTTTTGGGTCCTGGACATTTAACGTAACTCACGGAAGTAATGTTACAAGCAGGATTTTCACTAGAAAGGAACACAACGTCCGATTTCTCAAACAGTCCTCCATATTTATTTTTATAGCTTAGACGCAAAAGTGTATCTACAATCGTACGTAATACTAATGCTAATATAATTTGAGGAAGGAATAACGTCCAAATCACTAAGCTGATCAAAAAGAATTTCAGGATGTTTAAACCTGCTTTGAAGTTGTTTTTGTACATCTGGAAAACCAAAGTATAAAATTTCTAGTTTTCGTACACAAATTACACTTACTTTAACCGTTCAAAACAGTATCTTAACCTGCACAACAAATTGTGGGTGAACCCGAAATTTAAATGTGTTTTCAAGTCTTCTAACTAGCTTACTGTTATCTTAGATATAGCAATTAACTCATTATCCTGATAAGTTAATAACGAAATTAAAAACTAATACAGACTCTTGAACTTCAAACTGAATACAATTTTTAAAAACAGACTTTGAAAACAATAGTTTTGCTAGAATAAAGTACAACAAGGTAAGTTGCTATCTAGTAAAGTAATGCTGATTATTCTTTAATGTCTGTTAGTCATATTGCTTTGTAGAATATTTCAGAATCAGTTTCAAAGAGAACAAACAATTTTTCTGACAAACTTATCATTTTTATCCATAAATATACATAGATAAAACCAACTTTGTAAAGCTACTAAAGCTGGGGTAATTAATTGCAAAATAAATGCATAAATCAGTTGCTGTGTGTGTTTTTGTTCAATTTCGGACGGTCCGAATATACAAATTAACAACAAATTTAAGGAAGGAAGGTTTATTTTTGCTTACCTTTGGCTTTTTTGTCGGTCAAAATTTGCCTAATAAATGAAAGATTGTATATGTGATCATCAAATCCAAGTTTACTATCAAGAATTTAACATAATTTCAATAACAAACTGAGCTTTCAAAAAAAATTTAAATGGTTATTTATTGGGTTAGGTTAGTTTACAACTTCCTCAACTCAACATTAAACTTAGCAACAAATAATAATTTGTAAATGAATTCTCATAAATTACAAACTAGATCACCCTTTACATTCTTCATACAACAAAGTAATATTCTGCAAGATGCCGTCTACGATTTGTTGTGCTTTCTCTTTAGATGCCAATTTTTGGTCCACTGCCACTCCAATTTGCAGTCGATCATCATAAGAAATCAGAGCAAATGATAAACCTACACAGAAAAACAGCTTAAAATAGCACTTTTACTTAATTGGAACAAAACTGACCTACTGCTCCAAAAAGTGGAACTACTGGTACAATAGTCTCCAAGACACAACCATCCAAAACCTCCACTCGGGTACCTCCAGGCACATTGCTCACAAAACAGGTTTCGTTTTTCCATTCATCAACGTATTGCATCCAACCAAGAGGCAAATTGCCCATCCAACGTAACATCAGTTGAAAAAACTGCAAAACATTTTTATTTACTGGATTTGTGCAGTTAATGTTGATAATACGCACCAGGATATCAGCGTATCTAACCTGAACAGTCATTATTTCAGTAATTGACTTCAATGCCGATTTCAGATTGGTTAATTGAAGAGTGGTGGACACGTCAGCTGATCCTGCAGCTGGTTTGTTATCCAGAACTGCTGGTTTTGATTTACTGAATTTGGGAACGGCGGTTAAAACTGTAAAAAGTACTGTTAAACTTTTTGGTGCAGGCAAGGAATTCTAAAACAAAGACTTTCATTATAGTGATAACTCCAAATTTCCTTATTGGTGTACCTCTTTAAAATAGTTAGCAAGGCTGGCAACAATGGCAGTAATAAAAACACACGCAAATTTGGTATTTTCTTTAGTTTTGATGTGTTTTATCATGCGGATTGCTTTTGGTTCAGTTTCAGTAGCCCAAACTACGTGCTTTTTCCCAGAGACAGCTTTAGATTTAAGAGGATTTTTATCAGGAAGTTTGACTAAAATATTTTCAATACTTCTCCCAAGAGACAGGAACATTATTTCAAACCATAGAGAGCTTTTGCGTAGAAAATTTGTCTGAAACAAATAATTATTACAAGTTTGAATTACCAAGGATAACTAAATTTATTACGAGTTTTGTGGTAATTTTTAAATTTTCCGGAGATTTAGCGAATAACTTCCGAAAAATACTCTCTCCGTAGTTTTGGGAAGAATCGTCACCAAACAGCTTAAGAAATAGTTCAACCAAGGCAGTCCCATCACCTATACTGTGACTGAAATTGCCGACAATAGGATAACGAAAACTCCCATCCTAAATATATAAAAAAAAAGAATATCCACTAATCACTAACTGATCTTAAAAACTAACCTTATTCTTTGTTTTCAATGGTATAGGACTAACATAGAAAGCCCATAAAGACTTTCCATTTGTAGGCAAATCACTGATTTTAGCAACGGCATCATTAAGATAATTCTCATCGAAATCCCTTCCATCTTCTGGTAGTTCCAACGTTTTCAAAACATCATCCACGTTTACTTTATTTTTCAACCAGTAAGGGTAACCAGCACAAATTCCCACACTTCCAGTTAATTTCGGATAGTGATTTGGATCGTCAAAAACCTGCACAACAAAACAGTTAAAAAACTTTAGTAAGTGTGATTAGTAAAACTGTACTTTTTCTTGTAAGAGCTGTTTTACGTGACTTAGAACATTTTTGTGTTCTTGACTCTTAATGAAAAGCACGGATGTGATGTTGCACGATACTGCTTGATACAATGAATCGGGCTTTTCGAATAGTCCTCCATATGTATTTCGGTATTTAAGTCGCAAGACTATGTCCACTAAGTTGCGGTAAATGAATGTCAGGACGGTTATAAAACCAACCAAAACCCAACCTGCTAAACTAATTGGAACAAGTCTCAAAACCTTCAAAACTGGGTTGATTTTATACGGTTGAACCCCCTAAAAAATTTTAACAAAAAATAATATTTAACAGTGTTTCATATTAACTTACCATATTATTTGTTCAATTCTGTCTAACAGCAGTTTGTATAACTTGATTCTCTGAAAAAATACTACTAAATACTATAGACGGTCTTCCATAAAAATTTATAGCTTGCATATCTTCTTTTGATGCGCTTGTTTACTGTAAATTGAAATAGACCGTAAATGTAAACTTATCAATTAAGAATTGGTGCAAAGCATTTTTATCACCCATTCACCCAAAAATAAACACTAATCTTAATGATGGCTGTTTATGTCATTAATCAAAGCCAGGTACGTTGTGAAGAAACTTAAGAATCTCACCCCCTTAATTTAATTAAAATTTGACCATCAACTAAAAATCAATATAAATATGTAGCAAAGTTACTGAAAGACGTTAAAACTTATAATATCGTTGAACATAACATAACATTTTTCTCAGAAATTTTCGACAAGTTTATTAGTTTGGTCACAAATATTCGCTCGGACCTCTTAAATGTGTTCATTTAGTGAAATGCACACATTATAGTCGTTTGATAAATAATAACTATATTTTGTTACAACGACTAACCATTAATCAACTTTTATCCGACACTTTAAGACAAAAAGGTCAGACAAAAACTTGGGATACGGGATACGGCTAAATGCAATACGTGGAAAAGTTTCATAATTAAAATGAATGGTGAGCTTTTCTATCAAAATTTTCATTTTTTTTTGCTCCAAAAGGGTTCCAATGCCCAGCAAATGGCATATTTATACCAAAAAAACTTAAATTAGGTGAAATAAGCACAAAAAAGCACTTTTTTTGATATTCAATATCTCGGTAACATAAAGAGCTAGAGAGGCGAGTTTTGGGTTGTAGTATTTTTATACATTTTTCAATGGCGTTTTAAAGAAATTGATAGGAGTTGAAAAAAAAGGTAACAACCTTTAAGAAATTGAAAAAATGACAGTTTTGGTAAAAAGTGCAATTTTGGCAAATTTTTCAAATCGTTTAAACTGTCCAGGAACAAACCACTTAAAATAATCATTAACATATACCCTGTATACTGCAATAATTAGACAATTTTGTCATCTTTTTGTCAAAGTTGCACTCACAGTTTACCCCGAAAAGAAAACTTGACTGCATCGATCAAACAAAATGGGCGACGACGAAAATGCTTGTGTCCGAAACATTGTAAAAGAAATAATGAGGGAACTAATCCCTAAAAAAATCAAAGTCAACAAAAATTTCGTCACTTACTTGGTAAGTCCCATCACAATTTACTCGACACAAAATTGTTTTTGCATTGAAACAGACTAAACTGCTGCTTATTAACCCCAATTGGGGCATCGGCGATGACTTCTTCAGCCAAAGGCAAAATGTTCAAATTTTTGTCAAGTACGTCATCGACGGCCTGTTAACCGAACAGGATGATCCTAAAATCGTCACCCTAAAACTACAATTCTACTTTTCATGCAATTTGGATCGCATGGATTATGTTATTGAGTTGAACCGAAAAGAACTAAAAAGTAAGATACAACCTTTAAGGGAAGATATTTGCAATGTGAAAAAGTTGAAGGAAAAGACGAAGTATATATTATATTTAAGAAAATTGTGTACTACATTACACTGATTACTGGTTTGGGAAACCCAAGTAAACCTAAGGTATGTGGCATTTAAAATAATTTGGATACAAAGCTGATAAATCAAAAAAGGTGTTTGAAGAAGCTCTGATGGCCCTTAAAAGCATCTTATTAGAAGAAGAGTTGCAGGACTTTGTTAAGATGACCAAACTAGAAAAGCATCATCAACTATTACAGTTTGCTTCGTTAGTAGCTGGCATTAGATTGTTCAATAAAGACTGTGACAAAGGTGGAGAAGGAATGAAAGACTGTAAGAGAATCTTTTTCTAAAATTCACAAAACACTAATCAAAAACACAGTGCCAGAATTGCTGGATAAAGCTTCAGAGGTCATAAAAAGGGGCATTGAAGAAACTTTAGTAACAATCATGGAAAAATTCAACGCTTTGACCACTTTAGTGGACAAGTGCTATGTCTTAAGGAACACATACTTTGGATGTCAACTGTAATACGTCAAACCTGAAGAAACCATCACTAACACAGAGTTTGATATTGAATACATTAAAGACTTGAAAGAATTCAATTCAACGCTTGCAGGGGAATTATTTGTTGTATCGGAGGAAGATCTTGGATGAAGTTGAACAGATTCAGCAGAAAGCTGACGTGATATGGATCAACTTGGATGAAGTGCTTTTAATGATTCACAGAGCTGTTTACATGAAAATTGCCATTCCTGTAGGAATAGTGTTTGTAAGTTTATTTATTCTGAAGTTTTTGTTGATTAGGATAAGAGTCTTTGACTTTAGCCTTGAGTGAGTGAGAATTTTAGCCTCTTTTCGAGCAATTATGGGAGATATGGAACGTACTTTTCTTTACTTTAGAAACTTACCATTTTTATCCATAAATATACATAGATAAAACCAACTTTGTATAGCTACTAATGCTGGGGTAATTAATTGCAAAATAAATGCATAAATCAGTTGCTGTGTGAGTTTTTGTTCAATTTTGGACGGTCTGAATCTACAAATTAACAACAAATTCTCATACTTTGGAAGGTTTATTGTTGCTTACTTTTGGCTTTTTTCTCGGTCAAAATTTGCCTAATAAATGAAAGATTGTATATGTGATCATCAAATCCAAGTTTACTGTCAAGAATTTAACACCATTTCAATAACAAACTGAGCTTTCAAAAAATTTTTAAATGGTTATTTATTGGGTTAGGTTAGTTTACAACTTCCTCAACTCAACATTAAACTAAGCAACAAATAATAATTTGTAAATGAATTCTCATAAATTACAAACTAGATCACCCTTTACATTCTTCATACAACAAACTAATATTCTGCAAGATACCGTCTACGATTTGTTGTGCTTTCTCTTTAGATGCCAATTTTTGGTCCACTGCCACTCCAATTTGCAGTCGATCGTCATAAGAAATCAGACCAAATGATAAACCTACACAGAAAAACAGCTTAAACAAAGCACTTTTACTTAATTGGAACAAAACTGACCTACAGCTCCAAAAAGTGGAACTACTGGTACAATAGTCTCCAAGACACAACCATCCAAAACCTCCACTCGGGTACCTCCAGGCACATTGCTCACAAAACAGGTTTCGTTTTTCCATCCATCAACGTATTGCATCCAACTAAAAGGCAAATTGCCAATCCAACGTACCATCAGTTGTAAAAACTGCAAAACATTTTTATTTACTGGATTTGGGCAGTTAATGTTGATAATACGCACCAGGATATCAGCGTATCTAACTTGAACAGTCATTATTTCAGTAATTGACTTCAATGCCGATTTCAGATTGGTTAATTGAAGAGTGGTGGACACGTCAGCTGATCCTGCAGCTGGTTTGTTATCCAGAACTGCTGGTTTTGATTTACTGAATTTGGGAACGGCGGTTAAAACTGTAAAAAGTACTGTTAAACTTTTTGGTGCAGGCAAGGAATTCTAAAACAAAGACTTTCATTATAGTGATAACTCCAAATTTCCTTATTGGTGTACCTCTTTAAAATAGTTAGCAAGGCTGGCAACAATGGCAGTAATAAAAACACACGCAAATTTGGTATTTTCTTTAGTTTTGATGTGTTTTATCATGCGGATTGCTTTTGGTTCAGTTTCAGTAGCCCAAACTACGTGCTTTTTCCCAGAGACAGCTTTAGATTTAAGAGGATTTTCATCGGGAAGTTTGACTAAAATATTTTCAATACTTCTCCCAAGAGACAGGAACATTATTTCAAACCATAGAGAGCTTTTGCGTAGAAAATTTGTCTGAAACAAATAATTATTACAAGTTTGAATTACCAAGGATAACTAAATTTATTACGAGTTTTGTGGTAATTTTTAAATTTTCCGGAGATTTAGCGAATAACTTCCGAAAAATACTCTCTCCGTAGTTTTGGGAAGAATCGTCACCAAACAGCTTAAGAAATAGTTCAACCAAGGCAGTCCCATCACCTATACTGTGACTGAAATTGCCGACAATAGGATAACGAAAACTCCCATCCTAAATATATAAAAAAAAGGAAATCCACTAATCACTAACTGATCTTAAAAACTAACCTTATTCTTTGTTTTCAATGGTATAGGACTAACATAGAAAGCCCATAAAGACTTTCCATTTATAGGCAAATCACTGATTTTAGCAACGGCATCATTAAGATAATTCTCATCGAAATCCCTTCCATCTTCTGGTAGTTTCAACGTTTTCAAAACATCATCCACGTTTACTTTATTTTTCAACCAGTAAGGGTAACCAGCACAAATTCCCACACTTCCAGTTAATTTCGGATAGTGATTTGGATCGTCAAAAACCTGCACAACAAAACAGTTAAAAAACTTTAGTATGCGGGATTAGTAAAACTGTACTTTTTCTTGTAAGAGCTGTTTTACGTGACTTAGAAAATTTTTGTGTTCTTGACTCTTAATGAAAAGCACGGATGTGATGTTGCACGGTGCTGCTTGAGACACTGAATCGGGCTTTTCGAATAGTCCTCCATATGTATTTCGGTATTTAAGTCGCAAGACTATGTCCACTAAGTTGCGGTAAATGAATGTCAGGACGGTTATAAAACCAACCAAAACCCAACCTGCTAAACTAATTGGAACAAGTCTCAAAACCTCCAAAACTGGGTTGATTTTATACGGTTGAACCCCCTAAAAAATGTTAACAAAAAATAATATTTAACAGTGTTTCATATTAACTTACCATATTATTTGTTCAATTCTGTCTAACAGCAGTTCGTATCACTTAATTCTCTGAAAAAAGACTTCTAAATACTATAGACGGTCTTCCATAAAAATTTATAGCTTGCATATCTTCTTTTGATGCGCTTGTTTACTGTAAATTGAAATAGACCGTAAAAATGTAAACTCATCAATTAAGATTTGGTGCAAAGCATTTTTATCACCCATTTACCCAAAAATAAACACTAATCTTAATGATGGCTGTTTATGTCATTAATCAAAGCCAGGTACGTTGTGTTGAAACTTAAGAATCTCACCCCCTTAATTTAATTAAAATTTGACCATCAAATAAAAATCAATATAAATATGTAGCAAAGTTACTGAAAGACGTTAAAACTTATAATATCGTTGAACATAACATTTATCTCAGAAATTTTCGACAAGTTTATTAGTTTGGTCACAAATATTCGCTCGGACCTCTTAAATGTGTTCATTTAGTGAAATCAACACATTATAGTCGTTTATGATACGATTCTTTTATCCGACACTTTAAGACAAAAAGGTCAGACAAAAACTTGGGATACGGTTAAATGCAATACGTGGAAAAGTTGCATAATTAAAATGAATGGTGAGCTTTTGAATCAAAATTTTCATTTTTTTTTTGCTTCAAAAGGGTTCCCCCAAATGGCATATTTATACCAAAAAACCTTAAATTAGGTGAAATAAGCACAAAAAACGCACTTTTTTGATACTCAATATCTCGGTAACATAAACAGCTAGAGAGGCGAGTTTTGGTTTATCTTGTAGTATTTTTATCCCTTTTTCAATGTCGTTTTAGTGAATGTGATAGGAGTTGAAATAAAAAAGTTAAAATTTTTTAAAAATTGAAAAAATGGCAGTTTTAGTAAAAAGTGCAATTTTGGCAAATTTTTCAAGTCGTTTAAACTGTCCAGGAACACAGCACTTAAAAGAATCATTAACATATACCCTGTATACTGCAAATTAGAAATTAGACAATTTTGTCATCTTTTTGTCAAAGTTACACTCACAGTTTACCACGAAAAGAAAACTTGACTGCATCGATCAAACAAAATGGGCGACGACGAAAACGCTTGTGTCCGAAACATTGTAAAAGAAATAATGAGGGAACTAATCCCTAAAAAAATTAAAGTCAACAAAAATTTCGTCACTTACTTGGTAAGTCCCATCACAATTTACTCTACACCAAATTGTTTTTGCATTGAAACAGACTAAACTGCTGCTTATTAACCCCAATTGGGGCATCGGCGATGACTTCTTCAGCCAAAGGCAAAATGTTCAAATTTTTGTCAAGTACGTCATCGACGGCCTGTTAACCGAACAGGATGATCCAAAAATCGTCACCCTAAAACTACAATTCTACTTTTCATGCAATTTGGATCGCATGGATTATGTTATTGAGTTGAACCGAAAAGAACTAAAAAGTAAGATACAACCTTTAAGGGAAGATATTTGCAATGTGAAAAGAGTTGAAGGAAAAGACGAAGTATATATTATATTTAAGAAAATTGTGTACTACATTACATTGATTACTGGTTTGGGAAACCCAAGTAAACCTAAGGTATGTGGCATTTAAAATAATTTGGATACAAAGCTGATAAATCAAAAAAGGTGTTTGAAGAAGCTCTGATGGCCCTTAAAAGCATCTTATTAGAAGAAGAGTTGCAGGACTTTGTTAAGATGACCAAACTAGAAAAGCATCATCAACTATTACAGTTTGCTTCGTTAGTAGCTGGCATTAGATTGTTCAATAAAGACTGTGACAAAGGTGGAGAAGGAATGAAGGACTGTAAGAGAATCTTTTTCTAAAATTCACTAAACACTAATCAAAAACACAGTGCCAGAATTGCTGGATAAAGCTTCAGAGGTCATAAAAAGGGGCATTGAAGAAACTTTAGTAACAATCATGGAAAAAGTCAACGCTTTGACCACTTTAGTGGACAAGTGCTATGTCTTAAGGAACACATACTTTGGATGTCAACTGCAATACGTCAAACCTGAAGAAACCATCACCAACACAGAGTTTGATATTGAATACATTAAAGACTTGTTAATTTTCTATCGCCAGTATGAGTTATTGATCAGGTTTTGAATAAATTCAATTCAACGCTTGCAGGGGAATTATTTGTTATATTGCAGGAAGATCTTGGATGAAGTTGAACAGATTCAGCAGAAAGCTGACGTGATATGGATCAACTTGGATGAAGTGCTTTTAATGATTCACAGAGCTGTTTACATGAAAATTGCCATTCCTGTGGGAATAGTGTTTGTAAGTTTATTTATTCTGAAGTTTTTGTTGATTAGGATAGGAGTCTTTGACTTTAGCCTTGAGTGAGTGAGAATTTTAGCCTCTTTTCGAGCAATTATGGGAGATATGGAAAGAGTTCCAAAACCAAGGCATTTTCCTATCCAGACTGAGCATGATCATGTCCAACATGGAGACTTATTCTAAACTGATGCATCACTACAACGAGACTATTAAAAGAATTATTGGAAACAGTGTTTCAATGACTGATGCCGAAAGATTAGCCGAAACTGCGGATCAAAAACTGGTCTCCAACAATCCGGTGGTAATCGTTGTCAGTAGTGAAGCAATCAAGAATTTCACTAATATGAAACTTGAGGTTTTCCACTTAAATTAATTAGTTGTTAATTAAATAACAGTTTGTCTTATTGCAGTACTTAGGTTTCTGCTGTTGGAAACTAATTGAAAGTGAAGGATCCCTAATTCCTGGTAACCCAAGTATGGGGATAGCAATCTACAATAACAAACACTACGTCTTTTCATGTGTAGAAGGATTCCAAGAATTCCAGAAAGATCCCCAAATGTAATTAAGAAACTCTTAAATTCTGCAATAATTTAAATGTACTAAAATTAATTATGTAAATTAATTCAGGTATGTAAACTGCGTCTTAGACCTTGCCAGAAGAAAACCACATCTCATCAACTTCTTCCAACTCAAAACTGAATTGGAAAACGTTTACAGCATTGAAAAGTATGTAATGCTACTTTTCACTCACTTTAATGTAAATCTTTTGTAATCCAGATTAGTGGAAAGTAAAGTAGAAATCAGACTTTGCGAAGATAAATCAGCGCAAACTGTGGTCCACAACGTTGACTCAAACATTGATCCGAAATACAAATGGAATATTTGGGATTTGAAGAGGGAAGCACTGACCAACTCAAAATTACTCTCGGCAGTTACTAGCTCAACACAAACTGATAAAACTGGTAGTAAGAACTCAGTAAGGACTCAGACATATGATCTGAAGGATTGCGGAGCTCAGACCTCAACCGATAATTACTCAAATGTTCCCAAACCTTCTGTCTTCATTTACGGATTAAGGGGAAGGAAAGACGATAAGCAGTTTAAAATTGATTTAACTAGACCCGTTGAAGAAAGCTGATTTTTGAATATAATAAGTCGATGGGTATTTATTTCTAGGGGTGATTATGTGGTTTTTTTGAAAAAAAAATATAACGACATAAATCAGTTAGATTGTTTTCTTTTTTGATCCAATGTAGAATTTCCTTTTTTTTCAAATTCTGTTGTGGGTGGCAATCGGCATAACTAATCGATTTATTAAAAACTTACTTTGTTTACGTTTGGACTCCTCTCCATTTTTGTACCACTTCAATGGTTTCCATAAGGATACCCTAGACGAAGAAGACATAAATTAAACCATAACCTCAATTATTGTTATTTTGAAATTATGTCAGCTGATTCATTTGTGTATACAAAATTGAATCTTTTTGATTTTTGTGAAATTATTTTTTAAATAACAACGTTAGATATATACAATTTTTTATTACTTTGTTCTCGAAATCACAGATTGTTCTGCAAAATGTCCGGATTTAGCGGAGTTCTACAATTAACAGATTTGGATGATTTCATCACTCCTTCACAGGTAAAAGCAAGTTTATTTTTGTATCAAAGGTGGAATTTGGCTATTAGTTAACTGAATTAATTCACTTTTGAATCTAATGTTGTTTTCACAGTTTAAGCTCCATTCATATAAAAATACTAGCAGCTCAAAAAAATATCAAAACATTAGAAACAATCACCATCAAAATAATATTACTAATGTCTTTTTTTAATTTAATATCATTCTTTAATAGGAATGTATAAAGCCAGTAGAAATGAAAAAAACAAAAACATCAGGAACTGGTTCAAAAATAAAGATTCAGGAAGATGGTGCATACTTCCAAGTTGAGGAAGTAAGTTGTTAACTTTCCTTAAGAATAGAATAACTGAGTTATGTGAGTTTTATTAAATGATTATTTTAGAGTGGATCATATCAAAAGCTTGAAAAAGTTGAAATAACTTTAGCAGACTGTCTGGCTTGTTCTGGATGTATAACATCAGCTGAAAGTGTCTTGGTGACCCAACAAAGCCAAGAAGAGATATTACGTGTATTTGAAGAGAACAATAAATTAAAAATTGTAATTTTTGTTGCCCTTATTTTAATTTCATTGACATTATTACAAATATGTAGGAAGGTAAGCTGGATGATGCAAAAACAATCATTGTATCAGTTTCTGTTCAACCAGTGCTTTCATTGGCTTTTAAATATGGATTAGAGCCAAATGACTGTGCTGCTAAGTTAGCAACATACTTTAAACAGCTGGGTTCTGATATGGTAGTTGACATGACGGTGGCTGAAGATATTTGCCTTATGGAAGCTCAAAAAGAGTTTGTAAGGCGGTACAGAGCTACTGAACATGACAAAGTTAAAAATGTTTTACCTATGCTAGCTTCAAGCTGTCCAGGTGTGTGTTAATATTGTAATGAATATGTTTGTGTAACAAACTGTTTTAGGTTGGGTGTGTTATGCAGAAAAAACGCATGGAAGTTATATTTTACCATACGTTTCAAGCACTAAATCGCCTCAACAAATTATGGGGTCTTTAATAAAACAATGGGTAGGCCGTAATAGATCAGTGTATCATATAACTGTTATGCCGTGTTATGATAAAAAATTGGAGGCGGCTAGAGAAGATTTTACTAATAAACAAACTGGGGAAAGGGATGTGGATTGTGTTATTACAGCCAGTGAGTGCTCTGTAATGTTTAGTTTAGATTGATTTGCTTTTAAACCAACATTTCAGTTGAACTGGAGCAAATGTTGGCAAAATCAAATACTTCACTGGAGTCTTTGGACAATTCATTGTTTTCAAGGCCCTGGTTGTCTGGTGAAGACAACTCTGTTAAACCTTCATTACACAGACATGTAGGTTCTGGATCTGGCGGATATTCCGACTACATAATTTCCCAATCTGCAAGAGAATTGTTTGGAATTAACTGTGATAATTTAGAGTACAAAAGTTTAAGGTAAATCAAAGTTAATAAAAATGACTTGGTGTTATCATTTATATCTCTAGAAATCCGGATTTCAAGGAAGTTTTATTGGAAAGTGATGGTAAGGTGTTGCTTAGATTTGCTATAGCCAATGGGTTTAGAAACATCCAAAACCTGGTACAAAAACTGAAAAGAGGACGGTCCCAGTATCATTATGTGGAAATAATGGCTTGTCCTTCAGGTAATAATACAACAAAATGTACTAGAACAGTTCAGTAGTATTATTTTTAAGGTTGTTTAAATGGCGGAGCTCAAGTGAGGCCATCAGATGGGATAACATCCAAACAAATGATAAAAGGAGTGGAGGAAATGTATAACAAGTTGCCTATAGCAATTCCTGAGGACAATAAAGTTGTAAAAGAGTTATATGAAATGTGGTTAGGAGGTTCAGATAGTGATAAGTCTAATTCTGTACTACATACAGAGTATCATGCAGTGGAAAAACCTGTAAATGCTTTAAATATTAAATGGTAGTAAATTAGGTGTTTTCTTTTTTCTTGACACATATCAGAGTATTTTGAAGTTCTACTATAAAATGCTGAAAGATCCAAAATTTTAAATCTCGTAATGTAAATGCCTATGTAATAGACATTTACATTACGGCTAATGTAGTAGTAATTATTTGTGTAATGTAATGTAAATGCCTAAACTTTGCATAAATGCTATTGTGACTCAGAAAATTACAATTACTTGTGCATAACTTACCACATCATATAATTATTCACCTTGTTTATCAATCTTTCTGTTTAAAGTATTTTTCAAATTAATAGCTAAATTTTTCACTAACAATCAAAGTTGTTACTAGTAAACCTAGTTTCCTTTTCCCATATTTTTAAAGCCCTATTGTATTTAAAATTTTGGAGATAAGCACTTTTTTGAAAAAGGGATTAGTACGCCCTTTTCTGGACATTCCTTGAAATAACAAAAAATAGGATTTTTTGGGCTACTTTTTAATAGCAATTTAGTAAAAAAAAACTGAGAAGCATTGTTATTTAGACATCCTATGCAATCGAATATATTTCATTACCATCATTTTAAATTTGAATACTATTTTTAAATAAAGCGCATTTCTATTGCTGTAAAAAATACTGTAGACTCTTTGAAGCATTTTCTACCATAAATTGTGCACAAATCAGAACATATTAATTTATTGCTATATAATTAAATTCCTACAATGTAAATAATTAGCCTGTTTAGCGCTTTTTGTACTCTTAATTATTATTAACCGATTTATATTGAAATTTGTAGTAGAAACTATGACATAACTAGATTTTTAGTTTTTCATGACAAACGTGTACTTTTCACCTTAAAATAACACATTAACCTGTATTATCAGTAAGTTTTATCAAAAATAGCCGCACAAGCAGTAATTTTGAATACGCGCCGTCGACAGCCGCTCGTATTCGACCAATCAAACTACTCCAGCTGTAAACGTCCTCCAAAAATGCGTTCTTCACGTCGTCGAGTATGTTTTCCACAGCAAACGGCGGCCACGTATGACAAATAAAACGGCGACCGAACCCTCCTGACCAATCGGAGCTTTCCATCTGTCTCGTTTGTCTCTTATCTGAGACATACGGTCGAACAACACGAGGCGATTATAAAAGGAGTGAGAGTGAGCGCGATAGGTCAGAAGCTAGTCTGTGATATTGCCGAATCCTAGGTTTAGAACGGCTTTCGTGAAGTTGTTTTTGGCACTTTGCCTCTGCTTGTGTTGGCTGTTTGACGTAAATCGGTGTGCAATTTTTGGAAAAATTAATTACTTTCCAAAATGAAGTTGCCGCTGCTGTTTTGCGCGTTTTCCTTGTGCTTCCTGTGGGCCTCTGCCGACGTTTACTTTGAAGAGAAATTCAACGACGGTAAGTACTAATATCATACATAACCNTTAGCGGCACNATNNTATGAATGCCTTGGNTTCGNCCGTGTNGCCGNCNGACGAGGTATGAAGACCNGNCNNNNTTNANNGTTANCATCCGTATGAGCATCCACCGACANCGNTGNNACGCGGATANGTGGGTGGGTCNNTTAGCTTTGTNCGTTCGGGGAGNAACCACATTGTGTNCCAAGNCCGATCNCCTAGNTGCGGTNCGCGNCTCNNATCGNACGACCTTTGGTCTTGCGCNGGNGTGTCNTGTANNNTAAGTNCACAGTGCTTNGTANTGGTTAGNNANNTCTAGNGGCNTCNCNGAANTNCNANTNCCCGTAGNNNTCNTCNGCCGGNANACTANCNCNNCTNGNACCTNGGCANANAGNCTCTGGNNGNCNTCAGGCNATTCNTCANAGCGAATAAATNAGTTNAATCTCNCGTNCCGGCNAGCAAGGNANNGCATCCGAGNTGAAACCGNGCGTCTGTATGTTGNNANTAANATGGNCTGCANTCCTTCCGGTGCATGTTACAAGTGTTAAGATAGTAAAAGTTGTGTACCACCATGGTGCTTTTGCGGAAACTTAAAGCGTTCCTGAGATATTGAGCAAATAGTACATTAGTCAAATTTGACGTCCTCTAGCGGCCAAACGGGGCAACTTAGCCGTGTCTACTTCACGTCACGTGATAGCCACATTAATTAGCTTTCTTTTGTTATATGGTGCGTATATACAGAATATTTCAAATAAGCGAGTTGTTCACAATTTTTAGGAAAAGTGTACGAAAATTTAGTCCAAATTAGGAATTTTTAGGCCTACTGTACTAATCGCGGCCATACGAGTATATTGGATTTTGCTCGATCAAAGTGCTTTTTTTAATTAATTTTAACTTGAGAAAGACGAATCTGACGTCCATTTTGCTCTAACTTATATACAGAATGTTTCAAATAAGCGATTTATTCACAATTTTTAAGAATAGTGCACCAAAATTGCGCTGAAATTAGGAATTTCTGCTCTCGAGGGGGGTGGTTAAAGTAAGGCTGCTAGAGCAAAAACAACTGAATATCGATACAGACCATACCATTTGAAAAATCATAAGTTTGGTTTGTTGCTCAAATATGGGACACACTGTATACTGATGGATTATCTAGAAAAAAAGTACAACCACACAAATATTTACAAGATTCATAAATAGCAATTTTTTCATAAAATGAAAAATAAAGGAGTTAAGGGGGTGTTCAAAATTCAAAAATCACCCTGTACATACATACAATCAGTATTCACCTTTTTTCGAAACCCTGTATTTTCCATAATAATCAGAGGAAATAAAACAAAAAAGTTAATAAAAAAGATGAACGAAATCTATCGAATATTAAGGTCACTGTACCAGTAATGAACCATCTAACCAACATTTTCACTTTACTAAAGTATCTTGGTATTTCAACCTGTAAATTTACATGAAAAACATTAACTATTAGATGGATTAATGTTTTAGTAAGTTAATTAGCTATTTCAAGTCTTGTAACTTTTAATTTTTGCATTAACAAATAATATATTCATGCAAAATTGTAAATTTTTCTAATAGTTGACCATAATGTGTTGATCTTTGATTTAACATTAAATGGCCATTGAAGAAGTGAAGAATAACACAGTTCTTTAATTATTTATATGAATAGTAATAGACTACTTCAATTTCTGGTCTTTAAACGCTATTTTTAAACAGAATAGTAACAAAAATATGTGAAACTAACATGGATAAAAAAATCTAGAAAGAAAAGTAATTAAATAGTGTTTTTTTAAACTAATTTTTACGCTCACAAAAGCATTCGAAACAACATAATGAAGAGCTTCTACTTTACTAGCTACTTCCTATCTTCATCTTCCCAATCAACACAATATAAACGCCAAAGTGTATTATTTGTATGTTGATATCGTCTCTATACAGGGTGGTCCATTTTTAAGTGTCAATAATTCACCATTTGATAGCCAATCAAAAAATAAGTTGACTTGCATTATGTTATTTTTCTGAAAAACGTTTCCTAAGGAAGATACAGTCCTCCAAATTTCAATTTAAAAAATCGTTTTATAGTTTAAAACTGAACATCCAAGACTTGTGAAAGTCCAAATTTGTACTGAATAGTCTAAAAACTTTTTTACTACTAGGAATGGTCTTATGATTCGCTTTCTCAGACTGCCATCCTGGTTGAGTGTCTGAAACTGGCATTCAAGAACTAAAAAAAGTCCGGAAATCAAGACAAAGATTGTATTATGCATGAAACTCATTTTTTACTACTAAAAATAATATAAAAGTTGACTTTTAATGCTAGAACGGACCTTACTAGGACTAAAGAGAGTCCAAAAGTCTATTTTCAAGACTTTAATTGGTGTACAACTCAATTTTCTTCAACTTTCAACAAGTCAAGAAGTAAATTAAATTTCCGGACTTTTTTATTTCTAAAAATTAGTTCTCAAGACTATTATTGTAGTATTTGGTACCAAAATTTTTTACTTTTATTACTGAAGAAACTTGACTTTTGGAAATAGTCTTAAACTCGATTTTTCAGTCTTAAAAAGCACTAAAAACAGTCTGAATTTCTTAGAGATGCTACAATTTATTGCACCTATGAGTGTAGAAGTCAATTTAATAGTGAAGAAGCTTGAAATAACATTTTTAAAACTATGGTCAGTGGACAAACTGGCTTTTAGGCCTGATAAGTCAAAAACTTTGTAAAGATAGTCTTGAAACTCGATTTGAGACTCTGAAAACAGCCTTAAAACACTAAAAACAGTCACTGTTGTGACTGTTTTTACACAAAACAAATGCCCGAATTTGTAGCACTAAGGTGTCTAGAAGTCGATTTAATAGTGACAAAGCTTGAAATGCTATTTTAAGTCTATGAAGAATGTAAAAATTGTTTTTTAAGTTTGCTATGATAATAACTTGGTGAAGATAGTCTTGAAACTCGACTTTCCAAGCTGAAAGCAGTTTTGAAGCACTAAAAATAGTCCAGAATTCGAAGAAAATGAAAAGCAAAGTAAAAAACACGAAAAGTTCGTTTTCAAGGCAATTTTCATGAATCTAATGTTAATGTCCTGCATCTAAGACTATTTTCAAGACTAAAATATTGAAATTTGTCTTAAAATTATGAAAACTTACTCCAAATGCAAATTTTAAGCTTCTGGTGTCACTTTTCATTAGTTCAGTCACATTTTGGGGTTCAAGTTAATTTTTAAGGTTAAAATGTGTGAATTTGTTGTAACAAATTCTTGAAAAAGTAGATTTTATGTCTACAAGTCAATTTTCAGTATTAAAGTCTCTCCATTTACATGCATCCACTAAAAAACTTCTACTTTATAGGTCATCCACCCATCTGTTTTTGCCAGAAAATGGTTCCACTACAATACTGACTGAAAAACTACAATAAGAAGAAATATTTCATACCCTAAACTGTTAAAGAAATGTCAGTTATACTTGCAGAAGTAGTTAAACTAATTAATTAAATTCCATCCACAAAATTGAATGTTTAAAGATATGGAAAGAACGTAAAACTGTATACAAAGTGTTCATATTTTAAGTTTTAATGATATGGCAGGTCAATTAAGCCAAAATGGTTGTTAAGCTTATGAATATGTGTTAAAATTTAATACGTAGTTAATTGGGAAAATTTAGAAACCACCACTTTGTTAGCAGAGTTAGGAGTAGAAAACTTATTAACAAGCAAGTTGAGGGTTAAATCGTGTTTAAAGTAATAAAATTCTGGATCGAAACAATATAAGTTATAAAAGTTTACAGTCTCTAATATTGTTTATTTTTATGTGACTATAGTTTGGTTTTTGGCCATAATCAGGGACTAAAAGTAAAACTAAAAAACTTAAGAGAAAATTTAGTAAAGTACGTTGAAAGACACAAAAATATTATATTCCAGACAACAATGTTGAATTTCAGGAAAAGCGTTTGCAACCAGGACTTTTACTCAACTTGTCTCCTCTAAGCAACTTTCTAACAGGTAAATTTCTTTATAAATGTTGACTTATTTTGTTCTAGCTCATGCATGATTTTTTGCACCTGAAACTTTAATATATTCCAAACTTTTAAGCTGTTTTACAAAATCCCGGTTCACTAACTTTCAGCGATTGAAAACTTTCGTATCTATCCGGATACTGTAAAGCTTATCTGTGTAGATTTGAACGTTCCTGCGATCCGTTTGAACTTCCCACGCATATTTTCTATATTTGTTCCTCCCACATGATGACAAATGGCTTAAGAAATGTCTTTTCATTTACATTTTTCTTTAATAAGTGTATTGAAGTTTTAATAATTATATTTTCCATTTTGAGAATCTTTTCATTAAAATTGAATTAAAGAGCATTGCAGTTTCCAACTATTACATTTTTCCCAACAAACGATCAAAATTGTAGTCATTCACCCTCAAAATTTAATCTAAAAATTAATCCGTTTTTGCAATTTGCTCGGGCATTATGTATGCATTATACGCGAAGCTGGAAGATTTTCAATACCAATCCTGCATCACAGGTTTTAATAAAATTACCATACCAAACTTTAAAGCTATAATCTTATCGTTTTAGTACAAACTTTACATTGTAGGTAATTCAGGACTGACAAGCCCCGACAACTTGAAGTAATCTGGAGTAATCCTTTTGCACTTCTGATTGTCCAGTTATGGATACCAAGCCGGTTGCAGAGTCCTAAAGCAATAAAAATATTGTTAAAATTCAAAAATTGATTAGATATTATGTAAGCACTGTACCTTGAAAAGTAAGTCTTTTTTGCCTTGATACGATCCAAAAATTTTAAATAGGTCAGGACGTTCAGTGAATTGGGTGCTCACTGAAATAAGAGCATTTCTGATTTCGTCCACCAGATTTTCAGATTTCGTGTTAGATGTCACTACCTGAAATTTACAATGTTTTACTTTGTTTTCTCACCAAGTCACTATCATAAAAAAAACTTTGATTGCTAAGTTTGATAACAGTTTTCTGAAATATTTGGCTAAAAAAATTGCATGCTAAAGGTAAGGTAATATGATCAGTTGGTAACCAAAAGCAAGGCTAAAAACACTTTAAAAAGAAATTTATAAACCTTAAAAATAAAACTTTTTTTAATGTGATGCACACAATACGGAGCCAATGTTGACTGAAGACAAAATCTCCAGAATTATCTCCATCAGAAGCCTGGGTAGATCAATGGGAATCCAAGCAAATAATCATTGGAGAGTTGGAGAAGAATTGAACTTGTACGAAACCCAGCCAGATCAGAGAGATCATTGGAAAATCACTTGTAAATGAAAGAAATTAAGTCCCGATAAGAGTTGCAAACATCTTTCCAGACGACGTCAAAATCAACAAAGGCGAAGTTATTGCAGGATACGAGCCTGTAGTCCCAGTAACCAATTGCAAAGGGTGAACAGAACAGAAAGAGCAGTTGGAGGAGAACAAACTCTTAAATGTACTTGAAAAAACCTGGAAAGAAGCTAGCATATTTGAATCTCCGAACAATCTGGGAAAAACTACCATTGTAAAACACAGAATCAACACCAGAAATGCACAACCGAATCGACCACCGCCTAGGAAACTATACTAGTAGCCAAACAAGAGGAAGAGCAGGAGGAAGATTGACAACGGAGTTATAGAAGAATCTATGTTATTGCAGCCCTTGGTCATCACCTGTTGTTCTGGTCACCAAAAAACATGGATCAAGAAGATTTTGTGTGAATGGACGACCTTGTTGGTTTTCTACTTTAGATTTGAAAAGTGGGTACTTGCAAGTTGGCTTGCAAGGTTTTCTACTGGAAATGGGTTGTACCAATTCAATGTAATGCTCTTCGGATTGATTGAAAGACTCGCATGGAAATTGTGTTTCACGGCCTGAAAGACTTGCCCGGTTTATCTTGACAATATCATGGTGATGGGAAGAATCTTTGAAGAACATCTGGACAACTTACAAGAAGTATTTGCTAGAATAAGTGGTCCCATCTCCGATTGAACGCCAAAAAGTGTTGGTTGTTCCAAAAGCAAGTCGAGTTTCTTGGGCATGTGGTGTCGGTTGACGGAAGTCTGGCAAGGCTATTACCGAAGGATATACACAACCTGAGAAGCTGTCTAGGACTTCCCACCTACTACAGAGAGTTTACTTACTGTCTGTAGCACTCTGCAGTACAACTTACTGAGAGAAAAAAATGCTCAAGCTCTCAGAAGGTTAAAAGCATCTCTTTTCTTCAGTCTCATCCTCAGTAATCCACAACCAAAAGGAAAGTCTATTTTGGACACAGCTGCCAGCAATTTTGGTATTGGAGCTGTGCATCTCAAATCCAAAACTGAGAAAAACATGTCATAGAGAGTATCTCAGAGTAGAAAACTATTTATTTAGGACAAACTGAAACCTTAAGTTTTCCCATAACATAGACATACAAACAACAACATGTCACAAAAAAATGGTTAGACCCTAAATATTTACAAAAAATTACCTTACAGTAGTGTTTTATCAGAGAAACTGTAGAAAATTTTTGATAATAAGAACGAAGGTTGTATTCTATCATAGAAAGACGGTTGGCAATTTATAAAGCTGAATTTGTTGAGGTAAATTTACACTAAAGGAAAGACATGGTTAGGAACAATTCAAAGAGTGGGGTAATGGATAATTTCGCAAAAAAAGTGAAGCAGAAGAGAACAAAACACAGTGACAAAGTCAAAAATCAGAAACACGTGTAGCACTAGTATCCTTATTACTTGCAGGAAATAAGAATGCAGAGGCACAGAATAATTTTTCTTGCATAATTACCTTTCTTTCATTAATTCAATTAATATTCCTTCACTGTTTATTATTTTCACCTAATTATCATTGTTTGTTTAATTATATTTTAAATTATTTTGAATGTTTAGCAGGAATAAGCAGTCAACAAAATTCAAAGTTTCTGGGTATTGATAACTGGTAAATTTAGGTTAAAATATTAACTTTGTGGTAAATAATAAATTAAATTCAAATGCTGCAACTTTATCTCGAAATGTTGTTTCAATCTTCTCGACTATTCATTCAAATTAATTGCATATTTGCAATAATCTAAAAGTGCTCTAAGTTTAGTAGTTTAGACATTGCAATTTCGTTATTCTCTTATGTCCTTAATTAAGTAAAACCTTATTTTTTAATGGGTTTAGTTTTTAGCAATAAAGCTGGATTTGTCTTTAATTTAATTCTTAAAATTAGACATAAACTTACCATATGTGGTGGAGCATGAGCCAAATAACAACTGGCATAATCGTCAACCGCAGCACGTCCCCCATCAGGACACAACAACTCATAGTCGTGAGACTTCAAATCTTTGGCCCACGCCTCCTGGTTGTTCCCATCTGAAATGACACAAAAAAATGTTTTAACAAAAACGTTAAATTCTGGCAGTAACCCCTCGGGCCTTTAAAACAAAGCTTGGAACGAGATCGAACACGAAAACAAACCTTGAGTAATTATTAATTGATAAGCAGGGGCATCAATTCGCGCACGGCCTTGTTATCATAAATCAGAAACTGTGTAGCTGACCTAAATAGGTGCCCGATGCAAATTCAGGCACTTTGGGGGTGGTTTTATCACCCCATCTGACCCCATTTCATTCGCCATTCGATTAGGTCTTTTTTTATGCTATTTCGCTGAGTGTTCCTATTTCTGGGCTGCTGAGAATAATCATGAGTTTATGAAAGTTAAAATACAAGTGATGTAAGAACCGTTTTACGTGCTGTGTGTAAAGGCGTTATTTCCATAAGTGTGACCCTTTTTAAGCCCTTGAACATGAGTAGTTCATACCCTTGAAACATGTTGGGCAACTGAAAGCTACATAATAAAAATTATGTGGAGATCCACTTTGTGTTTTTTGCTTACCCTTACATTCAGTTGGTTGACCTGGAAAATCGTATGCGAGTTTTTAATGTCAGATTTTTCAGATAAAACTCCAATCTGGATGAATTTTAACTATTTTTACGCCTTCGTATACGTACAGTTCTTTGACCGGTGAGGCTGATAATATTTGACCCGAAATCCATTCAAGGTCCATAAGAACCAGGTAAATCTGTGTGATCGATTCAGTGTATTTACCAAAAGTTTGGTGCTACTTTTATTTAGTACATTTTAAAAATCTGCATGATCAAGTTAAAGAATAGCTATTTAACTACCAGGGGCATCCGGTATAATTTCTTTGATGTTTTTGGCTGACCTTTGATAGGAAACATGTTGCCAGTTGTCTCTTATATTATTTCATTGAGAAATAAAAATTGCATCCAATTTTCATAGTCAAATACAAACTAATTTCGTATAATACGTTACGTTTTCGTTTACTTCTTTTCATCCAAAGTCAAGTCAGTCAAATGCTCATCAATTTGATCAGAAACGTTGTGAATGTTCTGTAAATGTCATGCACACCTTATAACAACATGATGATTAGGAGAAATTATATATTTCTGAAAAGTCAATCACCATTTTGAAGTCAAAACTCACTAGACACCAAGTTAGAACGCAAGCAGGCGCAGTACAATTTGTGTCTTGCATACCTAAAATAAACCAATTTGAACAAAACTGGACTGGTCTGAGTAAACATCGGTATTAAACTTGTTCCTTAACAAGCAATCCAAAAACTCTATATTTTCAGAGTATAGAGGGTCATGTTGCAAAGCAGAACCCATCTAGGTGGCGCCTAAAAGCCACAAAAACAAATGCAGGGATAATCCCAAAGCGATGGAAGAGTTTCAGACAGTCCTGGATAGACGGACATGCCCTGGGCAAACTATTGGAAGAAGCTAGACATTCAAACGGCCTAAGGAAGAACAATAAAAAGAAGAAATTCCCTTGCTTAACAGTTTAGCCAGTATAAGCCCTTCACTTTTCATACTATCCTATTGTGTTGTCGCAGAACAAGATATGTCACCTCTTTGTCCTGCTTCTACTAATCTAGTCTCTTCCAAAATCACCAACAGATCGTCGCTAAGTCTGCCCGTCTCTCTCTCTCTCATTCCACAATATCATAATTTAACCAACCACAATCATCACCAACACTCCTGTACTCCAACCAATCACAATTCCATCTACTCATGCACTTCGTCTATATTCCTATGTGCTTCACCTTTAAGACACCATTCTTCTCTTCATATTCTTTTTGTCCATCTATTATTTAATATTCTTGCGATATTCTTGCATTTGTTCTTCTACGTAGTTCTTCATTTCTTAATTTATTTCGCAATGTCACTCCCCACATGGTCTTCGCCATGGTCCGCTCAGTTATGGTTATTTTATTGATAGTTTTTTATGTGAAAAGTTGTGTTTGTGAGCCATACGTTATCATCAAGAGAATGCATCAATCAAACTGTTTGTGTGAGACATACCAGAAGAAGAACAAGAGTAAGGCATATGACAATAAGCACACATATCTCAGCCTGCCAAGACACCTAACTCTAGCACTAGCAGTTTGTCCCAGTTTATACAACTTCATACATATACTACGCTTGACTCTTGTAATACACCAATTGTTTGTAGGTGATATTGGTGAGGACAATAAGGTATGGTCACTCACTCCAACATTTTACTGTCCGTGTCAACTTTCCTACATCAGTCTCCTTCGACAGGGTACCTACTTATAATGAGCAGCGTCTGAGGTTCTTAAAGTTTGTTCAAAGTTTGGTCGTTGCTTTTTTTGTTTGAAATAGTCTGCCATGGTACTGTAAGCTGTACTGTTTGTTGCATCTCTAGTTTTGCCAGTTGGTCTATCATTTTGTGGTTTTTATTGCTTGATGTCATTTAGCTCATTATCATCATCATCATTGTCTAGCGCTACAACCCTGAGTGGGTCAGAGCTGATCGCACAACTTTTGTATGTATGCGGTCCTTCATCAATCTTTGGTCAAAAGTCAAAGGATTGATAAAAACCAAAAACGCACAAAAATATGAAGCAACGGAAATAGACCATCACTAGCCTGGATCCAGAGAATTTTACAGAGCAATCTCTTTGGAGGAGAGAGGTCCAGGTTAGTGACGAAGAACTAATGGAAAAAAAGAAAGGACACTTCAAAAATCTAAACCTTAAACAGGAAGAACCGGATAAAGAAGAAACTTACATAACTGCGGATCTACCGGTAAAGACAAAATACCATCAAAGTGAAGGGAAAGTATTATTGTATCCATCCCCAAAAAAGGGGACAAATCAACATGCTTAACCATCTTTGCATCATAAACCAAAATTGTAACAAAACGTAACTGTTCTTTGCACTTACCGGTATTTCCAGGTACAGTGACATGTTTAACAAAAGCCACATCACCACCTCCTTCAACCAGACACCTGAAAGCACCAGTATAACCACTGAACGATTCCGATTGGTCAAAATTGCATTTAGTGGATTTGTTGTTCTTTTCGAGGTCACCAGCACATAATGAGCAGAGCTTCTCCGAAGTTGCCGAATCCAGATTATACCTTCAAAAACAACAGATCGTTTTCGAGGATTTCATGAGTGCTTAAGGTAAACCCACCTTGGATCTTTGGCACCAGGCAAACAACTACCACCGCTAAAGAATTCTGCTAAAGCTTTTGGATAAGGACAATCGCCCTGCTTGAGGATATTTTTGGACACCAAAGTGTGAAGAGGTGCATTATATCCAGCTGTTCTGCCTATACCAGTATGGCACGCTTTTTTACCCTTTAAATCCTCGAAACTTCCTATAGTTGAATCTTTTCTGATCACTGCAACTGCATAGTAGGAACCACCAGTGGGACCGTACTGCTCTGCCAGTATAGGCACCAGATTAAAATCTCTCTCTGCGACGTCTACCAATCCTCCTGAAATTTAATATTAAAAACCTGACAGATTTGAAACAAAGTGGGTACCATCAAGAGTAATGACATCAGCACCATCATCTCTAATAGTTTTTAGACAGTCTTGGACACTTTTTTCCAGTACACAATCAAACATTGGTCGAATATTTCTGGAAAATGCTACTTTCTTAAGAGTGCGGCATTTGTCTTCTTCTGTCTGGGATGTGACGCAGAACCTTACAGTTTTGAAAGGTGGACCATAGTCACGTTCCACCACGTCTAAAAATTTCAAAAAGTAACTAAAGTTGTCTCAGTAATAAGTTTCAGAAATAACTAAGTTTTTGCAGTTCGACGCTCCAAAAGAAGTGTCTAATGTTGATGTTGCATATAAACAAAAAATAAATGATATATACACAGAACAGAGACAAGAATAGGTTAATGGAATACCCAATAACAATATTCTGTATGCAGACTACTCCACAGAACTTGGTTGCAGAAGAAGAAGACGCATTTCTTGGTTAAGTTTAGAAAATGGTACAACTGTACCTAGTTCCATTGAGTTGATTAGAGTTGCAGCATTGAAAGTAAGAATAGCATGTAAAGAAAAAGAAGTAAACTTACCAGTGTAATTAGCCTTGTCCAAGTAATCCCCAGGAGAAATAACCTTATTCTCTTTAGGAACTGACTTATCATTTATCTCCAACACCTTCTCCAACCAAGGCGCACGATTTTTACTCCCTACATTGTTTAAGTTTTCAATTTTTTTCCTTAACTCATCCACTGATTTGGCAACAGCCGCATTGGTCATGTAGCCCTGCCATGGTCTGGCAGCCCATGTACAGGGCGTTTCCGTAACTGGGACTTTACTGCCATCCTGGCAAAGGTAGGCAAACTTGGATGGATCTTCGTTGGTCGCTTTCGCTGGAGTTATTCCTACTGGGAGCTAAAAATACTTAAATCTGTATCCAAGTGTGGGTTACACAGATAAGAGAGACTTACTCCAAAGAATTTTCTCACGTAAATTACTTTAGTCCAGGCGATTTGACCACCATTGTGTGCTAAGCACCTTAAAGCTCCATCATACCCTGAGTATAAGTCAGGATAGTCGCATATTTCTGGATGTTCGCAAAGCTCGCACAAGTTGGAGTATTTTTGTTCTAGATTTGTTGATGGTGAAAATAATGATTGATTGTTTATATAAAGGACTTACTGAGTTTGAGGTTGATTTTAGGGTCCGGCGACCACTGGCCTACAATGCAAGCTTTGCTGAAAAGCTTAGACAAGGCCTTCAACTCATTTTCCCTTGGGGATATATCAGGTTCTGCTAAGTGTCCTATAATCCCCTTCTGCTTCAGCTTGGTAAGAGGTATTTTATACCCCACATTCCTGCCCACCCCAGTGTGACAAGAATTGAATCCTTGTATATTTTTAATATTAGTGATATTTTCATCTTTATGGATCACAGCCACAGCTTCGTACCTAAACTCAGCTATTCAACCCACACCATTAATACAAAAAACAACTACAAACTAAACCAATCAACCTTCAGGTTCTTCTTTGGTCCTAATCTCTTCGAAGATGGCAAAATCACCATCCGGTTCTTTCTTGGCCACGTACATATCCTCCGGATCTACTGTAAGAAAATCGGCCTCGTGTTGTTTAATTTTCTCGATGCATTCCATTCTGAAATTTAATCAAACCGTTAAATTAAAGTTTCCTAAGGGAAACCGGATCGCATTATCGAGAAGAAAACTTATGCAATTACGTTTTCACTGTGCCTTTTGGGATCTAATGTCGCGAATTCCCCGTGAAAAGCCGTTAGCGCGAAGGTTGTAAACAATAAACCGCGTATATTGGAAAAACCTTCGATTTTATGGAAAGGTTACAAGGATATCGTAAGTTGTGATAATATTATTTGTTAAAAAGTTATTTGTTTGAGGCAATAATTATTAGAAAAGGGCTCTGGAGAAAGTTGTCTGCTTTGTCAATAAACTTTTGATCGTATCTCGGTTATAGTGATTTTTTTTTAGGAAAATTGTATTTAGGTAAAGGAAAGTCAAAATGACGAACTACACTTTGATGTTTTAACTGTCATAAAAACCAATTTAGGAGCTGCCAAATTTTGACATCTTCAATAAAACTTGTTTATTTGCACTGCTCTGGTTATGTGTAATTTTGAAATTTCCATACTTGTATATTAATGCGCAACCATAATATACAAAAAACCAGACTGTACAGCTTTCTAGAATTAAAAATATTAACCATAGGAGTCATATACCTGTCTCTAGCAGGGATGCAAACAATTTTAGCAGCACTTTTAGTTTCCTGGCTGGCCATTTCGTTGCACAACTGCAGCAAACTGTCGGCAACGCACATTTTATCTGAAACGATCAGTCACTTCGTTATGAACGTATGCAGAACGAATGCAACAAACAATAAAGCTTAAGTAGCCTTGTATATTAATTAAACTCAGAAAATACAAGCTAAAAATAAGACAAAAACAATGCAATTTATCAATTAACGAGGTACTCACAGACTTGTCGCGCGTTTCTCTTGGTTAACCGGGCGGACGCGATGGCCGCGACAAAGAAAACGAAGAACCAAACAGGCTTCATGGTTCTTACTACACTGGCCGAGCTTTTCGAATTACCATACATTTATCTATGATCAGAATAAAGGAAAAAATCTCAACCAGCGGTCTGTGTTGTTGTTTTACTTTATATTCATGTAGCTTTTTTAAGGGGAACACAGTGCAGTTTGAGACACTTTGATTATATACTTATTGATTTCACACTTAATACACTACTGGCACTACAACCTCCTGAAAATTATTTATGGACATTTTTATGAAGGTACTGATTGTAATAAAAAGCCACAGTCTTGGGACTTTTGTGATTTGTGAGGTCATTCCAAGAAATTTCAACTAAGAACTCTAATTTGCATACAAGGTGTACCAATAAGTTTCAGTCAAAAAAACTAAATTAGATACAATTGAGACTTGTCTTAACTAGCTTCCTGTTAATCTTCGATTTAGCTTATACTTATCCATCTAAAAAGAAAGTCCAAACTTATTTCTCCGGCTCATTACCACTAGCGCTTTTTCTCTCACACACTCTAGTCCCTCTTCGCCTGAGGGTTGTTTAAAAAGCAATCTTGTTTTCATTCACAAAATAGATCTTTAAAATAGTTCTTCCTCTTCGTCTTCATATGCTTTGCCAAATCCTTCGAACGTTACCGATTACTGTGGAGAGTACTTCTCTATCTTCTGGTTATCTGAAAAGCTCACCAGCTTCATGAACCTCTGTCCACTGTCTGGTGTTTCTCAGCCAAGACATCTGCTTCTCACCAACATTTATTATTCCTTTTAGAATGAGTTGTAGAAGACGATATTTTTCTCCACGCAATTTTATCGTTGTTAGAAATTGTCGTTTTGTTCTGGCTCTTTGCAAGACTTCTTCGTTGAGGAGCATTTTGGTCCAAGAAACCAGCAGCATCCTTCGGTGAATCTACATCTCTAATTCCACCAAACTATTAAAAGGAGCTACCTTTAAGGTCCAGCTTTCCACCCCATAGAGAAGCAGAAGAGAACCAGGAAGAAGAACATTATGCGGTTGAAGAATTTAAGTCAGTAGTATGGAAAGTCTACAGTTCAGCTTTTCCAAGCCAACATAATAGCCAACATGATAACCAACCATTGTTGATCGGTCATGGTACCAGAAGAAGAAGAAGAAAAGGAGAACCTACCAGATATAGCATTGTTACAGAATAAAAAATGTCAGGATCTAAACTTTCCGTGATATTATACCTTCGAAGTAATAAATAGGTCCATCACCATAGGTTGTACATTTGAATCTTCCAACCTTCCAATTTTCCGGAATCATCCTTACTATCGTTTCTGCACACGTGTGAACCAACCATTTGGATCATTTTCAAAAGTTTGTTGTATTTAAACTTTGACACCTCGTATCACGAACCATGCACTGAAACAAACATATTGATATGGTTTTTTTTTCTATTTCTTTGTTGTATCTGATCCTATCTTCTGTTGAATTATCTCGACTAAATGTGATACACCCTGTAGAAGCGTGACCTCACGGTGAATCCCAAAACTTTCAGTACGTGCTCGGATAACATATTAGTTTAAACATCGCCTCTTCATTTATTGGTCATATTTGCATCAAGTAGTATTTCTTACTTATGGGCTATCGTAATTTTTTGAAAAGCAATTTTCAGATCAAACACTGGTCGCCTGATTAGAAATTAATTGCTATATAATGCGTAATTATAAGCGAAATAATTGTGGGAATTACCCCGATAGCTAAAAATAACATTCTTGTTTATGCGCTATTAAAAGTAATTGATAAGAGACACGAGTTCTTATCGCTTTTAGTTAGTTTTGTTGTTTTTGTTGTTCCTTCCCAAGGCCTTTGTAGCCTTGCTGACATTTTCCTGAATGTACCTGTTCCACAGCAGTTCATGATCTAGTCTTTTTCCTAGAAATTTAACTTCTTGCTAGAATTCCATGACTTATCCAGATATTTCGATCGTTTTCAGATTTGCCAGCTTTCTTCTTTTTGTAAATAGTACAGCAATAGTTTTCATCATCCTTTAGCCCTACAACCCTGGGTGGGTCTTGGCTGACTGCACCACTCTCTTCCACTCAGTTCGGTTTTCCATCAATCTATGGTCAAAAGGCGGATATTCATTTTTTGGAGGTCTGATTTAATGTTGTCTCTCCAACGCATTCTGGGATGCCAGAGTGGTATTTTTTCTGGTGAAACGTCCTTCCACATTTCTTACAAGTCTTTCGTCATCCAGTACGTGGCCTGCCCATCTTAGACCTTGGGATTTAATCTCTTGGACAGTATCACTATCGTTGTAGAGCTGCACTTCGGCATTCGTCCTAATATGCGATATCGATTTATAGTCGGATCATGATGAGGTCCAAAGATTTTTCGTTCAAAGCGTCTAAGTTTTTCTTCGTTTGCTTTGGTCATTGTCCACGTTTCGCATCCATATGTTATTATCGGCCTGACAACGGTTTTATACATTTTAATTTTTGATGTTCTTGCTATGTTTTTTGATTTCATAAGATTGTTTAGTGCATATAGGCAGCGGTTTGCAGATTGGATTCTGCCCTTGATTTCTTCAGTGAGCTGCTAGCAATTCGGTTTTTATTTCTGCTGATCTCACGGCTTTCTCTAAGACGAGGTTAAAAAGTAGCGGTGATAGGGCGTTGCCTTGTTTAAGCCCACAGTGTATTTCGAAACTGCTGGATAGACTGTTATTTACTCGTACCTTAGATACTCCGCCCTCCATACCAACTTTAGTCATCTGAATGAGCTTCTTTGGTATAGAGAATTCTGCCATAGCGTTCCAGATTTGGCTTCTCTCTATGCTATCGTATGACTGTCGGAAGTCTATGAAGTCTATTGTTGATCTGTTTGTCCTAAATCCGGCTTGGTACTCTCCCAGGAGGTTTTCTGCTTATGGGGTTAGTCTACTTAGTAGGATGTTTGATAGAACTTTATATGCAGTGTTTATAAGTGAGATTCCTCTATAGTTGGAGCATTTTGATTTGTCCCCTTTTTTGTAGATTGGTATGATGATGTTTTCTTTCCATCTTATTGGTATTTTTTCTTCTCGCCATATAGGAGTTATTACTCGGTAGATTTGGCGATGTAGTGCCTCTACCCCATATTTTAAAAGTTCGTTCGAGCCAGGTGCCTTGAAGTTCTTTATTTTACTTAGTGCCTTTTGGGTTTACTTGTAGGAGGGTTCATTAACTGGTAGGTCCATTGTGCTGTTTTTCTTTGGCGCGATTCTAGTGTAGAAGGTCTTTAAAATATCCTTTCCATTCCTCAATTAGTACTTCGTCATTGAGAATCATGTGCCCTTGGTTGTTCTTCAGTGTTGGTATGGATCTGGGCTTAAATCCTCTCTTCTCCAAGAGATTGCTCTGTAGAATTCTCTGGAGCTTGGTTTGGGGTGGTCTCTTTCCATTGCTTCATACTTCTGTCGTTCATATCTTCTTTTCTTCGCTTTTACTACTTTTCTTTTTTCTTTTCGACAAATTGCGTACTTCTCTCTACTTTCGTTTGTTTGTAGTTGTATCATTCTCTTCTTTCTGTTTGTCTTTTTCCTAGCTGTTTTTGACATTCCTCGTCGAACCATGTTTTTGCCCTCTCTCTTTTACTTTTTCCAAAGACACTTTCGGCGGTCTTTGTTATAATTTCTGCAGTTACGTCCCATAGCTTTTCATTTTCACTTTCACCACCTTCTGTTTCAGAGTTTAGTGTTAGTTTTTCTCTATATTGTTGTTGTTTTGTCTCATTCTGCAGTTCGTCTATGTTCCATTTTGGGGTTGACTTGGTTTTGTTGTATTTGTCTGTCGATATTCTAATTCTGTCTCTTGCGCGTATTAAGTAATGGTCTATGTCCCTATCTATTCCTCTTAGGCTTCTTACATCCAATATGTTGCTCGTGTGACCAGCATTTGTAATGATATGGTCGATCTGGTTTCGGGTGATGTGATCATTTGAGATCCAAGTCTGTTTATGAATGTCCTTATGTGAGAACATGGTTGACTTTATCATCATGTTATTAGCTGCAGCTGTTTCTATAAGCCTTTGGCCATTATAGAGGCTGTGTTTGCCTATTGTTGGTCTTAAGTTGGACTCTTTGCCTATCTTGGCATTAAAGTCTTGTCTGGGCATTGTATCTATAGTTCTTTCTAGGGCACGGTAGAAGGCATCTTTGGTAGCTTCATCCTTCTCCTCAGTTGCTGCATGCGCTGAAATGATCGAGATGTTGTACCATTGTCCTTTAAGTCTTTCACTTATTGGTTTGAATTCCAGCATATTCTGGACTAGATCTTCTATTCACAAAACCCGTTCCAAATTCGTGCTTCCCGTTTTTGTTACAGTGGTTTTGGCTGGATTTATATTAAATTCCATGACCGTACACCATCTTTCAGTAACTTGGATTCCTGCTTGTATTAGTTCACATAAAATGTGTTCAATATTTGCTCTTGGAAAATGTAATTTGCGTACCCTATGCAGTGTAGGCCAGCACTTGTTAGCTTATGTTAATATGAACTAACTAAAGGCGGAGGATTCCTAGAAACTTTTTCATGCATAAATGATCGTGAGTTTGAATTGAGCTGCATTGAGAAAACATACTGTGTAAGAAGAGAGTGGAGAAAAATAGATGTCACACTGAAAGGTGTTATTTGTGGATAGCAAGCGTTGCAAAAGAGAGTAAAGCAAATCTTGTTCTGGAGTTGCAAAAACACTCAAAAAGCAAGTGATGAATTGTTCCCTTTTGGTTACAGGTGTACGGTTTTACTCCAATTCTGTGGAGCAGTGCCGGGGAGAGACATTGTCCGCTATGTCGTTTAAGGTGATAATTTCTTTACGATTTAAGTGCTCCCTCTTTTAAACTATGACTTCTCCATACATTCTCCCTTTTATCCTCTCCATTGCTCAATCCACTGCTTCCATATAATTGTTCTTGAATCATAAGGAAGTATTCGATCCCTTTCTATATTTTGCGATTTTCTAATATCACATAATCCTTCCAGATTTGTTATCAAGCTCATTCAATAAACGTATTTACCTATTTACTACATTCCTACTACTCCTTACTATTGTCAGTTGTCACTTAAACGATTTCTGACAGATTAAAGATGAAAAAGAAGAAGAAGCGACCGACTAACCTTACTTATTTGTATTTAAATTTGCTAGGTGTAGGGTTTGTTTTCAAAGCTTTTTTTCTTTTAAAAAGCCTTTTTTTAGTTTTAAATCGTCATTTGCACCACTTAAAATTGTTTTTTCATAATATTTTCTAGCTCTGTAAGTTCCGTATATGTGTTTAATTTAGTTGTCATTGGGTTTTTTGAATGAAACTGTGGTAAGTATACTTGAATTACCTACAGATTTTTTTCTGTAAGATTATAATTTGTTTATTATTGTAAATACAATAATTTCAACAGAGTTATTCAGTATAAACTATGCATTCAGAGGTTGGTTTTACTTATTCTTTGAGAAAAATATAGTGGGAGTTTGACTGATATTTTCTCAGATATTTTAGTAAGCAAGGCAGTAATTATTAGTTTTCTGACAAATTTAGATAGTAATGGAGTACCTAATTATTATAAAACAATTTAGACATTGTTTGTGTTGTGTTGTGTAATCTATTAGGTACTTGAGTCACTCTTAAATTCAATATTGTGCATGTTAAAATTTTAGAGAAAATTTTGAAAACAAAATGTGTAGATAGAACTATCTAGTTAATTAGTTAAATTGAATAAAACAAAGGCTAAATGCAAAGTTATTTACAAATAAGGACTATTAATTTTGTATTAAAACAACTTAGCATTATGTCAGTGTTATTGTAATGTAACTAACTGAACTTGCTTCTTTTTCCAGAAGTTTGAGCTTTATTTCTGTAATTAATTAAATTTTACTGTATTTCATAAGTATTTGTGTAAATGGGGCAAACCAGATTTAAGAAACAAACAAGTTATACTAACAAGGTAAATTGGGTAAAACAAATATGTAATAAATAGTAAGCTTAAACAAATTTTGCCATAAGTTATTAAAGAGAATATAACATCAATCTTGACATTAACCAAGGCATTAACACTTTCACCCTCATTTGCACCTTCATATTTTTTTCTAAGCTTAAGTTGAGTTTTGTGATAGAAAAAGTTGAAAAAAGTCACAGTCTGAACTACACTTTTAAGCTTGACTGATTATTTTTGTCAATTATAACTTATAGAGTATAGTAGTAGAGGAAAGTATAGATAATCTATTTAGGAATCTATTTCTCTTGCTATTTTTAGTGCAGGTTGAAACTGATATGTTTTTTTGTTGATTATCAGCTAATGTTAATATTTTATTTGCCATATGTACCTAATTATTTATGTGTTATAATATTTGTGTTCATGTCACATTTTTTAAGAGGGTGTAGCCTGTAGGGGTACCATGTAACTTGATAGAGATAGAAATAGAGATTTAAACAAGGCAGACTTATAGTAGGACATGCAAGTCAAACGGAGATGAAGAAAGAAATTTCTTTTCTATTTCCTTACATAGTTCCACTGCAGATTGGTTGTTGTTGTTTAATTTACAGGTACATTGACTGATATGATTATTGGGTTTTGTTATTGTTAGGGTAGACAGGTTGGCATGACTTTGTTTAAAATTTAATAGTTTTTCTTTGGTTGACTCACACAAGTAAATTGATCAGTCAAGAGTGCATAAATGCATTTCAGATAATTCTAAGCTAGACACAAAAATTGAATTACACAAATGAGAGTTAGTGTTGTTGGAGATATGGAGATTTATATTAATACACAGATATAAAGTTATTACAAATAAACAAATGAATTTATTTCATTTTGGAGTGTCCATGGTACTCACAGTTCACAGTAGAGGTGAAAGCATAAAAATGGTGAATAAACACGCAACTTTATTTCATTCTGCTTGTTTCAAATAACTTAATGAAGTTCTGCTGGAGTTTCAAATAGTGTAGTACCTACATGATAAAGTTTAGGTACAGTAGATCAATTAATAATAACATTTAAATTTTTTTTAGTACCTCATAATATATTTAGTTATAAAATTAATAAACAATAATTTTTTTAAGCAAATTAATTAAGGGTTTAAACTGTTGAGTCACGTTAGCTGCTTCCAGTCTCAGTCTTGATTTTCTTCACTTTCAGTTTGTTTTATGTATATTTCTTTTTACTGGATTCACCTAACTTTCAATTTAATTTCCATAAGGATTTATAGGTTTTGCTCACAAATCTCATGGAATCTCAAAACAATAAGCAAGTAACTCCACAGTCACAAAATGGATATATCCACTTTTGTCTGGTTACAGTTTTCCTGCTGGTAATTCTATAAATACACAACAGTTGAAAAATCAGTTACAACTATCAACTGTATTTTGCAAATGGAAACACTTATTTTTTTATTTTTGAACTCGCCAACTGAAGCCAATAAATCAAGTCCAATGACAGTCCAAGTCGCATTTAAATCCGATGATCCGTTTTGAAATGGCGAGATTTTAAAAATTACCCAAAAAAATTTCAGTTTTTTAGACTAAAACTACCTTTACCACAACCGAAAAAATTTCAGTTTTTTTTTGGAAAACTTGCTGGAAAAGCTTGAAAATTACATTCAAATCAACGTTTACAACGCCAAAACTCTTGATTCAGTCATTTTGGCAACGTCGAAAAGCTGAAAAAGTGTTTTTTTTGCTGGTTTTATTGGCTCGACCAACTAAATATCAAATAGTCGCGTCTCTTTGATGAATTACGCCACAAATTGTTATTCGTAGATCTATGGAGTTAAGTTTGGCAGTTGTGACGTTAAATAACAGTTTAAGGCGTTAAATTTGACAGGCATGATACTTCACAGCGTGGCTCATAGTCAGGTGACCCTTGTTATAACTATTAAAACACATTCAGCAGTAAGATGAAACTATCAAATGTAAAACAGGTGTAGCTTGTATTTATACCTTTAAAAAGCCCCAAATTTGACATTTGTTAGAAGTGACTAAAGTGTAAGTGACACTTTGATATGTTTCTCACTAGTCTCACTGTGACATGTAATTACCAATCAAAAATAGTTCCACTGATTGAATAAATCACACTGTATATTGTATTTATAATTCTATGGAACGAAATTTGACAGTTGTGTCGTTAAGTGAGGTTAGTATCAAAGTGTTCCTTAACGTCAGAACTGACAAATTTGGTTCTATGGAGCTGTAAAAATAACTTACAGTGCAATTCCTCACAGTAATACATCTATTTGGGATTTTGTAATTAACCATCTCTATGTAAGATGAAATAAAAAGGTCATAAATAATGGAAAGAAAACTGCAGTTCTGTGATTAGCAAGGCGTGTGAATTACAGAAAAACCACAAAGAGAATAAGACTGTCGGAAAATTGCCACTATGATATATCTGAAACGTTTTAAGGAGTAACACACGTTTCTCAGTGGAAAACTTGTTCATAATGAGACACTTAAAAAAAGTATTGCTAAATAACAGCCAAAATACCGCCAGGGTTTATACTAAATTGTTTTAGACACTTTGTACAGGGTGATTATTTAATGTACTAACCATTTTGTATTTTAAAACAAATAAAATCACTTTTTTATTACAGATTAACCGCACTATGCCTAAACACTCTATTAAACTTGTAGTCCTAGACTACTATATGTCATCACCAATTCCAGGCCTGGACGTCACATATTCCGAGTTCCGAAGCTCTACAGTGAGTCAAGTACCAGTTCTGCGGTGTTTTGGGTCTACTGAACACGGTATAAAACCAAAATATTTTTTTTGATTACCGATATTAAGTAAAATGTGTTTTAAATGTTAGGAAAAAAAATTTGTCTTCACATTCATGGAGTTTTTCCCTACCTGTACATTCCTTATGATGGTCGGGGTAAACCTGAGGATCTCATGTACAAACTTGCGTCTGCTATTGATAAAACTATCAACGTGCAGTTTAATCAGGCCAACTCTCTTACGCAACATGTGTATAACATTTCTTTGGTATCTGGAATGTAAGTTTTCCTTTATTAATGCAGCAAACTATTTTTTACTTGCGTTTTTATTTTGGTGATTTAGACCAATGTATGGATTTCACCCTAAAACCCATCAATTCTTCAAAATCTACCTGTACAACCCTAATTTAGTATCCAGGGTGGGTGGTTTACTGTTAAATCGCAATATCTTAGGTGAGGTGTTTCAACCTCACGAAATCCACTTGAACTACACACTGCAATTTATGATCGACTTTAATTTGCACGGTATGAGCGATATTTCCGTATCGGAAATGAAGTTTAGGTTCAATCCGGATGTTGCGGAAAGTGGAGATTTGGACGGGGAAGAGTTTTTGCCTCGCATTGTGGAAAAAAGTTCAGTATGTGAGCTAGAGGGAGATGTACTGGCTGAAAATATTCTAAATAGAGATGAAGTTTTGAGTGGTAATTTGGCTGTTAATCCTGGCATTGCCGCCTTGTGGGAAGACGAAAGGCAGAGGAAACGGGATAAAGGTCTCACGTCACAATTCGGGGATTTTCTGGAGTTGAAAAGAGTTAATGTGCCACCGACTCAGACTCATCTAATGTTTCATCAGGCTTTGAAGGAGCGTTTGGCGTCTACATCACTGGATAAGGATATAGTTAAGGTACGATGATCAGGTAAAAATTGCCTGTATATTTAATAATATACAGGGTGTTTCAACTTTGATGGTTTCACCGGGTCTTCAAAACTAGCAAATATAGATTGATTTTTTTGTGAAGCACATTATTTTAATAATAATTATAATATAACACTGTTCAATTAGTTTAGGGTCTTTTAAAATACTTTTTTGTGCTTTGACACAGTTTTTAGGGAATATTTTCCTCAGGAGGCCCTTTAGGGCAAAAGTTCCCTAATGCAATCTAGTAAAGGGTGAAATTTCTTACAACTTTCGCCTTTTACATATTTTTCCAAATAACCGAGTTACGCTGGGCTGAACTTGGAGGTTTCTCATAATTTTTTTTATTTAATATTTTTTAAGAATCACTTTTTCTTAAATAGTGACATTTCCGCCATTTTGATACGTTTTAATTGTGTTATTTCAACCAGTTTTTCCCAGGTCACGTGATTTTTTTACCGGTCATTTTGATTTGTCGTTTTCTAATTTTTTTTACTTTTCTTTCCTGTCAAAGTAACGTAACACACGCACACACAATTTCACCATTTTGACCGTTTTTTGAAGAGTCACGTGACTTTTGGCGGCTATTGTGAGTTTTTTCCTTTAAAAATGAAAAAAAAAAATCTTGTGACACGTTTTGCCAATTTACGTTTTTAAAACTTTTCATGCACTCTTTCGTTCAATCGTGAATAACTATCTTATTTGATACATAATGTATGGACTTTTATATGTCGATGGATAACCAAGGAAATGGGCTTTCCAATGATATAACTACGTTGCTTGACCGGTTCAATCGTTTTGCCGCTAAAGAGCGTCAAAGTTGACCAATATTTCATGCACTGTTTTGTTCAAACCTAAATAACTTCCTTATTGGACTGACAAGGAAAGGATTTTAATATGTCGATGGATAGCCACAAAAATGGGCTTTGTAAAATAAGACAACTTTGGTTAATTTGTTTCACGGTTTGGCCGCTAGAGGGCGTCGATGTTAACCTTTTTTTTTTGATAGATTTTCCAACGATATGGTAACACTGTTTGTTGATCCGCTAGAAGGCGTCAAATTTGATGAATATATTTTTCACTTTTTTTAGTGCAGTGTTTAATTCAATCGTATATAACTTACTTATTTGGTCCACACTATATAAACTTTTATACGTCAATAGATAGCCAATGAAATGGGCTTTCTAAAGATATGACAACACTGGTTGGTAGGTTAAACCGTTTGGCCGCTAGACGGCGTCAAACTTCATCAATTTTTCTCTCAACTTTGAGAATCGAAGAAGCAACTGAAAACAGCAAAGTTCTGGTGACATTTTAATGGATCAAAATCCACTAATGCCATTTTGGTGTTTCTGAGCTGCAAAAACTGTTTGGGAACTTCCATTTTGTAATACTTTCAAGACTCAAAAGACACTTGGTGTTTCTTAGGTGCAAAAAACTATTTGAAAGCTTCTAGTGACTTTTTAAGGATCAGAAGACAGTTTTGGAGCATTTGTAGTAATTCCGCGTAGCTAATAATAAAGAAAACACGAGGGGGGTTCCAAATTGTCATATTTTCAAAATCATCCTGTATCTGGGAAACGGGGGCATCTGTGAAAGGTACGACTGCTCCATCGTTCCTTTCTCACTCTCATCACCCTATATTTGCTATTTTTGGAGATACCCGGTAAAATCGTCGAATTTGAGACACTCTGTACATAATTAAATCATTTAGGAAAACCCGGATGCTTCAATATACCCGGCAGAAACTCCTTCGAATGCCACCATACAAAACGCGTCAATTTTGGACATTCGCCGTTCTTCTTTAGATCTATCTCTAAACGACACAATGTTTCTCAATGAAACCTTAACTCAGAACGACGCTACGCTAGACGAAGAAGCTCTAAACTTTCTACAACTTTTGGAACAGCTAGCCGAAGAAAAAGTGGAAGAGAAAGAGCAAGAGGAACCCCAAGAAGACGACGAAGACGAGATTGATCTTAGCATGCCTTTGGGGTCCGTAACCACCCCAATAAAATCTGCTCCTCAGCCTGAAGAAGACTTGGATTCCACGCTGATACCTCAAATTGACGGAATGCACGACGATGATGAGAAACAAGAAAGAAAATTTAAAAGGGCAAGAAGATCAATGCCCACACTTGAGGACGGTTACGTTGCAGTTGATAAATTAAAACTTAAAGCCTACGTCAAGCTACAGCGACTGGATATTAGTAAATATTTGTCCACAAGTAATATCAAGAAGAAAAGTCTCAATAAGACCAGTTTAACTGTGGATGAGGCTTTGAAGAAGTTAAGATGGAGGATCAAGATGATTCAGTCTAGGAATCGTGTTGCTAGACTCGGGAGAGTTTTCAAAAGGCGAGTCGGAGACTTGAACAACTGGAAGTCGCCCAAGTTTAAGCTCAGACCTGCCTTTTCGTCATTTACAAGTGAGTTTTTTTATTTAATAAATTCTAGATTGACTGCTCATTACGTCAAACAGGACTTTCGACTTTGACTCTTTTTAAAAGCAGATCTTGATGCGGTTTGCACTGTACTGAAGTTTGATTTATAGGCTTTTTGTTCACGTGAACAATTTCTTTTATATATTCTCCAGTTATAATTATACTGGCATATGAACTTCAACCTAAGCCTACATTTTTTCTTAGACCTGTCTCTGGTAAAGGTTCAGAAATAAACCGAAACGTTTTCTGGCAATTTTTTTTTAATGCTCTTACCATCTTAAATCTTCTTAAATTTACACATGATTATCTCTAGTTGATGATCGTGCTACGTCAACCGGGATAATATTTTTTTTGTCAACGTTGTCTATATCAGCAAAACTTTCCACTAATCGCATCAAGATCCGTTTCTCTGTTTTAAAATGACTTCTCTATTCCAGTTAACGTGATGAGCAGTTGAGTTTTAATACTATCATAGCTCAGAACATTTAACTGTTATGAATATTGTATTAAGTTTTGGTAAATGTGAATTTCTAGAGCATTCACTGCAGCAGCAAAATCACAGCATAATCCAAAGCCTCCTAAGCCTTACTAACAATTACATCTATCCCGACCTGCATCTACTTCTGAAAACTCCTCACGAGGCGTTCATTCTACATTACAAAGGGTGCGCCAATCCTGAAGTCACGCCCATACCTTTGCAATTGCATGATCCTCTGTTTGCATTTCTAAATTCATTTAATAGTAATTGCTTGCAAAGCCGCAGTAAGCGAGCCAAGTCAATGGTGGCGTATTTAAAACCCCTTAGTAGCGGTTTCAAGAAGATTATTCCAAATCCTAAACCACACTGTGATCAGTCAGAAAATACAATTATTAAAGTAATAGTGGAAAAGTCCACTAAAGAACCTAAGCAGGCAATCATTGCCAAACCAACCACAACAGCAAAAACCCTGGAAAAACCGCTATCTACGGAGAACGTTCAAGAGATTCAGTCAACTAGCCGTGCCAGTTTTACCTGTATCAACTACGAAATGTTTTCTGTGAGTAAACAGTTTGAGATGTTGAGTATAACTGGTCGCATCAATCCGTTTGTGTCGCCTTTGAAGAGTCAGTTTTTCTCCAAGGTGCGGCTGCAATTCTTTGGAAAGGTCGCGGAAACTTATCGTGGATTCCTGAACTCTTCCAACAGCAATTATAATCCTAAGCTTGGTGGTGGTAAAGGTACTTGGAGAGGGCAAATTTGACAGTTGAATGTTGAAGCGTTTCCAGTGCAGTTTGTTTAATTTTTTTTTTTGTTTCTTTTTCTTTTCAGACTAAATAAAAACGGAAAGTTTCATATGTGCTAGCATAAGTTTCAATCAAAAACAAAACAAAAATGATTAAAAAGGTGTATTTTAGTAGGCTTTTAAACTTTTTTTAAACGAATTCTTGCAGCTTCCTGGCGTGGCTATTAAAAAAGAATTTGACATTTATTGCTATATTTTAGATTATTTAAGGTTAAAAAAAAAGAATTATAGGTATACGGTTTCGAAAATTAGATACTTGAAGATGTTAACAAAGAAAAAGAACTATGAATAGCGTTAATCATAGTAAGGGTTGCCAGATGCTTCTAATCGATTTCCCCAGTCGAAATAAAAAAATCCCCAGCAAATATTTTTATAGATTATAATTTGTTATTCCTGAAATTTAATGCATATCATCAGTTTCCTTCATTTTGCCACTTTTTTCCGTTTTGCTGCGGACTTGGTTACTATGTCAGCTAGAAATTTCGTTCAAACGTCAAAATATAACCCGTAATTTCAACTTTCCTTTATCTGAACACAATTTTCTTAAAAAAATACAAATAACCGAGATATTTGATATGAAATAGAGCAGTGCAAGTGAACAAATTTGAATTAAGATATTCATAGTCATAATTTGACCTAACATTAGTTCTTATCACAGCTAAAAACGTCAAAATGTAAACACCCTGCAGCTCGATAAGTAGGACCTTGCGGACCTATGGACTGTTTACCTTTAAAATTATTATTGGAAGACTTATTAAAAACACCCTGTATTTTAGAAATGTGTGTTGTAACTTTTTAAATATCACTCGATATTTTAGAAATGTGTGTTGTAACTTTTTAAATGTCATTTGATTAAGCTATTAACAGCTACTTATAAGATGTAATATACGATACAGACTATTATATTCCAAATAAACTACGCTGCCCAAAAATAAGTTAACAAAATTCCACTTCCCATTTTCCATAAAAAAAATCTGTATTTTATTATATTTTGGAATTTTTCATTGAGTTTTCAGTATGTTTTATGGATTATGTGTATTGCCTAAATTTAATAGTTATCAGGAAAATTACGATTATTGAATTAAGTAATTATTATTAGGTAGTAGTAATGGGAAATTTCACTTAATTTTAGATTGGAGTTAGTTTTTTGACCATTCACTGATTCAATTGTAAATTTGGGCTAAACAATGCTATTCTCAGGAAAATGGACGGGGAGAAGTGATCCCAACTTAAGGAACCGTTTAGAGCCATAAACATTTTGTTTTCTCGGTATTTTGCAGAAATATATGCAACACTGCTTGTTTCGCAAAAATGACAGAATAAGAAATCTTATTCGTATTTGACTCTACGTTCTGACAACATTTATCTAATCATTCTCAAGTTATGGAAAACACTATTTCAATTTTTAAATATTTAAAGTAATCACACTGGAAACGTTTCTTTTTTTTTGTTACCGGTGCTTTACATTTATCAGTCTGCCCACGTTGATCATTGGTGCCACTTTTTAGGTGGTGCTGCGTCCGGTGGACGTTTAAACGGTTCTTTGATCAATCTGTACGCAAACTGCGATGGAGCTTTTGATACCAGCAGTTCGGAAGAAGACGGAAAGTCCCTGAAAATAAAACAAGCTAAGAAGAACGTACGGTCTACCCCTTATCCACCACTGAAGATTATCACAAGTTCTCAGGCTTCAGGTTCTTCGCAAAATAATACGAAAGGTAACTTATTGATATTTGGTTAAATTTAGTTAAAATATTGTAATTAATTAAATTTCTAGTTGTATGTAAATGATTATTGTCTATTGTTAGGAATTGCGGAAAAGTTGCAGCCAGTTTCGGATTTCCACATCGAGTGAGTGTTTTTTTTAAATTCTTTTTTACTCTAGGGTTATGGGTTTCCACTGCATTTCATCTTGGTTTGGAATCCCAAGACGCAACTCCACTTTTATCATCTGTTTATTATTTTTTTGGGCTTATCATTAATTGTCTAAGGCATAAACTGACTTCAGTATAGTAATTTCCCTGACTATCATAATTTCAACTTTTTTTGAGCAGTTCAATATATTTTTTCAGATCCTCTTCTGCTCGGACATCAAAAGACACAGTATCTTACAAGCGGCAGTTATTCTCCACTTCTGAGGCCTCCATTTCTCCATTAAACCACACCACAACCCAGGAGTTCCTTTCTTGCGCTTATACTTCAAAGTCAAACTTTTCTAGTACCCTCCAATTATCCAGTCAGACAGTACTAAACCACTCCTCAAGTGATTCCGATCTGTTTTCCGGTGACGAAGCTAATAATTTAACAATTTCCGAAAAGTATGATAAAACTATTAACATAACGGCAAAACCAGGTTGTTCAACCGTCCAAACTCCTTCATCAGCAACCAGTTCGGATATACCTGCTGCACAAGCCGTAAAAAAAACGATTCTTAAGGCTCCTACTAGAGAAAGAGTTGAAGTCACTCTTGGAGAGTACAATATACCGCAGGTGAGGCAGTTGGAGCCATTTTACAGTCATCTTGAAGACTACGCAGGGTCAGTGGAGGTGGGACAAAAAACGCTGCGCGTTCCTAGCAAAACCACAGCCCACCTTCCAGAGTTTGATTCCATGGTAAATGCTTTGGAAGAGTTTCGAAAACATTTTCTGCAGAACGTTGCTGGTCTTAAGTGGAACTCTAACAATGTACGCAGCCTTAAGCTGGCTCACTCCTCAAACAAATCGATCGTAATTTGCCCTGTCAAGAAAGCACCAACGGTTGCGGAAGTTCTAAAATGGTCTGGCCAGCCAACTGAGGTGGAACACACTCCTAAAGAACATTCTACCAAAGTGCTGCATATCCCTACAAGTCCTGAAGGCGACGAAGGAGGTTCCGATGTTGAGTTATCCTTGAGTCCTGACTGGCCGAAACTAACACAACAAGACAGGTCCTGTCAAATTAGTGGGGTGACACCCAACAACACCTACGGATTTGACAGATCAGTGCAGGATATGCAAGCGGTTCGTGCTGTTTCTCACCATCTGGGACTGACTACCATGGTAATGGAGCTGCATGTGCGCACTCGAGCGGATTTACGTCCTGATCCTCAACTTGACCAAGTTTGCGCTGTTTTTTACTCAATCCTGGAGGACAGTGGAGCTGGTCGCGGTGTTATTGCTGTGAATTGTCTCCCTGCAGAATTGGGAGTAAGCAGGTAAGACATGTAATAGTTTACAGTATCCTGTTAATGACTTCTCAGTTCTCTTCCATTTGTTTAGTTGAGGACTTCTTCCATAAACTGGTATTGAAGTTTGACAATTATACTTAGTTCTAAATTTAATTTATACCCAGAAAATATAATTAGTTTGGCATTTAATGGTCTAGCTAACTTAGAAACTCTATTTAAAATTTAAATTTGTTAATATCCTGATTAGCTATGACGTTGGCGTGCTTGTTGCAGTTGACGTCTGCGCTTTCAATTTAACATTTTGTCCTTTAACTTTTTGACATTTCAACAAGCGAACAAGCTATAACTATAATCAATTGTCTTTGTTTTGTTTATTTTTTTGTCTTTATTGAATTTAGTGCTGTTTATGCTTTAAAATAAATTATTTTTTGTTAGATTGCGTGGAGTGAAAATTCTGGTTATGTTCCTTCTTGTTCAGTTGATCTGGCATATTTGTAAGCTCCTTTACAAAGAAAATTGCAACTCCTGTTGGAAGGATTAATAATTTAATATAAGTTGTTTTGTAAATGAAAGTAACAAACGTTAACGTTACGTTGTTATATTGTCAAGTAAATGGGATACATTCTCTTAAAAAATATGAACACCTCTTTGGTAAAGTAATTGTATTTGCTGAAATTCATATTAAATAATGATCTGTAAAAAAGTGAGTACAATACCTTGAAAAAGTAATTTAAATCTTTCAGGCCAGACTTCCTCGATGGTCTAACAACTCCGTGCGACATCCTTTTAGTCTCCGACGAAGAATCTTTAATCAACAGTTTAGTAAACTTGGTCAGGCAGAAGAACCCTGACATTTTGGCAGGCTATGAAATTGAAATGCTATCTTGGGGCTTTCTTATTGAACGCGCTTCCGTTCTCTCCATCAACCTCACATCCTTATTGAGCCGCAGCCAGTTGCACAAGTTTGGCAAATCCAAACTCAATCCGCAGGAATTTGAAACCAACATAATTGGGCGGATTGTTTTAAATGTGTGGAGGTCAATGCGGCACGAAGTGGCACTACAAAGCTACACTTTTGAGTCTGTGGTGTATCACATTTTACATCGTAGACTGGCTATGTATCCATTTAAAGAGTTAACCTTCTGGTGGGATCATCGCAGTAACTTGTACAGACACCGCGTGGTTCGTTACTACCTTCTGCGAGTCGACGTGGTGTTGGAGTTGTTTGAAAAGTTGGACTTCCTGAATCGCACTAGTGAACTGGCTAGCCTGTTTGGCATCCAGTTTTACGAGGTGTTATCCAGAGGATCCCAATTTAGAGTAGAGTCAATGATGTTGCGTCTTGCTAAACCGCTAAATTTTGTACCAGTTTCTCCAGACAGGCGACAAAGAGCCCATATGCGAGCTCCTGAATTCATTCCTCTAGTCATGGAACCCGAATCAAAGCTTTACACTGATCCCGTAATAGTGCTAGACTTTCAAAGTCTTTACCCGTCAATGATGATCGCATACAACTACTGTTTCACTACCTGCGTAGGCAGGATCAGCAAATTAGGCAGCAATCACCCTTTTGAGTTTGGAGCCACTCAGCTGAAAGTCCCAAGAAAACTTGTACGGAAACTTTGCGAACGCGAATTGCTCAGTTACTCTCCTTGCGGCGTGGCATTTGTGAAGCAAAAAGTGCGTGAGGGCATTTTGCCGCGGATGCTTAAAGAGGTGCTGGACACCCGGTTGATGGTCAAAAGCTCAATGAAGGAGAACAAAGGAAACGACACGCTACAGAAAGTGTTGCATAATAGACAGTTGGGCTTGAAGCTGATCGCCAATGTCACTTACGGCTATACCGCTGCCAATTTTAGTGGAAGGATGTGTTGCGTGGAGGTCGGGGACAGTGTGGTCAGTAAAGGCAGGGAGACTTTACAACGAGCTATTGCCATGGTGGAGAACAACAAAGAATGGGATGCTAAGGTAAGATTATGAGTTACAATGAACATTTCTGACAGTTTTATCGAATTAGTTAGTTGCTAATCTTAACACTGTTAACCCTCGTTGTAAAAATATGAAATGAACCAATAACAGGAAGTTTTAAGCGTGGAATATGCGACAGACCAATTACAAACAATTTTACTTTTATCACATCTGGTATGTAATTCCAAGTTTTATAAGTATTAGAAGAAATTAGACTGTAAAATTCGGTTTTTGGATTGTCCTCGTTTAATTGAGCACTTTTGTTCTACAGTATACTATTGAAACACGTTAATTTAGATTTTGAGAAAAAACAAGGGGGCCGAAAATGTGAATGCATTTTATACTTGCAGGTCACTGGTGAGTGAGTTTTGACAGTTATGACAGCTGTACACGTGACGAAAGCAAAGTATTAAAGTGTTCTGTAACGTCCCAACTGTCAAATTTGGCTCCATGCAGCTTTAAACACAACTTCCAGTATAATTCCTCAAATTAGCAACTATTTCTTATTTTATAGTTTCCAGTCATTGGTGAACGGGGTTTGACAGTAATGACAGCTGTCACGTGACGTAAGAAAAGTATTAAAATGTTCCTTAACGTCAGAACTGTCCATTGAGCTGCAAAGACTACTTACAGTGTGGTTCCTTCAAGGACACATCTACTTGGCATTCAATAATTTCCAAATAGTCCAAATTCCATCCTAAATTGTTGCTTTTTAGGTGCACTTATTAGCTTTTTCTTCATTATTCTCTTGAGTTCTCCTGAAACTACTCAAATTCTCTGGACAGTTTCTCCAAAAAATAAATTTCTGAGAATTGAAAAAGTGTCAGAATCAGTACACGCTCAAACTATCTCTAATGAAAGCTAAGAGAAAGCTTGTCTCGTCGAAACAATTCATAAATTGCTTGAGTTCCTTACTGAAAGTTGTTTTGCAAATCAACTTGATTGCCCAATTTTCAAATTAGTTTGTAATTACACTTAATCTAAATCAACAGTGAACGAACAAAACTCAATTATGTCAATTACTAGGTAGTGTACGGTGACACCGACTCTCTCTTCGTCTTAGTACCGGGCCGGACAAAGGAAGTGGCATTTGAAATCGGCAAAAAAATCGCTGAAGCCGTGACAGCGGATAATCCCGACCCGGTAAAACTGAAACTAGAAAAAGTCTACCAACCGTGCATTTTACAAACCAAAAAACGCTACGTCGGTCTAATGTACGAAAGTCCTGAAGAGAAACAACCAGTCTACGAGGCGAAAGGCATAGAAACTGTAAGGAGGGACGGTTGCCCTGCTGTATCTAAGGTAATTCTACTAAGTTTAACATTGTTTAGTCTAATTGACATTGGCGTAGATGCTGCAAAAGTGCTTGATGATACTGTTTAACACTAAAGACGTCAGTTTGGTTAAAAAGTACGTGGTGAAGCAGTTTAGCAAAATACAAGCTGGTCGAGCTAGCATTCAGGACTTGACTTTTGCCAAAGAGTATAGAGGTTTTGCTGGTTACCGACCAGGTGCTTGTGTACCTGCATTAGAGTTGGCACGGTACTGTTTTAACACCAAAAACTCAAACCAGCGATATTAATTTCCTTAGTTTGGTAGAAAATGGATTTCGGTGGACAAACGCAGCGAACCGCGCAGAAGTGAAAGAGTACCTTATGTAATAGTGCATGGCCATCCTGGATTACCGCTAATCCGTTTAGTGCGCAGTCCTAGAGACCTTTTGGCTGACTCTTCCTTGCGCCCTAACGCCCTATACTACATTACTAAAGTTATTATTCCACCACTGAATCGCTGTCTTAATCTAATCGGAGCTGACGCCCTCCTGTGGTCTGTTGTTGAAGTTTTCCTGAATTCTACTAGAATTTTTTATAATTTCTTTGTTGAAGGTTCAATCAAATGCCTCGGAAAAACACCCATTACCTACCGAATTCTTCACCTATTGTTAAGTCAACCATATCGCAGTATTTTGTGTCTAAATTGTGTGCAGCGTGCGGAGAACCCTGTATGGAAGGGTTATGCTTGCGCTGCAGCCGAAAACCTCAAGAAGCCTCAGTAGTTTTGCATGAGAAGCTTAGAGGATGGGAGGAGAGTTATCAAAACACATTGCTGGTAAGTCTATAATGTGTTAAATAATTTTAAAGAGTCTGGGATACTCTTAGCTTAGCTCATGATGTAATAGTCAAATGAGTTTAACAAGTGATAATGTTTTGTGGTGTCTAAGAGAGAAAACATGAAACTGGAGCATAATGAAAATGGAAAACGCTAATATTATTGTCTTAGTAATAGAGATGGCCCAAGGTACTTTCACGAAGAATTTACGGAAAACAGTAAATTATGGAGAATTCTCTTTTACAAACTTTCTCAGAATTTTGAATATTTCTTCTTAATTTAATTTTTAGAAATTTTCCACGTAGAAAAGCTTGAAAATTACATTCAAATCATCCTTGCCGAAATCAAAACTTTGATTCAGCCATTTTGGCAACGTAGTTGGAAAAACTTGGTCAACTTTGACGAAATGAACTAGCTATGACGTTTATTGACAGGCTTATAGGCAACTGACAGCTGTCAAAACTTATTAAACAGTGCCGCAAAACTGTTGTTAAATAGTCGCTTCTCTTTGATAAATCGCGCCGCAAATTGTTATTTCTAACTTTGCGGAGTTAAATTTGGCAGTTGTGAGGTTAAATGACAGTTTAAGACGTTAAAATTGACAGTTATGACACTTTACAGCGTGGCTTATAGTCAGGTGACATTTGTTATAACTATTAAAACTCAGCAGCGAGAAGATACCTATCAAAATGCAAAACAGTTGTATCTTGTATTTACATCTCAATAGAGCCCCAAATTTGACATTTGTGCTGCTAAGTGACGCTTTAATATGTTTCTTACGTCACTTGACAGCTGTCAACTCAAAGCTTATTTATCGCCAACATCGTATTGACAAACTAAACTGCTCGTCAAAAAGAATGGGACAGCAAAATGTTTGCTCATTTTTCAGAAGATGTTTTTTCAAAGTAATTGACTCGATTTTAATAATTCTTTTGAAAATTAAAAGGTATTTTCTTTCTATTTCTGATGAGTTAAATAATTTTTTTTGGAAGTTGCCACTGATTCGAGTATACAGGGTGTGACGAGTGAGGTGTAGTCAAAAGTAAAAAAATTTGGTCTATAGCCATTTTGCTTAAAAAAAATTTTTGCAAGATTTGAATAATGGGATGATTATTACTTAACTTGTTTTAAATTCGACAATTTCTTTAGATTTTTTAAAAACGGGATTAGCAAGATTACACAATTTAAGTAAAAACTTATTAACTGCATTATAGTGACCCAAAAAAAAGTAGCAAATTAAAATCAGATATTTTATTATAATTTTTAGCTTCAGTAATTTCAATAGAAAACAATGGTATTTGATAAAAAAAAAACATACTTTTTACAATAATCTAATCCATATCTTTAGACATTTCCGCCAGTTTAGCCTTTAAGGACCGTTTATAATATTTATGGTAAAATATCAAAAATGACGTTATTTTTACTGTTTTTCCGAAGCAAAGGGGGAATAACAAAATTAAACTTCAATTTTCCCATTTCAAGCTCACAATTCCTAAAAGTAACGCATTAAAAACGTAAACAACGTTACGGTTCTCGTTCTGATCCATCACTAATGATGAAATAGTTTTTAATATTGGTGAAATGTTTGATTTTGGACATTAACCACTTTTTGAATGCATATTTAACAGAACTTTACCAATTTCATCGAACTAAATAAATAAAAAAAGCTCTCTTACACAAACTTCCTTTTTTTGAAACTATATAGGAAAATAACTACATTGGGTTTGTTTTAATCACTCTGTAAAGCGAGATCACAATTTCGATATTAATCAGATCATGACTTGAACCACTAACAAAAGTTTTAACTACATATGATTATTATTTGCATTAAATTGACAATATCACACCAGATATTAGTTTATTTCAATCTTACCTCACTTTTTAGATCTGTCAATCTTGCACTGGTAACTTAAACCAAATATCCTGCGCCTCTTTGGACTGTCCAGTCCTTTACCGAAGGACACAAACCCACAACGATCTGCTTCAAGCCAACTATGTTCGCGACCTTTTGGATACCTTTCCCGTTTTTCTGGAAAGTAATTACTTTGACACCGGATGACAATTACTTCGTCAGTTTATTGAGGGTACTAGAAAACTAGAAAAGTTGTTATGTTACAGTGTAAGTGCAATTTTAAAATTACTTTTAATTTTTTTTTTGTTACATTTTGTAGTACAATTCAGGAAAATCTAAAGTTCCAAAGAATTTTTTAAGTGATTTAGTAGTTATCTATCGTTTATTTCGCATCTATTTGAATCAGTATTACTTGGCTGTGTTGTAGTATATTAGTTTTGTTTAATGATTTTCTTGAATTGTACAGTTTTAAAAAGTCTTTTTGCTTAAAATATATTTTTAAAGTTTTTTTTTTTGTGGATTTCTCTTACTTTTTAAACACTGTAGTCAAGTTGTTAATACGCTTAATTTGTTATTAATGAAAAAATAAAGATTATTTCTATATCCGTTAAAAGGAAGTTACCGATGACGTCAGAACCATTAAAAGAGTTTTTGTTTTTTGAAAACCGTTGGGACCAAATGTAGTAACCCTATATAGGATGGTCCATATTTATGTTTAAATATCTTAACAAATTTCCTTTTCTCTCTCAAATACATATCGAAGAGAGAGAAAAGGAAACTCTCTTCTATTCCTTTTCTCTCTCATAAATACATTGAATCTCAAAATAAGGGTCTCCTCACCACGCTTAAACTAACTTTCCCTTATTCTCAACATCGTAAAAGTTTAACTAAAAAAGTAAAACTACTCGGATCTTTCTGCAAATACAAATGATGTTCTTACATTAGATATAAAAAAGTAAAATCATATTCTTCAATTTAGGTTCGTTATTTATAACTAGAGTCCGGATTAAAAAGCACTAAAGTCGTGAAAAAAAGCGCTTAAAAAGCAAAATTATTTTCTTCAAAAAAAGCATAAAAATCTATAAAAAAGCACAAAACTCTTTCAGAGATGCAACATTTTTTTGAGTTCCACTTCTAGAAATTTTTTCAAGATTTCAAATTGCTTTAGAAGCATACGGAAGATTTTAGACTGTTTTGAAAACTTTCAAAAGCTTTTTAAACTGCTTGAGAGCATTTGGAAGGTTTTTGGACTGTTTAAACAGCATATTGAAGGTGCAGAGGCATTTAGGATCTCTTACACGGTTCACAAAATTTTTTGGAAGCTTCTAAACTGTTTTAATATCTTCTGGAAGCTTCTAGACTAGTTGAATAGCGTTTGGAATCTTTTAGACTGTTCTAAATGATTTTGAAAGCTTCTAGACTGTTTTGAAAGACTTCCGACTGCTTTAGAAGCATTTTGGAGTTTCTGTAGTGTTTTGAAATCTTTTTAGACTACTTTAGGAGCATTGCAGGTTCTGGACTGCTTTTAAGACATGTGAATTTGAACTTTTGGAAGCTTTTAAACTGCTCTAGAAGCATACGGAAGCTTTTAGACTGCCTTGAAATTTTTTAAGAGCTTCTATACTAGTTGAAGATTATTTGGAATCTTTTAGACTGTTCTAAATGCTTTTGGAAGCTTCTAGACTGTTTTGAAAGACTTCCGACTGCTTTAGAAGCATTTTGGAGTTTCTGTAGTGTTTTGAAATCTTTTTAGACTACTTTAGGAGCATTGCAGGTTCTGGACTGCTTTTAAAACATGTGAATTTGAACTTTTGGAAGCTTTTAAACTGCTCTAGAAGCATACGGAAGCTTTTAGACTGCCTTGAAATTTTTTAAGAGCTTCTATACTAGTTGAAGATTATTTGGAATCTTTTAGACTGTTCTAAATGCTTTTGGAAGCTTCTAGACTGTTTTGAAAGACTTCCGACTGCTTTAGAAGCATTTTGGAGTTTCTGTAGTGTTTTGAAATCTTTTTAGACTACTTTAGGAGCATTGCAGGTTCTGGACTGCTTTTAAGACATGTGAATTTGAACTTTTGGAAGCTTTTAAACTGCTCTAGAAGCATACGGAAGTTTTTAGACTGCCTTGAAATTTTTTGAGAGCTTCTAGACTAGTTGAAGATTATTTGGAATCTTTTAGACTGTTCTAAATGCTTTTGTTAGCTTCTAGACTGTTTTGAAAGACTTCCGACTGCTTTAGAAGCATTTTGGAGTTTCTGTAGTGTTTTGAAATCTTTTTAGACTACTTTAGGAGCATTGCAGGTTCTGGACTGCTTTTAAGACATGTGAATTTGAACTTTTGGAAGCTTTTAAACTGCTCTAGAAGCATACGGAAGCTTTTAGACTGCCTTGAAATTTTTTAAGAGCTTCTATACTAGTTGAAGATTATTTGGAATCTTTTAGACTGTTCTAAATGCTTTTGGAAGCTTCTAGACTGTTTTGAAAGACTTCCGACTGCTTTAGAAGCATTTTGGAGTTTCTGTAGTGTTTTGAAATCTTTTTAGACTACTTTAGGAGCATTGCAGGTTCTGGACTGCTTTTAAGACATGTGAATTTGAACTTTTGGAAGCTTTTAGACTGTCTTGAAATTTTTTAAGAGCTTCTAGACTAGTTGAAGGTTATTTGGAAGCCTTTAGAGTGTTCTAAAAGCTTCTAGCTTATTTTGGAAGGCATTAAACATATTTTGGAGTTTCTGTAGTGTTTTATAACCTTTTTAGACTACTTTAGAAGCATTTGGAAGGTTTTTGGGCAGTTTAAAGAGCCTTGAAGGTTCTGGACTACCTTTAAGACATTTGAACTCTTGTAGACGGTTTTAGAAACTTTTGGAAACTGTTAAATTGCTGAAAAAGCTTTTGAGAGTTTCTAGATAAATTGAAAAGACTTTCTAGACTGTTCTAAAAGCTTTTAGAAGCTTCTAGGCTGCTTTGTAATCTTTGCAAGGCATTTTATAGAGTTTTGGAATGTTTTTACATTTTTTTAGACCTCTTCAGGAGTATTTGGAAATTTTTTGGTCAGTTTAAATTTGTAAATTGATACTTATACATTTTGCAACATGTTTTTGTCGTTCAGAAGCCTTCAATATCTTAATATAGCAATTTTTTGTCAAAGCAGGAATTAGTTTAGTTTATTTTTAAAAACTTGAAAAGCTTGTTTTGTAAAAAACTAGTTAAACCATACAAAAATAGCAGTAAATAAGCACAAAACGAAGAAAAAAGCATCAACAAAATCTTAAATTATTTACAAAAAGCTAAATTTTGTGGAAATATGGACTCTATTTATAACATTGACAACGCCGCCCATTTTCACCTTGATGACTTCCAACTAAAGTTATAAGAATAATAGGTTATATTTTGTGTTTGATTAGTGTAATGTTAAAGTTACCTAAACCTGTACCTAAATACTGAGAAAAACAGTTGGACTTAATCCACCTAACAGTCAGAAATCTCACAATAAGGAAGAGTGACTGACTAATCGATTTACCAAGTTACGGCAGTCTAAATATCGGTCGGACCCAGAGATGGCACCGTATGTATCTGTTTCGTCAATTTTCAGAGTGATCTGCAACTTTTAAAGCATTTACATAAAGACTATCTGAAAGCGTCAAAGTTTGCAATGCAACAAGAAAGCAAATACACCACATCAAAACGGACGGACGCTAATCCGACTGAAGAAAAAAAAACACGACAGCGAAGGTGCAACAGGAAAAAATCCACCTTCAACCTGCCTAGGTAATAAAATGATAAATCGTATTCAATTATGTTTTTCGAAAGCCCCGGGACGTCAAAACGTGAATCGGACGTTTTTACACGCGGACGATTTCGATCTTCTCGCTAAACATGCAATGATAACGAATCGCGATTCTTGTCCATGATGGTGTACGGCTCAATACTATGCCTTCAATTTGCATTTCAATTTTCTTAGCTCAGTTTTAACAGTTATCGTTTTTCTTTAGAGATTTTGCTTACAAAGACCATCTTTAGTTTAATAAGAAAATTAAGGACTTAATTAACCAGAAGAAGTCTGCTTCTTTTCACATGCACTATGGCTCCTCCAGCATAATTAATGACAAATTATGTCTCAAAATTTTAAGTATTTTGATACTAGAGCAAAAAAGATCAGACGACATGTGAGAGAAGTGATAGAAAATTTTGTGTATCTTCCACAACAAAACAAGGTGATATTCTCAGCCCATTTCTTTTTAACCTCATGAACCAGATTATACACAGTGTGACAACAGCGAGCAGGGAATACAGACTGAATAACAAACAAATCAGCATGGTCGGCTATGCGGATGACGCTGTAATTCTGGCAGAACCAGAAAACAGACTAGTGAAAAATAGAACATGTCAATATCTATCAATAAAGTCGAAATAGACAATAATAAACCAATAGAAGAGGTAATGAGCTTCCGTTACTTGTGGACACATCAAGCAGCAACCACAAGATAAACGACATAAATCCACAGGTCAACAAAGCCGCAACTATCTCAGGATGTCTGAGAGATATCACATATACCTACAAGTTCTGTGTTTCGAGACTTCGAGAGGAATCGAGACTAGAGCTGACAAGCATCCTCAGAACGGCGAAGGTGAAAAATCGCAGGGAAGACACTCAGAGACAAAGTGAGAAACAGTGACATACAAGCAGGCATGCAAGATGGAGGACATAGTGAGATGGGGAAGAAAAAAATAAGATATTGGCGTGATCACATAGATAGAATGGACCAAGTGAGACTAGCATACATCAGCAAGCCGACAACCGTTAGGGAGACTGCCTAAGAGATGGGAGGATAGTTGGAGCTCTATCTCACAGGATATCTTCTTATACTTTTCGCAGTATAAGAAGAAGAAAGTAGTTGCAAGTATATTCACAAAGAGCGTCAGAGCAAGAAGAAAGTAGTTACAAGTATCTTCAGAGAGAGCATCTTTTTGACTTGAAAATTGCAAGTTAACATGTCTAACTTACTTGAAATCTGAGTTTTTGGGTCTTTATTTAACAGCTGGTAGGTTAGGTTAGAATAGAATAAATGGTCAATCAATAAATTATTGGCTCTTTTGTAATAATCCCAGAGCTTCATCCGGATAGTGGTTTCACTGCCCTAGTAGACAAGAATTCTTTTAGTACACTTATTTAATGTAAAACAGTGGTTTTAACAGAAGACAAAAGAGTCAGAAAGACCACCCTTTTTTTCTTTTTTGCGTTTGTCCAAAAATATTCTGTACACATTGTCCTTTTTGTTTGTATCTCTAAATTTACAATTTTTGTGGTTTTTATGATTCCCAGTAATTAATAGGATAACCGTGTAATTGACAGAGAAACCTTATTGCTAATTGCACAGACGAGTCAAAGACAGAAAGCCCAATAAACTGTCTAGTAAGGCGAAAACTTCGTGACAATGTTGTCAGATGTCTATCTGAATTCATCGATTACATTAGTTACATGGACCATTCCTATTCATTTCGGTGAATAGGTGTTTCTAGTTCCTGCATTCATTTTTGAATAAAATGAATTAATATTCGTTAAGCTGTTTAGCATTTAAACTTTTAAATTTTTTGTCTGTTTCGCGCATGCAATTATCAATGTTTGTCTGTCCGTTACACGGTTTTTTTTTATCACACCTGTATACGTATTTGTACTAAGAACACTAAAACATTGGTTTTGTTTTACCTAGGTAGGAACATAATTTGTGCAACATCCTAAAATTCACGATTATTCACAAGTGGATGTATGCAGAAGCTCTCTCAAGAGGTTTTCTTCTTTATTTTGCTTTATTATACTCGATTTAGATATGTAAAGCGTCCGTCTTTAATAGATTGAAATCCGATAAGTAAAGATATGTTTTTAAATACATATTTGACGTTTATGAATCTTTCTAAATTGTCTGTTTATACAAAAGTACAGCGTGAGGTAATCAATTACAGTTACATTTATCTGCGTGCATAATTATGTTTAACACATGGATTTAAATTAGCACGATTTCAGTCTTTTAAAGTTAACATGGGCAAATTTGAATACATTTATATATTCAACAAAATCGTGATTTTTCCCATGTAAGTACGTGTGTAAATAACAAGATTTGTGAGAATGTGTATTGTGTAATTTATGAATGAAAGAATAGTATGTTTGAATCTATTAACATGATCAAGTCGAGGTTGCTACCTTGTTTATTTGCTACAATTTAAACGTAATTTCCGCGATTCTGATAATGTTTGTTGCACTTTTAAGTCTGCTTGCTATGGTCTAAATAAGTCCAAATTCCTATTTGTTCTACAGATTGTATTGTAATTAATGTGCTAAATATTAGTTTCAAATTTGTATTGGTCTGATGACTGTATACCAGGCGAGAGAATCAGGTAGGAAGAACGAGGATCAAGTTTCTGGTAGATCCTTATACAGACAAAAAAATTGATACATTGAATTATACAAATTACAAATAGTAACCTTATGACACTCCGTGTTATTTGTGTTGTGATGTTATTTTACTTAAACTTAAAACTAACTTAATAACCTTCTATCAATGCATGTTCTATCATTACTGGATGTATTTTCCTCTGACACTTTTTATTCCTAAATAACAAATGTACAAATAGAGGCATGCAAAAAACAGAAATAGGTAATAATTTTATCGTGATGAGGAATCAAGATTGCAAAAGCCTGTTTTGACTTTCAAACTAGTAAACAAATCTTAATCCTCGACGAAAAATATAACACACAAATATTGTAATTATTTCTATAAATAACTACAGTCACGCTATAGTTTATAAAATAGGGTAGTATAAGTTTAGCAATAATCGAAACACTATAAAGAAAACACCACTAAAAAAATTTAAATTTAGATACTTTTTAGGCTTATAATACTGAGATTGCGTGGCAGAACTGATGAATCTATTTACCATATAATAGAATTATTAAAGCGACAAGAAAAGGGTTTTCTTAAAATGTGATTAAATTTATGTTTTCAAATAAAATGTAACTGTAGAGTGTCCTATAAAGACTTGTACAGGACCTTTAGGCTTTTCTGTTTACTAATTTGTAGGTAAAATGTTGTCTTTTATCCAGAATCCAGATCAAGGGAAAACAAGCAAAAGTAAAACACATGTTACCTTTACGGAATACAAACATGAACTAACTTTTATTCAAATAAGGCAATGTTGCCAAAACTTAAACTAATTATCTTTAGTTTTACATGGCTGCCACCATAACGTTCTTAACTCCACTTTATAACATAAAAAAGCAAATTTCCCTGAAACAAGTCGTTAACTGCAACCTTTTTCAGTAGGAATACTTTTAACTTTTTATTGATTGAGAAATCCTTTAGTTATTATAAGTGTTGCAGTTGATCTTCTCAAAAGTCACAAAGTATTTCTTTGCATATATCCTTAAAATAAAATTATTACATTTTTAAACAGATTTCTGCGTAATATTCTTATTTTATTAAGTGAACACTATAAAAACAGATTATCTTAAAATCAGATCAATGTTTATCAAGTTATTTTCTTTGGAGGTTTTCATTAAATTTACTTAGGGGAAACCAGGAATTTAAGTGCTAAATGGTTAATTTTCTAAAGAAAGGTCAAATATAATCGAAAAAATGTTACAGGAATAAGTAGAGACTCAAATGTGTGTGTAACTAATTTTTTCTACTCCTACAGGGATATTGGTTCATTCCTTAACAGTTTAGAGAACGGATAAGTATAAGGCAATTGCCAACGGTTGAACGAATACAGAATCCTAGACTTTCCGCAACTGTGCGATATGAAATAGACCAATCACAGGCAATTTTCAGTGTGCAATATGAAATAGACCAATTACAGCTAATCTTGAACGTAAACAAAATAATTCTTCTGATTGTCATCCTCACTGACAGTTGGCATCAAAACATTGCATTTTGGTTTTGTGCATTTTGTGCACTCAGCTGAGTAGAATGATTTCATTATATTGTTGGCGAGAAATTACAGAGCTATTGCAACTGTAAATTAACCTATAGAAAATAAAACCATACAATAAACACAAAAACTAAAATAAGCACAAAAAGAAGAAAAAGCAAAAAAAAATCTGTCAAATGACGTGCTTTTGCATAGATCGTTCACATTAGATGTGTTGTTGTTATTGTTCAATAAATAGATAAAAAAAACATGGCAATAAAAATACTGAAAATTGGCAATAAACCAGTAAAAAAAACAAGCAAAAAACCAGAGAGACAATCGGCAATACACATAAAGAGGACCGCGGGGGGGAACCACTTTGCACATTGTTAACATTATCAAAACTCCACGTGACATCATCCATTCACAGCGAGTCTAACCAGCTGAAAGCTCAAAGTGAGACGACGGTGGGGGACAAAGGGGGCGTGGTTACAGTCCCGCCGTATATGCAACAGTCTGCCTGTCCTGTCCCGCTTCTTCAGTTTAACAGCGAACGTGGAATTGTGAAGCACGTTCGGTTCACGACTTTAACTTCGCCGAGATCGTGTCGTTTCGTTGTGATGTACGTGTAAACACTAAAAACTTTTCGAAAATCACAATGTTACGTTTTAGTGTTGTGTTCCTGTTAGTGATTGCTAGTGTTAGTGCCCGGAGTTTGACAAGTTTTGACGTCCTCCCTTCGGGATGCGAATGGCAAGCCACTGAAGAAGAACCTCAACTCTACTGCCAAATTCGGACTATAAGTGGTGCGGAATTAGTTGTGGGAAACTTAACTCAAATCCAAATCGATCAAGTCACCACACTGAAACTCGAATGCAATGACGCTCTATTTTTTGAGTCCACCCTAGATAACTCAAAACATGGTTTCTTAAGCGCTTTACGTAAATTGCACCATTTGAAAATTGAAAACTGCAAAATACGTAACGTTCCTGTTAGCGCTTTAGCCGGTTTGCACCACCTCAAAACTCTGTCACTACGCTCTCGCAATTCTGAATGGTCCTCCATGACTTTGGAGCTCCACTCTGAAAGTTTTCGTGGACTCAGCGAACTGAAAAGCTTAGACCTGGGTGACAACAATATTTGGAAAACACCACGAGAGTTATTCTGCCCTTTGTACAGTTTAACCAGTTTAAACTTGACTGGGAATAAACTTCAGGACATTCAAAGTCTAGGATTTTCTGATTGGGGCAAAGGACCTCTGGAACCTGGTAGAGCTTGTGTAAACGGTTTGGAAGTGCTGGATTTAAGTGGAAATGAAGTGATTGCCTTGCCAGATAATGGGTTTAGTGCTCTGAGAAGTTTAGAAGAGTTGCACTTGCAAGACAATGCAGTTAGCACTTTGGGAGACAGGTCATTTGTTGGACTTAACGCTATGAAAACCTTAAATTTGTCCAGCAACTTTCTAGTCGCTATGCCTCCTGAGTTATTTCAGTCATCAAGAGAACTAACTCACTTATACCTGCAGAATAACTCCCTAAGTGTGCTAGCACCTGGACTTTTGGAAGGTTTAGACCAATTAAGAGTGCTGGACTTGTCTCACAATGAACTAACTAGTAACTGGGTCAATCGAGACACTTTTTCGGGTTTAGTCAGACTGGTTGTGCTAAACTTAGGACACAACCAACTAACCCGCATTGATAGCGCTCTATTTCACGACTTGTATACTCTGCAAATCCTTAACTTGGAGCACAACTCAATCAACATAATTGCTGAGGGCGCTTTTGGAGAATTGAAAAATTTGCACGCCCTCACTTTAACCCACAACAAAATCAGCCGCATTGAAGCCTTCCACTTTGCTGGATTGTACGCCCTAAACCAGCTTTTACTCGACCAAAATGAGATTGAAAACATTCACCCTAAAGCTTTTGAAAATGTTACCAACTTGCAAGACTTGGGACTGAATGGAAATCTTCTCGGTGGTGTCCCTCAAGGAATTGGACAGTTACGATTCCTGAAAACCTTGGATTTGGGCAAGAATTTGATTGAAAGTGTAATGAATAACTCATTTGAAGGATTGGACTTGTTGTACGGGTTGAGATTGGTAGATAATCACATTGTGAACGTGTCTAGGGACGCATTTTCCACTTTACCGTCTCTACAAGTCTTGAACTTAGCTTCAAATCGTATTAAGTTTGTGGAACAAAGTGCTTTTGCCAGTAATCCTACTTTGAAAGCCATCAGACTGGACGCTAACGAACTAACAGACATTAGTGGCGTTTTTACTAATTTACAGAGCTTAGTGTGGCTTAATGTGTCCTCTAATAAGCTTTTATGGTTTGATTTTAGTCATTTACCAGTGGGTTTGGAGTGGTTGGATATGCACGGTAACGAAATTCCAGAGTTGAGTAACTACTTTGATGTGCGCAATAGCCTGAAAATCAAAATGCTCGACGTGAGTTTCAATTTGATCACACAAATTCAAGAAAACTCAATACCTGACAGTGTGGAAACTTTATACTTGCAGCACAACCGAATTACGTCAGTAGCCCCCAACGCTTTCACACACAAAAAGAATTTGGAGAAAGTTGTTTTGTACGGCAACAAAATTCGATATTTAGACCTTGCAGCTTTGAATTTAACACCTGTAAGTGATGATAAGGATTTGCCCCAATTTTATATTGGAAACAATCCTTTTTACTGTGACTGCAAGATGGAGTGGTTGCTTAGAATCAACCATTTGAGCAACTTGAGACAATATCCGCAAGTTTTGGATTTGGATGATGTTACTTGTGAGCTGGCGCATGCCCGTGGAAGTCCTCCTCAACCACTTCAGAGACTCAAACCCTCAAACTTTTTATGCCCTTACCAAACTCATTGTTTTGCCTTATGCCACTGTTGTGACTTTGATGCTTGTGACTGTGAAATGACCTGCCCAGACCGGTGTTCTTGCTATCACGACCACACCTGGACCTCAAACGTGGTGGATTGCAGTAATGCCGGTTACAAGGAAGTCCCTGAAAAAATTCCTATGGATGCAACAGAAATTTACTTGGATGGTAATGACTTAGGGGAGCTTGGCAGCCACGTTTTTATCGGCAAAAAGAAGCTTGAAGTCCTATATTTGAACAATAGTAACGTAAAAGCACTGCACAACCGCACTTTTAACGGTGCTAAGTCTCTCAGAGTGCTCCACATGGAAGGGAATGAACTGGACGAGCTGCGTGGGTTTGAATTCGATCAACTGGAAAACGTTAACGAGCTTTACTTGGACCACAACAAGTTAACTTACGTGGGAAACCAAACTTTCCGAAACATGCACAACTTGGAGGTGTTAAAACTGGACCAGAACGAGATCGTGGACTTTACTCCATGGAAATTGCAGGCAGTGTCCGTGTCTTTGGATGGTAATAAGTGGTCGTGCGACTGCGCGTCTTTGAGTAAAGTGAACTCGTGGTTGCGCTCCTCTGGAGGAGACCCTTCGAAAATGTTGTGCTCTGGCGGGGGTGAAACCGTGTCGGAAGCTCTAAACAAGTGCGAGGACTTGGACAATACCGTGGCCACGTCGGCTGTACAACGCGAAATGGTGGCGCCCCACTTAGGGGACGGTTACGTGCCCCTTTTAGCCGCCACTTTAGCGAGCGTGATCGTGGTGTGCTTGATCGTTGCCATAATGTTCGTGTTTAGACAAGAAGTCCGATTGTGGGCCCACTCTAAATATGGCGTCAGAATTTTCCAGGACACTAGTACAACTGTTAGTGACGATCAAGATCATATGTATGACTGTTACATGGTTTACAGTCACAAGGATGAAGATCTTTGCAGAGTTATTGCCTCAGAACTAGAAACTTTAGGACATACTCTTTGTTTGCACTATAGAGATTTGCATCTAGTTAGTGGGGCGGACGCTATAGTGGGGGCGGCAGATGCTTCACGCAGAATTTTGTTTGTGGTTTCCCCATCTTTAATCTGCACTGAGTGGACTAAACCTGAGTTCAGAGCGGCGCTGCAAGCAGCCCTAAGGACCACATTCCGCCATAAACTGGTTTGCATACTTAGTGGTGACCCTTTAGAGCCAATGGACCCTGAATTAAGAGCTTTACTGAGGGCCGCAACTATCACCAGATGGGGAGAGAGGCGATTCTGGGAAAAGTTGCGTTTTTCCATGCCTGACGTCATCCACAACGCCTCTAGACGCAAAATCCTCCACCCCCATGGGGCGGCAGAAATCCGTTGCAAGCCCAACACTAGATACACCACCACTCCCCATACAGACACTTGGTATAAGTACCAACCAATGCCTGGGGTTCATAATGGTACCACATTGACTCCAACCCCTACACAGAGTACTTACGTATCAGGGGGTGAGTCAAATCGAAGCACAGAGGATGAGGGTAGCAGCGCTTCGGAACAGCTAAACCACAGCTACGTTTCTATTGATGGTCGGCCTCCTCAGTACTCGCAGTATCCGGGGCCCCATCACGTTTACTCCACAATTCCAGACGCTCCTCCTCAGTCTCGGACTTATTTCGTTTAAAAATGTGATAACGGTGAGTGGTAAATTTAATAAAAGGCTGTTTTTTACTTATAAAATGTATTTGCGCAAAATTTTACGTGTTAATTTGACTGTAATTGTACATTTTGTATATAATTAAATTATATCCTTCTAAAGTACTATTACGAAACTTTTTAAAAAGCGCTTATTAGTCACTAATTTTAGGTTGTACATAGTATTTAATATACATTTAAAGACTGTTGGACACTGTACATTAAATAATAATTTATGAATAAAAACTTTTTTTAAAATTGATCTCGCTTCGTTGGAGTTTTATTGCCTGTAAAGCCGGAATCACACACAACCACGGTTAATTAGAGCTGCCCTTTCGGATCTATTGTGACTCAGACCAGGTAGAAATCCCATTCTAAGGCATTCCTTTGGTAAAACGGGATCCTTTTGAACCAAATAGATAGGGACAATAAATACTTTTAAAAGTCAGAGAGAGGCACATCAAATTAGGTAAATCCTTAGGTTTAGGATATTTTTAATGTAATGTTATTCAGTTGAAATACATTTTTTGTTGCTCTAACGGCTTTTGTCATCAAAGCAAAAAGCCGTTTGTTGTTTTGTACAAAAAAATTGGGGATTATTGCCTGAAAAAATTGAAATTGTTTCAATTCGAAATTGGATTAGGACTGGGGGTCTATTGAATTAACACTAGGTTTTTGTGTCCATATTGGAAAAATTTAATATAACTAACATTTCTCGTTTTTTTTTTGGGGTATGTAATTTCCCACTTCCGATAGCTGATGTATCTGTTTAGGAAGTTACAGGGGGTTGACTGATTGTATATGTATAGGGGTGATATTATAGGGTTGTTTCCTGCCCTTTCTCCAGTCAGACAGGGAAATCGCAATGCGGAAAATTGCAAAAAATATGTAGGGGTTGTAGGTTTTTATTAATGTTATTGTAATGATAAATGAACATTGCAAGTCATAAGGGTAGGGGGAAAACTATCAAGTGATTCAAACTTAAGGTAAGTATAGTAACGTTTAATTAACTTTGGTGATCCTAATTTAACAAATATAAAGAGATACGATACATTAACTTGGACATTTTAATCTTTCTTAATTGATTGGTCAATTAAGTGTATTTAATACTACTACATTTCTTTATAAAAAAAAAAAAATATTAAGTTTACATTAATGCCTCCTTACACTTTTTTAATTTCAAAATATACAAGTTTTATGAATTTTTATTTCTCTCAATTATTCCTATTTCAATTTTTTTGTATTTAGTATTTTAGCTTAAAACCTTTTACTCAGGAGCTGCCCAAAAATTTTTTTTTGTTTAAAACAATACTGGTTTATCTATTTCATATTGAAAACAAAAAATAAATTTAGGACATTCAAATTTGTTTGTTTTAGTTACTCAAAAACTGTCAAACAATCAAATTGACTTTATAAGTGGAAGACACTTTATGACAGTTGTGACGTAAGCATCAAATTAAAAAGTGTCTTAGTATCACATGCGAGATCACATGACAAATGTCAAAATTTACCTGGGTTAGGGGCTATAAAAATGAAGATTTTAACTTGTTCTCTGTCAAAGGAAAAATGAATTTTCTAGCTTTGTGGAAGGAATTTTTGATAGTTGTAACGTAGGCATTATATAAAAAGTGTGTTGGTGTCACGTGACAACTTTCAATTAGCGAAGACATATCAAAATGAAATTCAATTTCTTTTGAATTGAAGAGAATGTACTTTGCTTTATGGATTTTTGAAGGTTGTGACGTAGTCAGATTATATCTTCCATGTCAAAATCTGTGGGTCAAAATTTGCTTCCATAAAAGTGGGAAAGTTCTAGTTTCTCAAAAAGTGTCAAAGAATCATCAAATTGATTTTAAAGCTTTATGAAAGGAGAACTTTACTGGACTAGTGTGGTTAAGTTACTTTTCCGCACTTTTTTACTTTGCTTGAATATCTCAGAAAAAAGTTGGTGCAAATGGGTATTTTCGCTTTACACATATAAACTTCAAAATTGCAGATTTATTATACATTTATTGTAAATTAATCTTACAATGCGGTAAAGTTACTTTTCCGCACTGAGTGCGGTAAACTCCTTTTGCATTTGAGTGCGGGATATTGTAAATTAATCTTACAATGCGAAAAAGAAAAGTGCACTTTACCACACCCGAATAGGAAATAGTTCGTTACCTAACAAGTGCGGAAAATGGTACTTTCACGCACGAAACTGCAGTGCAGTGTGACTGCAGCAGTTAAAGGTACAACATTTTTCCTACGAGTAAGAAAATTTATAGTAAAATTACTAAAATGATTTATGATTAAAAGTGTATTCTTAATTGTAAAATCAAATAAATGGTTTTTTGATTTAAATGCTTTTTTTTTTGAAAAATAAAATGAGTGTAGTAACTTTACCGCACCAGTGTGGAAATAGTTATTTACATTACTAGTGTGGTATTAGCATTGTTATAGTCACGAGTGGGACGACGAGATTGTAGATCCAGTTGTGGTGATCACACGAGTCCATTAATTTGCCATACCACACGAGTATTGTACAATATTTTATCTACGATTAACACAGAAATTATCTCTTTAAATCTCACGTGATGAGGAATTTTACAGTCACTAGTGCGATAATGATTGTTTTTAGGGTGCTTTACCGCATTAGTGCGATAAAATCAATTATTATTACACTAGTGACTGTAAAATCCTTATTATGTAACTCAAAGGAAGCTATGTAATGGATCATTACCGTGCTAGTAGTAGATAAAGTTACTTTTTTGCACTAATTTTTTCTTCGCTTGAACATCTCATAAAAAAGTTGGTGCAAATGGGTTTTTTGCTCTACACATGTAAACTTCAAAATTGTAGGTTTATTATACATGTATTGTAAATTAATCTTGCAATGTGGAAATAGTTATTTTCCTAACAAGTGCGGAAAGTGATACTTTCTGCTGGAAGGAACTTTCCGCCCGTGATAGGAACATAATTTTTTCTCCAATAATTGAAAATAAATGATAAATTAAAATTTAAAAATAAATTTTTAATAATAGTGAATTAAACAATATTGTTCTTTTATACATATTCACATTATGTATGTAACTAAAATATAACAGCACCTTAAAAATATTAAGTACAAAAAAAAAATTGATTAAAATTTACAATAACATAAATTAACATAATTTAATTTTTTACCCTAGTGCGAGAAAATAATTTTTTTCCGCACTAGTGTGGAAAAAGGTCTATATTTAGATAACAAAAATAGTGCAGGAATGTTATCATTTTTACACTATTTACCATATCTAACAAAAAAGTTCGTACTCAAACTGAGCTAATTTGCCTTAATTAATAATAATAACACTCAACCTAAAATCTTATGAAAAGTAGGATATTTTAAAAGATTATGTCACAGAAAATACTAAGAAACTCTTCTTGTATTCACTGCCAGATATTTAACACCAATATTAAGCATTGCAATGTCGTATTTTCTGGATAATCCGATATTTTGTGAAACACCGCATGTTAATTGGAAAATGGCCAAAAGCGTCTCCAGATATAAATCTAAACAACACTTTCCTATGTTAAAAAACACGAAAAAACTATTGGTTAATTGGGATCTACTAGAAAATTTCAGTTTCTTTCACACCCTGTAGTACAGCTATAGTGCATTAAAGTCAAAGTTTTTCCTTCAGCCATACCCCCATATGAACCCTCTTTTAAACTATCCTAGACAGGTTATTCTAGGAAATTAGATAAGGTTAATACTGCTTATTGTTGCATAATTATCTATGAATTTCTAGGTACTACACGTCTAATATAACTCCTATCTTACAGTGGAACATTATTATCAAAGTGTAATTGAAACCCCTATCCGTAAACTATATCTAGCTTCGATGTTGTTTAATGCTATTGAGAGAGTTTACTGATAACGACTGCAGGAAGCATTATTAACCACAATAAATGTAATTTCCTTTTTGGTGAAAAAAAATGGAATAACAAATTATCTAAAGTGTATCAAAACGACCGAACCACAATATGCACATAACTGTATACCAGAGTTGGCACGTACGAACCAACCTAATAATTTAGCAGCACGTCAATATTGGCACACTGGCTTTGTGAATGTACCTTAAGATTTTAAAGCCCACTGGTTCATGAATATTGAATTAGTTACAGTAGTTTGAGTGAATATTATGTTTCCTGCGGGCTCTTGTTTGTTCCAACTTTGGCTGGCGCAACACAAACCCCTTAATTTTTCACATTCAATCGCCAACAAACTTCTGAGAGGTTGCAATTTGAATTTGACCGGCTGTCTTAATTGATTAGCAGTTGCCCGAAGGAAAAAGTTTGCGATGTTTCCGTTTCAGCGAAGATAGACGGTTAATCGAGGTTTAATTACTGACGTTAAACAGATAACGAGACCTCGTCTGGCTGGTTTTCAATTTCAAACTCAAAACTACATCGGCCAATTAACTCTAAGAGACAAACAAGAACAACAAAAAAATAAGCATAGCCGGAGGCTGTACGACGACTCAAACTCAAGTTTCATAAGTTTCTAGCGACGATATTAAGCGATCCTGCAGCTGTGGAAGGCTCTCAGCTTCAGCTGCCGCCTCAACGAAGCTGCGATCCGACGAGTGGTAAAACCGTCTTTAAAGCGGCAGCCGAATAACTTTACTTGTCGCCGCCGGGATTTTTATTAAGCTGATTTGAATGCGAATTATCCGGGCGCGAATTAGAGTTATTGTTTCAGTCGTCCGGATTCGGTTTTGTATTAAGTTTGGAGCGCTCGCCACTTAAGACTAGACTATATACTACCCTCCGGAGGATAAGCCACAATTCGGGATGAAGTTTCCATGGCGGCCGCCAAAATATGGAGCATAAACCGACGTTTGGCTCAGTCAGTAATTTGAAATTGGAGAAGTTTTCTTCTTTGGGTTTCTGTTGAAAAACCATCCCTTTCAAACTTAATCATTCGCATAAGAGCAGCTAGTTCAGCCAGTTCATAAAACAGAAAAGTGTAGATTAACGACATTATGAAACATTGTCAGCTTTCTTACATGTTTTCTAGGATTACCTAATTGAATATCATTTTGTGCAGAAGAACTCATCAATGATTTCCTGACTAATCAAGCAAGCTTATCGACTCAATTAATCTAGTTAATTGTCGGTATTGAACAGACTCATTGAATGCCAGAAGTGCATAATTTGTTAAGCTATAATCCGAAACAGATAAGACTCTCGAAGAATATTTAAATACAGCGCAATTATTTGATCTTGTAAGAAATTCCAATTCATTTTATTAATCTCGTTTTAAAACAATAACTTTGCTATTATTGTCAGGCTCTTCTTCTTCTTCAGCTAATTTTTGCCCACTGCAGGATATAAGCCTCTTCTAATCTTTTCCATGCATTTTCTGTCTTCTGTTTGCTGCCAATGGGTGCCTGGTGTTCTCTTCACATCATCTAGCCTATCTTTTTGGAGGTCTACCTATGCTCCTGCTTGTTTCTATGGATCTTCATTGAATTGAACTTATTTGAATGAATTAATGATTTGAATTATGCCGATAGAACCATACAGGGTGACTAAAGGAAAGTGTGAAAAAAACTTCAAATTTCAGTCACTAGACACTCTCTAAGGTCTTAACAAACATGAAGCTTGTCCTGAAAACCTCTCAGAAAATGTAACAGATGACATACAACAACTCACACCTCCAGCAGATTACTGTGCAATTCCAAAGATCCCACTCTTCTTCTCAAAAGAACAGAAGTTTACCAGCTAACGTACTCCACACTGTAATGGTCAGACTGGCAGAAAGTTCTCCACTAGAATTCATAAACGAACACACTAGAGAGTATGAAAAGTTCCAAAAAAAACACTAATTTGGACACTACCAACATGAAATCTAATTTCGCAGGCCACCATCATTTCATGATAATGCTTTGCATTTTTGTGATAAGGGCAAAATCATGAACCTCCTTGAGATGTTGGAGATTGGCAAAGCAATAGAAGATGTCTGTCTGAATGACCAGCTTAAATACGCTGCTACAGCATTTTTTTTAATAATTAATTCTCCTCAACATTAAATTTTGTTTTCCTTTTTTTTATCCATTTTAACGTCACCACTCCTCCCCAAGCCTTCCCAAGCCACGTTCCTTCCTTTCTACTTTTAACATGGACAGCTTTTCATTACAGCTTTTTATTTTGTCTTCGGGTCTAAATATGTCACCCTTTTGGCTCCTTGTTCGGGGTTTTACCATCCTTTCTAAATTTTCGTCGTATTGCCGATGTTTCATTTCCGAATTGCGCTTCTTTGTCTCCCATACTTTCCCACAACGTTTTACGTCTTGGGAAAGTATGTCGTCGTATTAATAATCTCGTCTTGACGACCCTCTCCTAATTCATCCATTCTCTATTTTCTCAATTCTCCATTTTCTACTTTCTTCATTTTGACCATGATTTGCCTTCAACAACCAACGAATTTTGTCTTTACACACAACGGGTTTCGCTGTTAATTCCTCTATAGAAAGACAGCAACAAATTTTTGTTAGTAACCCTTAAAGTGTGTTTTCCGCCATTGTTCACTTTGTGGGTTCACTTTGGTAGTTTTCAATTTTCTAGCTCCTAATGATGTATTGTTGCAGAATATTATGCAGGAAAAGACACTGAGAATAAAAAGCAGAAGAAGAAGCCGCATTGAGTTGTTGCAGCGTCAAAAGTGGGAATAACCATGAGGATATCCAATCTTCTGAGAGGAGATGACACTTGAAAGAGATCTTAAACTCAAATTTGTATCCCCATGGAACCAAAAAGGTGATGTAATGTATCTAGGAACAGTCTAAACCAGGAAACAGCAAGACAAATATAGGGAGACTTTCTGAACGAGTGTCAAAGCCCATCTGTAGTCAAAGGTTAACTGAAATAATTTTTTTTAAATTAATTTGTAGGGACCCTGTGTTAAAAAAAGTATGACATGATAACTGAACTTCCTGATCCTGTTTGCCCAGGATTTCGTACCCTTAGAACACGCAGCAAAGCAGTAGGCCTACAGTGTGAAGAATTGTGCCAGAATTTTCCTGAAAATCTAATTAAATTAATCCAGAGTTAAATCTGAATGCGAAAAGAAGAAAATAGTTACATTACTCAAGTATTTTTCTGTTCTTAGTCTCTTTTGAGCTAAATAAGTCTTGTTTTCAACATTTTACTAGTCCTGTCTGTGTCTATACATGGAAAGAAATGTAAGAGCGGGGGGAGAGTTTCAATTTCAAAACTGACAATCCTCAAAAAAAAAATCATGTGTTGAGTGACTGAAGCTACTATGTCTATACCCATTGATTGTCAAGAGTAAAGTGACTTGACAAATCGAATTTTTCAAACATCAAATGTGGACTTTGTCCAGCATTAGTCACGACTAAAGATGCAACTCCCTCCTACTTTGGACCATAAAGAGTTTCGTGTTCGTAAAGCCCGGATACCTGAAACTGGCACTGGAAAAGAACTTCAAAAGGAATACTGTATAACATTTCGTCCTCTTCCTAGAGTGGCATCGCGGCCCAAGCAGCTGTAAACCCGATAGTTTATTCAAGAGCCCTTCGTATAGGGCCGCTTCTCCAAATTGCCCCAGACTAGAGAAAAAAAAAGGGACGCGATAAAATCGACAATTTATTTCAAATAAAATTATGTCCTTTGTGTCTGTATAGGCCAATCGCAGAAACTAATCTTACTTTAATCTCACGATGGTCTTTCGCTAACCTCTCGGTTGTTATTTCAATCGAATTGGAATTGTAGGTACCTTTTTTGTGTTTCTTCTTGTATTTTCTCGGGTCTCTTTTATATGTATATAGAGGTTTTATCCAAGACAAAGTGATTTTTTTCCTTTACGCAGCTGAGGGAAAAACTTATCGCAGCAATCTTGCAGCAATTGTTTACAGCACACCGGGGCACGCCCCTTTCCTCTCAGACTAGCAAGTTTCCCCCCAAATCAATCAAAATACCCGAGTTATCTTTTAATCTGTTCAGTCGGACGTTCGAGGTGATATATTTTAATTACTGCCTCTCCTCAATTACAAAAACGGCCATTTTCCTTTCTGAAATATTCATTAAAAGCCTCGGAAACGGTTTAATTACCGAATAGATACGTCATAGTTGCGTCGTTCCGGGAATTAACTTTTTGGAAAAAATGCTAATAATGCCCCTTTCCGGATAGCCTGATCTAAATCCCCTAGACTATTTCTCACCAACCCAATTAAACCCCTCTACACTAACCCGACATTCCTTCAAGTTAATTATAACACCCGTGTGCTAGATCTAATTAATTACTCGATTATTCAATAAGTGACTGTTATAAATAATCAGCCTTCACATTCTCGATTGTTTTGATAGACTTATTGTTCATATAATATCGTTAATTGTTATTGGATTTTTTTTAATTACAGATCACTTAAACTTATCTTTGGTAATATTAAGTTTGTAGAGCATACTACACGTTATATGAAAATTAGGAATGGGAAGTATAATACACTCATGTATTATACACAATTTTATACATATAGAATATGTAAAGTATAGAATGTTTTATTCATGAATATTATACATTTTTGGATATTATGGCGGTAAGTTAGAATACTCTAGAATATGTAAGTTAGTAGACATATAATACCAGATTTGAAAGCAGTTTTAGAAACAATTATTCTTGCTACATTTACCATTCTGAACATGTTATTTTGCCACATGTTGAGCTGTGGTCGGACATTTACTTATATACGAATATGAACCGAAAGAACAACCTAACCCAAACTTGTAATTAGACAAAAAGTGATGTTATAGACGTATAATATGTCATACTTGTCATGTCGCTCTTAAAAAATATTATACACATTTTATACATTTTTCATGTATAATATTATTTTATACATACATTTTCCCATCCTTGCTTGAAAAGTAACAAAATCAGGTGTGACTTTTGTTGAATTCATTTTATACCTTTATCACTGCATTTTTGGCATTTATAACATTTGGTTGTGTGTATCTGACTTAATTTTAGTCTGTTTTTAAATATGATGACAACTGTCAAAATCCTCTTCATATAGCTGGAAAACTATAAAACTGTCTTAAAATCCAGTAAAATCAGTATGAACAGTACCAAACGTATTTTATAGCTTTATGAGTGAAATTTTGACAGTTATGACATTTGGCCGTCAGTTATATAGGATGCAGCTCTGTTTTTTGTTTTGTTCTAAACCTGAAAACTGTCTAATTCAATCCCATAGAGGTACAAAACAACAAAACACTTGAAAAGTAACAAAACCAGTGTGACTTTGGTTGAATGCATTTTATATCTCCATCAGTGCAATTTTGACGTTTGTAACCTTTGTTTGTCTATTTCTAACTTACTTTCAGTCTATTTTTCAATCTGACAACCGTCAAAATCCTCTCCATAAAGCTGTAAAATTATAAAACTGTCTTAAAATCCAGTCAAATCAGTATGAACAGTACCAAACGTATTTTATAGCTTTATGAGTGAAATTTTGACAGTTATGACATTTGGCCGTCAGTTATATAGGATGCAGCTCTGTCTTTTGTTCTGTTCTAAACCTGAAAACTGTCTAATTCAATCCCATAGAGGTACAAAACAACAAAACACTTGAAAAGTAACAAAATCAGTGTGACTTTGGTTGAATGCATTTTATATCTCCATCAGTGCAATTTTGACGTTTGTAACCTTTGGTTGTCTATTTCTAACTTACTTTCAGTCTATTTTTCAATCTGACAACCGTCAAAATCCTCTCCATAAAGCTGTAAAACTATAAAACTGTCTTAAAATCCAGTAAAATCAGTATGAACAGTACCAAACGTATTTTATAGCTTTATGAGTGAAATTTTGACAGTTATGACATTTGGCCGTCAGTTATAGGTTACAGCTCTGTTTTTTGTTTTGTTCTAAACCTGAAAACTGTCTAATTCAAACCCATAAAGGTACAAAACAACCAAACACTTGAAAAGTAACCAAATCAGTGTGACGCTGGTTCAATGCATTTTATATCTCCATCTAGACATTTTTAACCTTTGGTTGTCTATTTGACTGACTTTCAGTCAATTTTTCAATTTGACAATCGTCAAAATCCTCTCCATAGGGCTGTAAAATCACAAAACAAGAAGAAGAAAAAAGTAACAAATACAGTGTGACTCAATTTACTTTGATTTTTGCAATAGCTGTCAAATTGACACTAGATGATATTTTAATTTGTGTGTGATGTGTCACCTTCTTTTGTTGTGAATACATACCACACTCTTAGGAAAAGTATAGTATTCTACACGGACGTAATGGCTATTACTCACTCGGTGATTTACTACACTTGCCTTAATAGCTATCATTACTTGCTCGTTTAATAATATACTATTATAACCAAACCTGCTTTATCGGTTAGAGTTAAGGCTCACAAAGTTTTTTTTAAATATCTCAAATTTTCATTTTTTAGGCACTGATTCTCATCCAAAAATTGATAATTGACATTTTTCTGTCCTTTGATTTGACTTCATTGGAGCATTGTCACATTAGACAAATTGTCATTATTATACAACAAACTTCTTAATTTATCTTTAAGCCGAATCTCCATTCTAGTAAAATATTGCACAGAATATTGTTAATAGAAAATTTTTAATCTTTTTAACGTTTTTCAGTTTTAGCTTATTCAAAATTAATAATATAAACTTTCTTAATGATTACGTATTTTCGCCTTAATAAGTTTTATACTTGATATTGCTGGTTTTGTTTAACCATAGAATTAATTAACTTATAAGTAAATACACTTGACTACACAGAAATTTCCATTCACAACAAGTTACTTAACTAAGAGGCTACTATTAATGCCTTAATATTTCTGTTTAAAATTCTAAGAATGATTTGAAACGTTGTCTTCAACTGCTAATGGGTAATTTAGTTGCTTGCGGGCATATTATGAAAATTTAACCGTATTTAATGAGCTGTGTTAGAAATCCGAGACATGATTTCAGATTATTTCATTAAATTGATTTCAATGACTTCAAGGTAGGTAGGACACTGCAGGAAGCTCAGCACGAGTATTTTTTAATTGACGGAAAAACTCGAAATGCATAAAGATTTAGGCATTAATTTAGGTTTTTCTATTAACTAATTCCACATCAGCAGAAATGGCGGATCAAGTCAAGAAATCAGAAGAAGGATAGCTCTTGCCAAAACGGCCATGACCAAACTCAACAAAATTTGGAAAGATTGGCATATAACAACCACAACAAAATGCAAATTAGTAAACATCCTTGTTTTTGGACCTTAAAAGCCACAGACATCGCCAAGTTGGATGCGTTTGAGATGTGGGTCTGGAGAAGACTACTGAGGATTCCCTGGACAGACCGCAGAACTAACGTATCCATACTCGAAGAACTTAACATCCAAGTCAGATTGTCAACTAAAATCATACAACTTATTCTCAAGTATTTTGGACATGTCAGCAGGAGGAAAGATGACAATCTCGAAAAACTTTTGGTCCAAGGGAAGGTAGAGGGAACACGACCTAGAGGACGTTCTCCAAAACGATGGCTGGACCAGGTGAAGGAGTTTACAGGAAAATCTTTCCAAGACAGCATTAGAAGCACGTCAGATAGAGAGGAATGGAGGAAAACTGCTAAAAACCCAACATGAGACTAACATAGGATCACGACGCTTCAAACATGAAGCTAGCGACTAGAGAGAGAGATTAACTAATTATTTCCAATCAGCGTGATTTCATTTGCGTAGCTACATAATTGTTTCTTTTTTATTACTTATTTTATTACTTTTCAAAAGCTACATTGCCCTATTTCTGCTGCTACTACTTATGAACTTTAGATTGAAATTAGAGGTAATCCAGTCATAAAGGTCGTTGCCCATCGATAAAGCCAATTTCGATAATTTTATGGCATAAATCTTCCTTTTGTTAAGAGGCCACTACACTGTCCAGCATAAATTGCTTGAATCAGGCTTTAAACTTATGGTCTTCCGATTCTGTTCGCCTCCATATGCTCTAAGCATATTGGCTCATATTTATTTCAATGTTCATCCGCATTGTCGCTGTGTCTTGAATGATTTTCTCTGAGTACAGATTAAGAAGGAGAGAGAACACACCCTTATCTTACTCCTCTTTCAATTCTTCTTTCGTTTGACATCTCTTCGCCATCTCTAAAAGAGTTTCTTTGACTGCAGCTTCCTAAAAACCCCCAAAAAGTGAAATTTAACCGAATGTTCAATGAGAAGCGGAAATCTTCTACAGCTTTGGTAGTAGATTTCTTAAAGAAAAACTTTATAGATCCAGCAAATCTATCAGTTTAAAAGACTTAAAGCCTTTCAATTTACTCCTCTGGTTGTTTTCTTTTAAAATATTTGTTGTAAAACGTCGATAGTGTTTTTGGAACCTTGTAAGAATACTCTCTAACTGTTTTTTATCAATATATCGATATTACATTTCGTGTTTGAAGAACATTAGTCTTAGTGACTTATGGTAACCTTTCCTTTGATTCAGATACTTCTTCTTCTCTGGTTAATCTCGTGCCTTATTTGCTCTCTTGAAAAGTCAGTGATTTTAGAGATTTTGCTGGAATATCCTTCCTCTTTTCTCTAGTTGAGCAAAGAGGGCTGCTTCGTTGCAGTTCTCCTCGTCGACCAAACAGTTTGCTTCATGTGACTGTTGCTCAGGAGTACAAAACTGGTCATTCTGGGCTTGTAACGTCTTGTAAAAGCCCCCTAACTTATAGTTGTTACAAATGTGAACCCACTCCAGTTTAAAAGAAACGTTTGAATTGCCATAACTAACAATGCTCTTATTGAGCAAATTTTCTCCACAACAAACCATGCTAGAGATAGAAGTTTAGGTATAGAAAATTCGTGGTTTTAAATGGTTGAAGTTCTTTCATATTCTACAAGAGTCATTACAGATTTCCTTTCTTCTTTATAAAGTTAAGTATTTATTAAACGTGGAATGGACTAATGTTATAATTTTTGCTTAAAACTGAGTAATGCTAAATGCTCAAGCTGTTTTTAAAACAAATGGGAGTTAGGAACGCTCTGTGTTACTTATACAATTTAGTGGGGTGTGCTTTTAGAAAATCTGCATAGATAAACTAACCTAGTCTCTCCTCATATCTTCAGAGATAAATTTACCTCACTGTATATGTTTTGACCAAAATATTTGGCTTCCTCCAAATTCAAAGAATTATTTATATTCTTTAACTTTACAGACTCTAGATAAAAATTCCTCGATACTAAACCTTACTTGCAATTTTCCCAGAATCTGAAGTCATTCTATCGATTTCCCAGAAATGTTGTTTGTAAAGTGGTGTGCGGGATGTATTAGAAAATATTTAAGCGTAGTTCGCTTTTATAAAGGCACATTCTAACCGTCGTTGTGTTACGTAAACCAGGCACGTCGCCTTCACCTGGGGGTCGCCTGTCGGTCTGGCGTTTCCACCACAAGTTTGAGACAAGAACAAAGCGGGTTTATTGCACTTTTGGTTGAACAGCAAAAAAAGCAACAATACGCAGCCGATATCGACATAAACCATAGTGATATACAGTGCAAATGCGGCACAAAAACCAAGCTAAAAATTGGTAAAACAATCAAACTGGGGGGAGTATGAATAGGCATTTTCAGTCAGCAAAAGCTCCGAAAGAGTACCAACTGCAGGTGAATAAATGGCGCTCGGCTTTATACTTTTTTATGGTAAAAATGCGGCTTTGTGCGTTTTTTTTCTCGATTTTGCTTTTTGCCCTGCAAATTTTACATATGCATTCGTTTGTCGGATACGGGTCGGGGTAAATGTAGTAACATTGATCTTCGCGGGTTTGTGTGCTTGTTTACGTGCCATTCCAGGATGATGGCCATTTTCAATTTTCTATCAGCACCTAATGGGCTTCCACGCATGTAAACTGTGTATGGAAATCGTAGATTTTGCAGCAGAGTATTTATTTTAAATCTTTTAGTACAGAGTGTATCTTTCCTATAATAATTACCTATCCTAATTTGTTAAAAATACAATTTGAAAAAAAAATTAAACTCGATTGAGAATCTCGAAAACGGTAAGAAATACAGAGTTGACAATTATGCACAATTTTTTTTAGCAGATTCTGAAAGGACTATAATTGGTCCTGATTTAAATGATGTTCAACACTTGTTTGTTTTTTTTTTTAATTTTAGGTTATAATTCGAGACAAAACTGTGATCGATCCCCAAATTATTGCAACAAAATTGAGGTTATTAATTGGCAATTATGATTAATAAAAAAATTGTCATTTTCACACTCTTTTAGTTTTCAAAAATTTCCAGAATGATAAAAATTGATTATTTAGAATTTATAAAGTGAACTAAGAACAATTTGCAATTTTACAGTGAATATTGTTAACCTGTTTTTCGATTTTCAAAAATTTCCAAAACTTTCATGGTGTGTTATTTCATTCATGGTTTCAAGTTGTTTTTTTGGAATTCCTAAAGTCAATCTGAAATTTTATAGTTGACATTATCACTCTGTTTTTGCGTTTTCAAAATTATTAAAAAATGTGTTTTTTTAGGGAAATCGATTCTTTGGAATTTCTAGTGTCATTAAGATCAACTTGTAATTTTTTAGTTGCCATTTGAATTGTTTTTCAATTCCAGCCCACTGCTTTAGCAAAGTTTAAAAATTAGAAGTTATTCTACAACACTCGAATATCGAATAATATAATAACTTTTCTCTGAATATGTTGTCAACTAACTTTGGATTGGTTCAAAAATTCTAGAACAATGTTTGAAAAGCAAACATGCATAAAGGATCTTATTTTGAAATGTTCATTAAAACTAGTTTTAGGTAATCCCACAAAACTGGTAATGTCAGTAAAAATACTAATTATACTGTTATTCAGTAAATATTTTGAACCAAAAGTTTGTAGGAACAATAGCTGAAACATGATTATTTGATTATATATTATGATTTTTGTTTTTAGTTTTAAATGTTTTATTAACTTTTTTCTTTATTTTAAGAGAAGTGCCTTTAGAGATTTAGTTTTTCTTATACATGAAGAATTAATTTCAGAGAACATTGTCATAAACAGAAAGGTTCAATTTTGTGTCAGTTTATTCACCGGGTTTATAGAGCAAGAATAACTATTTTGTTTTCAATAATTGAGATTTTCACAAAAAATACTCATATTTTGATCATTTTCTCCGAAAATTTGCCTTTCCTGGTACGATCGGACCTGATTTTATAATGATTATTATTATTAAAGCCAAGCCAATTGCCTTATTAGCGTTTTACGAACTACTTAAAATGATATGTATTTAAAACTGAATAACTAACCAAACTAGTATTCCTAGACTTTTACCTTTTTAAAAGGCAAACTGAGAAGCTCCCACACATTTAGCAAAATGTGTAGTTTCGTTCCACTTCTCACTTAATTAGGGGTTTTAAACCAGATTTTAAAAACCATGACCAAGGTTGTAGTTTACTAGTACCTGCTAGTAAATCACTTAAATAATGATTTTCAGACTACTTAAATAAAGGAAACTATTAAAAAGTGATATTTTTGTTATTTTAGTAAAATTCTTAACTTCATTAAGACACCAATTATTGTCGGTATACGTAATTGTTATGACGTGTTTAGGAAATGGCTTAACTTATTAAATTCCTCATTAAAAAGACTTCGAAAAGAGTGTTACCTTTGTAATTAGGGAGACAAGACACTTTTTCAAGAAAAACAATTATTTTAATGACACAGAGAACAAAATACATTTTTAAAGCATTTCATAATTAAGATAATTTCAGGGTTTCCGTTATTTTTTATTTTTCTTTATGACATGTTCAGTCAAAATTTGGAGACATGTTTGTGTTATTGGTTTTTGTCCTGTTTGAAACAGCAGTTACATTAGACGTTGTCTAAAACTGCACTCAAACTTCAAAGAAACAGAAACAATTTTGTTAATTCGTTCTTCTCAATGATGTCCTTAACATTTGAATATTTTTTTTTTAGTTTTCCTTTTTTTTACCGTTTCCGAACGGTTTTTTTGAATTTTGAAAATTTTGCAAACTGGTATAAACCTAGTAATTTAAGTGCAAAACAACATTTTGATCATTTATGATCTGTTGCAATATTTTCGTAACCATAACCGTTTCCCAGATATTATAGGTATTTATGGGTTCAAAAACTAAAAAATGAGCAATAAATTATGGGTTAAAAACTAAAAAATGAGCAAAATTATGAAAATTGGGTTAAAAACTAAAAAATGAGCAAAATTGAAAATTGGTCCAAAAACTAAAAAATGAGCAAAATAAAAAATTGATTTGGAAAATCATGAAAATTGGTTTTTTTGAGCAAAATTATGAAAATTGGGTTAAAAACTAAAAAATCATGAAAATTGGGTTAAAAACTAAAAAATGAGCAAAATTTTGAAAATTTTTTGGATGCATCAAAATTTTTTACGTTGGTCCAAAAACTAAAAAATGAGCAAAATTAAAGAAAATTGGTCCAAAAACTAAAAAATAGATATTCGATTTTTTTTTTGGAAATTGCAAATTTGAAAACGTATCTCCGTCAATTTTAAGGTGCAAAACAGCATTCTGATCATTTATGATTTCTTGCAAAATTTTTGTAACTCTAACCGTTTCGAGACACTCGACTTTTTTTGGAAACTGCATCAAAATTTTTAAAATTCCGTATTTCAACCATTTTTAGAGAGTCCGCGACCGTAAAAACCTTAAAATGTCTGTTTCAAACTGCTTTTTCACTTCCCACAAACTGCGATACAATTAAACATATACAGAGTGTGCAAGAAACAAACAGAAAAACCGTCAAATTTTCAACTAACTTTCTGCCAGTATAGACCATATTTGTTGTCAGAATCTGAATCCACTATAAACACAGTCATTTAGGTGCAAAACAGCATTCTGATCATTTATGATCTCTTGCAAAATTGTCGTAACTCTAACCGTTTCGAAGACACTCGACTTTTTTTGGAAACTGCATCAAAATTTTTAAAATTCCGTATTTCAACCATTTTTAGAGAGTCCGCGACCGTAAAAACCTTAAAAGTCTGTTTCGAACTGCTCTTTCACTTCCCACAAACTGCGATACAATTAAACATATACAGAGTGTGCAAGAAACAAACAGAAAAACCGTCAAATTTTCAACTAACTTTCTGCCAGTATTGACCATATTTACGTTGTTGTCAGAATCTGAATCCACTATAAACTCAGTCATTTAGGTGCAAAACAGCATTCTGATCATTTATGATCTCTGGCAAAATTGTCGTAACTCTAACCGTTTCGCAGACACTCGACTTTTTTTGGAAACTGCATCAAATTTTTAAAATTCCGTATTTCAACCATTTTTAGAGAGTCCGCGACCGTAAAAACCTTTAAAATGTCTGTTTCGAACTGCTCTTTCACTTCCCACAAACTGCGATACAATTAAACATATACAGAGTGTGCAAGAAACAAACAGAAAAACTGTCAAATTTTAAACTAACTTTCTGCCAGTATTGACGGCATTTACCTTGTACTCAGTATCTGAAACCAGCATAAATCTAGTCATTTAGGTGCAAAACTGTGATGAATGATCAGAATGCTGATCATTTATGATCTCTGGCAAAATTTTTTTTGGAAATTTTTTCCAAATTTTGAAAATTCTTCAATTTTTCAAAAAAAAAATTTTCCAATTTGATGATCTTTCCAGAAACGTCGAATTCTTGAAAAAAGTGGTGCCTTAGTGGCTTTTCTAAAAAATTTCCCATTTAACCGACACAAAATCCCTATACATATATCACCAATTCGGCTCACCCTGTGCAATTGCAATTACCAAAGTGATTTTTACCACATATCTTGGCCCATTTCTAATTCACTTTACGTTTTATCGTATAAAACGTTACAGAAAATGGTAAAACACAGTTAGGTAAACGACAAAAGCCTTTTTGGATGTACGGTGTCCCAAACCATTACCATAAAACGACCATTACGTTTCAATTCTTCCTAGACAATTGGAAATTAATAGCGGTTAAAATCTCGTTCTCCGCATATACACAGTTGAATAATTGATTCAACGTAGCTGAACAACATCACCATTGTAACCGGACACCTCTATGTAAATTGGGGAAAATAAAAAATGGAAAAAGTGACCACCTAAGATAGTTAGTTAATTCCAATTTGGTACTGGAGACTCATATTGAGCTATACTATAGTGGACCGTCCTTAAAAAACTTGTGGACCTACGTCAGTATAGTTTTATCACCAATAAACGTGTCAGTTTTACGGTGGTTTGAGTATTTACAATCAGATTTCTTTGCCGACTGAAATTAAAATTCTATTAAAGATACAAATAATCATAAACGTAAAGATTCGAACCTGTTAAAAACCGTACAATGTTGATTTTATGTAAGCGGAGATTTGGTTTTTATTGTCGACCGGTTTGGTTTTTAATTTTTAACCATGAAAACCGTCAGAGGTAATATCAAGTGTTTGATTAATAATATTTTGCTTCTAAAAAAAAATTCATTACTACACACACCGGCAAAATTAGAGGAACTGGATCAATTTCCTCTTCAATCCTTCGCTCGATTTTGATCATATTTTTTACGAATTTTCTGTGCTCTTTGAGACACCCTGTGGAGAGAACAACTGAGAATTGAAAACAGTTTATAACATCAAATTGTAGCCCGTTATTTTCTGAACATTTTCCTTTCTTATTCCCTCTGATATCTCAATTATTAAAAAAAAACAGGGTTTCGAAGAAAATGTGGATATTGATCTTATTTTTCCACACTTGTTTTAGAGGTAATCTATTGCCATGGTTTCCCAATCAAATTTGCTATACGTTATTGGTTCTTGTCAAGCGAAAGTCAAGACCTTTCATCATTTTGATTCTTAAAAATCCAACATGGATGATATGGCGAAGGCTGTAACGTTGATTGAAATTGCTACAAGTTACAGCGATGTTGCTGACATGTTAGGCAAATCAAAATCAAAAATGTAAGACGTTGGAGACAAACGGGAAAGTATGTGAAGAGACGAGATCAAGGAAGAAAACTGTCAACCAACTAAGAAGCGAACTGGAAGAAGAACGTGGAAGAAGAACAAGTGCTCGGACCATTAGCAGAAGGCTTAAGGAAGTTGGTTTGAAGGCCTATAGAACCAAGAAAGCTCCATTACTCCAGGGACGTCATTGTGTGGCCAGACTAGGCTTTGCTAGGAAGCACGAAAATTGGGAAAATAAATAACTATTATGTAGTGCTCGTTCATCCAGTAGGGCTTTTGGATTTTCTAGCTTCTATAGGGTTGGGGAAGAAACATTTGAGCTACACTAACCTAACTAATTACAGCCACAAGGGATAATTCTGTGAAGAATAAGGTAAACTGATTTAAGTAAATAGTTTGCAATATTCACAATCAGCAAATATTTCTACGGACACAGTTACAGATTCACACTGCAACGTTTCAAACGCCATAAACCATCTTCAGACGTGTCCTGCAGGCGATCCGAATGCAACATATTATTGTAACCAGATAAGAATCGACCATTCATAACGCACTCTCCTAGGCGCATTAACAGACTATAAATCATTCGAACGACACAACAATGGGCTGCCTAATTCTTTCTGATAGACTAAAATAAGTAAATAGTAACCTACAATAAGCATTCAGGCCCCTGACAATTAGGCACCTACCTTGCATAGTAAAACGATTTTTCTGCCTACATTCCGGCCACATATAGACTAGTAGGAATGAGCTTTGAGTGTTCACACATATTATGTTTTCCTCTGTTTATTTTTTTATTTAGTTTAGTCCACAATTTTTTGTGGTTGTTAGTCAAAAGTACTTCACAGTAAGTTGAGGATTTGAAAAAATTGAGTAGTAAATCTAGTCAGTGTATGAATGAAAGGCTTAAGGCTCATGCCTACAAACAAAAGACCTAATTCACGTGACCCACTTTTTAAAAAAACCAACTGTACTTTTGTATGGCGGCTTACCGAACACATGTCAAGTTCGTTAGGTATTAAAAAAATGTGGTCTAATGTTTGTATAGCGTATAATTAAGTCATGTGCTTTCTCCTGCGTTTGTCTGTGTTGCCTAATGCGTGTGTTAAACTTTGTGAGTAATATTCCGTTTGAACGCCAATGGCAGCGTTTACTCGTGTGTAAACTTTCTGCTATTCAGAGTGGCCTGAAAGCCCGCAGGGAATGTTCAAACAGGCAAACGGCAAGCGAAAGAAGAAAAAATTGTAACTTCAAACGAATCAAAACGTAACCGCAGGAGTACAAACAGTTACATTTTCATTTTTACTCAAATTATCCGATAGCCAATAAAACTTGTTAAAGTTCCAGAACTGTTACATAACAAGAACAACTTTGCTGTTTTCTACGGGATAATATACTGGTAGTATCTTTAGTAAATATAGTTTCAGTTAGGCTCTAATCTAAAGATGTTAAGTCAGGAGATCCCGCTGGCCATTCTGCCTTGTGCATCCAATCCACTTATGTAGAAATGTATATTTAAAACTGTTTTGCAATTCAAAGTGGTGTATCTGGTCTTGTTATAATCAGATAGTTGCACGAGGTACTTGTCGATTTACTAATACCGAAATAAACAGTTTCTTTCAGGAAAATTTGTAGATAAACAGTATTAAATACTACTACAAAATACCAAAATAGCCATCTTGTTTTGTATAATGTATTTAAAAGGTTGGAGACCAACTTATCTAAGTTTTATTAACTAGTTACAATATCAGCATTAGCAACCAGTTACACATAAAGTTAAAGTCAAATTGTACAGGGTGCTGCATTTTCGATGGTTTTACGGGGTACAGAGAAAACGGTAATAGATAGAAAAAAAGTAGCATACGTGTTCTGATCTCTTTTTCTGAGCTGAGATGACTGGCGAAGAGTGGGCTGCGCAAACTTCTTTTGTTTCAAAGATACGGGGGGTTTTCGAAAATTGGTAATTTTTGAACCTCTTCAGTATTTCAGTTGCTCTTAAAGTTATCAAAAAAGGAAGAACGGTTCCCGGTAGTAGTTTTCATGTAGAATCCAATGGCGTAGTCAGTTTTTTTCTATTCCATTTAGTTTCTGAGATAAGACAGTAAGTTACATTTTTTTAAATGGAACATCCTATATATTTTTACGTCATTTAATTCTGTTGATTTTTACCTTTTCAACGGTGTATTACAACATATAAGTTTGTAGAGGTTAATCCTGTTATTTAAAAAAAAAGACCTTTGCTAAGCTAAAAAAAGACCAATATCTAAAATACCAAACAAAATCGGAAATCATATAAACTAACACATCAGAAAATTAAATATTTTTAATAAATCTTATTAAAAATCTAAGTTACAAACAGTTCTACCGTCACTTTAATAAGAAAAGTGGCCATTTCTATTTTCTACTATTTTTAAGGTGGAAGTTGAAAAAACTGTTTATAAACGACATGTAACATGTTAATATGAACATAGCCAAATATTGTTTCGACTGTGAGTATTTTTATACATATTATTAAGCACTTTTTTGTTAAGGAAACGCTTTTTTTCTAATTACCAAGATTAACATTTACAAACTTATATGTTTTAATACACCGTTGAAAAAGTAAAAATCAACAGAATTAAATGAACTAAAAATATATAGGGTGTTCCATTTAAAAAAATATAACTTACTGTCATATGTCAGAAACTAAACGTAATAGAAAAAAACTGACTACGCCATTGGATTCTACGTCAAAACTTCTATCGGAAACCGTTTTTCCTTTTTTGATAACTTTAATAGCAAATGAAATACAGAGGAGGTTCCAAAATTACCAATTTTCAAAAACCCCCCGTATCTTTGAAACAAAAGAAATTTGCGCAGCCCACTCTTCGCCAGTCATCTCAGCTCAGAAAAAGAGATCAGAACACGTATGCTACTTTTTTTCTATCTATTACCGTTTTCTCTGTACCCCGTAAAACCATCGAAAATTCAGCACCCTGTACACTTAATACATTATGAATTCAATTTTTAATCTTAAAAGACTCACGTGATTTTGGTGCACAAAATTATTTGAAATTCTGCAGACTAAGAGATTCTGGAGATAAACTTATGATTGACACTGGCAGAGCAGTTTTAAAAATTATAGAAGAAAAATAAGGAGATTGTTTTCCTTTTCATGCAAACAGTTAACTATTCCCCTTAAACAGATAACCAACCACACAATTGCATGTTTCAATGTCGGTTTAGCTTCCAAATGGTTTTACAACGGGACCATAACCCCCTGAATGATCTGCTCCCATAACGTCAACAATAAAATTCTCGGTAGAATCACCCATAAAATCATCCCGAAAAACTGAATTTTATTTACAACCAGAACCAATTTTAGTCCTTGGAAAGCTGAGATTTTTTCCGGTGGCAATAAACTAATAAAGGGATACAGTTTCGAGTTGTAGAGAAAATTTGGTTGGCTGATCAAGACATCTGGGTGTGTGAATGTAAGTGGAAAATGCGGCAAACAATGGGGTAAAAAGTCGAAAAAAACGAACGGAAACCTCGACACGTTAATAGTCCACTTCCGTTCAAAACCCTTTTCCTATTGGCCGGTGGCGCAGTCCGTCGTTTAGACTGTAATCTATCAAGATCGGGGAACGCATCATGGCCCCCGTTTCCTGTTTTTAAAATGGCCGAATTACCATGCGGCTGTTAATTACTATTCGAGAAAAAAAATAATATTTAATCCGCTCAAACTGCTGAAAGCTAAATTACCGGTTTGCGCAACCTGGCGTGACTTAGTTAAGGCTAAGTTTTACCAATACGGTTTCCAGTTAAAGGTAACCGCTGATAGATTTACAGTACCTTATAATAGGGGGTAACTTGAAAGGTCGTAAATCGCGGTTAAACCTTAAAGTCGTCACAGTTTTATGGTCAAGATGCCACATTTAGAAACCGAACTGATTTACTATCCGGTCATAGTGAAATGCAACCTTGGCTATAGGGTGTTTATGAGCTGGTTTCAGACCCTTAATTAAGTGAGAGGTGGAACGAAACCATTTTGCGGAATATATGGAAGCTGGCTTTTCAGTTTGTTCTCTTTTACTTCAAAAGGAAAAAAATGTTGAAATACTGGTTTAGGGGCTTTTCAAGTAGTTCACTGTTCCTGAAACCAAGCAAGTTTAGCTTTTATGTTACTTTAAAATATTCAAGTGAAACACTTTTTTAAATGGTAGATATCTCTGAAACAAATACAGATATGTATATTACCTACATTATACACAAGTTATATCTAGAATTTATAATAGAATCCAAAAAACAACAATTCTGCAGAGTGTTCCATGAAATAGACCAGGGGCATAATTCTTGAAAGCAGGGAACGGAATTCTCAAGAGAAGTGTTCTTTGAATGCGAGTTCCTGTCACATTCTACAGATCTTTCTCTTGTTGTTCCTCTTCTCTGTCACCCAGTCGGTTTCTACTTCCTCCCCTGCGACCATCGACTATTTAATAAGAAATCTATTTACAGAAACTGATTAGTCAGTTTTTATCTACTAATTTAGTAAAAACTTTCTGTTTACTAAATTAAACAGAAACTTTCTAGTAGTTCTTTTCAGTTAGGAAAACAACCGTCATCAACTACCAAAAAGCAAAAAGAAAGTTAGCAAGCCGAAGCTTTTAAAAATGGTCGTGTAAACAGTTCCTTTTCTTCTAATATAAGCAAAGTAACTGCTGGAAGAAAGACGAATCCATTAGCCACATCGGCTTAGACTAATACAAACCTAATATTGCTACTCGTGTTTGTTTACGATAGAGAAACATTTTCCTCTCAGTCACTTTGACTAACCTGGTTAGCGCAAAAGTGGTCAGGTCAACGTCCCTCTGCTGAAAAAAAAACAAGTTTAAAAAGATCCAGCTGGAGCTTGGAAGGGACAAAAACCATGAATTAAAATCCATTCACTAACCGACAACAAAAGGTCCCGAATCAGATCATGTATGCATATTGTAGCTAGGAATAAAAAAAAAGGTCCGATCAAACTGAAATAACAAGCGGCAGCCCACGTTTCAAGTGGCGATACCCTCTTCAGGGTGAAATGTACCCTGTATGTGTAACGAAGCGAGTTTCGAAGGGGTAAATTGTGTAGCTAATCAGGAAGAATTGCAAATATGTAGGACACTTTAATAGTTTTATGTTAAGAATTTTAAAACAGCTACTAACTGTGACGTATAACGAAGAAGAAGAAGTTTGTAGGATTTCAACAGTAATTGTTTGGTAAAGGGTTAATAACACACATTTTTTAGCAATTCTTTTTATCAAATCAAAAGCCAAGATTTAATTCAACTGACACAAATATTTAGAGATGAATAACCAAAGAGACAGAAGAACAGAGAAAAAACAAGCCTAACAGATATTATCAAAGGAATAATGACACTCAAATGGACACGTTGCAAGGCAGAATACAGACAGGTCAACAATAAGACTGGTACATTGGAGACCTAAAGAAACAAAAAGGAATGTGAAAAGACCGCAGAAAAGATGGTTGGACGATGTCAAAGGATACGAGGGTCCTGGGAGAGGCCTTCGTCCAGCAGTGAACCAAAGAGCCTCAAGAAGAAGAATAATAAGCAGAACCAAAAAGAGAACATCATCTCGTAGATTATCACTGCCATCTAATCTGCAAGTAATGTAAATAGTAAAACGTTGGATGGCGAGTTAAAGAGAAAATATTGAGACACTACAAAACTTCAGCATCCTCATTCAAACGCCTTTAACCGAGATTTTGTTTCAGAGGTAGAATCAAACCACTTAAGTAGAAAAATATAATTTAATGATCAAATAACTGTTAAAACTAATTGACAAAATGGTTGGTTTATTAACCTAGTGAATCGAAATAAAATCATTTAAACATAATAAGTATCACTTTAAACAATACATTTCACATGCACAAAATATCACAATAATAAAATAGCTTTTACTTACATTTGTTCGACGATGAGGGCAGTTTTATAATTAGTTATCATAATTTACTACTTTCATTAATTTACGAACCCGGTGCGGGTTGCAGAATTCGGGACGACTACATCATGGTGTGGCACGAGACGGAGTCTTCTGACCGTCTCCGACCGTCTGCTTTACTAGCGGATGTCAAGCTTTATTTATACCAAATTGTTCTGGTTTTTATATTCCTGCATAGCAGCAGTGATGATTTGTAACCCCCTAAAAATAGGTAAATAAGTTTCCAATCGTGACAATATTGAGAATTGAGAAAAAACATAGGTTAAAAGCAGTTTGCTTTGATCTATCACAAACTATAACTAACGTGATGATTCTGTTTTATCGTCTGACAGCTACTTGACATATTTGAGAACTGTCATGCCTGCACACGCATTTTGTCCTGTTTTGTGTGATTGTCACCCTCAATAATATTTTGCTTCATAAGCTTCGTGTAATTAGACGTTATCAGAATATTTCATGAAGAAGATAGCATACGTGTACTAATTAAAGACAGAAAGTTTGTCGATGTCTTTGAGTAATCAAAAATGCTTCGTGAAGCTGTCTCGAAGAGTTTGGATTGAAAAGACCAAAGCTTGAAGCATTTATAATGTCTTTAAAGTGTCAAAATGATGTCACAATGCTTTTCGTTGTCTTTGAGTAGTCAAAAATGCTGTCTGAAGCCTTCATAAAGAGTTCTGATTGTCAAACAGGCATTTCACTGTTCCTAAATTAGCAAATTAAAGACAGAAAGTTTGTCGATGTTTTTGAGTAGTCAAAAATGCTACCTGAAACTTTATTGACAAGTTTGGATTGTCAAAACACGAGCTACAAGAATTTTACTGTTCCTAAATTAGCAAATTAAAGACAGAAAGTTTGTCGATGTCTTTGAGTAGTCAAAAATGCTCCGTGAAGCTGTCTCGAAGAGCTTGGATTGAGAAGACCAAAGCTTGAAGCATTTATAAAGTCCTTTAAAGTGTCAAAATGATGTCACAATGCTTTTCGTTGTCTTTGAGTAGTCAAAAATGCTGTCTGAAGCCTTCATAAAGAGTTCTGATTGTCAAACAGGCATTTCACTGTTCCTAAATTAGCAAATTAAAGACAAAAAGCTTGTGGATGTCTTTGAGTAGTCAAAAATGCTACCTGAAACTTTATTGACAAGTTTGGATTGTCAAAACACGAGCTACAATCATTTTACTGTTCCTAAATTAGCAAATTAAAGACAGAAAGTTTGTCGATGTTTTTGAGTAGTCAAAAATGCTACCTGAAACTTTATTGACAAGTTTGGATTGTCAAAACACGAGCTACAAGCATTTTACTGTTCCTAAATTAGCAAATTAAAGACAGAAAGTTTGTCGATGTCTTTGAGTAGTCAAAAATGCTCAGTGAAGCTTTCTCGAGAGGTTTGGGTTGAGAAGACCAAAGCTGTAAAAATTTGCAAATGTTTTAAAGTATCAAAATGATGTCAGAATGCTTTTCGTTGTCTTTGAGAAGTCAAAAATGCTGTCTGAAGCCTTCATAAAGAGTTCTGATTGTCAAACAGGCATTTCACTGTTCCTAAATTAGCAAAGTAAAGACAAAAAGCTTGTGGATGTCTTTGAGTAGTCAAAAATGCTACCTGAAACTTTATTGACAAATTTGGATTGTCAAAACAGGAGCTACAAGCATTTTACTGTTCCTAAATTAGCAAATTAAAGACAGAAAGGTTGTCGATGTCTTTGAGTAATGAAAAATGCTCCGTGAAGCTTTCTCGAGAAGTTTGGGTTGAGAAGACCAAAGCTGTAAATTGTTACAAATGTTTTAAAGTGTCAAAATGATGTCAGAATGCTTTTCGTTGTCTTTGAGAAGTCAAAAATGCTGTCTGAAGCCTTCATAAAGAGTTCTGATTGTCAAACAGGCATTTCACTGTTCCTAAATTAGCAAAGTAAAGACAGAAAGCTTGTTTTTGAGTAGTCAAAAATGCTACCTGAAACTTTATTGACAAGTTTGGATTGTCAAAACATGAGCTACAGGCATTTTACTGTCCCTAAATTAGCAAATTAAAGACAGAAAGTTTGTCGATGTCTTTGAGTAATCAAAAATGCTCCGTAAAGTTGTCTCGAAGAGTTTGGATTGAAAAGACCAAAGCTTGAAGCATTTATAATGTCTTTAAAGTGCCAAAATGATGTTATAATGCTTTTCGTTGTCTTTGAGTAGTCAAAAATGCTGTCTGAAGCCTTCATAAAGAGTTCTGATTGTCAAACAGGCATTTCACTGTTCCTAAATTAGCAAAGTAAAGACAAAAAGTGTGTGGATGTCTTTGAGTAGTCAAAAATGCTACCTGAAACGTTATTGACAAGTTTGGATTGAGAAGACCAAAGCTGTAAAAATTTACAAATGTTTTAAAGTGTCAAAATGATGATAGAATGCTTTTTGTTATTTTTGAGTAGCCAAAATTGCTGTCTGAAGCCTTCTAAAGAGTTCTAATTGTTTTAAAGTGTCAAAATGATGTCAGAATGCTTTTCGTTGTCTTTGAGTAGCCAAAATTGCTGTCTGAAACCTTCATAAAGAGTTCTGATTGTCAAACAGGCATTTCACTGTTCCTAAATTAGCAAATTAAAGACAGAAAGCTTGTCGATGTTTTTGAGTAGTCAAAAATGCTACCTGAAACTTTATTGACAAGTTTGGATTGTCAAAACACGAGCTACAAGCATTTTACTGTTCCTAAATTAGCAAATTAAAGACAGAAAGTTTGTCGATGTTTTTGAGTAGTCAAAAATGCTCCGTGAAGCTTTCTCGAGAAGTATGGGTTGAGAAGACCAAAGCTGTAAAAATTTACAAATGTTTTAAAGTGTCAAAATGATGTCAGAATGCTTTTCGTTGTCTTTGAGAAGTCAAAAATGCTGTCTGAAGCCTTCATAAAGAGTTCTGATTGTCAAACAGGCATTTCACTGTTCCTAAATTAGCAAATTAAAGACAGAAAGCTTGTCGATGTTTTTGAGTAGTCAAAAATGCTACCTGAAACTTTATTGACAAGTTTGGATTGTCAAAACACGAGCTACAAGCATTTTACTGTTCCTAAATTAGCAAATTAAAGACAGAAAGTTTGTCGATGTCTTTGAGTAGTCAAAAATGCTTCTCGAGAAGTTTGGATTGAGAAGACCAAAGCTGTAAAATGTTACAAATGTTTTAAAGTGTCAAAATGATGTCAGAATGCTTTTTGTTGTTTTTGAGTAGCCAAAATTGCTGTCTGAAGCCTTCTAAAGAGTTCTGATTGTCAAATGAAGAAGATAGCACATTTACAGTGATTTGTGCCGATGATGCAATCAACCTTAATTGCGGCTCCTTCACTCCCTTTAGTGGGATAGTTTTCTAACTATTTTGAGCAAAATAATGTCAGTGTAGAGTTTTTCTTCCCTTCCGCTTCTCAGTATTCTGACCTTTCTGTCTAACCAAACTCCTGGAAGCAAATTTCTCTCGGACATGACTCTTTGTATTCCTCCAAACTATCATGTTTTCGGCCTATATCTTTTGTGCCCATTTTATAACCATCATATAAGAATCTACTAATAACTTTCACAGATCATATCAATTGCCTTCTTTTAAACTCGTTTATTCTTATTTTTTCTACTTGCACAATTTCTCTTACTCTTTCGTTAATTGATGCTTTTTCTTCTGTACCTTTTCTCCAGAAGTCGATTTCAAATGCTAAATTTCACTGTTTTCTCTTCTGATCATTCGTTTCCTATGAGTAAATTCGAAATTGTAAATTTATAAGTGTGATACTCGAATAGGAGCAACATACTTAATACTGTATCTGAAATTGTTGTTTTTCTTTTTCCTGTTCTGCTCTTTATTCAAGATTCATTCTAAGACCCCAGTTTTCATTGTTTCCTTGCCTAAATTCTAGATCCTCTTTCTCCTGAGCTATGGTGGTCTGGTCATCAGCAAAGTGATGTGTGAGAGTGTTAGATCATCTGTGACCCGCATTTCCATTCCTTGGCAGGATCTTCTTCATCTCTTGAGGGCTTTGTTCAGATAAAGTCTGAGACATTTTGTCACTCGAAATGCTGGCGAAATTTTCTTATCGAAACAGTGTCGTAGGCTTTAGTAAGATCATTGATTGCTGCATTATTCTCGTTTACTTGGTTAATACTAAATATGTTATCTACATCTAACCTTCCAGCTCTAAAGCCTGATTATTGTTTTATATCATGTGGATCAAACTCATTTTTGATTTCAGTTTTCAATGCAAGTACTTTATTAAATCAAATGTAATGAAAGATAGAAGAAATAATAGTGGAAAATACTCACTTTTCACCTGGTTGACAAACCGAAAATGTGAATGCAACTACATTAGATACTGTGAAGCAATAAAATAACGAATTTCAACCAAAACTCTCTTTGGTTGCTCTGCAATCCGTCTAATTAAGTTCAAAGTGATTGCATTACCACATAATAAACCGCTTGCGATTGAATTTCACAATATTTAAGCGGATTTAAATTAGACAGAGCCAAATTATAATTACCATTGAAGCAATCATCTATTATGTCAATTATCTTTTTGATTGCGGCTCCCAACCGATGATTACCAACAAACAAAGTCGAATACACACAAGAAAAAAAATGGGGACATTTAAAAAACTGTCGCGTTCGTATGGAAATCAGTTTTATCCCTGTGTTCGGTTTGAAAAGCTTTAAACGTGTCCCTAAAAAATCTACGAATTAACGTCAAAACATCCCATAAATCTGTATTAGACACTCGGGGGTTACACAAAATGCATACAAACCAAACACGAACAACACACAAAGGACCCAACATGTGTGTGTGGCAGTACTTAAATGTAGATAATCTTTATCAGAAACAAAACTGAATTACAGAGGAAAACGCAAGTGTAAATTTTCCCAATGAAACGCGCTTCTTTCGGACTTTAAAAAGGGCTTAGATAATCTCGTTTAACTAAACGGGGTCGCCCTTCTGAATAAAAATACCGGATTAGGCCACCCTTGTGGATCTCATCGTGTATTTTGTAAAGAGTTGCGGCTGCATTTAAATTCTAATTCGCCACGCACGGCTTAGACTGTGAAAAAAGAACCGGAATATACCGGGTGTTCTGGAGAGTCTACCCAATTGTTATAAAAGTTTAACATTGTCCGTAAAGCGTGTTTTTGATTAAGAGTTTTTTGAAGTGCAAATTGAACCAATTAAAATGAGTTTCTTGGAGATAAACTTGACAAATTTGAAATTTGACAGTTTTGACGTAAATTGACAGTTCAGGCGGCGGGCGAATTACTAAACAGCTCTCACAACTATCACATATTGATCCATTAAGTTGTAAAATGCAACTTTTGCCTAAGTCGTATTTAAAATTTACGTATAAACACGAAAACCGCATTTTATACCTTTATGATGATAATTTTGACAGTTCTGACATTAGTCAGGCAAGTTAGGTCGTGGTTTTGATTCTTAACAGCTGTCACAACTGTCAAACATTGTTCCATGAAGCTGTAAAGCGTATTCATGACTAAGCTCTTTAAAATGTATCTGAACTAATTAAAATTAGTTTTCTGGCTTCTTGGATATAAATTTGACAGTTTTGAGGTAAAGTGTCAATTTAGAGCATGGTTAAATTACTTAAACAGCTGTCACCACTGTCAGATATTGAACCATTAAGCTGTAAAGTGCAACTTTAGACGATATCCTATTTAAAATTAACGTATACACCAAAGATGCATTTTATACCTCCATAACTATAATTTTGACAGTTTTGACAGTAGCTAGGCAATTTAGGACGTGTTTTTGATTTCCAACAGCTGTCACAACTGTCACATATTGATCCATTAAGCTGTAAAATTTAACTTTTGATTACATCCTATTTAAAATTTACGAATAAACAGGAAATAATGCATTTTATACCTCTATGATGGTAATTTTCACAGTTCTGACATTACTTAGGTAATTTAGGGCGTGATTTTGATTCTAAACAGCTGTCACAACTGTCAAACATTGTTCCATGGAGCTGTAAATTGAATTCTTGACTAAACTCTGTAAAATGTAACTTGACCATTTAAAATCTGTTTTATAGCTTCTTGAAGATAAATTTGACAGTTTTGACGGCTAAGGTTAATTTAGGGCGTGGTCGAATTACTAAACAGCTGTCACAATTGTCATATATTGATCCATTAAGCTGTAAAATGCAAGTATATTGACAAAACCCACTTTAAAAATTAATGTAAACACAAAAAATGAATTTTATACCTCTATGATGGTAATTTTGACAGTTTTGACATTAGCTAGGCAATTTACGGCGTGGTTTTGATTCCAAACAGCTGTCACAACTGTCAAAAATTATTTCATGGAGCTGTAAAACGTATTTTTGAACAAGAATTTGTTAAAGTGTAAATGAACCAATTAAAATTGGTTTTATAGCTTCTTGGAGATAAATTTGACAGTTATGACGTTTAATGTTAATTTAGGGCGTGGTCGAATTAGTAAACAGCTATAACAATTGTCATATATTGATCCATTAAGCTGTAAAATGCCACTATTAACAAAACCAACTTTAAAATTTATGTAAACACAAAAAATTAATTTTATACCTCTATGATGGTAATTTTGAAAGTTTTGACATTAGCTAGACAATTTGCGGCGTGGTTTTCATTCTAAACCGCTGTCACAACTGTCAAAAATTATTTCTTGGAGCTGTAAAACGTATTTTTGAACAAGAATTTGTTAAAGTGTAACTGATCCAATTAAAATTGGTTTTATAGCTTCTTGGAGATAAATTTGACAGTTTTGACTTTTAAGGTTAATTTAGGGCGTGGTCGAATTACTAAACAGCTGTCACAATTGTCATATATTGATCCATTAAGCTGTAAAATGCAAGTATATTGACAAAACCCACTTTAAAATTTATGTAAACACAAAAAATGAATTTTATACCTCTATGATGGTAATTTTGACAGTTTTGACATTAGCTAGGCAATTTACGGCGTGGTTTTGATTCTAAACAGCTGTCACAACTGTCAAAAATTATTTCATGGAGCTGTAAAGCGTATTTCTGACCAAGAATTTCTTAAAGTGTAACTGAACCAATTAAAATTGGTTTTATAGCTTCTTGGAGATAAATTTGACAGTTTTGACTTTTAAGGTTAATTTAGGGCGTGGTCGAATTACTAAACAGCTGTCACAATTGTCATATATTGATCCATTAAGCTGTAAAATGCAAGTATATTGACAAAACCCACTTTAAAATTTATGTAAACACAAAAAATGAATTTTATACCTCTATGATGGTAATTTTGACAGTTTTGACATTAGCTAGGCAATTTACGGCGTGGTTTTGATTCTAAACAGCTGTCACAACTGTCAAAAATTATTTCATGGAGCTGTAAAACGTATTTTTGAACAAGAATTTGTTAAAGTGTAACTGAACCAATTAAAATTGGTTTTATAGTTTGTTGGAGACAAATTTGATGGTTTCATTTTTTAGGTTAATTTAGGGCGTGGTCGAATTACTAAACAGCTGTCACAATTGTCATATATTGATCCATTAAGCTGTAAAATGCAAGTATATTGACAAAACCCACTTTAAAATTTATGTAAACACAAAAAATGAATTTTATACCTCTATGATGGTAATTTTGACAGTTTTGACATTAGCTAGGCAATTTACGGCGTGGTTTTGATTCTAAACAGCTGTCACAACTGTCAAAAATTATTTCATGGAGCTGTAAAGCGTATTTCTTAAAGTGTAACTGAACCATTTTAAATCGGTTTTAGAGCTTCTTGGAGATAAATTTGACAGTTTTGACGTTTAAGGTTAATTTAGGGCGTGGTCGAATTACTAAACAGCTATCGTATATTGATCCATTGAGCTGTAAAATGCAACTTGTGACAAAATCCTTTTTAAAATTTACGTAAATACAAAAAATTATTTTTATACCTTCATGATGGTAATTTTGACAGTTTTTACGTTAACTAGACAATTTAGGGAGTGGTTTTGATTTTAAACAACTGTCACACGTTAATCCATTGAGCTGTAAATCGTGTGACTAAAAATCTGGTTTGGACATGGAGAAAAAATGCCAGAACAAATTATTCCAAAACTCGCCTTTCAGTGGATAATAGCAGAAAGGAGAAAACGAGGAAGACTTACTTGGGGTAGTGGAGTTCAGAGAGCAATGTCGGAAAGAATTCTAAGACCAGGAGACTGAGAGGATAGAAGAGGTTGGCAGCTAGGAAACAGAAGATCTAGGGTGCTATAAACCCGAACTTCGGAGGATATGACATATCCCATTGCCTGTGAGGGCATTAGTTCTTAACTTATGTACTGGTTTTATTGATTTAAATTTAGAATTCAATTAACATTCAGAAAAATTTTACAGAGATTCTACTCTTATTTTTGGTGTATCTGTCAAACGTCAATCGGTACATATTTGAAATCAAATTTTCTAGTCACAATTTTCTAAACTAAATGATTAGTTAGAGTACTTAAGTAAATCGTTGAGTCACAATTTAATTCAACTCTGTCTGAGGCCCAACCCACACGTGCACCGACAATTGCCAGCACACAGATCGAATTTCCATAAACTAATTAGCAACAAATCGACGTTTGAATAAAAGATACGATTGCGAATCAATTAATACCCTCGGCGTCGCATTACCATTCATTACAATACATTAGGGGCGATTTTTTGGTGTCGCCGGTAACTACTTGTCACATTACCGTCACTCCCAACACGGTTTTATTATCAGCAATGAATACATTTCGTTTGCCCGGCCATTTGCTTTGCTAATACATGTTTGCTGCGAAACGGTGCCCCGTCTCGAAGCAAAATTAATTAATTATCTTTACAGGCTAATTCGTGGCGATACCAGAGTGTGAAGTATTTTCTAGATGCGAGGCCCGGTCGCAGCGGGACACCCTGTAACAATCTTCTTTATCTCGCGTTCTTCGACTACCACAACTTTGCTTATTAACATTTAAATATTCGACCCGTCCATTTATCAGACTAAGTTATTTGGACGCAAACTGCGTGCCGTAAAGAAAACGCACGTCTGGGTTTTCTTCTTTTTTTTTAAGTGGTTGAATATGGGCGGGGGCGAATTGCCCACGTGGGCCGGACTGGTCTAAATTATGATTCACTTAAAGTTTTTTCCAGTCCTCAGAAAGGAATTGGTCTAAATGTTATGTAAAGCACAAGTGCATATATCTTTCTATACAGGTGTGATACATGAACGAGACAAAGACAGAAAACACAAAAAAGTCTTCTTCTTTTTCTACTGCTATCCATTAATGGATGTTTCACTTTTAACCATTCCTCCCTAATTCTGGTGGTGTGAATTAATTCTCCTGAGGTTCTTATTTTTCCTTCTTTTAATAAATAGTTGAAGCAAATGGTACCTTTTGTTGCGTAACACATGTCCCAAGTATGCTGTTTTCCTATCATTCCTCAGAATTTCCTCGTTGGATTTTCTTGCTGTCCACGGAACTGACGAAACCTTGCGCTATACGCAGACGACACCGCACTACTGGCCAAATCCAGGAACGTCAAGCTACTCACACGAAGACTCCAAGGCGAACTGGAGACACTGGAAAAATGGTGCACGAAATGGAAGATCCAACTGAACGCCGCCAAGACCCAAGCTATTCTATTTAGCAAGCGGCGCAAACTCAGACCGGAAACCAACCTCCGAGTCCAAGATGAAGATATTCCATGGAGTAACAGCGCGACATACCTCGGCGTAGAACTAGACAAGACACTAACATGGAAGTGTCAAGTCGAAAAAGCCCGGACGAAAGCAAAGCTTGTCAGGACTCAACTCTACCCAGTCATCGGTAGAAACGCCAAAACCAGCGTCAAGACCAAGCTGACTCTTATCAGGACCATCATCCAGCCACACCTGACATACGCCTCAGCAGCCTGGGGATATGCAGCGAAGACCCACTTGAAACGCCTTCAAGCAGTAGAAAACATAGTGCTAAGATCAGCCATCGACGTCCCGCGGTATGTCAGAAACGACACCATCACCAGAGATCTCCAATACAAGACAGCGACAGAGAAGATCGAAGAACACGCACGCAAGTTCTTTGACAGGATGGTGAATCCACTCATAAAGAACGTCCACTCATAAGGAACAAACGGCCAAGACATCAGCTGCTGGACGATAGATGACAGCGCTGAACACCCGAACATGACAACCACCCGGATTTGACCAACTCTCGATCCTGACCCAACTTCTTTTGAGGTAAAGTTAATATTAATGTTTTTCTGTTTTTAGTTTCAGATGACAGTCAGGACCAACTAACCAAGAAGAAGAAGACCCCTCCCCCCTCACTGACTTTCCCCTCGGGTGGCGAGAATTTATTCTCAAAACTTGGGTAGAACCTATCCGTAGCTAACTCGGTGCTAACCGGGCTCTGGCTACACCTCCCAGATTTTCCCCCGCATGCCCAAAAGGCTACAGGGTAAGGAAATCAACCTCCTCACCTCCGATCCAACTCCTCACAAAATAAATATTCTTGGATGCAAGAATGGTTACCCAACTAACCATTTGAACATCCAAGAATATGCCAAGACTTCCACCAGAATCCCAAGCTGACAAAGAAAGAAGATTTGAAGACAAGAAGAGCGCAGAAGAGTCATCTCCTTACCCAGGACAGGAGACGTTGTTGCAACTCTGATTTTCCCGAAAGGGTAATATCAGTTTTGTTAACGTAGTCTTCTTCCGGACCTCTCCTTTTGATCTACAGTGATAGGAGGGTAAAAAGCAGTAGTCTTGCTTGACCCGTTTATCTGGTGCCACATCCAAGTCATTAATAATGGCGCGGAAGATCCACATTTCAAGCCTGCTTTCCATACTTGGTTATGTGAAGACTGTGAAGACGTAGAAATGCTGGATAGAAACAGCGAGGAACTTATTTCAGAAATTCAAAAACCTCTTTACGAAATCTGGCATTTGCCTCATTCTCAGAATTAGAGTCACAAAATGTTACGTAATGTATCAACAATACGTAAAGTAATGAAAATGAATCTTAGAGAGTATTGTAAATCCGTTCATCAGCGCAGAACTTGATGAAAACAAAACATTTGTCAAAGATGTCACTTCCTTCTGCTCTGGAACGAAGATTATGTTTTCTCTAGTAGCAGTGTAGCTTTAAGCTAATTTTCGGCAGTTTTTCATGGTCACTCTATTTTGATTCTCAAAATGTTAAGTATTTTACAATTAGCTCTTGTGGTTTTACATAACAAGTTCTATGGAATCAAGCAGTTGACCATGTAGTTTTATGATACTCAGTAGTGAACGACTTCCAAACTCATAAAAAGTCACTAATCAGAAACTAAACAACCGAAATCGTGCTTAATATTCATTCAAGAAAACTAGATTTCTATCAACTAGTGAAATAAGCCGGGTTTCGAGGAGAATACAGCACAACTGCCCATCTACAAACATTGCAAACCCTTTGCATTTGTTGATTACCAAAGACCATTTGATTCTATAGAAACATGGACCTTTTAAATGCACATTACCGTTCTTCTCCAAAAAGGAATAAAGATTGATGGATCATTTCTAAATAATCTACACCATTAAAATGACTGTCATCATTTCCAACAACTTATGCGAACTGACAGAAATGTTGCTAAATTGAATGAAGCTTCTGAAGGTGTGTAACAATGAACATAAGCAAAACCAAAACAATGAACCTTGACAATGCTCATGTCCACAATCTTAATTTCGGTGGACAAACAAGGTGGAAAGGATAATTATCATATAGTAATATTATATATTATGTTATATCTGAGAAACAATGTTAATTAAAAGTGTTACAGGAAATTCACTAGGACTGCATTAGTAACTGAATAAGTAAATCCCATGACGGTTATTCGGTGATAAATACTTGCATTGAACTCAAATAACTCTTATAGATGACTCTTTAACAATGTGGCAAAATTAACTGTATCTTTGATAACAATAAAAATCCTGAAAGAATGGGTACACTTGAATATAGAAAAGAGTGCAAATAAAGATTTCAATGCAGAGGAAGAACAATAAATAACCATACAAACAACAATAGAATTAATTCAATTAAATTATTAAGCAAGAAGGAATGACTATTAGTAAAAGAAGAGGGTGCTAAAATGAATGCAACATGACCTAATAATCATTTTTTAACTTATTCATAAAAATGTAACTAAGATAACTGATCATCAACTACTCCTACATTATGCAACCAAATTCCGTGTTACATTTAGCACAAATTACATCATTCCATGACTTTTCTTCTACAAAGTGTTTTCTATTTCGTTGCAACGGAGCAAAGCATCAAATCGTGATTTACTCGACGAGCCAGTTAACGATCCAAAGCAGGAATGCATCACTCATCCATCGGCTTACAGGCCAAATAAGAAGAAGAAGAGTAGAAACGAAGAAGCCGCCCGGATCAAAACAAATTAAATGTCACTTTACGTAGCGGTTGATCGCCGCGGGGGGGCAGCACCTAATCTCAGCCAAGGCCAGCCGCAGTTATGATGGATGAGGGTTCGGAGTAGTTATTGTTTAATGTCGCAACGGGGGGCTTTCTACTCTGAAGTACGAGACTCGAAAGCGAATTAGACGCTCGATTTCGGTTCGGACGAGTCAAGTGTGATGTGGATTCCACTTTTTGTTTTAACTATTCTTCGGCTCACCACAGGTCGAGTTGGGCCAAGAACCCGTGACGAAGATATAGCGGGTATACACCCACTTCGGTGCAATAAAGTCGGTGTTTCATAACCCAAAACGCAAAATCCTACAATAAATCTCTGCCCACTTGGTGTCTCCATACACATTCAAACTTGTATTGTTCTAGGAATTTTTCTACTCTTGAACTTTAAGCATAAGTTCGCTTCCTCTTTAACTGAGCCTGCACATTAAATCTTCATCTGTGTGTATGTTCTTCATATTGGATATGCAATTAGCAGGGTAGATTATGACAGGTCGATTCATTATTTAAAGATACAAATAACCTTGTACGAAACGTCTCTAAAAATACTAGTTTTTTTTTTTTGAAAAAAGATTTTACTAAATGTATATTTACGAACGCTTTTATTACTCCGTAGGTTCGCCGGATAGACTATAGTACTCAGTGCATACAATTCTGTTCTGATGATTTTTAAAACAAATTTGTTCTAATTTAGGTAATGGAGAATGCTATTATAATCGAAACTTATTCAATGTTTAGTTTCGTCTTAAGGATAATATGGGCACATCTCTATAGAACCCAAAATTTTACTAACTCATTAATGTATATTTGTGAAATACACAAAAATCTGTACGTGTGTAATTGTTTCTGATCTGTGAGTGAATCAGTTCAGTGAAACCAACTGACAAAGACCAAAAAGTTTAATTTACATTGACATTCAGAAAAGAAGAAAATTCATAACCACATTAACCGTACTTTGGGTACTTCTGCACGCTGAATCATGTTTTTCTTGCCTGGAATGGAACAAAGTGTTGAAAGAGAAAGAAAATTGAAACAATATGCCAACTGTGGATTACAATATGATATTGGCATTATTAATTTAAAAAAAATAGTGTTAGGGTGACGTGTATCTAATATCATCTTTCTTCAAACGGTATTTTAAATTAAGCATCAACGTTGCCAAATGGTGAAAAAGTACATGTGACGCCATGGTCCTTTTAAGTACTTTTTTTCCAATTATTACTAATTTGTTTAAACATCTTTTAAAATTTGAAGACATCCTCTCGTTGTAGAGTTGCGACAACTGTTAAATTACTCAACTGATTTTCCAGCAATCCCTTCGCTATAACAAATTTACCGTGTCTATTTCATACAGCTCCTATTTTCCAGTATACTTCCATGTAAACTGTTCCATTATTTGGGTCGAAATTAAGTTCAGAACCTATTAAACTATGTATAAATCCCTGTGGTTTTAGAGCTGTGGAACTTCTAAAGTTGTTTTACTGGTTTGTCAGCAATTAACGTCCTAATTTGTGTAACTCAGAAATTTCACATTTGGGTTATACATGTACTTCTCAGTAGACTGGACTTGCCTTTAATTATGAATAACAACAATCCTAGTTATTTAAAAATCCTTTGAAATGCTTGTAAAAACGCATTAAAACTAGTCTCATTTATAAACATTACCATACATTCGTTAATTAATTAAATTAATATAAAATGTATCTCAAAGGAATTATGAAATGCAAATACATTAGGAGACATCAAAGCTAGATAACCGATCCATTTTCAGATTGGATTTACAGATGTTTTAAACAAAAAAGTTGCTCAAAGACAATGGTTTTGAAAAATACATTTTTCTAATAACCGCAACGTTAAGATGTTAGTTTACATTAAAAAAAATAATGTAAAATTACACAACAATACTTTAGGAAGAGTATTTTTTAGTGATCAACAATAGCAGGATACATAATATATATACAGTGTGGCTCAAAGGTAAAATACCAAACAGTGGCATTCTGTGATTCTCTTTCATTGATGTAGAGTATTAAGATTTCTCTATCTTTGATTTGTTCACAGTGAACAGTGAAGCAAAATGATTAACTTTGATAAGAGCTCACAATAGTATTAGAACAAATACTCTCTACTATCAATGGTGTCTCTCAGTGGGATTGAGAATTGATTCATCAAAAACCACAGTGGTACCTTTCACCAGGAGAATAAGACTTCAGCACTTGATGAATATCTTAAATTTTGAATGGCGAAAGGTTAAGTATTTAGGACTCACGCTGGACTCAACCTTCTCTGGATCCGGATCTGGAATCGTCATCTAGAAAAGATCGCCAGCAACGCAAAATCATCACTGAGACTTGCATGTTTTTGCATAACAGGAGCAGATCGACTCCAACAGCAGCACTAGAGAACATTTTGTACCTCACACCTCTCCACATCATGGTGAACTGCTTGGGGAGCACATCTCAGATTGGATAGGGATTTAAAAGAAAAGCACACAGTGTAAGGGACTCACTACCCACTGGTAGTGCACACCTCGTCGATCTCCCAACTGACCAAATCATCAGGAAGTTCAGTTTTGAAAAAACAATTTCGAACGGAATTGAGCACCAAGAGAGAATGGAGCAGAGTATCCAATCAAGTATTGGGAAAAAATATGGACGGATCTAAAATTTCCAAGGGAACTGGAACAGGAGTCTTCTGGCCTCCGAACCCATGGGTCAGTTTCCTAGCGTTTTTCAAGCGGAAATTCACGCTATAAAAAGGTGTATTCAGTTTAACCCAGACAGGAAATACCGGGACAAGGAAATTGTAATCTTTTCAGATAGCCAAGCAGCCATCAAAGCGTTGAGCTTATCTAACATCAACTCGATGATGGTTTTGGAATGCCTAGGAAAAGTCAAGGATCTAGGAAGGAACAGCAAGGTAACCTTCCTCTGAGTAGAGAGGAATGAAAAAGCAGATACTCTGGCACGAAAGGGGCATCAACCCCACTGATTCTACGTCCAGGAAGAACTTAATAAACCTGAAGAAGAAATGAGAGCAACGCACTGGCAAAGACTTCCAGGACTGAGGCAGATCAAAGATCTCCTTGGCAAATTTGAACCTCAGCAAAATTAGTCTCAAAGCAATAACGAGATTTCTAACACATTGTCGACTAAGAGAGCACCTAAGGAGAATAGGATATCACCTGCAGATTCTGCGGAGAAGATCCGGAGACACCCCACCACATCCTGCTGGAGTGTGCTGTATATTACAGAAGATTGAACACACTGGGATCATACCAGCTGCTTGTAAAAGAAATGCCTCGAATAGACCCTCTCAAGATCCTGAAGTTCCTAAGGAAACTGGATCTTGAGAGGCTCCTATACACAAGGAAACTTTGAGATAGCAGAAGGAGATGGGGTACAATAGATCCAATAATCACCAAACTACTTAAGCAGACATTTTCCTGTGAAACTCTATAGAGGAAATACAACCTCAAAGGTTTATACTCTATATAATTAGGTTAGGTTAGAATAATATACACTTTTTTGAATTTGGTGTAAGGTCAAAAACTTAAGAAAGACTAGACTTTAAACTTGTCAGGACAATCTGTCAACATTCACTTTAAATTTCTTCCCAGGTAAAATGTGAACTGGGCTAAATATTTACCAAATAGCAAAATTCTGCCTACTGTAGTGGAACATAAAATATTTAAAGCAAAGTCTTTTACTAAAACCCTTCTCATTAAGTACTAACACGCTAAGAACCCTCATCCTTCCTAACTAGTCAGTTAATGCAATCCTTCTCAAACAAACCAGTAAGGTCTACATAATTGGAATGCTTATTGCCGTAAAGTTACTGAGCAGTCGACCTTCGTTCTACCTTTTTTTTTATAATTAAGGAAAATAGGTATGGTGGACCAACACTGAAATGGTTGACATTTTTTCACTCACCTCTAAAATCGAATGCAAATCCCGAAATACCATCCATACCAGTCGGATAAAAATACCAACCGTTGACGGCACTTTTAACAAGCGAAAATACGAAGCCATTAAACTAATACGGCGTAAAGGCTAATTAATTCCACATAAAAGCCTCGACACCACCCTAATGAGTTCAGAAATCCGGTTTTTAGCCTTATTTAAATGGCCCGTAGAAATTAATGTTCGGCAACTGAAATTAATGCCGACCTTTTCAGGAAAAACCGATCCGATGTCTCCAGATTGATCGTTGCCGGCTCATGTGACAATTCTGCGTCCAGTCCGATAATAATATTGGTGAAATGTGTTTAATCTGCGGTAGGTCCTCACCTTTGGCATTATATTGTCACAAAAAAAAAACAACAAACCATTACAATCAATTCGAGTTTAACACTTAACAAGAACAAATAACATAATTCGTTCTCGTTCGGAGAACAATATAATGCCATCCGCGGTCGGCTCCATCCATTATTGCTTTAGAATGGGTTTGTAAAAATATTTGCATACCATTTAAAGGGAAATATCATTCAGATCCTGGCCGATTGATAAGTAAGTTCTTTTGTAAGTGACTCACGCCGGATTGAATTTTAAATTGGCGCGCCTCCATGCTGTTCATAATAATCATTTTTCTCTGGCTGACATTGAAACGATTCTCACGATTTTTTTCCTACAAAACCGAAACGTGCAAGGATTTACCGTAAATTGATAAAGTGGTCTCAAACTGTCCGTTTATAGAACAATTGACTGAAATCAATTGGTATCTGAACCAAACATCTGGGATTTGATAGAGGTTAACAAAGCGTTTGACCCTCTCTAAATTAACGCAAAACGTCTTACAAATTTATTCTTATTGGTTCTGTATTTCGAAATTTAGAACTCAAATTTATACAACTTACAAATTCTGAGAAAGGTTTAATAATTTTACGTGAAAATTGCAAAAGATCAGTAACAGTAACAGAATAATAAGTATTTTGTATATAATACGTTTTTCGTAGCTCTTTTATTTGAGGAGCTATCAAAAAGTGTTAATAAAGAAGGTTGCAGCAAATTTAATGCTCTACAAGATTACATTTAGGTGTTTTTTCTTAAGTACCTCCTCAAGAAGTTAGAGGCCAAAAAGTGAGAGAATGCACTAAAGTGCTCCTTTTCAACTAGTTTGATTTTTGTAGTTCGCGTAGTTTTGCTATTTGAGGAGCTATCAGAAAGTGTTAATAAAGAAAGTTGTATAAAATTTTATGCTCTACCAGATTACGTTTAGGTGTTTTGTCCTTAAAGACCGGGGAAAGGAGTTCCAGGGCTAAAAGTGACAGAATGCACCAAAATGCTTATGTTACTTCGTAGCTAGCTTACGTAAATTGGAAGAGCTATCAATAAGTGCTGTTAAAGTTAGTTTTTTAAGAAGCTATCAAAAAGTGTTAATAAAGTAAGTTTTAGAAAATTTACTGGTTCTTAGATCACATTTAGGTATTTGTCCCTAAGAACCTCCTGAACGAGTTACAGGCCAGAAAGTGATAGAATGCACCAAAGTGCTCTTTTTCAACTAGTTTGATTTTTCAAGTGAGCGTAGCTCCGTTTTTTGAGGAGCTATCAAAAAGTGTTAATAAAGTATAACGTTTTAGAAAATTTTTTTCACGCTCTACAAGAATCGTCAAAAAGTTTAGGTATTTGTCCTTAAGAACCTTAAGAACCTCCTGAACGAGTTACAGGCCAAAAAGTGACCGAATGCACCAAGTGCTCTTTTTCAACTAGTTTGTTTTTTCAAGTGAGTGTAGCTCCGTTATTTAAGGAGCTATCAAAAAGTGTTAATAAAGTAAGTTTTAGAAAATTTAACGCTCTACAAAATCGTATTTAGGTATTTGTTCTTAAGAACCTCCTGAACGAGTTACAGGCCAGAAAGTGACCGAATGCACCAAGTGCTCTTTTTCAACTAGTTTGATTTTTCAAGTGAGCGTAGCTCCGTTATTTGAGGAGCTATCAAAAAGTGTTAATAAAGTTAGTTTTAGAAAATTTAACGCTCTACAAGATCACATTTAGGTATTTGTCCCTAAGAACCTCCTGAACGAGTTACAGGCCAGAAAGTGACAGAATGCACCAAAGTGCTCTTTTTCAACTAGTTTGATTTTTCAAGTGAGCTTAGCTCCGTTTTTTGAGGAGCTATCAAAAAGTGTTGATAAAGTAGGTTTTAGAACATTTCATGCGCTACAAGACCACATTTAGGTGTTTTGTTTTTGAAGTTTTCCTCAAGAAGTTACAGGCCAAAAAGTGACCAAATGCACCAAGTGCTCTTTTTCAACTAGTTTGTTTTTTCAAGTGAGTGTAGCTCCGTTATTTAAGGAGCTATCAAAAAGTGTTAATAAAGTTAGTTTTAGAAAATTTAAGGGTCTACAAAATCGTATTTAGGTATTTGTTCTTAAGAACCTCCTGAACGAGTTACAGGCCAGAAAGTGATAGAATGCACCAAAGTGCTCTTTTTCAACTAGTTTGATTTTTCAAGTGAGCATAGCTCCGTTTTTTGAGGAGCTATCAAAAAGTGTTAATAAAGTAGTTTTAGAAAATTTAACATGCGCTACAAGTTACCACAGTTAGGTAGCTTTGTTCAAAAAGTTAAGAAGTTTTAGAAAATTTAAAGCTCTACAAGATCCTTTCCTGAACGAAGTTACAGGCCAAAAAGTGACCAAATGCACCAAGTGCTCTTTTTTAACTAGTTTGTTTTTTCAAGTGAGCGTAGCTCAGGTTTTTGAGGAGCTATCAAAAAGTGTTAATAAACTAAATTTTAGAAAATTTACCGCTCTTCAAGATCACATTTAGCTATTTGTTCTTAAGAACCTCCTGAACGAGTTACAGGGCAAAAAGTGACGGAATGCACCAAAGTGCTCCTTTTCAACTAGTTTGATTTTTCAAGTGAGCGTAGCTCCGTTTTTTGAGGAGCTATCAAAAAGTGTTGATAAAGTAGTTTTAGAAAATTTCATGCGCTACAAGACCACAGTTAGGTGTTTTGTTTTTGAAGTTTTCCTCAAGAAGTTACAGGCCAAAAAGTTGACCAAATGCACCAAGTGCTCTTTTTTAACTAGTTTGTTTTTTCAAGTGAGTGTAGCTCCGTTATTTAAGGAGCTATCAAAAAGTGTTAATAAAGTTAGTTTTAGAAAATTTAACGCTCTACAAAATCGAATTTAGGTATTTGTTCTTAAGAACCTCCTGAACGAGTTACAGGCCAGAAAGTGACAGAATGCACCAAAGCGCTCTTTTTCATCTAGTTTGATTTTTCAAGTGAGCGCTATTTAAGGAGCGATCAATAAGTATTAATAAAGAAAGTTATAGCAAATTTCATGCTCTACAAGACTGCATTTAGGTTAGGTTAGGTTAGGTGTCTATGAACTTCCTCAACTAGTTATTTAACAGAATGCATCATATCGCTCTTTTTCAACTAGTTGATTAATTATTCAAGTGAGCGTAACTCTGTTAATTTAGGAGCTATCAGAAAGTGTTAATAAAGAGAACATATTTTTTAAGAGACTAGGATAATGTTATTTTCCTTAGTTGAAAATAGTGTAAAATTCTTGTTTCCCAACAAACCTTTTTGTTTGCGTTAAGACAGAAATCCCAACCAGCAAATAGAAATCTAAAGCTTTGTGTGGCTTATCTGAACCATTTACCTCATCCTAAACCTTGGCTCGATGAAGCAAAATTTAACAAATTAATCTCCTAAAACTCGGCTCCGAAAATTACAGTTATCAGTCTACAAGTGTACATTATAATCCAATTATAATAAGTCTAAAGGTTCCGGAGGAATAACAAACAGTTCCAAACTGGCTGGGTTTACGTCGTCCCTTTCATTCGGACTCTAGTGGCCGATAACAACCGACAACAAAGAAGGACGTAAACGTAGCCAGCAGAGTTACGAAACTACTTTTGTGAACCATCAGAGGTCGGCCAAATCCGCCTCCGGGGACCCATCTACCTGTTGTATGATGTTTTCTGACCACAAAGACAAGACGGACGTAACGATCTTTCACGACTTGAGAAGTTGGGTAACTGTCGGGCTTAGGGCGAATTTCGATATCTCGATTCTTAAATTAATGATCGATTCATTAATAAAACATTTCGCATAATTAGACTGGTCTGATCAAGGTATGATGAAGACGTATTTCAGATTATGAGTTGGCGGTTCCAAATATTCAGATTGCCTTAAAGAGGGAGTTGATCGATTGCCATGTTAATTTTCTCGAATGTATATGGAGTTTTTATTTTTTACACCATTGGGGTGACACAAACACTCTAATTATTGAAGTTGTTGCATGTGCTTGGTGAGATATCAAGTGAGAAAATGACTGAATATGTAATGGATTAGGTAGTAGCTTTCCGGTTGTTTATAGCATTTCCCTCTCTTGTTCTTTTTAGAGCAATACTGACCAGAAATTTAAAAATAGATTAAGTTAGGTTTAAATACATAATACAAAATTATTAATTATTAAGTGATACTTTACAAACAATTTCAGTTTTTTCCCTACAACCATTTCGTTAAGTCAAGCTTAATTGCCACCAGGATATCTAGCAATTCCAATTGGAGGTATGATTTGATTTTCACCAATGCATTTTCAGTTGCTCTAGCTTTGGCTAAGCTAGTTTCTGTAGAAGGTATATGTGAATGATCTGTGCATTTAAAATCAGATACATCAAGGCCTGCATTTTCCTTTGAATATTTTGTTTACTTTGATATCCCATTGCGTTCCACTGGAATATTGTTATATCATACATGTTTGCATGATTATTAGACCGAAATATCCAATATTCTACAATTCTTCAGATATTATTGTAACATTTCCTACCGTACTGGACATATATCGGAGTTTACAGTGTTCATCAACAAGCTTGGAGTTACCTTGGCCTGTTCCTGAGAAAATTAGGTTATACTCAGTTCTGCTACTTACGGATCCATCGGTCAGTCACATCCTCAGTCACTGTTCCTCAAAATCATTCATTCAAAATTTTATAGGATCTGCGAGGACAGAATGTCACATACACAATTTGGATTTATGAAGGGCATAGGAACAAGACATACACTTTTCTGCCTGCAAATATTGTTCCAGTGCTGTAGGGATATGAACTGTGATATATTTGCCTGTTTTATAGACTAAGGGAATCCGTTCGATAGAATAAAACACCAAAGGATGATAGACGTCTTGATGAATACGGGGATGGATGATAAAGATGTAAGAATCATCCGAATCCTTTACTGAAATCAATCAACTATTATTAAAATTAATATGAAACCGATAACATAGTAAACGTTCTTTGAGGACCAAATTCATGGTAATCAGTAAAGAAATCAAAATCATACTAATAGACATAGTAGCAAAGTCACCTATCTGCGAAAGATGATCAAAGCAAGGATCGCCTTCAATTGGCTTATCCGTTTAAAAGTCACAACCTCAACATCGACATCAAAATCTGACTACTTCGATGCTATATTTTCGCGATTCTCTTCTATGAGATAGATTCATGGACATTAACCGAGGCAACTCCAAGAAAACAGTTTTACAGGAGGATGCTGAGAATATCATGAGTGATGGTGAGAATGAAGAAAGACTTGAAAGCAATGAACACCATTAAGAGAAGAAAGCTCGAGTACCTCGGACATATTTTAAGGAACGAAAGCAAATATTACCTTTCAAAGTCCTCTCACCAAGGAAAGTTTATAGCAGAAGACCACCAGGAAGAAGGAGAATATCACTTTTCAATTAAAACTTTAAAAAAAAATTATCTATAATTTTTGTTGCACTTATTATATTACTTACAATAATTAACAAATTATGGATTTAGATTTAAATTTAGTTTTAATTCTCTTACAACATGCAAATACGATTGAAATCATTTACATGAGCTTGTTCATCTGAGATCGAACCATTTTACTTACTCAAAGTTATTTAAGAAACAATTTTTCTTTCCTTTTTTAACACTTTCCTAGAATGTTAATAGCGACTGTTAATTCTCTACGGGGAAGAATGATAGACCAGAACGACTTCCATGCAAATCAAATGGCAGCGGTGAAGGTAGGAAAAGGGTAAGACAGGGTTGTGCTTTGTGCCCCCTTCTATTCAATCTTTTCGCACAGAGAGATACAGAGGATGGCATAAAGATTAACGGACAGGTCGTTAATAATCTTCGTTATGCCGATGACACGGTTATATTGGTTGATAGCCAGGAAGCACTTCAACGTCTGATCGACAGGATAAATACCGAAGGAGAACGACTTGGTCTAAAAATTAACGCAGACAAATCGAAAGTAATGGTGGTTAGCAGAACACCAAATATACATTTAAGTATACAAGTGAACGGTAATAATATTCATCAAGTTTAGATATCTCGGAAGCTGCATAACTGAGGACCTTGACCCGGATACGGAGATACGCAGCAGAATTGAACAGGCCAGGATGGGACAATAAAAGCTAACATCATGAATCATCTTGAAGCGAAATGTGGGTGTTTCTGGAAAATCCTTAAAATCCGGTGGACAGATACAACCAACGCTGAGGTACTAAATCTAATGGGAAGAGAAAGAGAACTGCTGCAAATAGTGAAAGCAGCCTAACTGGGCCATATATTCCATGTACCAATTTCTGAAGCTGATTATGCAGGGAAAGGTCGAAGGTAGAAGAGGCATCGGGAGAAAAAATAGAAGATAAGAGACTGGACAAACTTTGACGACCATACACTCTTTTCAGAGCTGCACAAGACCGAAACCGGAATTGTCCAACATTCAGAACATAAATGAATAAAGCACCTTAAGAAGAAGAAGTTAGTTTTTTGGGTACGCCAATATTCTTTGGCTAGGAATGCGGCCTCAGATAGATGGGTCAAGCAAGACTACTGCTTTTTACCCTTCCATCGCTGTAGACCAAAAGGATAGGTCTGGAAGAGGAAGTCGCTACAAGTCCAGGAATTTTCCCTTTCGGGAAGTTCCCAGAGTTGCATCGGCATCCGTTGTCCTTGACGGAGGAGCTCTTATGGCGCTCTTCTTGTCCTCCATTTCTTCTTTCTTCGTCAGCTCGTCCATCTCTGGTGATCCTGGCAAACTATAGTATGTCCAAACAACCATCTTTCGTCCGTCTGTTTTTACACCCTAAAGTTTTTGGGGAGTTAAGATCTGGTGAGTGGGGGACGGTTTTCCCCCTTTTGCGTAGGCAAAGCGGGGGAAAGTGCCAGGAGTGCAGTCAGAGCCCAGTTAACACCGGGATAACTGCGGAAAGGTTCTATCCAGATTTTGAGACTAAAATTCTCGCCACCCGGTGGGAAGGTCTGGGGGGAATTGTGGTACTCTTCTTGGCTGGTTGGTCCTGAATTGTCATCTATCTGAAACAGAAGAAAATCTTATTAATAATTACCCGTTATCCAGTAACTGGTATCGGGGTCGTTTGTGGGGTGCTTCTAGCTCCGGGTCGTAGTTTACTGCTTCTCGCAGTAGTTTTTTGGGTATTTCCTAAGCTAAGTCTTTTAAATTTTTTCAAACATAAATTAATGTTCTGCATACTATTCAGATTTGTTAGAACAGAAAAAAAATGGAAATCATATATCTCTGCCTGATTTAAATAACAAACAGTGTCAGTACAGTACATAGACCGGACGAACAATAAAAAAAGGCAGAAAGAAGAAACCCACCAGCCGGTTGGGACATCTCGTTGCCGCTTTACTTTGTTATTGGGAAAATTATGTTCTTGACTAATAAAATAAACGCTTTTTACGTGAATAAACATGTATTTTTCGAGCAACAGTCGGTCGTTTATTCAAATTTAAGGTGACATTCATATAGGAAGGACGCTCACCTTATGGCTAAAAAGAAAAACGGAATATCGTTTTACCGGGCTGAAAATTAGCGCCAACAGGTTAGGACAAAATCAATTTTCACCTCTGGAGAGAGAGAATAAAAAACTGGGAGACACCTGGCGCCTTTAATTAAAGTCCGTACCGGCAAAAAATCGTTTTAATATCGTAGGAACGTCTTTTATTGTTATGGTAATTGGATGTACAAAGACAAGATAACCAAGAATCAATTAGAGGAGAAAAACGGAATGAAATTTATGGTAGGTAAGGCATTATTGGGTGATTGGCAAGTGGAAGATTTGAATATGGGACTCGATGATGGATTGGTAATAGAATTGGTTTCTCAAGACTCCCAGCTGGGGCGCTGCTTGGCGGGCTCGGACCCATGAAAACGCCGCTTTGGACAAGGTTAATTTCCAATTTAACGGACTAAGGGCGTGGACAAACTGCACTAATAATTAGTTGAGTTAGTCAGATATACAGAGAGTCAAGAATAACCCGAGATGACAAATGACGATATATAAAACATCTCTCATTTTGTTGAGTATTGCAAAAGTAACAAAACAACTTTAGAATAGGTTATTTGTAATTTTTTATATTAAAACTAAAAGTGCAATTTTGACTATTTCTGGAAGGAATTCCGAATTTTTTTTTCGATATTTCTATTAATTTTAATTAATTTTTCTCTTTATTTTTTTCTGTTAGTTGTATCGCTTTCTGTGATTGACAAACGATTTCAACAGTCAGGATAATATGTCTAGGTATCACTTAAGATCGAAATCAGTAGTAATTAAGTTCATATACTATTTGATAATATACAAGCCAAGCATATACAATTTGTTATTATCACGTGACTTAAAACTGAAGTCTATTGTAAAGAGGCCAGATGGAGAACTGTCACGTGACTGTTTAAAATCGAGAATAATCAATTTCAATTTGAAAACGGTTTGGTGTGACCCTAAAAATTAAATTTAAAATTGACCACGTGAGCACGTTGATCACGTGATTCTGAAAAACCATGTTTCAATTTGAGTATAGTCATGTGACGCTACAAATTTATTTGAAAATGGTCACGTGACGCAAAAAATTCAAATTTTACTTTAAAAACGGACATGTTACGTTACAAATTCAAATTTTCATTTTTACGTGACCATGTCTAAATTTGAAGACTGTAAAAGAAATAAATTAAATTTGAATATGCTCACCTGACCATGGAGTGATCCAGAAGTAGACTAGTCACGTGACATTGAAAAATCCCGTTTTTACTGCATGTAGTTTGTTTTATCATTAGTACAGAATAGCATAGATACTGATAATAATTAGTTAGAATATTGTTTCCTGTGTTTATCTTAGTTTTTGTCTATATTGTTTCTGTATATGCTTTATTAGATGTTGTTTGCATAAAACAGAACTTATTTCAATAACGGTTGTTTTGTAACCTATTATAGTATGGCTGAAATGGAAGATGAGAACTTAGAGAATTAAGAAGGAAGAACAATCTGAAATGAAGAACAATAAATGATTCTACGACGGGAAAAAGACAAATCTGGAGAGTATAATGCCATAACTAAGATCACGTTTTGAATAGATTTGAATCTCAAAGAATATCTCACTTACTGTGACTATGACAATCGTAAACTTAGATCTAACGTAAGAAGAGTATAGGAACTGGATAGAACCTCGCCATTTCGAAACGAATCAACAGATTTTAATGCAGTTTGCACTGTCATTGGGCTTGGTTTACTGGCTTTTCACTGATGTAACAATCTTTTGCTTTAATGCACTCTAACTGCCTTATGCAGAGTGTAAAGGAAGTTCGTGCAAAAAAGTTAAATTTTCAAGAAGTAGGAGTAGGAGATGTCTCCTCCGTTACAGATTCTTGAATCGAGGGAAGGGAGTTATCAAGAGAAAGGAACACATAATTTGACAGAAACCTGCTTTTGCCAACCAAGTCTGTCACATTCTATCAACACTTCTATCGATACTTCTACTCCCTGCGTTCAAGAATTAGGGCCCTGCAGGGATCTGTCTTCCTTGGAGTGGGGACGGATCCTTGCCTTCGTCAGGGAGACGGGTCTGGGTGGCGTAGGTCAGGGGTGGTAAGGTGGGGAAACGCCCAAAAGCCAATAATTTAAGCTCAATGATAGTCCAAATCGCATCAAAATCTGTCGTTTCGTTTAGAAATGGTAAGGTTTTAAAAATGATCCAAAAAAATCACTGTCGCAAGGAATAAGAAAACAAAAATTGTGACTACTTTAGCAAGTTGGCAAATGTGCACTTAATGCTAGAAATGTTTTAGGTTCCCTGACCACTCTAATGTGAAAAAATACATTTAATTTTTGATAATATGAAGATTCAAACTGTTTGACTCTACAGTACAGATTAATTTATTTGAATCTCATTCGTTTCCAAGAGCAATAACCTCTGCAAAATCTTCCATTCCAATTCACACACACATTCGAAGAAACAGAAATAAAAACATAGCTCGAAATTAAATCGAATGCAGCCTGGGAAACAGCACCCGACAATCACAAATTAATCCTTACTGCTCCGGCCACAATTCGAACCTTAATAATCCGCACATAAAGGATATTATTACTGCATCCTAATTGGGTTTCGGGCAACAAAGACACCAGAAAAACGTCAAACTTTGAACAATAACTTTATAACAGGCTTGTACCGAGTGAATCCAATTAATGTTATTATTTTAGTATCTCCAAGTTTTTTCCAACGCTTGACAAAGGTGTTTATTTTGTAGTTTTGATTATGGAAGCGTCAATGGACAAAACCTGGTGGTTATTACCGGAAGATCAGGGAAGGTCCATTTAAATTGTTTTTGTACGTGTCCCAAAAGAGATATTTGGTTATTTCCTGTGTCTTAGGACAGTAAAGGCACCGCAGCGGTAGGCGTAAGGCATTAGTTTACGAGATATTGATCTTGACGAAATTCGGAACCGCTTTTGGAATTTTTAAGAGACTTTTCACGTGCAGGTGGTCAATGCGTTATTTTACTGTCGGATGGTTGATTATCTCAGAGAATGGTGAATAAAGATAATTTAAAATTATTCTTAGTGTATTCCAGCGATACTTTCTTTTGACACACTAAAATAACTGATAAAATCAGTCCATATAACAAAATTAAGAGTTTTTTCAGAGTTAGAGGAAAATATTGAAAACAGTTATTGATTAACTATCAAATATAACAGTCATAAGGGTTGAAAGAAGAGGAGATAATATGAAAAACGTTCAATAATGCTTATCTCTCTAGAAGAAGAAAGCAAGTATTTTTTGTGAATACAGTAGATAAAAATCTATATTGATTTAAATAACGCATGCCCTTAAAATAGAGTTTGTCAAGATAAGCAAAAAGAAAGCATAAGAAAGTTAATAAAACACAGAAACATCAGTAAATGAGAGATTCAGATTTTCACATCCACTGTGAAAATCTTTGTAATATACTTTTCTTCAGGTATTTTCTTCTTATACTAGACCAATAGACAATTTCAGTGTTTTTTTTAAATATTTTTTCCACCAAAATTCAATTCCATCAAATTTTGACACCGTTTTTCTCCGTGGCTGTACCAAATTTTGTAGAGTTTTTCAGGTTATTGGATAGGAAATTAAATGTGGAATCCAAAAATGTGCTTAAAACCGTTATTTTCTCACTCCAAGTGAGTTTTATAGGCGATTCGTCCCTGACTGTCTTTTCAAAACTTTGTTTCTGTCAGTTCTAACTTTGACACCTCTTTTCTCCCCGACTGTACCAAACTTTGTAGTGATTTTTCAGGTTATTAAATAGGAAATTTACTGAGGATTCCAAAAATGTGCTTAAAACCGTCATTTTCTCACTCCAAGTGGGTTTTACAGGCGATTTTGTCCCTGACTGACAGTTCAAACTTTGACACCGCTTTTTTCCCTGACTGTAGTAAATCTTGTAGTGTTTTTTCAGGTTATTGGATAAGAAATTTAATGAGGATTTCAAAAATGTATTTAAAACCGTCATTTTCTCACTCCAAGTGAGTTTTACAGGCGATTTTGTCCCTGACTGTCTTTTCAAAACTTTGTTTCTGTCAGTTCTAACTTTGACACCTCGTTTCTTCCCGACTGTACCAAACTTTGTAGTGATTTTTCAGGTTATTAAATAGAAAATTTACTGAGGATTCCAAAAATGTGCTTAAAACAGTCATTTTCTTACTCCAAGTGGGTTTTACAGGCGATTTTGTCCCTGACTGTCTTTTCAAAACTTTGTTTCTGTCAGTTCAAATTTTGACACCGCTTTTTCCCCTGACTGTACTAAATCTGATAGTGTTTTTTCAGATTATTGGATAAGAAATTTAATGAGGATTCCAAAAATGTGTTTAAAACCGTCATTTTCTCACTCCAAGTGGGTTTTACAAGCGATTTTGTCCCTGACTGTCCTTTCAAAACTGTGTTTCTGTCAGTTCAAATTTTGACACCGCTTTTCTCCCTGACTGTACTAAATCTTGTAGTGTTTTTTTCAGGTTATTGGATAGAAATTGTATGAGAATTCCAAAAATGTGAAAACCGTCATTTTCTCACTCCAAGTGGGTTTTACAAGCGATTTTGTCCCTGACTGTCTTTTCAAAACTGTTTCTGTCAGTTCTAACTTTGACACCTCTTTTCTCACTGTACCAAACTTTGTAGCTTTTTCAGGTTATTAACCGTGCTTAAAACCGTCATTTTCTCACTCCAAGTGGGTTTTACAAGTCCCTGACTGTCTTTTCAAAACTTTGTTTCTGTCAGTTCAACTTTGACACCGCTTTTCTCCCCGACTGTACTTGCCCCTGAAAACCGTGGGTTTTACAAGCCATTTTGCCCCTGACTGTCTTTCCAAAACTGTGTTTCTATCAGTACAAACATTGACACCGATTTTCTCCCTGACTGTACCAAATCTTGTAATGTTTTTTCATGTTATTGGATAGGAAATTTAATGAGGATTCTAAAAATGTGCTTAAAAACCGTTATTTTCTCACTCCAAGTGGGTTTGACAAGCAATTTTCTCTGTAACTGTCAAACTGTGCTCAAAAGTTGCGAAAACCCGGGTTTAGAAAAGTTTCCTTGCAATATTCGATACAAAACGTGTTTCTGAGATTTATGACAGTTGTTTTGACTGCCTATCTAAATTATCCTCCAAAAACCATGTGAGATCTGTCACTACTGTCAAAATTTGTCTAGAATTTGCAAGAATTACAGTTTAACACAGTTTTTTTAGAGTTTTCAAAACAAGATATGTTTCTGGGATTTAGGACAGTTATTTTGACAATAATTAACAATTTGTAAATAAAATGCAAATTACAAATTGTTTAAATAATAATATCTTTAAATTCTCATATGAAAAACTTATTATTTGTCAAAATTTAATAAACATAAAGTAATAAAAGAAGTGACAAAAAGCTGAAAATGCTATTTTTTAGGAAAGGTTACTTTTGTTAATAAAAGAGTTATAAATAAGATTGGACTCTTAACATTTCAATTCGTTATTGTTTAACAATTTTGACAGCTGGTTAGATGCACCCTAAACCGTCAATCTAACGTCAAAACTGTCAAATTTAGCTTCATGGTGAAATAAAATACCGTACCTATTTGCTTTTAGCAATGGTTCAAATAAAAGTTTATGCAGTGAAACAACGGTTCAGCACTTAAGATCTCCATGGTACAAAAATCACTTTGTCAGAAAAAAAAAAAAAAAAATGTTTCACTCCTGATCCATACATGTATAGAGCTTTTTAAACACAATCAAGTTCAGACGAAACAAGTTGGTTAGAACATTTGTACTGAAAAGTACAACAAACCACAAACTAAATTGAAAAAATGATTATTACCATTATTTTCAAATTATTTTTGTTAGAGAAAAACCTTTTAGTTATCTTGTTTTCTTTCGATATATTGCAGATTGAGTAAGTAAACTGTGTATGACAACGCGCATATGATAAGAACAATATTTATATACAGCATAGGTAATGGAAGATATAGAATAACTGGAAGACTGACACTTTTTCTAAATTGCTGTTACATTTTGACAGGCAACAAATGAACGGCATATTATAGAGACAGTAGTCAATAGAGTTTAAGTAAAAGAACAACAACAAATTACCGAACAACGAAGGAACAATTCACAATAAGAAGAATAGTGAAAACACCCTAAAATAAACACAAACTACACTTGACTAGAACAATGAACTTATGAACATGTAGTAAACAAACATAACTTAGGTAAAGTCAAGACTTGACTTCATAAAAAATCATCTAATCCTGAAAAAACTCAATTTCTACAATACCAACAAATGCAAAGTGTCCTATTTCAGCTATATTGGAATTTTTGACAAGCACCTGTTTAACTCCAAGAAGAAGAAGAATCAATATCTTATTTATATATCTTTCTTCAAACATTGATAGGTCAAATTTACAAAACTTACTTGGTATAAATGGGAAATGTGTTGGTAAAGAGAAAATCACGTTCTTTGGCCTGTTCGAGCTCATTTTTATGTGGGAAACACTGTGCCTTTAGTATGACCGAATGCGAATTTTAAATATTTCTCTAGAACTACTACTAAAGGAATTCGTGCTCTAGGCTATTGTAATTCAACGGTCGATTCTTCGTTGGTACGTTTTTCCAATCGCTTCTGATTCTTGTTAATGCTGTAACAGTGTAGCACGACAATTTATTTTATTTATCCTTGTTTTCTTGAAAGTTCAGTGTGCTTAGCTGAAATTTTGGACCCTTGATGATTATGTTTCACAAAACCATTAAAACAAGAAAAAAGGAAGGAATAACAGTGGAAAAAAGCGTTTTAAAGGCCTTTATTGTCAGGTAATTTAATACAGTCTTTAGACATCCGAGCCGCAGGCCCAAATGGCAACAATTTCGCATTTCAACTCGACAAAAGGACGAATAGGCCGATTGCGTCTCGCGATATGTTTGTTCCGGTACGACAATGGAAAATTAGGGGGTTGTATGTCGGCAATTGTTCCTTTTCAACTATCAGAACCGTATCTTTATTGCCCTTAAGGGTTTCACTTACCGTTTTCTTAATCTGTTCTACCACAGTCGTTGAAACGTGTACCATAAATGGTTCTACAAATTTCGAAACTGTCCTTCTTGCATGCAATGCATATTGTTTTTTGAAGTTATTTGTACAATATCATCTTTTGAAAAGACTGGAATTCAAATGACTATCAGTATAGTAAACTATAGTAAAAAATTTGACAAAACTTGAAATTGGGTTAGGTTAGGTTAGGTTAGCGTAAATTAGAGCAATGTTCGTAATTTAGCACACTGTGCTGAGATTTACGTAAATGTTGCACATGTAGACGTAATGTAACAGTGTGATTTTGTTAGTCTGAAAAGCCATAATAAATTTTTGATAAAACTCAATTATTCCGAGTAAAACCACTCAAATTAGTTTTAAGGGAGATTTAAGGGTTATAACTTCTCTCTCTAAAGATTAGCTAAAAATCTTATACTGTGCGTTTGTACTAATTGATCTAATCTAACCAGTGTAATAATCATACACATTTTACATAATTAAGCTTGGTCATATTTGCACATAACAAATTAACCTCCTCCTTATTTACACCAGAAAAATAATGTGTAAAATGCTGCCTATCTTGCGGTTAAAACTCATTAGTGCTTCTTAATATAAGAAGAAATAGTTTTTATTAAAATTTACATTACGACATAAATTTAGTTGTAATTTATGACCCCTACTTCACTACAATCTTTTTCCAATAGAAAAGATAGATAATTGAAAACTTTAATGGAAGATCCTAAAAAGGACGACTAAATTTACAGCAGTTTCAGTACATTCAATGTTTTTAGAATAGATTGAGTAGTAACACTTTGTTGACATTAGTCTTCTTTAATAAGATTCTTAATAAAATAGAGATCGTTGAAGAGCTTGGGGCAAGAAAATATGCCACATTTCTTCAACACTGTCAACCGACAAACAAATTTACATTAGGAGAGTAGGTCAAAACATACCTTAAGACGGAAAGTTTCCCGACCCCTATATGGAGATTAAACTCATACCCGAACACACTATTCAACGAAATCACCCCCAAAAAAACCCCTACAACTTCCATTTCTCCAAAAATTCGCGAGGTAAGAAGACCTTTATTTACTTTTCCTAATCTACTATACCAACTTAATTTAATAACCTGATCTAATTCTTAATCTAAATTGTCTGAGCTCCGCTGATCCGATACTCTTTTCAGTCCTCATCTTTGGCAATCGCTTTCCCCCCCCAGAGATTAACACACCTTACTGCTTCCCTATCCATTTTGTCCTGTTTTCTTAGTCAAAGTCCCTCCCGAATCACCCCATTCTCTTTCATTTCCTCTTTCACCCTTACTTTCTCTTCAATCACACACTTTTCCCTGACATGTAGCGGCGTCTCTTCCGCCATCCCACATACACAGAGCCCACTCTCATTGACAGGTTGCCATGCCCAGTCAGCAACTGGTTGCCTAGAAAAGGCACTGGAAACCCGTCCGCCCCCACCTCCTTGCACAGTTCATTCATCCTCTTTTGCGAAGTATCCCATTTCCTTTGCCACTCGCTCATCACCCAGTCACTCCTCTCTTTTATCACATTCTTCCGCCCCCACATTCCAACTAATTCCCAGTGCGTATTCTTGAAACGAGGGAAGGGAGTTATCAAGAGAAAGACCTGTAGAATGTGACAGGAACCCGTTATTGTCAGCTTCTTCTGTCACATTCTATCAAAACTTCTCCTGAGATTTCCGTTCCCTGATTTCAAGAATTAGGCTCCTGGCATATCTGGCGAGCTGGTTGGCTAATTGTATGCCCTCATGATCCCTGCTTTCCCATGGGGAGTCTAATCCGGTAACCCTGTTTTGTCATTATTCCCACCCTGTTCCTAACCATCTCTACTTGTGAAGATCTTGTGAAGGCTAGGCCGCTGGAGCAGTTCAATTGCCAGTAGGCTGTCTGTTATTACCCAATACTCCCCAAAGTGCCAAGATTTCTGCACTCAGACTGTCTCTTGTTATTATCGTATCAATTCCCCCCCTTCGCACCCTTTATGACCTCTCTAGGTAAGGACAGTTAAATAATAGCTTTACAATCTTATAAAGTAAAATCAAATCATTATTTTTTTCCTGTTTGATAATGTTTCAATCTTCAGAACTGAGTAAAAACTTAAATAAATCCGATTATTTTCAACGATTTGCTTGTTTTGCAAGGGAAGTGATTAGTGAAACTTAATGCCAGATCCAGAAGAAGCTCCAAATCAATAACGGAAGTAACACTTTGAAGTCTTGATGGATTTACAGCATATAGTCAGTAGGTTTTTTTGGCGTAAACAACATTTCCCAGCATTTACTTCCTTTTCCATTATTGGTCACACCATCGACTGAGGCTGTCCAGATCTTCCTGAATTCAGCGTCAGAATTAACCTTCAAATACAATTTTAAGATCATCCGCAAACAGAAGACACTATTCTAGCATTTGACACAATAATGTTAAAAACCAAATTTTCTTATTCAATAGTTTTGAAGCAGATTTCCTAGCAATCTATTTCAAGTTCTATCATTTTTTTGAACAAACTGGTAGTTAAAATACTGACAGAATATATTTTTTTCAATTCAACACAGTGGTTTGGTATTCCTAGTTTCTTGCCATGTTATTTGTAGTCTGAATATAATGTAGGAAAAAGGAGCGGATATGTAATATCAAATATGAGTAAAAGTAATGTAGGAGGCATCTTCCAATAAAAAGTTTTATGAGTAAAATAATATACTAAATTTTTTCTAAGACGGTTTAATAATATGCCTATAACCATCCATATACCCGTGAGTAATGAGTCATTTTCACCAGCATTTTATGGATTTGAGAAGCCATAGAGTTATAGGAAAGTACAGTATTCTGCTAGCATGTAATAGCTATTACTCCCTGGATGAAATACAATACTAGCCTTTCTAATAAATAATATACTACGAATCATGAGTGAGCAATTAAGAAAAATGTTAAAACTATTATTACCTTAAGTAATTTAAGAAAATTCTTACACTCCTTTAAAAAGGTAACATTTAACTATCAATTAACTTAAAACCATCATATTAATTAACAGTTTACCATTATCGGTGCCTCAGAAGGATCATGAGCAGTTTCACTGCTTTCAGCAATCGAGTCGTTTTGCAAAAAAGGTCAAATTCCAGTTGAAGCCTTACTTGAATGTCGTGCAGTGCCTTAATGTCCTTTGCTTTCTTGTTACTTGCACCCAACAATGTTAAAGAGAGTATTTGCGTTAAAAGGGAAATTAATAATCCATCCCTTTTCAGCTTCAAGCAACAGAATTCTACACGTTTTCAGTTACATTTTTACTGTTTTTCTGGTTTATTGACTTAACAAACTGCTCTTTTAAAGCAATTTCCGTATTGTGGAGCTGCAGGAAAGGTTGCAAAAACTCTACCAGCTGGTCTAAACACCACTAATGCGGCGTTGTTTCGACTCCATTTTCGAGAGGTGTCGATGGGGCTACATAAAAAAGATATCGAGTTAGCCCCGACCTAAATGGAGTTAGGAGACGTACGAGATCAATTTGAACATAATGGGTCGCTTGGGCGTGCGTGACCGGAATCCTGCTCAAGTTTCGTTGTTTCTAGTTTTGTCGTGCCGTTTTTTTTCTAGTTTGCTTGCATTTGAGCGGATTCGTTCACGCTAACCAGCAGGAAAAAAATACCCTTTAAAGGAAATCTCCCAAACTGGAATGCGTATCTTCAAAAAAACAATTTTGGTTGATAGTCATGACTGTCAAGAGATATTTAAAGAAGAAAGGGTAAAAGTTTATTTCTGATTTAGTCAGAACCATTAAGACATGATTTCAAAATTTTGCTCTTCATTGAACTGGACTCAAACCGTGGTGTTCTACCTTATCCTAACCTAACCTTACCTGGTTGCCAAAGTTCGAGTTTGAGTTTAATTTTTCGACTAAAAAGGGACGCAAACATAATGAATGGCGACAAAACAAATTGGATTTGGCACTCCATTTTGAACGAAAGGTATGGTACAAAGCATCCTCCATTTTACTTTTGAACGAAAGGGTACAAAGGCACAAAGCATCCTCCACCTTGATCAAAACTGCGATGGTACTTTTGGTTCTTTGAAGAGGAAATATTGGCTAGCTACAAAATGAAAAGTCCAAAACAAAGTGAATAGTGAGAAGTCGAAGAAGGGAAGAGGCCCAATTCTATGCCATGAAACCAACCTAAATTTCTATGAAAATGAATTCTCCAAAACGAAAGAAGGAAGGAAGGAAGAACTGAAGAAAGCACTGGATAGTGGAACACACTGTTTCAGAAGAAAAACAAAGATTTCCTTGAATCAAAACTGTGAGAACATTTGTATCTTCTTAAGATAATTGGTAATTCAAGAGATATTTTAACATTATTGTAGTAAAAAGGTACACAAACATAATGAATGGCGACAAAACAAATAGGATTTGGCACTCCATTTTGAACGAAAGGTATGGTACAAAGCATCCTCCACATAAAACTGCGATGGTACTTTTGGTTCTTTGAAGAGGAAATATTGGCTAGCTACAAAATGAAAAGTCCAAAACAAAGTGAATAGTGAGAAGTCGAAGAAGGGAAGAGGCCCAATTCTTTGCCAAAACCAACCTAAATTTCTATGAAAATGAATTCTCCAAAACGAAAGAAGGAAGGAAGGAAGAACTGAAGAAAGGATAGATGATATATATTTTCCACTGGATAGTGGACGCACTGTTTCAGAAGAAAAACAAAGATTTCCTTGAATCAAAACTGTGAGAACATTTGTATCTTCTTAAGATAATTGGTAATTCAAGAGATATTTTAACATTATTGTAGTAATACTCAAAAAATTCACCCTGTATCAAGTGCAGTTTCCTACAGTACCCTAAAAGTGGGCGTCAAACTTTTGAATACCACTAATTGTGTTAATCTATTTGATAGTGACTGGATAACATGACAACAAATCTCACTGTTAAGTTTATCTGTAGTTGTTAAAAAAACGGACCTTACAAACCACGAACAGGTGTTTCGGCCGTTGACAATACTTTGTCGCTGTATTAGCGGTTAGCAGTACAAGAGACAGCGAATTAGCCGAAACCGCAAACAAAAGGTTTAGAAATTCCGACCCTAAGCCTGTCGGGCGCCAGCGCCTCTATTATAATGAAATTTTTGTTTTTAAGGGCGTAGCCGGACCCGAAGAGAACATCGACTAGGTAAATAAAATTATACTGCCCATCATCTGCCCATTTATATTGATGTATTACAAGTTTGTCTGCGGCGATTATACAGGGTGAATCGCGGCAATAAATTGCATCGTTTTAGCCGGTTCGAGGGCGGTTTGGGTGTCAGTCGGTTTCGGAATTTATTGTGTTGTTTGTCGGTTTTTGGCTCTTTGATGCTAATTTGGCCTTATAGTATCGCCCATTCGATTACGAAAAAATATTTACGAGTTAAAAGAGAAAAGGCAGTTAGCGGATATTGCCCATTTCCATTCGGCTGCCATAAAAATAGACTGAGTAATCATCTATCCATAAATATGTCGGCTGTGTGTATGGTTTTAGTGTTGGATTTTGTTGGAATGGTTTTCAATAAACGTTTTTTTTTAGTTTTTAACCTTGTAGTTAAGGCCTTGTGACTGATGAGGATGTCTTGAGGTCCCCCATTGAACTTGGTTCAAGTCAGAAACTTTGACAGCAATGTATTTCATATGGGAAAGTTATAGTACCTACAGGGAGGCAATAAAAGCAAATACTACCCTTATTGTCTGGAGCTCTAGAAATAATGATTTAGATTAATAAAACATTTCAGAGAATCTAATCGGAAACCTTCGTGGAAAATGTAAATTTACAGGATGATCGTCAAGCAGTCCTAATAGCAATACGATCCACGATCACCTCAAATATAGGACTTGAGTGGAATAACTAAACTGAAATAAATTGTCCTAGAACAACAGAGCAAATCTGGTCAAAGAACATTCTTCAGTAGTTGGAGTCAATCTTCCGTCGTACTTCCTTCTTTTCGCTCTTTGATATTTACTTTCTCTGATATTTTCCCTCTTTAGTGTTGAGCGCAGTCTCTTCTCACTGGTCTGCCTCCTTCCAGTTTCTGCTTTCGCTTTCTAACTTCGTCTGTTTTCCTCTCAATTTTCTGTCTCATTTATATTTAACTTTGTTTTCTCTGTTTCCTACTAACTGCTGGATTAGGAAGGAATATAAGAATAAAAAATACAGGGCTATTTGGTAATAAAGCTGGATTTGACTTAATTTTACACTTTAAAGTCCATTTACTCTAATATTATAACACTAATATGAGTAACACACATTATTTGCCTTTATCTCGCTTTTTGACATTGACTTGACTCTCCCTCTATCTCTTTTTCCTTGTCTTTCCCTCACAGGTCGATCCTGAGGTATGCCTCTTTCTCGTTTCTGCTTTCACTCTCTAACCTTATTGTGTTCCTTTCACTTTCTATTTGATTCCCTTTTTTCTGTCTCTTATAGCTTCTTGATGAGAGCAGAAGAGAAGAATATGCAATAAAGCAAGCTATTTGATAGATTTAGCTAAATTAGACAGCTTCCACTTTGATAGTCTATTTACTCAAATATTTTGATAGTAAAATAGTGATTCAATATACAGTGTGTCTCAAATTAGTTCTACATGTATTGGGATCTCTGTAACCGTAAGAGCTACAGAGTCGGTTAAATGGGGAAAGTTTTAGAGAATTTTATGTGAAATTTATTTCCGGTTTCCAAATTAAATTATCTTTCTCCGTTTTCCGGAAAATTGGGAAAACGTCAGAGGCTGCATTTTAAACACTCTTTAATGAAGCCAAAGAGAGTTTTGAAACTAAGACATTATTAAGGCACTTTTTTACGTAGAACACGATGACGTAATTAGAAAAAATCTATCGTCATTGGTTTCCGAGATATGGAGGACGCCATCTTGAAGGCGGCCATAAGAATTTACAAAGTTATCATCCATATCTCGGAAACCAATGACGATAGATTTTTTCTAATTACGTCATCGTGTTCTACGAAAAAAAGTGCCTTAATAATGTCTTAGTTTGATTTTGACATTTTTTTCTTATTTTTAAGTATAAATTAATAATAACCATCTAAATAATCTAAACAATGTATTGGCATAAGCAATTTTTAATTTAAAAAAATAACAAAAAATAATTTTCAGATCCGTAATAGGACATTTCATCATTGAATTTGGAATAAAAATGGCTTTCAGAATCTGATAATAAAAACCAGCATTTAAAAAAGTTGCTGTAAAGAAGTGTCATCAACAAAAAAATAAAATTCAAAATCAAAATTCGCTTTTTTCAAAATATCTCAAAAACCAAAAAATATTTCGATGTTTTTTAAATGTCATTTTATTAAGGCCATGATTACGCAACTTTTCTCCCATTTAATCAAATCTGTATCTCTAACCGTTACCAAGATCCCCATAGTCCCTCCTTATCGCTGGACACACTGTATAGTGTTTCTAGTAAAATTGAACACCTTCTACTTTGACAGGGATTTTTTGCTTTTTATAATTATTTTGTCTCTTTCTCGATCTTTGACATTTACTTAACCATCTTTCTCTCTCGTTAGTGTCACGCGGAAAGTCTTTTTCTGTCTCTGTCTCTCACTGGCTGATCCTTCGGTTTACAGTTTTCTCGTTTCTGCTTTTGTTTTCTAACCTTTTTGTATCCTTACTATTCCGCTCTCTTTCTACCTTCTCATCTGTTTCCCCTCAATTTTGCTGTCTTTTTCTTACTTAACTCCATTTTCTCTGTTTCCTGCTAGCTTCTTGATCGGAAAAGACAAGAAGAATAAACAATAGAGAGAGCCAGATAAAAAGAAAGGTTAGATAGAAAGAAAAAAAAAAACCAAAAATGCGTTGTTGTCATATTTTTTGGTCAAGAAAAGTCTTAAAATCATTAAATAGCACACAAAATTACCAAATTAGATGTAAGAAATATCAAAATTTAAACTGAAAATTACCGAAACCCTTTTTTTCATTTCTTCCTAATAAAAGAGTCCTAATCTCTTTCTGCATTTTAAATAAACTTATTCCAACCTTTTTGTCTTCACTTATCAAATACTAATTTGTACCTGATAATCCTACAAGCAGGTATATCTCCCAACGTTCCAAGTATTTTAAGCTACCATGTATCAATCAAAGTTAATCTTATCTGAGAAAGTCGTTTTGTTATGTTGTGTGCACTGGTGACACTGAAGAATTAAGGTGTGAGATATTCCAGACCATTAATATTTATTAAATGCCTTTGAACACCACCGAACTATACAGCAAAAAACCGAAAAATTGTAATTGAAATTTGTTAATTAATCCGTCGACAAATTAGTATAGTTTGCAATTTGGGATTGGAAACTAATTTGGCCCAAAAACCGCCCAGATGGGGGGTGTAAACATATAGGAAATTGCGTTTTAATTATTGATGTTTGCTTAAGCCGGATTGAAATTAATAAACAGTGAACTGGTGGCCAGAAATGTTAATGTTCATGTAATTGGGTTGTTGTTTTGTTAAACGTTATCCAGTGTAATGTTTTAGTTTAAAATTTATTTTTTATTATGACTGATTCTAAGAGGGTTATCTATTACTTTGAAAAACTCCAAGAGACGTTGGCACTGACTTACATCCGTAACTTAGTCATTATATTTTCTAGGAAAGTTCAGTAAATCTAAAAAAGCACGCAAACGAGCGCAGATAGGCAAAGTTAACCTTAAATACCTTCTTCCTCTTCGGTCTAGACTCGGCAATTACTGTAAGTTGATAAACTGCTTATCGAATGAAAAAAATCGGCACGACATTTCTGACATCGTTAAAACCTCATTTTAGGCCTTGTCTTCGCTGATATACGGGACAATCAACCCAGAAAAGCACCACAATGATGTTACACTTAAAAATTACACTAGTTTTTATTTTTACCAAACCAGGCATCATATTTGTCTATCAGAGGATGGTGGAATTATCTGTGCAATTCGAGATTTACGAGATTTACACACACAACAAATTTTCCTGAATGTGGAAGACTACATTGAGAGTTCCAATGTTTTCATGCATTTTTGAATGCTAATCTATGCTACATTGTCCTTAACTTATACTAATTTGAGTACTAAAAACAAAAATGCTCGTGATTCTTGTAAAAGTAAACAAACATTGTTTTATGAAACAAGACAAGAACCTGGTAAACCATATTTTTAACCATCCCATTAATAATTCAAAATTTGCACCTAAACTTCGCTGCAGTAGTTAAAAAAATAGTTTTTACCAGATGATTTAGGTGGTAATATATTACTGATGTGTGAGGACGTGACTGAAAATACACTAGAAATATTGGATTGCAAAATATTCTGATCAGCATTTCAGACTTGAAGCTTGACTGGAAAGCTATGTTTCTATATACCTATATTCAATTTTTTCCTTGGTGCATTCCAGTAATAAGTTTCTAATAAAATGTACATATCATTCATCTAATAGATATTTTGACAAGGCAATAGTAGCCACATCGAAAAAAATGTGGCTTTGATGTTTTTTTTTAACAAAACTGACAAACACTCCAAATACCTTATCTGCCTTTCTGATCAGCAAGAAAGGAAAATCTCTCTAGTCGTTCCTGTAATTATTACAAATCATTCGTGCTTGTCCTACAAGAAAAGAACAAGTTTCAGAAAACATCCAGATTAGGTTGATTCCATAACACAACGATGACACCTTCTGGAAAATACTGTAGAACCAGCAATTCATAGCAAAATTTCTTTGTTCTTGCGTTAGAAGGAGTATTATGTTCTCTACGATTCAGGTCATTTAAAAGCATCTCCATAAACAGATTTTTAAAGTTCTACTTTGAATCATCCAGAATATCAGAAATACTCATGTAATTAATTTCAATTCTAAAAGTGAGAAATACTGGCTACCACACTTTATCTTTGAGTTCCTTTTCTTTTTTGGTTTCCGCTATTTTTGTGGACTTAAAAAAGACACCGACCTGTGGCATTATGCTTCAAACTCTCCGTAAAGAATCTCCAACCCTTCTCACTGCTGTGTTAGCTTTCTTCAAGATCGACCTTTTGCACACAATCCTTGAAGAGAAATTACATAAACACTAGGACCAAATTCCAAGATTCTTTTCTTCAAGTTCCATCTTCTCTTCCTGAAGAGCTAGAGGAGAAACAATTATCGGTTGTGAGTTTTGCTCAAGCTGTATCCGGAGATATGACTTCTCCAGGATCTTCTTTTCCAAGTGCCATTTCCTGTTCTTAAAAGCTAGAGGAGAAACAATTATCAGTCGTACGTTCTGCTCAAGCTTCATCCAAGGTTATGACATTACCAAGATTGTTCTTCTTTGAGTTTTCTCTCAGAAGGTTTGCTATCATTATGGCTATTCTCACTTTTGATGCTTCAGCCCAACACTATTTCAGGTGCTAGAAGTATACAGATTACTCACCAGAATTTTAGGTCAAATTCTCTAATATATGGGAACATATTACAACCATTATAGCTTAAGCTTTAGAGAACAAAAAAAATTTCTGTTTTAAGCTTAAAACTGCAGTTTATGCCAGAATGTTCTTGTCAAGAAGTTAATAAACATAAGTGATGAATAATCAATATTATTATAGCAATTAGGAACAAAATGCTTTATCTACTCAACTATCTAGAGTCAGAAAACAAATACCACTTAAAATTTGCTATTGATTTATGTCAAATTCTATTAAACTGGAAGAGCTTGCTGTCGAATTTGTTAGTATTGGAATTGTTAGTTTTGGACTTCTTTGAATTAAATTAAATGTCTGTATTAATTCTAGATGTCTATTAAAAAGTATCGGTTGTATTGATTAAACAAGACAAGGTCATCGATGTTTCCTCTTTTCTCAGAAAAAAGTGCCATTCTCGAGAACGTGAATTTCCAAGCTTAACTAGCGACACCGAAGCAAAATAAACTGCAAAACAATGGGACTGGGTCCGACAATTAAACAACGCGGACACGGCGAAAGGTGTCGTGCCCGATTTGCAATTCTAATCGGTTTCGGGACAAAACCGCGGACACCGAGTATCGTGATTCCCTTTGTCGCCATTAGCATTAGACGGCATTAGAGAGTTATCGGATTGTTTGGTCGTTTGTCTTCGGTTGAGGAAAAAAAGTCCTGCAAACCGGGCAAAAACTGTCCCGTTCCGGGCTCGGACTGCGGTGACACGTTTTAGCCCTCGGCCTACGGGTAGTCATGCGATTCGTGCTACTGCCTCGAAGAGGGAAGTCCTATTTATGGTTTTTAGGCTTAGGTTTGATTGAATTAGTAGTTCTCGAGCTTCCACCTGCAGTTTAGCATATATAGATTGGCGACACGAGGATGGAGACTAAAATCGTTGAATCGATATTTTAGTCCAACTGTTAAACTGATGAGGATGAGTAAATGTAAATGAACCCCTTTACTTAATTAAGTATTTAAAATTGTGATTCTCTGAAGCAATCTGGAAATAAACTCCTGTTGTCTGTCTCTTCATTTATTTTTCCACATTCGAATGTTATTCTCTCTTTCAATTCCTCGATATTCTCTGGTTTAGTTTTAAACACAACAGTTTTTAAATGACTCCAAAGAAAAAAGTCTAATGACATAAGATCCGGCGAACTGGGGAGCCATTCAATATGTCCACGTCATCCTAACCACTGGTTAGGAAAGATTAGATCCAGACAATTGTCGGACTTCTACAGCATAATGAGCACTTGTGCCATCTTGTTGAACATGAATCTTCACAATGCAGGAATCGTTTCTATTTGGAAATAAGCAAAATTAGGAAAGGTATTTTGGTCCATTAACGTTCCCATTAAAAAAATATAGTCCTCTCATTTTATTTCTAACAATACCCACCCAGCCATTTATTTTTTGAGTATATTAAGGTGTTATTCATGTTACTGTCATAATATTGTCACGTGTAGAAGGGTTGGTAGGTAAAGCAAAAGCAGAAGCGAGAAAGAGACAAACCAAAATCGATCGATTAGTGAGAGAAAGACAGGGACTTGCACTTGACACGAGAGAGAGAACCAATGCAAACTGAAGGAATGGCCAGTTACAGAGAGAAAAAGAGAGAAGGAGAGACAGATATAGAGAGAGAAAGAGATAAATGTAGAGACAGTCAAGTCAGTGGCAAAGAGCAAGAAAGAGACAAGGAATGTGACAAAACGACTGAAAGAGAGGAAAGAAAAATAAAAGCAAGAAACTGTTTTTGGAAGCAAGATAAATTCGATGCGTGCTATATTTAAAAAAAAATCATCTTTCTGTCACTTCCGGTTTAACCGGAAGTAGATGTCAACTTGCTTATTTTAAATGGAACACCCTGTATTTTATAGTATTTTTGAATAGTCCTATCGATTTGAAATATTTTTGATGTATCATAACCTATAGCTATCTGCAACGGTTTTCGAAATATTGACGTTTGAAAAATGACATTTTTAGTTTTTGGAGTGTCATACCTCCTAATTTGAATAAGACAGAGCAAAACGGCTTGCATGTTTTTATCTAAACTTTTTGATATCTATTGCGTGGTCATATAAGAAAATTTGACAGGTGTCATTTTTTTAACTGAGATGAAACCTGTCAAAATTAAAAATGTGTAATTTTGACACCTGTCAAAATTAAAAATGTTACCAAATGATAGATCTCAAAAAGTTAAGATAAGAACATGCAAGCCATTTTGCTCTATCTCATTCTGGTTAGGAGTTATGACACTGAAAAACCTTGTTATTTTTCAAACGTCAATATCTCGAAAACTGTTGTAGACATGAAAAATATCTGAAATCGATAGGACTATTCAAAAATACAATTTTATACTCATAAAATTATCTTAAATTTAATGATAATAGACTTGAATCTGTTTGGTTAGTTTTGGTGGCTCTGATTGGTTCGTGTTATCTAAATGATAAACTGGTGTTCTCCCCTTTAATGTTGATTGGTTGACTTATTTCATTGAGGTGGTTCCTGCAAAAAAAAGCAACACGAACCGTGGGTAATTTACTTAATTTGATGCGGTCGAGTGAAGAAAAGTGTCGCGATGTAAATCAGTTCATTCGTGGCTGTAAATTGGATCTTCACTCTTGTTTCTTGACAAATTCACACTTCGGCACCGCTCGAAAACAACATCCACTCGATATAATCCTAAATCAGTCAAGTGGACGGGCGGTATTTTTTTTCAGGAACGCGAATTTGCTTTTTACCATACAGGTGGTCGATTAGTCCAAGTCCCAAAGCGTTTGCACGCTGTTTTACGAAAAAAATCCCATAAGTTCTGGAGTTGTTGCCCTCCTACTATCCTCCGGTGATATTAAATATGCATAAAAAGTACGGACTCGTATGTGTTTCAATAGCGTTTTATTGAATTTAAATACGACCCGTTGGCTGGTCAAGTCCAATAATATATTCGGGCTAGTCCGAGTACATTCTCAAGTGGGTATTTTTGAAATAAATTGGTCGATTTCGGTCATACAAATGAGCGCATTATTCGGACGTGGTCGCATAAAGATGCGAGAGTTGTGACCGATTCAGTTTTTTTTTTATTCAAGAAGAAAACTCTTGTGGTGGGACGTCTTACTTCGATACAGGCTGTAGTTGTTGGTTAGATCACCTTTGGGAATAATTTAACACAGAGGTAAAGCTTTTATAGGACGTTCAAAAGTTAGGTTAAGTTCAGTTAGTGATACAAAAGAAGTACTAGTAGCAAACAGGCAAAAAGGCTATCTTCCACAAAATTTTCACATTTGTCACTTTCTCCGACCAGGATATTTTTAGTATTCTACAGTACATCCACATTTTAAATGCTTCTACAGCGCCAATATTCTTTGGCAGGGAATGCGGCCTCAGATGGATGAGTCAAGCAAGATTACTGCTTTTACCCTCTCATCGCTGTAAACCAAAAGGATAGGTCTGGAGGAGGAAGTCGCTACAATTCCAGGAATTTTCCCTTTCGGGAAGTTCCCAAGTTCTCCTGGGAGAAGGATGCCCCTGCTGACGGAGGGCCTCTTCTGGTGCTCTTCTTGTCCTCCATTTCTTCTTTCTTCGTCAGCTCGTCCATCTCTGGTGGTCCTGGCAAACTATAGAATGCCCAAACAGCCAGCTTTCGTCCGTCTGCTTTTACATCCTAAAGTTTATGTGGAGTTAGAGTCTGGTGAGTAGGGGGCAAAGCGGGGGAAAGTGCCAGGAGTGCAGTCAGAGCCCAGTTAGCACCGGGATAACTGCGGAAAGGTTCTACCCAGATTTTGAGAATCAAATTCTCGCCACCCGGAGGGAAGGTCTGGGGGAAATTGTAATCCTCTTCTTGTGCTCCTACCCTCTTGGTATCGATCTTTTCTAGTGTGCACGCTTCCATTCTGTAAAAAGAAACGACAGCACGTCGTTTCAAAACACCTTCTTCATTTTAGTAAATGTGGCTGTAGCTTTTTTCCACTCTGATCTTGATTTCTTCAGAACTTATTTTTGTTGATAACCCAGGTAATTATATTTTCCCACACGTTCAATCTTTTGACCATGTACGGTTATGTCAGGGAAGATTTGTGGTGATTTAAATACCACCATTATTTTGTTTTGCTTAAGTAATAATCTGTATTCCTCGTTGCATACTACTATTCTACTGTTAATTGGTATCTGAAGATCTTCTGTAGTTTCTGCAATTACAAGCGTGTCATCGGCATATCCTATGTTGTTTATTAGGGTGCCATTTACTTTAACTTTAACCTATAACTTGTGATATTAATTATGTGAGTTTCAGTAGATACTGGCAAATTTATGCTCTCAAAATTGATGAGATCTAAATTTAGAATCATATCATACCTGAGTAAAAGCAAGCAAAGAAGACCGATCTAGAAGTTTTTAGAATGCAGAACCCATACATATGATTGATTTATCAATCTGTTTGGCTTCTTATAGTTGTTCTCTTTATTCTAAGTCTAACTTTTTTATTTCTTATAGAGTTAAAACCATAATATCTTAGTGGTACTATTCCAAAAAGTCCCAACTTTAACTATTATAAGACTTAAGTTTGTTTATTAAAGTTGGAAGAGATTGGCAAGAACAGAAAATGCTTATAGATCCCAAAAGACATGATGCTCAATTTTCAGAAAGTGATAATCTACATAAATCACCTTCAACTAAACAACTTACGATTTTAAAATGCGAAATTACTATACCTAAGCTATAATAGCAATATAGAATAAGGAATGTTAGCAGCAAAATGTGGCATAAATGATTTATTAGTTTAAAATTGTTATTTTGTATCAATATGTTTGGTCTGATTTTATTAAACGTGGTTACTATTGAAGCAAAAGTCCACAATCCTCGTACCAAACAAAAAAGAGTACAGTAGCACCTGTTTTAAACCAACCAAGACACAAAACTGCAGAGGTCTAAATCTAAATAATTCACTTATCGAAAGCTGTCGCCATTACATTGGCTTCGGTAGTCGGACATTTCGAGGATAAGATATCGGCGTATGCCACCTTGCCCGCCCGATTTAATTACTCTTGACCAGGTGGCCGCCCAGATTTCTTTATTGGAACAGCATCAGGTTACTGTCGTCCCGGTAGCCCGAAACAAATGGAGGGTTTATTAGATCTAGCGGTTGAAAGTTGACAAAGTTAACAGCAAACAACTAAATACTCTCCGGTTTCTTCTGGGCCCAATGCTAAGATGTGAACAAATATTTGGCTTTCAATTAGTTTGTCGTCGTTAGGAGACCACCCGCCATTCGATGGTACCAGTCGAAAGGTAAAATTTGAACAGTGCGTTTCTTTCAAATTAGTTTCTTCAATAGCGTCCACCCCCTCGATGTCTTGCGAAACCGCTTTGCTTCGTCCATTCTTCTTCGAAGACAATAAACCATACATTACGACCTGCCAGCATTATGCCTGTTGTTTTATTGTTTCAGTGAGGTTGCATTACGGCATATTAACACGGTTTATACTGTTGGTTACACGGTCGATGAATAGTAAATAACTAGCCTTGAGGTCTGGGATTTACTTGAATTTCTTCCTAGAAATGTGACTGACCAAGTTCAATTCATTAAACTTTAACCAAAAATACAATTACTGCTTTAGCGTTCGTTTTTGTAAGAATTTGGAGCACTTAATTTCAAGTTTTTTACTATAATGTTCATTGATTTGTTACAAGATTGTTCATCGTATGGTTTTGTAGCTTTTAAATTGTTATTGTCTTCTAAGAGTTATTATTGCAACTGTAGAAAGATAAATGTTTTATGGCCGCTGTTTGTCCCACTGTTCATAAATGACTGGAAGAATATTTGAGAAAATCAGTTACCAAAAATAATTCTTTATGTGGGCGACTGCACTGGGGCTCTTTGAGGAGACATTCTTTCAGAAGTTGTTACAACGGCTAAATTCTCTTACTTTGTATTGTTCCGTACGTTTCCCAACAACTTTCCTTCAAAAAAATTCCTACTGCTTTTCCGGGAAAATATACACAAAACCGTATTCTGGTAAAAAGTAAAGATGCTCCTACGCTAAGCAAATTTGAAAGAGAACTAAAGGAATATCTCATTGAAAAATGTTTGTACAGTGTAACAGAATAAATAATGATAATGCTAAGGTAGTTTATATAAAATGTATATGTATGTTTAGATTGTAGATTTCCATTAAAAGTTAACACAAATACAGTATTTTAGTTTAATGATTATACTAAAAAGAAAATTATTTAATACCTGTATAATCCCTGTTTCTACTTACGGAATGGAAACAGTCACTCTTACCATTAATTCCGCAAATAAACTGAGAATAACATAAAGAGCCATTGAACGAATGAGGTTGGAAAAAAGTCTTGCAGACCTTGTTGAGAACCTAGAGATCAGGAGGAGAACACGAATGTCTTAGCAAGAATAGCTTGGATGAAGTTGCACGTCAAGAAGTGCTGGTAGACCACAGAAACGTTGGCTGGATGATATTAGAGAGAAGGCTGGTAGAGACTGGTATCAGATGGCACACAAGAAGAAAGTATGGAAGACGGAAGGGAGGCCTATGTTCAGGAGTGGACCACAAAAAGCTGTTGAAAGAAGAAGAAAAAGAAGAAATTTGATTTGATTTGTTCGTTCAACTTTAATAAACTCTCAGCAAAACTAGCAAAGCAGAGCTGCCGAAAGGCTGATAACTGCAGCGCCTCTGGAATATAAAACTAACAATATTTTTCAGCAAGCTGACCACAAGTAGTTTGAGAAGTTCGGGATGCTATTATCAAGGATAACCCTCAATCTGAAAAATTGGTGCAATGTTCTAAGAGAGCAGACTTGTGGAGGCAGATCAAGACGAAGCAAAACTTGGTGAAAATCTCAGAAAACAAGAAGCACAAGAAAGTTCTTAAATAAACATTTCAAAAGGACCTGGATGCAGTTACAAAGCAATTTTTTCGCACTGTTCTGAAAACAAGTCTCCCTAAGAGATGTGCTAGTCCAACTGTGAAGAATATGGATAATGTTGTATGACAAAAAGATGGAAGAATTTTTAGACGTGGAGAAAGCTTAAACTTAAAGAAGAGCAGTTTACGAAAACGAAAAGTTTGCGAATAATCTGTTATTTATAATTTGTTTACCATTTATTGAGTGGAGTATACCTTCAAAGTTTGTAACATGTTCACATTAATACCTTGTATAGACTTTTAAGCAAAGTTTTTGCGGTTAATTCTGAAACCATTTCGTAAATCGAAAATAAGCACGGTATCGTCTGCAAATCGAAGATTTTTTCATTTTCGTTTTCTTAACTTTCTTCCTTTACTATTCTTTAAATTGATTCTTTTAGACTTTTGAAAATTTATGTTACAATTTCTTCTTCACCACCAACGGGCGGCTATGAACATCTTTTTCAAAAGGACTTCGAAAGTGAACATGGATCAGTCCAAATGGCAGAACAGCAAACGGAATAATTGATTTTATTACTACAGACAAAAACCAAATAGTCACAGATTTAACCGTACTCAAACACTTATCAAATCAAAAAGTGAACAAATCACTGGTTCTTCGTAATTGTCCCAAAAATGGTAGTTTTCTATTAGGATCAACATTTATCCAGAAAATCCATCTGCATCAGCAGAAACAACGACTGATTAAAGTAACTTCTTCTTAGAAGAAGAGACGTTCTTCTTGGCTTGAGGTGGTCCTGATTGTTACCTGCAACAGAAAACAAAAAACAATAGTAGAACTAGCTTCCATTTTACCATGTTTTTCAATTCCGGATGATTGGCCAAGATCGACAGCAGCTGATGTCCAGGGTGTGTATTCTTGAAAGGAGGAAAGGGAATTATCAAGAGTTTTGTCTGTAGAATGTGACAGGAACCTTCAATTGTCTGCTGCTTCTGTCACATTCTATCAACATTTCTCTTGAGCATTCCGTTCCCTGTTTTCAAGAATTAGGGCCTTGGCCGTTTGTGGGGGGCGTTCATGTCCAGGTCATAGTCGATGGCGTATTTATGAATGGGTTTTGGTATTCCGCCATCCTCTGTCGCTGTTTCAAGTGGGTCTTTGCTGCTAGGATATGCATGGTCTTGCTGGATAACTGTTCTGATGAGAGTCAGCTTTGTTTGACGCTGGTTTTGACGTTTTTTTCGATAACTGGGTAGAGTTTGATCTGGCAAGCTTGGTTTTCTTCCGGGATTTTTGGACATGACACTTCCATGTTAATATCTTATCTGTGTCTCTCCATGGAATATCCACTTCCTAGACTCGGAGTCCGGTCTGAGTTTGCGCTTTTTGCTAAACAAAATAGCTTGTGTCTTGGCGGGGTTGAGCTGGATTTTCTATTTTAAACATCATTTTTTCAGGATCTACATTTTGCTTAGAAGTCTCCAAGGGAGTAGCCAGACATTTCTAGCATAGCATGACAGTGTCAGGTTCCATCCTGCTGTGTAAGAACGATAAGAGGACTGCTCCTGCATTGAAAATCCAAGGTCCAGCATCTTGATGAGCAGTTCTTTGTACCAAACGCGATCAAAGGCTTTTGATAAGTCTAGCAAGACTTGCTTCCTTCTGATTGTATCCATTGGTGATGAACGCAACCAAGTTCCGTCGAGTGTGCTTGTCTGAATCCAAGCTGCTCATCCGGGATGATTGCAGCTCCTCTTCGATTTCTTTGAGCTTTTTCAGGATGATAGCTTCTGCTAATTTCCCCATTCTTTGAAGTAGACCCGTAGTTTTGTGTGTCCTTTCCTGGTTTTGAAAGCAGTATCACATCTGCCATTTTCCATCGTTCTCTCAATTCACTAAGAGGACAGTAATTATTGGTATAGGTAGCATGTCACTGAATAACGCTCACGTCTCTGGTTGAATTATGTAAATTTTCCGGTTAGGTGCTTAAAATTAGAATCCAAAAGCTAGAAGACAATAAGAGTGGTAAAAGCACAAAGAACCGGCAATAACCAAACATTGAATTATTGTGCCATAAATGAATGGGGTTAATTATACACGATACCCACGTACGAGTTTGGCGCTTAAGGCCAAGTTTAAACGTGCTCGAAAATTACACAAAAACACCGCCATATCGATAATGCGGTTTCTACTATAAGCGGTTGCGGGAGAATTTATCGTCTAATGTTACCTAACTGCTTTTCTAGCAAAAAAATCGCGAAAACGGCCGCCCAGTTGATTAAAACCATATTTGCTTTTCTCACAAACGTTCCTTTCCCAGTTTCTGTTCCTGTTATTTTAATAAACACACGAAAACGAACAATAGCGCCATCGGGAAAAATAGTTATGACTCGTGTTGATTTTGGCTAATGAATTTCGTTTGGTTCCGGACTACGTCAATAATTAAAACGTAATTTGCTCCCTTTATTATCGCCCACTGTTTTCGTTTCTGTCTCCCTCTCTGTGGTTTTTGGTGCATTGTATACGTCCGCATCATTTCTGTAACAGCATCAAAATCACCTGCCCAGTTTACACAAAAAAAACAATGTTCATTAAAAATTGTATTAAAAAAAATCTTAAAAACAAGTGGAGTTAATCAGGTGAACGACTAGAAAAAAAGAGCCCCACGTCTGCACCCTTAATTAGGAACAACACTGCTTGTACGTTTTAATTGATGACATGTTTTGTTATGATCAATGATGATGCTTTTTTACCACCAAGATGAAAATCCTAGTTTGTTAATGGATTAGACCCGATGGAATAAAATTATTTTGAGTTTCTATATTTTAGAGTTAACTTAGATTAATTGCTTCCAATTTTCAGACTCTGAGATAAAAAAAAATATACACAGAATGTGAAATTATATAAATTGAACTAAATATATATCAAAATGATATTTTTTTTAAATTAGAGTAAAAAAGACAATAAGAATATTAGTATTGTGACGTCTAGAGGTAGTGTAGTTCTGGGGATTAATTAAATATTACCCATTTTAAATTCCAAAGAAATCATAATAAAAATGGACAAATTAATTAAAAAATCTTAAACGAGAATCAGTTTAGTAAAAACTTTCAACATTATGCATAGAAATCAATGTTCCTGACAAAGATGGAAACAACTTTGTAAGTAACATATATCAGTAGGTATGTCACATGAATTTTAGAAACTGTGACTGACATCTTGTGACTAACTCTCAAATTATGTCATTTGCTTTGAAAGACTGACAAATATCACTAACGAAGTGCCTTCCATCTCTGTCGGAAGCATTGAGTTTCAATGGTTTTATTCTTCTTCTCTCTTTACACTGTATACTTAAAAAGTGTCTAAAACCAAGGCGAATGGCGGTTACGTCATCAACTGCATTTCTTATCTGTTTTGTATTATTGACGTCACCGCCACCTAACCCAAGTTTTTTAAAATCTGTCATTTGAGAAACGATCAGGAAACAAAGCGTCATCTTGAATAAGAATAGAAACATAGAAAGGATACAAATTGAGGAAAAGATTTGTTAACACAAAAAAATTTCAAAGAGTTAAAATGACTTCTAAATAGCAGCAGACTTTAGATCCCTTCAGATTTAAATAGACAAAACTATGTATTTTGTTATGGAAAAACCGATTATGTGAGGCATAAAAGAAAAAGGATGATGGTATGTAAGAATTTGCATGTAACGAGACTTACCGAAAAGAACTACCAAGAAAAAAAAAACAAAGAAAATTACGTAATTTTCATTTGTCTCTTAGTTATTAGTATTTCCCTTTTCAGTTTTACAGAGAAAATTTATTTTGTGTTTTACATATTAATTTGTTTTTAATTCCTTGTAAAAAGCTGGTTTCGGCACACGAATTGCTTGTACTTGTTCGTCCTATTTATGAATCAATTACTATCTTATAATTTATTTTTCTCACTTTTTCTGTGTCTCTTATTTTTGTTTTTTTTTTTCTTCTATCGACCGTCATCACTCTTTCTAAACTACTTTGATTTTCACTGCACTGCTCTTTTCTTAAATTGTTTTTCATAACTTTTTTCTCTTTACTACATTTCTTTTAACTCTGGTTTTAATTTGCTTTTTTTTGTTTATGTTATGTTGTTCAGTTTTTTTAACTCTCATTTTTCTTATTCTTCCTGGTCTGCTCCTGTTCACAGTTAATCATCCTGCTTTTCTGATGTGTCCTCATTATGGTCAGTTTTCTTCTTATGTACTCAGTTTTTTGTCTTTTTTGCGACCAGTTATTTTCATTTCTCCATTTTATCTCTTTCTAGTATACTCTAATATTATAATATTTATAATACTGTTAGATTTTTTTTTAGTAATTTTTTCTTTTTGCTTTTTTTCTGTACTTCTTTACATGTCTGCTGTTCTACATTATTTTTTGCTCAGTTTTTTACTTTTTCCTTCTTCTTACTCTGCTCAACTAAACTTTTGTTATTTTACTCGTAAATAATCTTTTTTGCTCATTTTTTGTTTATTTATTATTGACCATATTTACTGTTTACATATACTTTTTTCCTGCTTGTCTTGCCATTTTTTCATTACCCGTTTATTTTTTGAAATCTTTCTCCCTACTTATTATCGTGCTTTTGTTATTTTATTTTTAGTTTGCTGTTTTCCAGTATTTTTCTTATTTATATTATTTTATGAGTTCTTTTAAATTTTATTCTTATTCTTATCTTATTCTTTCTGCTTCGGTTTTGTTATCTTGTTCACAATTAATCCTCCTCCTTTTCTGTTATTTCCTTATTTTGGTCAGCTTTCTTTATAAATTAGCTCTTAGCTTTTAACGTCTTCACCACAATCTTTTTCTTCCGTTTTTCTATCTTTCCACTTTCTATTATGCTCTGGTTACTAATCTTTCAATTTTCTTATATTAGTTGTCGTAACTGTATTTCTTCGTTTACTGGTGCATTTTCTTTAGTAATTTTTCTCTTTGTCTGTTTCTGAATTTTGCCTCACTTTACACAATTTCATCCTCTCTTTGCTTTTTTCTGTATTCTCTATTGTTCTCTTGTGGGATATTTTCATCTTCTTACTTTGCTCAACTAAACACTTTATTTTCACTTTTATTTTTAGGTTGCTCTTTTTCTGTATTTTTCGATTATCTATTTGTGCCAACTTTTATTTTGCTTTTTGCTTATTTTTTAGCTTTACTATGTTTTTCGTATCTTTCCTTTCTTTGTCCATTTTGCATTTGTCACAGATTTTTGGTTCACTGTTCCAAGAACTAGATAATACTATTTTCCTCTTCAACTTTAGTATTTTGCTTTTTGTTCTCTTTGGTTTGTTCTTCTTCTTCCTGCTCTTCTTCTATTACCCTGTTCACACTGTTTTTACCTTCCTCTTTCAATTCTTTAGGTTCTTCTCCAGCTCTTTTACTATCCAATACTCTCTTTATTTGATTTTCACAGTTCTGCATTTTGTATGCTGTCTTTTTCTGACCTACTAACTACCACTTTTAAGCCATCTGGTAGACTTTAAAGCAAATACTAGGTGGCGCCACTGCAAGAGGAGGCTTTGCACGACTAATCCCATAAACCAAACCCAACACCGGTAATCGTACACTAAGTAAAATGATAATAAGCAGATCCCGTCATTGTTTATGGTACGTTAATGATGTTGGTAAACAGTGTCGGACCGGGCCCGCACGATGATAAGATTAGCTCTGGCCACCATTAACTGCAGGAAATTATGTTATGGGGTCTTTTAGCATTTCAAGAATCCCTGAATAGAGACTTAAAGTGCTTTCGGTGGTAATGGTTTTATGGGGTCCCGGTCAGGCAGGTGGATTGCCTCTTTTTTAATTTTCAAATTTGTATTCGAGCAGTTACGAAGAATCTCATTAGTTAAACGATTTTAAATATCTTTTATCTTGTTGGTATAGCCTTCCTGTTTTCTAAGAAGTTGCTTGTATTTTTGCACGCTGTTTATATTGACAAAAAGAGGAAAACTATAGTATTCTGCTCATATGTAAGTAATGGCTATTGTGCTATCACTCACTTGCTTAAATAACATAAGATCTATTATATCACTTTATACTTGCAGTATAGCCAATTTCATTTCCTATGATTTTTAAAGAAAATTCAGTTTGCTCTTAAGAATTAAAAGCAGGAACTAATCTAACCCTGGATAGATACAGACTCAAGACCTGAAGGCGAATTTCCAATTTAAAATTGTCATCCTAAAGTCTTCGGAGTAATCTGATATTATATAAGAAAATGCCCCTAAGTGATCTAGAAACGATAGCAACTAGCCAATAAGTTTACCTGATGAAATCTAATACAACTGGAAAGGAAATAATTATAAAGGCTAGGGATTAATCCGGATTACTGACCGGATATATGTGGGGGAGTTTAGGAAGCACCTTAACTCTCCCTTATAAAAGGAGTTTTCCTCGTTTGCCTTTGGCAAACTTCAGGTTTAACCGCACTTCGTCTGGACGTAAAGCGAAAACTCTCAAGTCCATCTGCGATATTGTTCCTTTGATTCCCTAATCGTTTTGTATTCGCCCTTTACCTGGTGCTTTGTTAAACTCCAGAAACTTTTCGTATTTGACCATTGGTTAAGCACTGTAATGGCAAAGTTGTTAACAATCTTAGTTGTTAGCTGAGAGAGCTGGTGCACCAGAAGAAGACGTTGCCGGCCCTCTTCGGCGGTGGTCCGTAATCACCGGGTACGAAAATAATAACGCCGGGGCATATTTTCGAAATTTGAATCATGAGAACCTGTGTTTAGTCGATGATCACTCTGTTTTATAAACGAGGTTCTTGTTAGTCAAAACAGTGGCGGATCAGTTGGTTCCTCAATGTATCAAATAAAACGGCTGTTACAGTTGTAATTAGGTAGACAAAAAGATAAATAAATTTTGAAATTATTGATAAAATGAGCTGGGAAAAACTTAACAAAAGCAAAGATGATTCAAATTTTTGCAAATTGGTTTTCAATTTTGCCCTGTACGTCTCTGGTCAAGAAGTAGGCTATCATTAGAACTGACGGCCAGCCCAGTGACGGACCTGGGGAATAATAAATTTAAGGATAATTACCGTTGGAGGTTCGGTTAAACGGGTTTCAAATTTCGGCAGCAGGCCCCAACGTAAAAACCAACATAATCCCTTAATTGAGGTCTTTAATGGACTGCGGTGATCCAGAATATGCGAATTTGTACCGAAAAAGTGAGATTATGCAGTTTAGCAGCAGTTATACGCGTAGAGAGATGTAAATTTCAGAAGGTAATCTGTGCTCTAAATTTATGAGAAACATCTCAAAAGCTAGAAAAAATGAAACTTCAACGTCTCGAAAAATAAAGATTCAACAACATATTATGTCTACAGAACAATTTCCTCCTATTTTTGCATTACCTACATGTAAGTAATCTGTAACATATTGATTATTGTATACAAAAAGTTTTGAAAACGTTTTAAAGAAGCTTCTAATTTTCTGTCAGCAATTAAATTAATGAATAATGTAAATCTTTTTTGTTGACTCCGAAACTGAAATTTAATTAATCTATAAAGTTTTGTCTAAGAAAAACCGTTTTAAACCCTTTCTAGTCTCAAAATACAAACTTTATCTTTCTATTCCAGCTCTGAGAGCGTTTTTTAATGTAATTAACGGTCAGTAAGCCCGACCAAGGCGATAATTAAGAGCGTGCGTTTTACAAAACTCATTTGTTCGCGTGTTTGTCCATTTTAATTGCTTCCAGGTTACGTTCGTCCTGAGAAATTGAATCTCAATTTTTTCCCTTTTTTTTTTCTCGTATACGCCAAAACCGCGTGTTTATCCTGCCCGTTTTCTATGGTTAGTGGCCACGTTAGTTTACGTTTAATTAAATTACCGGCTTCGGAATTTGCATTGCTGAAACTTTGTTAGTTTTGCTCTTTCCGCCCTCTTTTGCTGACCGAATGGTACAGTCGTTTAAAGTGACACGATAGGTAAATTGAAATGTAACGAGAGACACGAGCGATAGATAAATTGGATTTAATTTAATTGTAAGTTTTTTAATTTAGTTCAACTTGTTGCAGAAAGGAATCCATTATTACTGAAGAAATGAAGACCATAATCCAAAAAGCATCATGACAAGATTTAATCTTTAGAAATAATATTTTAGAACTCGGAAAAAGTACAAAATGCTGGCTTCTGAAGAACAGAAGAATGAAGAGAAAAACAAAGAACAAGAATATGAGAATACAACTAGAATTTGTTAGAACAGACTTTTAAAGACTCTTTGGTTAGTTTCATTAATGTTTTTCACATTTTTCTATTTGGCACTTATTACTGTTTTTGTCCTTACATTGGTATAGTAAATGGGGGAAGAACTTGTAGTAGTAACTGTTAAATAACTTAAATCGAGAAATCATCTGGTATAGGTGGGAATGACGACCACATATGCCCCATCAACTAAACTGTTCAAAATCATGCATTCTTCTATGGGAACAACCAAGTAACAGGTTTCACTAAAAGTAACAAGGTAATAACTGTGAAAAATACTATTCTCGTGATATAGCACCTTAAGTATATTTTCATGAGTTTTCTCATCAATCTTATCCGATCTCTATTCGTCTCTGTTGATCCGCAAGTTCTTTCTATCTCTTATTTCACTATCGATTCCTTCTCTCCAGGTATTTCTTGGCCTTCTTCCAGCTGATTTCCACGTTAGCACATATTTAGGCAATCTCTTCTTTTCCATCTTCTGTACATGATTTTATCCATCTAGTTGTTTTCCTCGAATGTCATCGATTATAGTATGTTGCACTTCCATTATTTCTCTAATTCTCTGGTTGGTGACTCTTTTCTCTCCTTGATCATCCAGCAGCCGTTCTCCAATAATCCATCTCTGTATCGCACAACATCCTCTCCGTTATCTTCTTTTGTTGTTGAGAATACTATCGTCTAAATGAATACCCATATACTGTTCTAAGTAGTAGTAGTAACACTGTTGCTTAAGGCTTTTTGCGATCCTAAACCATTTGGCCAGGTTATTTCTTATTTTAGCTTTGCCCTCAGATTTGCCTTGATTGCCCTACATTAATATTTGCTTGCTTTAGCTCTTTCCAGGGAAAGCTCATCGGTATACTGTCGTAAGCCTTTTGTAGATCCATGGTATAGCAAATGCAGTGTTGGCCAAATGCTACATCTTTCTCAAATTGAATAACCGAAAAGAAATAATCTCAGGTAGATCTACCTTTTCTAAAACCCGCTTGTTCTCCTGCTTCCATGTTCGTTTTCTAATAATTTTGTGATATATTTGACTTAAAGACACACTTACTGAGCTTATACTGAATGTATATGAGATTCTCCACATGTCTGGAACTTCGTGACCATTTAAGTATTTTTTAAATGATCCTGAGATTATTTAACCTGTATTTGTTAGTCTTACTCAATTGATACTGGTGTAATATAACTAGTTATGAAGAGTACAACAAGTTTTTGTAATTTTAGATATACCTACATGATTAGATTCCTAATCTTCACTTCTCTCTATCTCTCCACATGGCTTCTTCTAAACATTTTTCCCAAACTGCGCTCTCAATTCCTTCTCTCCAGCTCTTGCATGGTCCTCCTAGTTTTCTACTTCCTTAGAAATTCCAGTGCACGATTTTTATAAGATTTCTTGTTGTCGCATTACGCATACGATTTTTATAAGATTTATCTTGTTGTAACGCTCCTCTCATTGCATTGTCGAGGGTTCTGTCTTTAGATATTTTTATTCCCAGATATTTGTACAATGTGGAATATCTCGTTGCCAGCTGTTGATCTTGTTCATCCAACGTTTAGTTTTGTCGATGTTGACTTCCAAACCCAACAAATGGGATTTGTGGGATATCCTTCAATTGCTTTGCTGGTCATGAATTCTATGTCATCCATACTTGTGCAACTATATCATGATCATCTGCAAATGACAGGGTGTAAACTGTATAATCATCATCAACTGCTCTATCTAAATTTCTACATTTCCGCTTCCAAACCTTAATGGTAAGCGTCAATATTGCTGTTGAACCGTCAAGATGTTGTATCATTGTATAAGGTTTTCACAGCCTTTATTAGCATCAAGTTGATCAATTACTCTAGGGTAAAGTTTCCCACAGATTTACCAGGGTTACCATATGTTTTTTTTCAGATTAAAACCTATTTTCTTTTCTAGGATATGTCAGTGAAAAGAGATGGTTAAAGGTGGAAATATTTGCGCTAAAATCTCCTTGTTCTACTTCAGCGATAGCTTTGCAGTTTTCTTCTTTTGTGAGAGGTGTGTAATTTCCTATTCCCTAATGCTGTGCATGTAGAACAGTTTCAAAGAACAGCTTCGCCAGATACAATGCTATTACAACCAACAGTAGTTATAATCTGCAAAAGCTATAAGAATCACGCTGACTTTTATGGTAAAAATTTGGTTCCTCAAATTGGACGAGCTTCCCAAAGTCATCTATTTTAGCAAGTTGTTTCCATCCTTTCGTGGTCTCAAATATGATGAGCAAAAGCAAGTTTTTATTCAGAGCCTCTGGCCTATGCTAAGGTAAAGAAAAAGAAGCATTTTGTGTGAAAGTGAATATTAATTGATACCAATCACTTAATATGTTGGTATGCTCCTTTAGCAGCAAACCAGCACCAAACTCACCAAATTTGGTGAGACAAGTCCAGTTTGTTTTAAATTTTGCTTTACATTCTTAATGTGATGTGATTTTAAACGTGTATTTTATCTAAACTGTCCCCATTTAACCAACCTTGTAGCTTTTATGATTTTCTAGATCCTAATACATGTACAACCGATTTAGGACACACTGTACATATAGTTTCTTCTGTAATTGAGCCCAAGTTATTCCCTAACGATGAATGGCATCTCAATGAAAACGTTTGGCATCTATTAGAACTCAATAAAGTGACTGGTTTTAATCAAATTAGGGTCCGTTTCCACTGTCGCCGGATAATTTTCCGCTGATGGGCGTCAAAATTGGCTAATAAACAATCGAGTATTGTGCTTGGGTATTAATTTTGTAAATGGGCAGTAATGCAATTTTCCGCGGCCCGAAATTCTAAACGCAAATATAATTTCTAACCGGTGCGTTAATTGAAACTCACTGCACTGAACTGGGGAGGCAAAACTCGAATTTTGTCATTGTATCGAGTCAATTTTGTGGATCTGAAAAATTGCCACAGCTTTACTAATGCAATCACTAATAACTAAATATTTGGAAAATGGAAAAAATGCACTTTTACACAGTTGATACAGCCGCACCCCTCGCTTTCTCCTCATTATAACGTTGGCAGGAACAAGTACACCCAAAATGAATGACTGGCCAAAGCCCATTGATTTATTAAGCCCCGCAGGAGAAGAATCATCTCATAAAGATAGTTATCAACCCGAAAAGACAAATGACCCAGCCCAGGACAGATAGGGATATTGGTTTTCTCGGCTCGCGCTGGTCAATATACATTAAGTCGAAACCAGTTTGGACTATCTCTTTAACAAAACGATTTCAGGTGTCGGACAGCTTTTTTCCAGCGTCATAAATAACTACACCTTTTCGAACGACGGTTTTTTTCGGGTTGTCACAATATTAAACTTGAGCTTTTAGATAAGCCTCCAATGATCTATGAGAACTTACACTTAATCCGGCCAGGTGTATTAAGACAATGATGTGAGACACTTTTTCATTCGGTTCTTTATCTTTCTTTCTGTTTTTTCTCTACTTTCGTTTTCAGTCAAAATTGTTGCTTTTTGTTTACCGGTGATGTAAAGTAAAATTGGAAAACGAAACGTTTGGAACGTTTGGAATAGGAACGTCTCTTACAGGAAGGTCTCTTTAATGATCTAAGGTGCAATGGATGCGCTTAAACTTGATTTCGTATATTATATTTTTACAGTTTAGAAGATTATATTTTCTTAAAGGAAGAAAGTTTTTAATTTTTTGATTTGCAAATTTTTCCAGAAATATTATTTTCCAGTGTTATTATAGCAAAAGATATAGTCTTTCAGCCCATCTTTTTTTGTTTCATTAATTGACATAAATGAATGATTGAAAAATAAACTTTTTGATTTTTTTTCATGTCATTGGAGTATTTCAATATTCTTCTATCAAATCATTATTGACTATCAATGATATCATCAACATATCTTGTCAATTTAACCTTTCGCAGTCTGTTGCTCTAAAATGACTTCTTCTTGTTCTTTTCCTTTGCATTAATTACATGAATCTTCACTGTATTTCATGTTAAACTACTCTAGAAAAGTCAATTTCTTAGCTTTTTTGAGTTCTTCAGATATTTTGGTCGAGTTGGTTCTCCAGAGTTAAGAAATTATAACTTTTTGTGTATATCAAGTTCTGCATTCACAATTTTAAAACAAACTTTATTTTTAGTTCAAAATAAACAATATCATAAACCTGAAAGTATGTTTTTGAAGCTAAGTCTTTAATAGAGGCAAGTATCCAAAGTATACAGATTTATATGTTCTTAGATTTACTGCACTAAAGACTTCTTCCGTGATGATGCTGTTAGATGGGCTTCCTTCGGAGAAGACTCTTAGGCCTCTAGCCACTGTGGCCCATCACAAGCTAGTACCCCTCCAGTTCGTTGGCCCTGACAAAGCCGCAAAGCCTCCTTGGCCGGGTACCTTGAATATCCAAGGGGTTGATTACACTCTTACCCCAAAGCTCTTTTCTGCGTCCGCGTGAGCGACAGGAGTGTCTTCTTACACTCCACCACCAGCGCAGACGTTGTTGAATAAGCTTTTAAGGCAGCCATTGCTGCCTTGTCCGTACAGATAAATATATCCTTCTGGCGTATTGTGAACTCCCTGCATCGGATGATCGCAAAGATCTCGGCTTGGAAGATGGTACAGTGGCAGCCTAGAGGGAAGCTAAGCCTTGTCCCGAAGTCGCACCATACACACCTCCCCCAGACGTCTGCAGACTCTACTTCCGTGATTAATATCCATTACTATTATTAACTACATAGAGTTTATCTATCTTTTTCTGATTATAGTCTTGGCTGATACTCTCTCTCTATCATGGAAAACAATGTCAAACTAAAAATCTAAGGTAACATATTGAAAAACCTCTGAGTACCACTGGTCTTTTCTCTCTTCAAGTCATTTACAGTGTTCGTACAGAAACACCAACTNGNGGCAGTNNGNTTNTNNTCGNNNATAATATNGTNTAGTGGGTAACGCCTTTAATGGCCGNTCGAAAAACNGGTNAANCCACAGCCNNAAGCGGCCTNGAAGGATANTTCNNTCACAAGTTTAACAGNATCGGGNTNCTTTNAGGTCTCTNGCNGGGGNCGTCGCACTGTNCCGGTANANGCCTTAGGCNANTNTATATATNGTTGGNGCTGACACTCGGANTTNGCTCACGTGNACAAGNGGNNAAGAGANNAAA